>OW964841.1:11587887-12804415 GCA_943142095.1 Ophonus ardosiacus | reverse complement strand
ACAAACTATGTTACAAACATTTAAATTTGTCAATTTAGCCTACTCGACTTATTACATCCCGTTATTCTTTATATTATAGCGTCTTTATAAAAATTTTAAATGTGTCAGATATACAATTTTATATTCTTTAATATTTGTAGTAACATAAATTTCCAAAAAATAATATTTTGAAGAATTTTTTCTAAGAGACTACTACTTCTGGTTGTCCAATTGTTACCAAAACCTTTTCAGCTCTACCCAGGAATGTCAAATTGAGGTATCCATAGTTAAACAGGTCTTCAGTCTTATAGTTTTTGAATAATCTTCCTTCCAACATCCACACGTACATAAACACACACACACACACACACATACACACACACACACACACACACACACACAGAGAGAGAGAGAGAGAGAGAGAGAGAGAGATCGTGAAAATGTTAAAATTGGATACTTAGGACCTTAAAACGTGGTCATTTACTAAAATCTCGACATACGATTTTTAGCACGATCCCTATACCTCCCTTGCTAAGAGTAGCGGGAGGTAAAAATAGTAGAGGACCCCATTGAATTAGTTTTAGTTAAATTTTGTTGTATAGCGCATTTTATAAAAAAATATTTGAATTTCAGGAATATTCACCGAAGCATATGTTAAGTCTAGTGAGCTGTGCATGTCAAAACAATAAAAAAACAAAACAACGGCTAATCAATGCAATTGAAGAAATGGAGAAGAATATATCATGAAGAAATATTAATATTATTGCACAAATCTGATTTTTTTAGCTTTAAATTATTTGAAACCAGTTATCAGATATTATTTAAATATTTTATTTAAACTTAGTTGGTAAAACATATTTTATACTTAAATATTGTTTAATTGTTATTAATTTTATATGAGTACTCAAGAGAATGTATAAAAATGTATAGATCTGCAAATATAATATAAATATTTTAAAAAGGTCTTTGCTGTAGATGGCAGCATGGAGCCCGATTTACACGGTATGGATCTACGTAATCGAATGTAGAATAGAATGGTGAAGTCGGCAGGTTTGTAACACGACCCAGATTTGGGTAGTATATATACCCATTTAAGGGTTAAATGTACGTTTTTAATTTTATCAAAGATTGATTCCACGGTTCAAAGTATATATGTATACCAATTTTTATTAATTTTATCTTTAATAACAGAAAATATTTAATATTTTAATAACATAGAAAATATTTGAAGATTATGTAAATCAAGCTTTAGATGCATGTGTAAATCAAGCTTTAGTTTAGATGCATGTGTAAATCAAGCTTTAGTTTAGATGCATGTGTAAATCAAGCTTTATAATACAGGGCCATCTATTGATCACATATAAAATCATTTTATGTTTTTGTAAATTAAGCTTTATGTACATGTGTAAATTAAGCTTTATAATTCTGTGCCATCTATTAGATAATTATAAAAGTATTATTTTGTTCTACTGCGCATGCTCGTATTTATTGATTTTTTGGATTATGCTATTCCATATGTGTCGGTATAGATTTTTTGTTATGTATGAAGTATATAGACTTTTGGGGGTACATTAAAATCGTGCCCCTTAAACAAGGCGTCTGCACTGGAATCTTACAAAGAATGTTAAGAATTTTGTACAAGAATTTAACATGTGCTGACAACTGTATTTAAAAATTTAAACTAATAAATCGGTTGAGATCATAAAATCAATAAAAATGATTCTAGCAAAGCAGGCGTAATTGATGTGGCTGAAAAGTTGAAAATATTTAGTTCTGATTAAATTTTAGAAAATAATTGAGAATAATTTAAAACAGTTTCCGGCAATTCTGAATAAAAAGCACATAGTTGAGAACAAATTAAAATAGTTTCCATTAAACTAGTACAATAATTCTGAAAATTAACAAACCTATATAAAAAAAATTCGTAGAATTTAATGGTCAAGTCGACAGGTTTGTATCTCCACCCAGTTTCGGGTAACATATATCTATCTATTTAAGTGTTGAAGATAAGGGTTTAATTTTATCAAAAATCGATTCCTCATGTCAAAATACATATGTATACTAATTTTTGTTAATTTTCTGCAAAGGATATACTAAATATTTAAACTTGTATTTGCCCTAAATTTCAGGAATCTTGCCGGCGTCTGACGCGTAGCTTGCGCACTGAAAATTCAAAGATTTGCGGTGAAATTCAAAGTGTGTTTATTAGGAATTCCTTTAATAAAAAAATTTGAAATTCGGTATATTTATGTAAGGATATACGTAGAATCTGATGGTGAAGTCGAAAATTGTTTAACTCTACCCAATTTTGGGTGGTAAGTATCTACCTATTTAAGGGTTAAGGGTGTGAATTTAATTATACGAAAAATCGATTCCTTGGGTCATAACACACATGTCCACGAATTTTTGTTAAAATATTACAATAGGTAATTCAGTAATAACAAAACAAAATTTTAAGAGGTCATTGACCCTACAGGTGTAGCATTCAGAATGTTGTATTACTTTATTTCTCTGAAATTAAAACGAATATAAAAAAAAGTTTCAACCAAACTGCCTTTTATTTTTAATTACAAATATTTTTTTTTATGACAAACTTGGGCCAAATGTTAGTTTAGTCAAAAAATGGATTTTCTCAAAATTATTAATACCAAAACAATACTGCTGCTGTACTCTATGATGAACCTTATGAACTCTACTTTTGTGTTGCATTGTAAGAAAATACGTTGATGTATCGTGTAAATGGGAGAAAATCAATAATATCGACAAATCAATTAACCAATCAAGTTCGTGGAAATCTGTATAGGATCTAAGCGGGAAGAAAATTTGTTTAAACAAATGTCATTTGATTATTAATCAAATGACACGGAAAATTTGTTAAATTTATCATTTTAAATAAATTAATAATTAAAATAAAGTTTGATACACGATTTTATGTTTATTATAACTAAAATATACTTTTCTTTGTTAATTTTATTTGACGTTTGTTATATCTGCAGCAAGATGTCTCCGCGTGTATTACAGCAAATCTGACCTTCAAGAAATCCAGGACTGCAATTAAAAATTATTGGTTATAGAAAATGCTTAACAGTTTTTTGGGCCAAAATTTATATGTATTTCAACAAGAATAAGACAATAGTTTATAAAAAATTCAAAATAAATTATTAAAATTGTTTATTTAAGAATATATACAGAAATATTGACTAGCAGAATATTTCCTGAATACGTCTTGTGTGATAGCAACAAATTATTTATGGAATGCAAAATATGACTGGCGCTGGCGCTTAAATACCATAAAATGTACATTGATATTTCTTCAAAATTTGACCACATACAATAATTTTTCAATTAAATATTGTTATTATATATAATTTGGAGGTTAAATAAATATAATATTGTACATATTATTTATTTTTTATTATAATAAATACCATATTTTGTTATATACATTATAGTGTACAGAATAAAATTATTTCATTATTTATTAATATTATATACAATAATTGTTAACTATGACTTGTTATAAACATTATGGTAATAATACAGTTTACAGAAATAAACATTTAATACAAAATAAATAGAAATTATTATGTATAACACTGACATGGCACCTACATTTTTTTGTTATTATTTTTCTTCACAAAATTTTCTCAAAAAGTTAATGTGTTATACATCAGAAGATTCAGCACAAAATTCTGAGTATAAAAATATAAAATTCATAAATTATGACTGTAGTATATCGCTAATATCTTATACATTTCATCTGACATACTTGACTTTTTTCAGTTACAATTTTCAATACAAAATTTTCATTAAAAGTTAATAAATTATACATCAGCAGATTCAGCGTGAAGCACTGAGTAAAATTATACTAAATACTTGTACTAAAATATTAATGTAACACTAACATTATCCATCTAGTCTTAAAAAAGGTTATTTATCATTATTTTGTTGTTTGATATCATCTGTTTGTGTTTTGTCTTCTTTGATTCGTCCCACATTCTTCGTCTACATAAAAACAACCCCCGGAGTTTAGTCCTGCCATATTTCATCCCTTAAACAACAATATTCTTCGCTAGACAACTCCAAACATTTGTAATGTTTGCATTTAATAGGATCTTGTAATCATCTCATTTGGCATTCTGTAAAAAAAACTTATACAATGATAATAATAATAATAATGCTATGTATTGATTATTATATACAAATATACATACCGTAATATAATACATGATATATTGCTATGTCCATTTGGTTTAAGAGGCATTGAAAGCTGTAGCATCTTTGCAAAAATCTATAAAATGAACCAAAAGTGTTGTTATTAAATTTGTAATAATTAAAGTGCAAAACAAGCACTAGTAAAGTATTGTCTTCGCCAGATCTTCTGTAGTGTTATGAGAACTCGTTATTTTAACTTGTTTTCATTTAAAAACCAGTTTACTTGCTCTGGAAACTGGTTTGTAATTTAGTATTTGATGTCAGACCGGTTTTCATTTCGATACTTCCTCGAAAACCGGTTTATTTTATACATTTCCTGAAATCTGATTGCCTGCACCTGAAATACGATTATTGTTCGTATATCCATTGTTTAAACAAATGTTTTCTTACCAAATATAACTTTGCAATAAAACAAAAAGTCTTAATTATTATTGTTTCCCGTTCTTCTCATGTTGTACATTTGTTATTAACAATTGCCCATCAGCTGGCATTTGACGTTTAGGGTTATAAAATTGTTATTAACAATTAACAAAACATTGGTTGTTATTAATGTCTAATACATGGCACTAAAAATATAATCAAAAAAATATAATTAAATAAATTTGTTGGATTGTTTATTAAATAAATAAATAAATAAATAGTAGTTCCACGATATTGACACAGATGTCACTACCAGTATGGTTTTGGGCTAATAAAACACAAATATATCGATTTTTTTGCTTAAATCCATAATACAACCATTTTTGAAAATTGTATTGTTTAATAAATGTTATTAACGTTAGATGTTGCAAGATTTCATTTGTATTAAATACATATTTTACTGAATCATTATTTTATATCAGATAATTTATAAAATATCGATTTATTCATTAGTACAAGACAAAAGGACCTTTTTCGCAAATTTATTTAAAGTTATTGTTCTATTATAAATTAATTTTAATAAGAATATTGTATTAAATAACAATTCTTAATAATTATTTATTTACAAGTTAATGTATAAATATGTCATTTAATAAAAAAACAAAATGGACCATTCAAACATTTTAATAAGAATTACTGCACATATATATTTTGACCCAAGGAATAAGTTTTTCATAAAATTAAACCTTTATCTTCAACCCTTAAATGGGTAGACACTTACCACCCAAAATTGGGTAGAGATAAACAATTTTCGACTACACCAACAGATTCTGCGTATATCCTTACATAAATGCACCAATTTTCAAATTATTTTGTTGAAGGAATTTCAAATAAACACACTTTGAATTTTACCGCAAATCTTTGAATTTCCAATGCGCAAGCTACGCGTCAGACGCCGACAACATTCCTGAAATTTAGGGCAAATACAAGTTCAAATATTTAGTATATCCTTTGCAGAAGATTAACAAAAATTGGTATACATATGTATTTTGACATGATGAATCGATTTTTGATAAAATTGAAACCATATCTGAAACCCTTAAATGCGTAGATATATGCTACCCAAAACTGGGTGGAGATACAAACCTGTCAACTTCACCGCTAAATTCTACGTATTTTGTAATACAAGTATACCAATTTTCAAAATTATTGTATGAATGGTTTAAGCCATAATAAAAAGACTATTTAAAATGGTTTAAATACAAATAAAATATGACACTTGTTTTCCTAGTTTAAATTTTTTATGGCAGATGGCACCATATGTAAAATCCACCCACACAACCTTGAAATTCTTTATTTTTCCAGTGCAGACGCCTTCTTTAGGGGGCCTGTTTTTTTAAATGCCCCCAAACACTCATATAAATAATACATGGCAAAAACTTTGTACTACCGACAGGCATGGTTTGGAATGTGTAAGATTGATCGATCGAAAAATCAATAATTCTGATCATACGCAGTAAATCAAATTAAAATGAGTTAAAGATACTGTTTTCAAAAATGTGACAATTTTAAAAAAAGTTTCAAACTAACCCCACCTAGAATTTAATTTTAAGAAACTTTTTTCAAATAAATTTTGTCGTGAAGTGAAACGTTTAGCCGGAAATGATTTTTATTCCAATTATGCAATTATATTTAAAAATTCGCCAGGGCTGAACTTATAAAAATTTCAAAACCAAATTTTGGGTTTATATGCAACTCGACCCGTAGATTCCAAAAATCGATAGGTCGACTTCGTAGGTCTACCAATTTTTGGGATGACTGCCCTTTACCCAAAAATGGGTAATGTTAGAAAATTGGCTTATCGATTTTTGGAATCTACGGCTCGAGTTATATATGTACCCAAAATTTGGTTAATTAATAATAATAAACAAAAAAGTTTTTTTTCAAAAATTTTCTTTTAATTTAAAATTACTCAAAGATCCTGTTTTCAAAAAAATAAAAATTTTGAAAAAAGTTTCAAACTAACCCCACCTAGAATTTAATTTTGAGAAACTTTTTTCAAATAAATTTTGTCCTCAAGTGAAACGTTTAGCCGGAAATGATTTTTATTCCAATTATGCAATTACATTTAAAAATTCGCCAGGGCTGTATAATGGAATTCACCATCCAAAACTGGGTATAGATAGACAATTTTAGACTTCACCATCAGATTCTACGTATAGTCTTACATAAGTATACCAATTTTAATATAGTTTTGGTGAAGGAATTCCAAATAAACACACTTTGAATTTTATCGCAAATCTTTGAATTTTTTGTGCGCAAGCTACGCGTCGGACTCTGACAAGATTCCTGAAATTTAGGGCAAATACAAGTTCAAATATTTAGCATATCCTTTGCAGAAAAATAACAAAAGTTGGTATACATATGTATTTTGACACGAGAAATCGATTTATGATAAAATTGAAACCATATCTTCAACCCTTAAATGCGAACATATATGCTGCCCAAAACTGGGTAGAGATACAAACCTTTCGACTTTATCACTAAATTCTACGTATTATTTAATACAAATATACCAATTTTCAGAATTATTGTACGAATGGTTTAAGCCATAATAAGAAAACTATTTAAAATGGTTTAAATACAAATAAAATATGACAATTGTTTTCCTAGTTTAAATTTTTTATGGCAGATGGCACCATACGTAAAATCCACCCACACAACCTTGAAATTCTTTAGTTTTTCCAGTGCAGACGCCTTCTTTAGGGGGCCTGTTTCTTTAAATGCCCCCAAACACTCATATAAATAATACATGGCAAAAACTTTGCACCGACAGGTATGGTTTGGAATGTGTAAGATTGATCGATCGAAAAATCAATAATTCTGATCATGCGCAGTAAGTCAAATTGTTTTTTTTATGAATAAATTTATGAAATTTAATTTGTTTAATTATTTTTTTGAATATATTCGTCAATTTTATGCACCAGAAATTAATAACAAGTAATATTTTATTAATTGTTAATAACAATTGTTATAACCTCAAATGGCAGATGACAACAATAATGGATAAACAAATGTACATAATTGGAACTGAAAACAAAAGTAATTTATTCAGTTTTTATTTTGTTACAAGGTGATATTTGGTTAGTAAACATTTGTTTAAACAATGGATATATAAATAAATTGTATTTCAGGGCATGAAACCAGTTTTTCAGTAAAATAAACCAGATTTTGAGCGAGTATTGAACTTGAAAAACCGGTTTGGGAAGAAACTCTTCATAAAAACTAGTACCGAAACCGGTTTTAATAGAAACTAGTTAGAAAAACCGGTTTGCAAAACAGGTTTAGATACAATAAGGTTTATTAGATCTTACGTAGAGCTTCAGGCAATAATTTTTACAAATTTAGTAACAAGACTTTTGTTTCATTTCATAGATTTTTGCAAAGATGCTATAGCTTTCAATGCCTCTTAAACCAAATGGACATTGCAATATATCATGTATTATATTACGGTATGTATATTTGTATATAATAATCAATACATAGCATTATTATTATCATTGTATACGTTTTTTTTACAGAATTCCAAATGAGATGATTACAAGATCCTATTAAATGCAAACATTACAATTGTTTGGAGTTGTCTAGCGAAGAACATTGTTGTTTAAGGGATGAAATATCGCAGGACTAAACTCCGGGGGTTGTTTTTATGTAGACGAAGAATGAGGGACGAATCAAAGAAGACAAAACACAACGAGATGACATCAAACAACAAAATAATGATTAATAACCTTTAATAAGACTAGGTGGATAATGTTAGTGTTACTTTAATATTTTATTACATGTATTTAGTATAATTTTACTCAGTGCTTCACATTGAATCTGCTGATGTATAACACATTAACTTTTTATGAAAATTTAGTGAAGAAAAATGAAAACAAAAAAATGTAGATGCCATGTCAGTGTTATATATAATAATTTTTATTTATTTTGTATTATATGTTTATTTCTGTAAACTGTATTATTAGCATAATGTTTACAATATGTTATAGTTAACAATTATTGTATATAATATTAACAAACAATGAAATACTTTTATTCTGTACACTCTATAATGTATATAACAAAATATGGTATTTATTATAATAAAAAATGAATATGTACAATATTATATTTATTTAACCTCCAAATTACATATAATAACAATATTTAATTGAAAAATTATTGTATGTGGTCAAATTTTGAAGAAATTCCAATGTACATTTTATGGTATTTAAGCGCCAGCGCCAGTCATATTTTGCATCCCATAAATAATTTGTTGCTATCACACAAGACGTATTCAGGAAATTTTCTGCTAGTCAATATTTCCGTATATATTCTTAAATAAACAAGTTTGATCATTTATTTTGTATTTTTTATAAACTATTGTCTTAGCCTTGTTGAAATACATATAAATTTTGGCCCAAAAAACTGTTAAACATTTTCTATAACCAATAATTTTTAATTACAGTCCTGGATTTTATGAAGGTCAGATTTGCTGTAATACACGTGGAGACATCTTGCTGCAGATATAACAAACGTCAAATAAAATTGACAAAGAAAAGCATATTTTAATTATAATAAACATTAAATCGTGTATTAAACTATATTTTAATTATTAATTTATTTAAAATGAGAAGTTTCATCATAGAGTACAGTAGCAGTATTGTTTTGGTATTAATGAATTTGAAAAAATCCATTTTTTGGCTAAACTAATAACATTTCGCCCAAGTTTGTCATAAGAAAAAATATTTGTAATTAAAAATAAAAGGCAGTTTGTTTAAAACTTTTTTTTATATTCGTATTAATTTCAGAGATAATAAATAAAAATAAAAAATTTTGTACAAAATAATTTTTGTAACAAACTTTATTTATTATTTAATTCTAAATATATTTTAACTTATAATTTATTTTATTTGCGTATAGCTCTTGAGAAAATGTTCTATTTATTTAAACATTTATATCTCTAAAAATACAAACTATTTAATTAAGATTGTTATATAAATAATTAAAATAGAATATTTTGAGCAAATTTTATTTGAAACATTTTTCTATTTAACGCCCCAGTTTTGAGATAATAATTTCTGAAAATAAATAACAAATTTTATTTGAAACATTTTTCTATTTAACGCCCCAGTTTTGAGATAATAATTTCTGAAAATAAATAAGATAAAATTCACTAAGTCCAACCAGTGTTTATAATTCTTGCCAATAGGTGGTTATACCAATATTTTATTGGAATTATTGATTCATAAATTATTAAATAACGGCTTTATTTCTCATTTTTAAAAAAAGTTTATTTGAAGATATTTACTCACAATTAAAAGCTACATAACACTGTATTTGTTTATTGATATATATATATATATATTTTAACTTTAACTACACATTGCACTTACATGAAAACTTG
This sequence comes from Ophonus ardosiacus, assembly GCA_943142095.1. Lineage (NCBI taxonomy): Eukaryota > Metazoa > Arthropoda > Insecta > Coleoptera > Carabidae > Ophonus > Ophonus ardosiacus. Next base: position 12,794,412 of record OW964841.1, on the reverse strand, counting down.
AATAACTTTTGTATTCTGAGGAATATTTGAATGAAAATTGGTACACATATGTATTTTTACCCAAGGAATCGATTTTTGATGAAATTAAATCCACATTTGTTACCCAAAAATGAGTATAAATTCACGACCCGAAAATGGGTGAAGATGAAATTGTTTCTATATTGCCATTAGAATCTAAGTACTTTCTTATATAAATAACCCAGTCTTCAATTGCTTAATTGGTCTAAGTACCATGAATAAATTAGTAAAACTGTTCTTGAGTAGCGATTCAGATACCATTGTTGATGAATGTTGCAATTAAAACTGGACCATTCAAAATATTTTGATAAAAATTACAATGCATATATATTTTGAATCATGGAATTCATTTTTGTTAAAATTAAACCCCTATCTTCAACCCTTAAATGATTAGGTATATAGTACCCAAAACTGGGTAGAGATACAAACCTGTCGACTTCACCATTCGAATCTACATATTTTTTTATACATGTATACCAATTTTCAGAATTATTGTACTACAGTAATATAAGGTTCTGAATCACACACCTTTAGGGTCAATGACCTCTGAAAATTTTGTTTTAAAATTACTGAACTACCTGTTGCAATATTTTAACAAAAATTAGTAAACATATGTATTAAGACCCAAAGAATCGATTTTTTTTTTAAATTAAAGTCGTACCCTCAACCCTTAAATAAGTAGATAATCACCACCCAAAACTGGGTACAGATAAACAATTTTCGACTTCACCATCAGATTCTACGTATATTCTTACATAAGTGTACCTATTTTCAAATATTTTTGTTGAAGGAATTTCAAATAAACACACTTTGAATTTTACCGCAAATCTTTGAATTTTTAGTGCGCAAGCTACGCGTCGGACGCCGACAAGATCCTGAAATTTAGGGCAAATACAAGTTCAAATATTTAGTATATCCTTTGCAGAAAATTAACAAAAATTGGTATACATATGTATTTTAACCCGATGAATCGATTTTTGATAAAATTAAACCCTTATCTTCAACCCTTATATGGGTAGATATACGCTACCCAAAACTAGGTAGAGATACAAACCTGTCGACTTCACCATTCGAATCTACATATTTTTTTATAAATGTATACCAATTTTCAGAATTATTGTATCACAGTAATATAAGGTTCTGAATGACACACCTTTAAGGTCAATGACATGTGAAAATTTTGTTTTGATATTACTGAGTTACCTGTTGCAATATTTTAACAAAAATTAGTAAACCTATGTATTAAGACCCAAAGAATCGATTTTTCGTAAAAATAAAGTCGCACCCTCAACCCTTAAATGAATAGATATTCAGCACCCAAAACTGGGTAGAGATAAACGATTTTCGACTTCACCATCATATTCTTCGTATATTGTTACATAAGTGTACCAATTTTCAAATCTTTTTGTTCAAGGAATTCCAAATAAACACACTTTGAATTTTACCGCAAATCTTTGAATTTTTAGTGCGCAAGCTACGCGTCGGACGCCGACAAAATTCCTGAAAATTAGGGCAAATACAAGTTCAAATATTTAGTATATGCTTTGCAGAAAATTAACAAAAATTAGTATACGTATATATTTTGACCCGAGGAATCGATTTTTGATAAAATTAGAAACGTATCTTCAACCCTTAAATAGGTAGATATTTGTTACCCAAAAATGGGTACAGATACAAACTTGTCGACTTTACCATTAAATTCTACATATTTTTTAATATAAGTCTGCAATTTTTCAGAATTATTGTATGAGTGGTTTAAGCCTAGTAAAAAACGATTTGAAACCGTATTTTTTTTTGGGGTCAACGATCTTTAAGAATTTTTTAATTAAATGGCCATTTGTTTAAATATTTTAATAAAATTTGGTTTACATATGTATTTTGAATGGTCCATTTTTTAATGTAACATTTATCAACAATGATATTTATATCGCTATTCAAAAATGGTTTTACTAATTTTTTTGTAGTACATAAAAACTTCAAATACAGGTACTTCCGGTTGTCCAATTATAACCAAAATCTTATCAGCTGTTCATATGGATGTAAAGAAGAGGAATACGAAAGAATTATGATTTTTAGAATTGTAATGTTGGTGTTATCGTCAGAGAAATTTTTACACGCACACACAGATGCACAGACAGACACACATATAGACATTATCGTAAAACTAGTAAAATCGTATTCTAGGGATCCTAAAACGTGTTAATTCTTCTTGGTTCTTCTTCATCATGAATAGTCTCAAAGTTGAACCATGCTTTTGCATTTTTATCAGAGTTCTTAATAGAAAAATAATCATTTAAAATGAAACATTTTCCAACAACGTAATAAAGGTTAATGTACAACAAATTATATATTTTTGTAGAATGTGTTATAATATAAATTGATAAGAAAATGAGTTTATTATTCAAGAAATATATGACATTCTTCCAAAAGAACGATGATTAAACATAAGATTCTGGAATCATTTTATCAGATTTTGTACATATCTGAAACTGTATTTTGCGTACATATTTTTATTTATATATCAATAAAAGTTAATGTATAATAATTTACAAGTATTTGAGACTATTTAACAACAATATATAGTTCCAAATATTTTATAGTTTTAAAGATATATACTTTGAAACAGTCACATCTTGGAATCAGCTGTTTTTGCAATAACATTTAGAATGAAATTATTACACTTATGGAACAATTAGGGCAATATTGTTATTGGAAATATGTGAAACAATGTTTGAATATTGATCTTTACTAATAAATTATAGAAATATTTAATGAAATAGTTTAATATGTGCCCCTATTCCCGGAGCGAAATCTACAATGAAAACATTGCAAATTTTGACAATTTATAAATAAATAATGAAAAATTGTTTATAGAATATTATAATATGAATAATAAGCATCATTTTTTGATAAAAATATATTGCAATGTTATTAAAACAAATACATAAATGGCTGGTACAAGTATTATGTAACTCTGACAAAATACAACAATTTATTATTAATTACAGTAAAAGCAAGCATGGAATATTAAAATAGGAATAATAAGAATAATTTTTATTCAAAAACATATTACAATAATGTTTAAACAAAGCCAATAACTATAATCAACATTTTAACAATATTCTTGGTTAACAGCTGACAGTTCCAACTTCAAGGCGTTGAATTTTCACCGATTTCTCGGAAATATGAAAACTTACAAATGTTTTAAGTACTTTTTCATGAATAGCATATAAAGTGGCATGTTTTTATAAAGATTATTTATCATTTAATGATAATTGATAATTCCAAATCATCAATCATCAATCTGACGTTGGATATCTCCTATCTCTCTCCAACACACGTCTTCTTATGTAAATTCCGCGAGCGACTCCATGATTCAGTCTAGATTCAGCTCGCGGTGTGTCCACGTCGCGCTGCTCCGCGAAGGCGCCATCTAGTTTCACTTTGTGGTAATATTGTACAAGATTCCAAGTTATTTCGTGTTCATTGAACGTAACTGGGTGTTTATCAACACTAATAATTATTTAAATAGTGTTTACGATATTTTAATGACATTTTATAATGAAATTGAGAAAGTGTACGTGTGTTTGAGGGAACATTGTGTTGTTGAATAACATTTGGTGAAATTAGTGATCAAATTTAAGAACATTTATTGATGTTTACGAACAATGCCGAGCCGATAATAGTTGCTGAGAACTCTGTTGCAATTTTAATACGCTGTTTGCTGCCAGTTTTATTTGCTGTTCGTTTTACACTGGTCCTGGATTAACCTCAAAAGGTAAGCGAAATTGTTATTTATTTCATATTTATTTTTCGTTTGTTTATGCATAAATACGAGCCCCGTCGCATATTAGTTGGCCCACCCGGTTTAATTTAATTAATTAATATATGATTTAGGTAATAACTACTATAAATTATCGCCAATTTTTATTAATATTAGACATTTTGTCGTTCTAATGACATATAGCAAGATATGTTTTCTAAAATTGATAAGTAGAATGGAATTAATACTTTGTTTTACGAAGGCATAGATTCTGTAAAACTCCAGCGACTGTAATTGTTCAATTATTTCCATAATTAATAATATAAAGTATATTATATTATGTATTTTTAATAATTACTTTTTGGCGTCTGTGATTATGTTAATTTTTTGAATCTTTATCTACTTGAAAGCATTTGTAACATTGATTTTTACAACTTATCTTTAGTTTAATATACAATTATCATAGTTTTAAAAATCATGAATAATTTATTCGCCCTTATATCAAGCAATCTTAAGCGTGCATCACACGATCAAGTTTTTCATTTCAAGTGACTTGAAAAGTTTTCTCTCTCGCACAATGACATGAGTGCAAGAGAGACAAACGAATAGACTTTTAAAGAAAAACTGGAACATGTGCTACTTTTTCTTAAAAGTCCCTATAAGTATGGACCTTTGTGCATATGTGTTTGAATTTTCAATTGTCGTTCCCAGCTGGTACAGTCAGAGAAAGCAAAAAACAAAAAATAGAAACTTCATATAGTCTGTAGTACAGTAAAAATTCAATCACCCTGTATATAAATGGAAAGTATCATTTTCCCCTAATTCGGTCATACTGATTACGGGAAAAGTAACGAAAAAATTCTCTGGGCTTTAGTTTCTAAAATAAATTTTTTTATTTTGATTAAAAATCTCTTTTTTTTATTTTGTCGGTCTATAACTAATGAACGGTAAAAGATACATTAACGGGGTTTGCGCCATTCGTTTTTTTGGACGTGTCCGACTGGTACAGTTAGACCAAGCAAAAAACGAAAAAATGGAATATTCAAATAGACAGTAGTCCATTAAATTCCGATCACCCTGTATTTAAATGAAAAGTATCGTTTTCCCCTAATTCGGTCGTACTAATTACGGGAAAAATAACGAAGAAATTCTCTGAGCTTTAGTTTCCAAAATAGAAATTTTTATTTTGATTAAAAATCTCTTACGTTTTCATCACTTTGCCGTTCTAGAACTAATGAACGGTAAAAGATACATCAACGGGGTTTGCGCCATTCGTTTCTATGGACTTTTGTGCATATGTGTATGAATTTTCAATTGTCGTTTCCAGCTGATACAGTCAGAGAAAAAAAAAAACAAAAAAATGGAAACTTCGTATAGTCTGTAATACAGTAAAAATTCAATCACCCTGTATATAAATGGAAAGTATCATTTTCCCCTAATTCGGTCATACTGATTACGGGAAAAGTAACGAAAAAATTCTCTGGGCTTTAGTTTCCAAAATAGAAATCCCGTATTTTATTTAATTTTTATTTTGTAAATAAATTTTCTATCTGCACTGAATTAACAAAATCAAGCATAATTACGGTCGGCATTCCAAATTTAACTCGTTCGTGTTCGTCTGTAACGTTCTTACTTGTAACTTGTATAGCTGTCGTCTTTAAGCAAATATCTATTTTATTTTGCTGCTAAAAATGCATTTATTGTTGATATATTATTGTTTTAATAGTGAAATATTGTTATCTACTGTTGCAAATTAATAACAATCGTAAGTTTAAATAACATCCCAACTTTATTATAATAAAGTTAATAATGTGTTCGTATGAGAATAAAATGTTTCATAATTTTAGTTAAGTTTTGTGTACAATTTTATAAACTATTAAATATTTCATAGCAAACATATTGGTAACAAACTAAAATTTGAATAATAACAAATGTTTTTAACTAATTTATTTATTAGAAATCGATTAAAATGCATTCAATAGCAAACAACACTTTAATTTTTATGTTTTTGTCAATTTGCAGGTGAATAGAAATTGCGGAGTTCTCGAGTAATTGAAAACGAGTGTGCAGAGTTACCGAGCAGTTGAGTACGAAATTGCAGAGATGCCGAGTAGCTGAGATCTTATGTAAGTCATGCTAAATAAATTCATTTTTCACAATTTGTGGGTGTGTCAATCAACACAGTTATCTGTAATGATGATAATATCAGGGACAATCGGGACATTCAGACATGCTGAATACGGGAAAAATAATAAAAAAAATCTCTGGGCTTTAGTTTTTAAAATAGAAATTTTTATTTTGATTAGAAATCTCTCATAGTTTTTTCACTTTGCCGACCTATAACTAATGAACGGTTAAAGATACATTGACGCGCTTTGCACCATTCGTTTCTATGGACTTTTGTACATATGTGAGGCAATTTTCAATTGTCGTGTCCGACTGGTACAGTTAGACCAAGCAAAAAACAAAAAAATGGAATGTTCAAATAAACAGTAGTCCATTAAAAATCCGATCACCTTGTATTTAAATGAAAAGTATCATTTTCCCTTAATTCAAACATGCTGAATACGGAAAAAATAATAAAATAAATCACTGGGATTTAGTTTCCAAAATAGAACTTTTTATTTTTAATGCAAAATTGACAATATTTTTTGACTTTGACGGACTGTAACTAACGAATGGTAAAAGATACAGTAACGGGCGTTGCGCCATTCGATTCCATGGACTTTTCTACATATGGTTACCAATTTTGAATAACCGAGTTTAACTAGTATAGTAAGAGTAAGCAAAAATGAAAAAAATGGCAACTTTAAACAATTCAGTAGTCCACTAAAAATCCGACCACCCTATATTTACATTAATAATCTATTTTGTATTTTACGAAAACTAATATAACATTTCGGGGCTATTTTAACAACATTTCTCTTTATTTCAGCATTTACGAACAAATAGTTCCCGGCGGAGTGATACATATACGTCACACTGCAAAACTCCCATAATCCCACGCGCGGCGTCTTTATACATGTGCTCGAAGAGAAAATTGCCAACATGTTTTTAGTGCTACAAATTCATGATTTTGTGTTGGAAAAACTAGGAAAAGCTGAGAAAAATTACGCGAAAAAGTGAAATAAAGTGTTCTTTAAACGTTTATGATAAGAATTTTGTGGGAATCGATTGTTTAGTGCAAGAAAACAACAACAAACTTTGGTGGCGTCCCTTTGATATGTGAGTAGAATTTTAGTTATTTTCTTACAATACCTGCTCGAAAGTATTGGAAATATTGTTTTTGATAATTTATCTGTAGTTTAATATACATTATTTAGTTTTAATTAATAACAATCGTAAGTTTAAACAATGTTTCAACTATATTAATAGTTATTTTTGTTGGAAATACGTTGTTTCTTATAAAAATTACTTGTTAATTTTTTCACAAGTTCAATCTTTAATTACAACTATAATAATTATTGTTATCTAACAATATTCTGTCTCATACAGACAAATATCATTCGAAATAGTAATTTTATTTTGTTACAATGAAATATTTTCTTTTCAGTAGAAATCATTGAATCTGAGCTTTGTGTATTTGTATTATAAATTAAAAACCCATAGGTATTTCCGTAACTAAATTTAGTATCATTTTTATTGATATAAAATTTTTCGTTCGAATATTCATGAATAATTGCATTTTATAGTTCATCCCGTATTTTATTTTATTTTTATATTGCAAATAAATTTTATATCCGCATTGAATTAACAAAATCAAGCATAATTACGGTCGGCATTCCAAATTAAACTCGTTCGTGTTCGTCTGCAATATTCTTACTTGTAACTTGTATAGCTGCCATCTTAAAGCAAATATCTATTTTATTTTGTTGCTAAAAATGCATTTATTGTTGATATATTATTGTTTTAATAGTGAAATATTGTTAACTACTGTTGCAAATTAATAACAATCGTAAGTTTAAATAACATTCCAACTTTATTAATGGTTATATAAGTTGATAATGTGTTTGTATGAGAATAAAATGTTTCATAATTATAGTTAAGCTTTATGTACAATTTTATAAATTATTAAATATTTCATAGCAAACATATTGGTAACAAACTAAAATTTGAACAACAACAAATGTTTTTAACTAATTTATTTATTAGAAATCGATTAAAATGCATTCAATAGCAAACAACACTTTAATTTTTATGTTTTTGTCAATTTGCAGCTAACTAGAAATTGCCGAGTTCCCGAGTAATTGAAAACGAGTGTGTAGAGATACCGAGCAGTTGAGTACGAGATTGCAGAGATGCCGAGTAGCTGAGATCTTCTAATGTAAGTCATGCTAAATAAATTCATTTTTCTCTTTTGATAATAAATAAATTATCACGGTTCGAATATTTCACAATTTGTGGATGTGTCAATCAACACAGTTATCAGTAATGATGATAATATCAGGGGCAAGTTTTAATATCCTATTAATCCGACCACGCTGATTACAGGGAAAAATAAACTAAAAATTCTCAGGGTTTTAGTTTTCAAAATAGAAATTTTTATTTTGATTAGAAATCTCTCATAGATTTTTTACTTTGTCGACCTATAACTCATGAATGGTTAAAGATACCTTGACGCGCTTTGCGCCATTCGTTTCTATGGACTTTTGTACATATGTGAGGGAATTTCCAATTGTCGCGTCCGACTGGTACAGTTAGACCAAGCAAAAAACCAAAAAATGGAATATTCAAATAGTCAGTAGTCCATTAAAAATTTGATCACCCTGTATTTAAATAAAAAGTACTATTTTTCCTTAATTCGGACACACTAATTATAGGAAAAATAATTAAAAAATTCTTTGGGTTTTAGTTTTCAAAATAGAAAGTTTTATTTTGATTAGAAATCTCTCATGTTTTTTTCATTTTGTCGGCCTATAACTAATGAACGGTACAAGATTTTTTGACGCGGTTTGCGCCATTTGATTCTACGGACATTTGTACATATATGTACAAATTTTCAATTGCCGGGCCCTGCTGGTACAGTTAGACAAAGCGAAAAACCACAAAATGGATACTTCAAATAGTCAGTAGGGCAGTAAAAATTTGTACACCCTGTATTTAAATAAAAAGGATTATTTTCCCTTAATTCGGACACACTAATTATGGGAAAAATAATTAAAAAAATCTTTGGCTTTTAGTTTTCAAAATAGAAAGTTTTATTTTGATTAGATATCTCTCATGTTTTTTTCATTTTGTCGGCCTATAACTAATGAACGGTACATGATTTTCTGACGCGGTTTGCGCCATTCGATTCTACGGACATTTGTACATATATGTACGAATTTTCAATTGCCGGGCCCTGCTGGTACAGTTAGACAAAGCGAAAAACCAAAAAAATGGATACTTCAAATAGTCAGTAGGGCAGTAAAAATTTGATCACCCTGTATTTAAATAAAGAGTATTATTTTCCCTTAATTCGGACACACTAATTATGGGAAAAATAATAAAAAAATTCTTTGGCTTTTAGTTTTCAAAATAGATAGTTTTGTTTTGATTAGAAATCTCTCATGTTTTTTTCATTTTGTCGGCCCATAACTAATGAACGGTACATGATTTTTTGACGCTGTTTGCGGCATTCGATTCTACGGACATTTGTACATATATGTACGAATTTTCAATTGCCGTGCCCTGCTGGTATAGTCAGACAAAGCGAAAAACCAAAAAATGGATACTTCAAATAGTCAGTAGGGCAGTAAGAATTTGAACACCCTGTATTTAAATAAAAAGGATTATTTTCCCTTAATTCGGACACACTAATTATGGGAAAAATAATTAAAAAATTCTTTGGCTTTTAGTTTTCAAAATAGAAAGTTTTATTTTGATTAGATATCTCTCATGTTTTTTTCATTTTGCCGGCCTATAACTAATGAACGGTACAAGATTTTTTGACGCGGTTTGCGCCATTCGCTTCTACGGACATTTGTACATATATGTACGAATTTTCAATTGCCGTGCCCTGCTGGTATAGTCAGACAAAGCGAAAAACCAAAAAATGGATACTTCAAATAGTCAGTAGGGCAGTAAGAATTTGAACACCCTGTATTTAAATAAAAAGGATTATTTTCCCTTAATTCGGACACACTAATTATGGGAAAAATAATTAAAAAATTCTTTGGCTTTTAGTTTTCAAAATAGAAAGTTTTATTTTGATTAGATATCTCTCATGTTTTTTTCATTTTGCCGGCCTATAACTAATGAACGGTACATGATTTTTTGACGCGGTTTGCGCCATTCCCTGCTGGTACAGTTAGACAAAGCGAAAAACCAAAAAATGGATACTTTAAATAGTCAGTAGGGCAGTAAAAATTTGATCACCCAGTATTTAAATAAAGAGTATTATTTTCCCTTAATTCGGACACACTAATTATGGGAAAAATAATTAAAAAATTCTTTGGCTTTTAGTTTTCAAAATAGAAAGTTTTGTTTTGATTAGATATCTCTCATGTTTTTTTCACTTTGTCGGCCTGTAACTAATGAACGGTACAAGATTTTTTGACGCGGTTTACGCCATTCGATTCTACGGACATTTGTACATATATGTACGAATTTTCAATTGCCGGGCCCTGCTGGTACAGTTAGACAAAACGAAAAACCAAAAAATGGATACTTCAAATAGTCAGTAGGGCAATAAAAATTTGAACACCCTGTATTTAAATAAAAAGGATTATTTTCCCTTAATTCGGACACACTAATTATGGGAAAAATAATTAAAAAATTCTTTGGCTTTTAGTTTTCAAAATAGAAAGTTTTATTTTGATTAGATATCTCTCATGTTTTTTTCATTTTGTCGGCCTTTAACTAATGAACGGTACATGATTTTTTGACGCGGTTTGCGCCATTCGATTCTACGGACATTTGTACACATATGTACGAATTTTCAATTGCCCGGCCCTGCTGGTACAGTTAGACAAAGCGAAAAACCAAAAAATGGATACTTCAAATAGTCAGTAGGGCAGTAAGAATTTGAACACCCTGTATTTAAATAAAAAGGATTATTTTCCCTTAATTCGGACACACTAATTATGGGAAAAATAATTAAAAAATTCTTTGGCTTTTAGTTTTCAAAATAGAAAGTTTTATTTTGATTAGATATCTCTCATGTTTTTTTCACTTTGTTGGCCTATAACTAATGAACGGTACAAGATTTTTTGACGCGGTTTGCGCCATTCGATTCTACGGGCATTTGTACATATATGTACGAATTTTCAATTGCCGGGCCCTGCTGGTACAGTTAGACAAAGCGAAAAACCAAAAAATGGATACTTTAAATAGTCAGTAGGGCAGTAAGAATTTGAACACCCTGTATTTAAATAAAAAGGATTATTTTCCCTTAATTCGGACACACTAATTATGGGAAAAATAATTAAAAAATTCTTTGGCTTTTAGTTTTCAAAATAGAAAGTTTTATTTTGATTAGATATCTCTCATGTTTTTTTCATTTTGCCGGCCTATAACTAATGAACGGTACATGATTTTTTGACGCGGTTTGCGCCATTCCCTGCTGGTACAGTTAGACAAAGCGAAAAACCAAAAAATGGATACTTTAAATAGTCAGTAGGGCAGTAAAAATTTGATCACCCAGTATTTAAATAAAGAGTATTATTTTCCCTTAATTCGGACACACTAATTATGGGAAAAATAATTAAAAAATTCTTTGGCTTTTAGTTTTCAAAATAGAAAGTTTTGTTTTGATTAGAAATCTCTCATGTTTTTTTCATTTTGTCGGCCCATAACTAATGAACGGTACATGATTTTTTGACGCTGTTTGCGGCATTCGATTCTACGGACATTTGTACATATATGTACGAATTTTCAATTGCCGTGCCCTGCTGGTATAGTCAGACAAAGCGAAAAACCAAAAAATGGATACTTCAAATAGTCAGTAGGGCAGTAAGAATTTGAACACCCTGTATTTAAATAAAAAGGATTATTTTCCCTTAATTCGGACACACTAATTATGGGAAAAATAATTAAAAAATTCTTTGGCTTTTAGTTTTCAAAATAGAAAGTTTTATTTTGATTAGATATCTCTCATGTTTTTTTCATTTTGCCGGCCTATAACTAATGAACGGTACAAGATTTTTTGACGCGGTTTGCGCCATTCGCTTCTACGGACATTTGTACATATATGTACGAATTTTCAATTGCCGTGCCCTGCTGGTATAGTCAGACAAAGCGAAAAACCAAAAAATGGATACTTCAAATAGTCAGTAGGGCAGTAAGAATTTGAACACCCTGTATTTAAATAAAAAGGATTATTTTCCCTTAATTCGGACACACTAATTATGGGAAAAATAATTAAAAAATTCTTTGGCTTTTAGTTTTCAAAATAGAAAGTTTTATTTTGATTAGATATCTCTCATGTTTTTTTCATTTTGCCGGCCTATAACTAATGAACGGTACATGATTTTTTGACGCGGTTTGCGCCATTCCCTGCTGGTACAGTTAGACAAAGCGAAAAACCAAAAAATGGATACTTTAAATAGTCAGTAGGGCAGTAAAAATTTGATCACCCAGTATTTAAATAAAGAGTATTATTTTCCCTTAATTCGGACACACTAATTATGGGAAAAATAATTAAAAAATTCTTTGGCTTTTAGTTTTCAAAATAGAAAGTTTTGTTTTGATTAGATATCTCTCATGTTTTTTTCACTTTGTCGGCCTGTAACTAATGAACGGTACAAGATTTTTTGACGCGGTTTACGCCATTCGATTCTACGGACATTTGTACATATATGTACGAATTTTCAATTGCCGGGCCCTGCTGGTACAGTTAGACAAAACGAAAAACCAAAAAATGGATACTTCAAATAGTCAGTAGGGCAATAAAAATTTGAACAGCCTGTATTTAAATAAAAAGGATTATTTTCCCTTAATTCGGACACACTAATTATGGGAAAAATAATTAAAAAATTCTTTGGCTTTTAGTTTTCAAAATAGAAAGTTTTATTTTGATTAGATATCTCTCATGTTTTTTTCATTTTGTCGGCCTTTAACTAATGAACGGTACATGATTTTTTGACGCGGTTTGCGCCATTCGATTCTACGGACATTTGTACACATATGTACGAATTTTCAATTGCCCGGCCCTGCTGGTACAGTTAGACAAAGCGAAAAACCAAAAAATGGATACTTCAAATAGTCAGTAGGGCAGTAAGAATTTGAACACCCTGTATTTAAATAAAAAGGATTATTTTCCCTTAATTCGGACACACTAATTATGGGAAAAATAATTAAAAAATTCTTTGGCTTTTAGTTTTCAAAATAGAAAGTTTTATTTTGATTAGATATCTCTCATGTTTTTTTCACTTTGTTGGCCTATAACTAATGAACGGTACAAGATTTTTTGACGCGGTTTACGCCATTCGATTCTACGGGCATTTGTACATATATGTACGAATTTTCAATTGCCGGGCCCTGCTGGTACAGTTAGACAAAGCGAAAAACCAAAAAATGGATACTTTAAATAGTCAGTAGGGCAGTAAAAATTTGATCACCCTGTATTTAAATAAAGAGTATTATTTTCCCTTAATTCGGACACACTAATTATGGGAAAAATAATTAAATAATTCTTTGGCTTTTAGTTTTTAAAATAGAAAGTTTTATTTTGATTAGATATCTCTCATGTTTTTTTTCATTTTGCCGGCCTATAACTAATGAACGGTACATGATTTTTTGACGCGGTTTGCGCCATTCGCTTCTACGGACATTTGTACATATATGTACGAATTTTCAATTGCCGGGCCCTGCTGGTACAGTTAGACAAAGCGAAAAACCAAAAAATGGATACTTTAAATAGTCAGTAGGGCAGTAAAAATTTGATCACCCAGTATTTAAATAAAGAGTATTATTTTCCCTTAATTCGGACACACTAATTATGGGAAAAATAATTAAAAAATTCTTTGGCTTTTAGTTTTCAAAATAGAAAGTTTTGTTTTGATTAGATATCTCTCATGTTTTTTTCACTTTGTCGGCCTGTAACTAATGAACGGTACAAGATTTTTTGACGCGGTTTACGCCATTCGATTCTACGGACATTTGTACATATATGTACGAATTTTCAATTGCCGGGCCCTGCTGGTACAGTTAGACAAAACGAAAAACCAAAAAATGGATACTTCAAATAGTCAGTAGGGAAGTAAAAATTTGATCATCCTGTATTTAAATAAAGAGTATTATTTTCCCTTAATACGGACACACTAATTATGGGAAAAATAATTAAAAAATTCTTTGGCTTTTGGTTTTCAAAATAGAAAGTTTTGTTTAGATTAGATATCTCTCATGTTTTTTTCACTTTGTCGGCCTATAACTAATGAACGGTAAAATATTTTTTGACGCTGTTTGCGTTATTCGATTCTACGGACATTTGAACATATATGTACGAATTTTCAATTGCCGGGCCCTGCTGGTACAGTTAGACAAAGCGAAAAACCAAAAAATGGATACTTCAAATAGTCAGTAGGGCAATAAAAATTTGAACACCCTGTATTTAAATAAAAAGGAATATTTTCCCTTAATTCGGACACACTAATTATGGGAAAAATAATTAAAAAATTCTTTGGCTTTTAGTTTTCAAAATAGAAAGTTTTATTTTGATTAGATATCTCTCATGTTTTTTTCATTTTGTCGGCCTTTAACTAATGAACGGTACATGATTTTTTGACGCGGTTTGCGCCATTCGATTCTACGGACATTTGTACACATATGTACGAATTTTCAATTGCCCGGCCCTGCTGGTACAGTTAGACAAAGCGAAAAACCAAAAAATGGATACTTCAAATAGTCAGTAGGGCAGTAAGAATTTGAACACCCTGTATTTAAATAAAAAGGATTATTTTCCCTTAATTCGGACACACTAATTATGGGAAAAATAATTAAAAAATTCTTTGGCTTTTAGTTTTCAAAATAGAAAGTTTTATTTTGATTAGATATCTCTCATGTTTTTTTCACTTTGTTGGCCTATAACTAATGAACGGTACAAGATTTTTTGACGCGGTTTGCGCCATTCGATTCTACGGGCATTTGTACATATATGTACGAATTTTCAATTGCCGGGCCTTGCTGGTACAGTTAGACAAAGCGAAAAACCAAAAAATGGATACTTCAAATAGTCAGTAGGGCAGTAAAAATTTGATCACCCTGTATTTAAATAAAAGTATTATTTTCCCTTAATTCGGACACATTAAGTATGGGAAAAATAATTAAAAAATTCTTTGGCTTTTAGTTTTCAAAATAGAAAGTTTTATTTTGATTAGAAATCTCTCATGTTTTTTTCATTTTGTCGACCTATAACTAATGAACGGTACAAGATTTTTTGACGCGGTTTGCGGCATTTGATTCTACGGACATTTGTACATATATGTACGAATTTTCAATTGCCCGGCCCTGCTGGTACAGTTAGACAAAGCGAAAAACCAAAAAATGGATACTTCAAATAGTCAGTAGGGCAGTAAGAATTTGAACACCCTGTATTTAAATAAAAAGGATTATTTTCCCTTAATTCGGACACACTAATTATGGGAAAAATAATTAAAAAATTCTTTGGCTTTTAGTTTTCAAAATAGAAAGTTTTATTTTGATTAGATATCTCTCATGTTTTTTTCACTTTGTTGGCCTATAACTAATGAACGGTACAAGATTTTTTGACGCGGTTTGCGCCATTCGATTCTACGGGCATTTGTACATATATGTACGAATTTTCAATTCCCGGGCCCTGCTGGTACAGTTAGACAAAGCGAAAAACCAAAAAATGGATACTTTAAATAGTCAGTAGGGCAGTAAAAATTTGATCACCCTGTATTTAAATAAAGAGTATTATTTTCCCTTAATTCGGACACACTAATTATGGGAAAAATAATTAAATAATTCTTTGGCTTTTAGTTTTTAAAATAGAAAGTTTTATTTTGATTAGATATCTCTCATGTTTTTTTCATTTTGCCGGCCTATAACTAATGAACGGTACATGATTTTTTGACGCGGTTTGCGCCATTCGCTTCTACGGACATTTGTACATATATGTACGAATTTTCAATTGCCGGGCCCTGCTGGTACAGTTAGACAAAGCGAAAAACCAAAAAATGGATACTTTAAATAGTCAGTAGGGCAGTAAAAATTTGATCACCCAGTATTTAAATAAAGAGTATTATTTTCCCTTAATTCGGACACACTAATTATGGGAAAAATAATTAAAAAATTCTTTGGCTTTTAGTTTTCAAAATAGAAAGTTTTGTTTTGATTAGATATCTCTCATGTTTTTTTCACTTTGTCGGCCTGTAACTAATGAACGGTACAAGATTTTTTGACGCGGTTTACGCCATTCGATTCTACGGACATTTGTACATATATGTACGAATTTTCAATTGCCGGGCCCTGCTGGTACAGTTAGACAAAACGAAAAACCAAAAAATGGATACTTCAAATAGTCAGTAGGGAAGTAAAAATTTGATCACCCTGTATTTAAATAAAGAGTATTATTTTCCCTTAATACGGACACACTAATTATGGGAAAAATAATTAAAAAATTCTTTGGCTTTTAGTTTTCAAAATAGAAAGTTTTGTTTAGATTAGATATCTCTCATGTTTTTTTCACTTTGTCGGCCTATAACTAATGAACGGTAAAATATTTTTTGACGCTGTTTGCGTTATTCGATTCTACGGACATTTGAACATATATGTACGAATTTTCAATTGCCGGGCCCTGCTGGTACAGTTAGACAAAGCGAAAAACCAAAAAATGGATACTTCAAATAGTCAGTAGGGCAATAAAAATTTGAACACCCTGTATTTAAATAAAAAGGAATATTTTCCCTTAATTCGGACACACTAATTATGGGAAAAATAATTAAAAAATTCTTTGGCTTTTAGTTTTCAAAATAGAAAGTTTTATTTTGATTAGATATCTCTCATGTTTTTTTCATTTTGTCGGCCTTTAACTAATGAACGGTACATGATTTTTTGACGCGGTTTGCGCCATTCGATTCTACGGACATTTGTACACATATGTACGAATTTTCAATTGCCCGGCCCTGCTGGTACAGTTAGACAAAGCGAAAAACCAAAAAATGGATACTTCAAATAGTCAGTAGGGCAGTAAGAATTTGAACACCCTGTATTTAAATAAAAAGGATTATTTTTCCTTAATTCGGACACACTAATTATGGGAAAAATAATTAAAAAATTCTTTGGCTTTTAGTTTTCAAAATAGAAAGTTTTATTTTGATTAGATATCTCTCATGTTTTTTTCACTTTGTTGGCCTATAACTAATGAACGGTACAAGATTTTTTGACGCGGTTTGCGCCATTCGATTCTACGGGCATTTGTACATATATGTACGAATTTTCAATTGCCGGGCCTTGCTGGTACAGTTAGACAAAGCGAAAAACCAAAAAATGGATACTTCAAATAGTCAGTAGGGCAGTAAAAATTTGATCACCCTGTATTTAAATAAAAGTATTATTTTCCCTTAATTCGGACACATTAAGTATGGGAAAAATAATTAAAAAATTCTTTGGCTTTTAGTTTTCAAAATAGAAAGTTTTATTTTGATTAGAAATCTCTCATGTTTTTTTCATTTTGTCGACCTATAACTAATGAACGGTACAAGATTTTTTGACGCGGTTTGCGCCATTTGATTCTACGGACATTTGTACATATATGTACGAATTTTCAATTGCCGTGCCCTGCTGGTATAGTCAGACAAAGCGAAAAACCAAAAAATGGATACTTCAAATAGTCAGTAGGGCAGTAAGAATTTGAACACCCTGTATTTAAATAAAAAGGATTATTTTCCCTTAATTCGGACACACTAATTATGGGAAAAATAATTAAAAAATTCTTTGGCTTTTAGTTTTCAAAATAGAAAGTTTTATTTTGATTAGATATCTCTCATGTTTTTTTCATTTTGTCGACCTATAACTAATGAACGGTACAAGATTTTTTGACGCGGTTTGCGCCATTTGATTCTACGGACATTTGTACATATATGTACGAATTTTCAATTGCCGGGCCCTGCTGGTACAGTTAGACAAAGCGAAAAACCACAAAATGGATACTTCAAATAGTCAGTAGGGCAGTAAAAATTTGAACACCCTGTATTTAAATAAAAAGGATTATTTTCCCTTAATTCGGACACACTAATTATGGGAAAAATAATTAAAAAAATCTTTGGCTTTTAGTTTTCAAAATAGAAAGTTTTATTTTGATTAGATATCTCTCATGTTTTTTTCATTTTGTCGGCCTATAACTAATGAACGGTACATGATTTTTTGACGCGGTTTGCGCCATTCGATTCTACGGACATTTGTACATATATGTACGAATTTTCAATTGCCGGGCCCTGCTGGTACAGTTAGACAAAGCGAAAAACCAAAAAAATGGATACTTCAAATAGTCAGTAGGGCAGTAAAAATTTGATCACCCTGTATTTAAATAAAGAGTATTATTTTCCCTTAATTCGGACACACTAATTATGGGAAAAATAATTAAAAAATTCTTTGGCTTTTAGTTTTCAAAATAGAAAGTTTTGTTTTGATTAGAAATCTCTCATGTTTTTTTCATTTTGTCGGCCCATAACTAATGAACGGTACATGATTTTTTGACGCGGTTTGCGCCATTCGATTCTACGGACATTTGTACATATATGTACGAATTTTCAATTGCCGGGCCCTGCTGGTACAGTTAGACAAAGCGAAAAACCAAAAAATGGATACTTTAAATAGTCAGTAGGGCAGTAAAAATTTGATCACCCTGTATTTAAATAAAGAGTATTATTTTCCCTTAATTCGGACACACTAATTATGGGAAAAATAATTAAAAAATTCTTTGGCTTTTAGTTTTCAAAATAGAAAGTTTTGTTTTGATTAGATATCTCTCATGTTTTTTTCACTTTGTCGGCCTGTAACTAATGAACGGTACAAGATTTTGACGCTGTTTACGCCAGTCGATTCTACGGACATTTGAACATATATGTACGAATTTTCAATTGCCGGGCCCTGCTGGTATAGTCAGACAAAGCGAAAAACCAAAAAATGGATACTTCAAATAGTCAGTAGGTCAGTAAAAATTTGAACACCCTGTATTTAAATAAAAAGTATTATTTTCCCTTAATTCGGACACACTAATTATGGGAAAAATAATTAAAAAATTCTTTGGCTTTTAGTTTTCAAAATAGAAAGTTTTATTTTGATTAGATATCTCTCATGTTTTTTTTACTTTGTCGGCCTATAACTAATGAACGGTACAAGATTTTTGACGCGGTTTACGCCATTCGATTCTACGGACATTTGTACATATATGTACGAATTTTCAATTGCCGGGCCCTGCTGGTACAGTGAGACAAAGCGAAAAACCAAAAAAATGGATATTTCAAATAGTCAGTAGGGCAGTAAAAATTTGAACACCCTGTATTTAAATAAAAAGGATTATTTTCCCTTAATTCGGACACACTAATTATGGGAAAAATAATTAAAAAATTCTTTGGCTTTTAGTTTTCAAAATAGAAAGTTTTATTTTGATTAGATATCTCTCATGTTTTTTTGTACGAATATTCGATTGCCGGGCCCTGCTGGTACAGTTAGACAAAGCGAAAAACCAAAAAATGGATACTTCAAATAGTCAGTAGGGCAGTAAAAATTTGAACACCCTGTATTTAAATAAAAAGTATTATTTTCCCTTAATTCGGACACACTAATTATGGGAAAAATAATTAAAAAATTCTTTGGCTTTTAGTTTTCAAAATAGAAGGTTTATTTTGATTAGATATCTCTCATGTTTTTTTGTACGAATTTTCAATTGCCGGGCCCTGCTGGTATAGTCAGACAAAGCGAAAAACCAAAAAATGGATACTTCAAATAGTCAGTAGGGCAGTAAAAATTTGAACACCCTGTATTTAAATAAAAAGTATTATTTTCCCTTAATTCGGACACACTAATTATGGGAAAAATAATTAAAAAATTCTTTGGCTTTTAGTTTTCAAAATAGAAAGTTTTATTTTGATTAGATATCTCTCATGTTTTTTTCAATTTGTCGGCCTTTAACTAATGAACGGTACATGATTTTTTGACGCGGTTTGCGCCATTCGATTCTACGGATATTTGTACATATATGTACGAATTTTCAATTGCCGGGCCCTGCTGGTACAGTTAGACAAAGCGAAATACCAAAAAAATGGATCCTTCAAATAGTCAGTAGGGCAGTCAAAATTCGGTCACCTTATATTTAAATGAAAAGTATTATTTTCCCTTAATTCGGACACACTAATTATGGGAAAAATAATTAAAAAATTCTTTGGCTTTTAGTATTCAAAATAGAAAGTTTTATTTTGATTAGATATCTCTCATGTTTTTTTGTACGAATTTTCAATTGCCGGGCCCTGCTGGTACAGTTAGACAAAGCGAAAAACCAAAAAATGGATACTTCAAATAGTCAGTAGGGCAATAAAAATTTGAACACCCTATATTTAAATAAAAAGGATTATTTTCCCTTAATTCGGACACACTAATTATGGGAAAAATAATTAAAAAATTCTTTGGCTTTTAGTTTTCAAAATAGAAAGTTTTATTTTGATTAGATATCTCTCATGTTTTTTTCAATTTGTCGGCCTTTAACTAATGAACGGTACATGATTTTTTGACGCGGTTTGCGCCATTCGATTCTACGGACATTTGTACACATATGTACGAATTTTCAATTGCCGGGCCCTGCTGGTACAGTTAGACAAAGCGAAAAACCAAAAAATGGATACTTCAAATAGTCAGTAGGGCAGTAAGAATTTGAACAGCCTGTATTTAAATAAAAAGGATTATTTTCCCTTAATTCGGACACACTAATTATGGGAAAAATAATTAAAAAATTCTTTGGCTTTTAGTTTTCAAAATAGAAAGTTTTATTTTGATTAGATATCTCTCATGTTTTTTTCACTTTGTTGGCCTATAACTAATGAACGGTACAAGATTTTTTGACGCGGTTTGCGCCATTCGATTCGACGGGACATTTGTACATATATGTACGAATTTTCAATTGCCGGGCCTTGCTGGTACAGTTAGACAAAGCGAAAAACCAAAAAATGGATACTTCAAATAGTCAGTAGGGCAGTAAAAATTTGATCACCCTGTATTTAAATAAAAGTATTATTTTCCCTTAATTCGGACACATTAAGTATGGGAAAAATAATTAAAAAATTCTTTGGCTTTTAGTTTTCAAAATAGAAAGTTTTATTTTGATTAGAAATCTCTCATGTTTTTTTCATTTTGTCGACCTATAACTAATGAACGGTACAAGATTTTTTGACGCGGTTTGCGCCATTTGATTCTACGGACATTTGTACATATATGTGCGAAATTTTAATTGAAGGGCCCCGCTGGTACAGTTAGACAAAGCGAAAAACCAAAAAATGGATACTTCAAATAGTCAGTAGGGCAGTAAAAATTTGAACACCCTGTATTTAAATAAAAAGGATTATTTTCCCTTAATTCGGACACACTAATTATGGGAAAAATAATTAAAAAATTCTTTGGCTTTTAGTTTTCAAAATAGAAAGTTTTATTTTGATTAGATATCTCTCATGTTTTTTTCATTTTGTCGGCCTATAACTAATGAACGGTACATGATTTTTTGGACGCTGTTTGCGCCAGTCGATTCTACGGACATTTGTACATATATGTACGAATTTTCAATTGCCGGGCCTTGCTGGTACAGTTAGACAAAGCGAAAAACCAAAAAATGGATACTTCAAATAGTCAGTAGGGCAGTAAGAATTTGAACAGCCTGTATTTAAATAAAAAGGATTATTTTCCCTTAATTCGGACACACTAATTATGGGAAAAATAATTAAAAAATTCTTTGGCTTTTAGTTTTCAAAATAGAAAGTTTTATTTTTGATTAGATATCTCTCATGTTTTTTTCACTTTGTTGGCCTATAACTAATGAACGGTACAAGATTTTTTGACGCGGTTTGCGCCATTCGATTCGACGGACATTTGTACATATATGTACGAATTTTCAATTGCCGGGCCTTGCTGGTACAGTTAGACAAAGCGAAAAACCAAAAAATGGATACTTCAAATAGTCAGTAGGGCAGTAAAAATTTGATCACCCTGTATTTAAATAAAAGTATTATTTTCCCTTAATTCGGACACATTAAGTATGGGAAAAATAATTAAAAAATTCTTTGGCTTTTAGTTTTCAAAATAGAAAGTTTTATTTTGATTAGAAATCTCTCATGTTTTTTTCATTTGTCGACCTATAACTAATGAACGGTACAAGATTTTTTGACGCGGTTTGGCGCCATTTGATTCTACGGACATTTGTACATATATGTGCGAAATTTTAATTGAAGGGCCCCGCTGGTACAGTTAGACAAAGCGAAAAACCAAAAAATGGATACTTCAAATAGTCAGTAGGGCAGTAAAAATTTGAACACCCTGTATTTAAATAAAAAGGATTATTTTCCCTTAATTCGGACACACTAATTATGGGAAAAATAATTAAAAAATTCTTTGGCTTTTAGTTTTCAAAATAGAAAGTTTTATTTTGATTAGATATCTCTCATGTTTTTTTCATTTTGTCGGCCTATAACTAATGAACGGTACAATGATTTTTTGACGCTGTTTGCGCCAGTCGATTCTACGGACATTTGTACATATATGTACGAAATTTTAATTGAAGGGCCCCGCTGGTACAGTTAGACAAAGCGAAAAAACCAAAAAAATTGATACTTCATATAGTCAGTAGGGCAGTAAAAATTTGATCACCCTGTATTTAAATAAAAGTATTATTTTCCCTTAATTCGGACACATTAAGTATGGGAAAAATAATTAAAAAATTCTTTGGCTTTTAGTTTTCAAAATAGAAAGTTTTATTTTGATTAGAAATCTCTCATGTTTTTTTCATTTTGTCGACCTATAACTAATGAACGGTACAAGATTTTTTGACGCGGTTTGCGCCATTTGATTCTACGGACATTTGTACATATATGTGCGAAATTTTAATTGAAGGGCCCCGCTGGTACAGTTAGACAAAGCGAAAAAACCAAAAAATGGATACTTCAAATAGTCAGTAGGGCAGTAAAAATTTGAACACCCTGTATTTAAATAAAAAGGATTATTTTCCCTTAATTCGGACACACTAATTATGGGAAAAATAATTAAAAAATTCTTTGGCTTTTAGTTTTCAAAATAGAAAGTTTTATTTTGATTAGATATCTCTCATGTTTTTTTCATTTTGTCGGCCTATAACTAATGAACGGTACATGATTTTTTGACGCTGTTTGCGCCAGTCGATTCTACGGACATTTGTACATATATGTACGAAATTTTAATTGAAGGGCCCCGCTGGTACAGTTAGACAAAGCGAAAAACCAAAAAAATTGATACTTCATATAGTCAGTAGGGCAGTAAAAATTTGAACACGCTGTATTTAAATAAAAAGGATTATTTTCCCTTAATTCGGACACACTAATTATGGGAAAAATAATTAAAAAATTCTTTGGCTTTTAGTTTTCAAAATAGAAAGTTTTATTTTGAGTAGATATCTCTCATGTTTTTTTCACTTTGTCGGGCTATAACTAATGAACGGTACAAGATTTATTGACGTTGTTTGCGCCATTCGATTCTACGGACATTTGTACATATATGTACGAAATTTTAATTGAAGGGCCCCGCTGGTACAGTTAGACAAAGCGAAAAACCAAAAAATGGATAATTGAAATAGTCAGTAGGGCAGTAAAAATTCGATCACCCTGTATATAAATAAAAAGTATTATTTTCCCTTAATTCGGACACACTAATTATGGGAAAAAAAATTAAAATATTCTTTGGCTTTTAGTTTTCAAAATAGAAGGTTTATTTTGATTAGATATCTCTCATGTTTTTTTCACTTTGTCGGCCTATAACTAATGAACGGTACAAGATTTATTGACGCTGTTTGCACCATTCGATTCTACGGACATTTGTACATATATGTACGAATTTTCAATTGCCGGGCCTTGCTGGTACAGTTAGACAAAGCGAAAAACCAAAAAATGGATACTTCAAATAGTCAGTAGGGCAGTAAAAATTTGATCACCCTGTATTTAAATAAAAGTATTATTTTCCCTTAATTCGGACACATTAAGTATGGGAAAAATAATTAAAAAATTCTTTGGCTTTTAGTTTTCAAAATAGAAAGTTTTATTTTGATTAGAAATCTCTCATGTTTTTTTCATTTTGTCGACCTATAACTAATGAACGGTACAAGATTTTTTGACGCGGTTTGCGCCATTTGATTCTACGGACATTTGTACATATATGTGCGAAATTTTAATTGAAGGGCCCCGCTGGTACAGTTAGACAAAGCGAAAAACCAAAAAATGGATACTTCAAATAGTCAGTAGGGCAGTAAAAATTTGAACAGCCTGTATTTAAATAAAAAGGATTATTTTCCCTTAATTCGGACACACTAATTATGGGAAAAATAATTAAAAAATTCTTTGGCTTTTAGTTTTCAAAATAGAAAGTTTTATTTTGATTAGATATCTCTCATGGTTTTTTTCATTTTGTCGGCCTATAACTAATGAACGGTACATGATTTTTTGACGCTGTTTGCGCCAGTCGATTCTACGGACATTTGTACATATATGTACGAAATTTTAATTGAAGGGCCCCGCTGGTACAGTTAGACAAAGCGAAAAACCAAAAAAATTGATACTTCATATAGTCAGTAGGGCAGTAAAAATTTGAACACGCTGTATTTAAATAAAAAGGATTATTTTCCCTTAATTCGGACACACTAATTATGGGAAAAATAATTAAAAAATTCTTTGGCTTTTAGTTTTCAAAATAGAAAGTTTTATTTTGAGTAGATATCTCTCATGTTTTTTTCACTTTGTCGGGCTATAACTAATGAACGGTACAAGATTTATTGACGTTGTTTGCGCCATTCGATTCTACGGACATTTGTACATATATGTACGAAATTTTAATTGAAGGGCCCCGCTGGTACAGTTAGACAAAGCGAAAAACCAAAAAATGGATAATTCAAATAGTCAGTAGGGCAGTAAAAATTCGATCACCCTGTATATAAATAAAAAGTATTATTTTCCCTTAATTCGGACACACTAATTATGGGAAAAATAATTAAAATATTCTTTGGCTTTTAGTTTTCAAAATAGAAGGTTTATTTTGATTAGATATCTCTCATGTTTTTTTCACTTTGTCGGCCTATAACTAATGAACGGTACAAGATTTATTGACGCTGTTTGCACCATTCGATTCTACGGACATTTGTACATATATGTACGAATTTTCAATTGCCGGGCCTTGCTGTTACAGTTAGACAAAGCGAAAAACCAAAAAATGGATACTTCAAATAGTCAGTAGGGCAGTAAAAATTCGATCACCCTGTATTTAAATAGAAAGTATCATTTTCCCTTAATTCGGACACCCTAATTATGGGAAAAATAATTAAAAAATTCTTTGGCTTTTAGTTTTCAAAATAGAAAGTTTTATTTTGATTAGAAATCTCTCATGTTTTTTTCACTTTGTTGGCCTATAACTATTAAACGGTACAAGATTTTTTTGACGCGGTTTGCGGCATTCGATTCTACGGACACTTGTACATATATGTACGAATTTTCAATTGCCGGGCCTTGCTGTTACATTTAGACAAAGCGAAAAACCAAAAAATGGATACTTCAAATAGTCAGTAGGGTAGTAAAAAGTCGATCACCCTGTATTTAAATAGAAAGTATCATATTCCCTTAATTCAAACACCCTAATTATGGGAAAAATAATTAAAAAATTCTTTGGCCTTTAGTTTTCAAAATAGAAAGTTTTATTTTGATTAGAAATCTCTCATGTTTTTTTCACTTTGTCGGCCTATAACTATTAAACGGTACAAGATTTTTTGACGCGGTTTGCGGCATTCGATTCTACGGACATTTGTACATATATGTACGAATTTTCAATTGCCGGGCCCTGCTGTTACAGTTAGACAAAGCGAAAAACCAAAAAATGGATACTTCAAATAGTCAGTAGGGTAGTAAAAATTCGATCACCCTGTATTTTAATAGAAAGTATCATTTTCCCTTAATTCGGACACCCTAATTATGGGAAAAATAATTAAAAAATTCTTTGGCCTTTAGTTTTCAAAATAGAAAGTTTTATTTTGATTAGAAATCTCTCATGTTTTTTTCACTTTGTCGGCCTATAACTATTAAACGGTACAAGATTTTTTGACGCGGTTTGCGGCATTCGATTCTACGGACATTTGTACATATATGTACGAATTTTCAATTGCCGGGCCCTGCTGTTACAGTTAGACAAAGCGAAAAACCAAAAAATGGTACTTCAAATAGTCAGTAGGGCAGTAAAAATTCGATCACCCTGTATTTTAATAGAAAGTATCATTTTCCCTTAATTCGGACACCCTAATTATGGGAAAAATAATTAAAAAATTCTTTGGCCTTTAGTTTTCAAAATAGAAAGTTTTATTTTGATTAGAAATCTCTCATGTTTTTTTCACTTTGTCGGCCTATAACTATTAAACGGTACAAGATTTTTTGACGCGGTTTACGGCATTCGATTCTACGGACATTTGTACATATATGTACGAATTTTCAATTGCCGGGCCCTGCTGTTACAGTTAGACAAAGCGAAAAACCAAAAAATGGATACTTCAAATAGTCAGTAGGGCAGTAAAAATTCGATCACCCTGTATTTAAATAGAAAGTATCATTTTCCCTTAATTCGGACACCCTAATTATGGGAAAAATAATTAAAAAATTCTTTGGCTTTTAGTTTTCAAAATAGAAAGTTTTATTTTGATTAGAAATCTCTCATGTTTTTTTCACTTTGTCGGCCTATAACTATTAAACGGTACAAGATTTTTTGACGCGGTTTGCGGCATTCGATTCTACGGACATTTGTACATATATGTACGAATTTTCAATTGCCGGGCCCTGCTGTTACAGTTAGACAAAGCGAAAAACCAAAAAATGGATACTTCAAATAGTCAGTAGGGCATTAAAAATTCGATCACCCTGTATTTAAATAGAAAGTATCATTTTCCCTTAATTCGGACACCCTAATTATGGGAAAAATAATTAAAAAATTCTTTGGCCTTTAGTTTTCAAAATAGAAAGTTTTATTTTGATTAGAAATCTCTCATGTTTTTTTCACTTTGTCGGCCTATAACTATTAAACGGTACAATATTTTTTGACGCGGTTTGCGGCATTCGATTCTACGGACATTTGTACATATATGTACGAATTTTCAATTGCCGGGCCCTGCTGTTACAGTTAGACAAAGCGAAAAACCAAAAAATGGATACTTCAAATAGTCAGTAGGGCAGTAAAAATTCGATCACCCTGTATTTAAATAAAAAGTATCATTTTCCCTTAATTCGGACACCCTAATTATGGGAAAAATAATTAAAAAATTCTTTGGCCTTTAGTTTTCAAAATAGAAAGTTTTATTTTGATTAGAAATCTCTCATGTTTTTTTCACTTTGTCGGCCTATAACTATTAAACGGTACAAGATTTTTTGACGCGGTTTGCGGCATTCGATTCTACGGACATTTGTACATATATGTACGAATTTTCAATTGCCGGGCCCTGCTGTTACAGTTAGACAAAGCGAAAAACCAAAAAATGGATACTTCAAATAGTCAGTAGGGCAGTAAAAATTCGATCATCCTGTATTTTAATAGAAAGTATCATTTTCCCTTAATTCGGACACCCTAATTATGGGAAAAATAATTAAAAAATTCTTTGGCCTTTAGTTTTCAAAATAGAAAGTTTTATTTTGATTAGAAATCTCTCATGTTTTTTTCACTTTGTCGGCCTATAACTATTAAACGGTACAAGATTTTTTGACGCGGGTTGCGGCATTCGATTCTACGGACATTTGTACATATATGTACGAATTTTCAATTGCCGGGCCCTGCTGTTACAGTTAGACAAAGCGAAAAACCAAAAAATGGATACTTCAAATAGTCAGTAGGGCAGTAAAAATTCGATCACCCTGTATTTAAATAGAAAGTATCATTTTCCCTTAATTCGGACACCCTAATTATGGGAAAAATAATTAAAAAATTCTTTGGCCTTTAGTTTTCAAAATAGAAAGTTTTATTTTGATTAGAAATCTCTCATGTTTTTTTCACTTTGTCGGCCTATAACTATTAAACGGTACAAGATTTTTTGACGCGGTTTGCGGCATTCGATTCTACGGACATTTGTACATATATGTACGAATTTTCAATTGCCGGACCTTGCTGTTACAGGTAGACAAAGCGAAAAACCAAAAAATGGATACTTCAAATAGTCAGTAGGGTAGTAAAAATTCGGTCATCCTGTATTTAAATAGAAAGTATCATATTCCCTTAATTCAAACACCCTGATTATGGGAAAAATAATTAAAAAATTCTTTGGCCTTTAGTTTTCAAAATAGAAAGTTTTATTTTGATTAGAAATCTCTCATGTTTTTTTCACTTTGTCGGCCTATAACTATTAAACGGTACAAGATTTTTTGACGCGGTTTGCGGCATTCGATTCTACGGACATTTGTACATATATGTACGAATTTTCAATTGCCGGGCCTTGCTGTTACAGTTGGACAAAGCGAAAAACCAAAAAATGGATACTTCAAATAGTCAGTAGGGCAGTAAAAATTCGATCACCCTGTATTTAAATAAAAAGTATCATTTTTCCTTAATTCGGACACCCTAATTATGGGAAAAATAATTAAAAAATTCTTTGGCCTTTAGTTTTCAAAATAGAAAGTTTTATTTTGATTAGAAATCTCTCATGTTTTTTTCACTTTGTCGGCCTATAACTATTAAACGGTACAAGATTTTTTGACGCGGTTTGCGGCATTCGATTCTACGGACATTTGTACATATATGTACGAATTTTCAATTGCCGGGCCCTGCTGTTACAGTTAGACAAAGCGAAAAACCAAAAAATGGATACTTCAAATAGTCAGTAGGGTAGTAAAAATTCGATCACCCTGTATTTTAATAGAAAGTATCATTTTCCCTTAATTCGGACACCCTAATTATGGGAAAAATAATTAAAAAATTCTTTGGCCTTTAGTTTTCAAAATAGAAAGTTTTATTTTGATTAGAAATCTCTCATGTTTTTTTCACTTTGTCGGCCTATAACTATTAAACGGTACAAGATTTTTTGACGCGGTTTGCGGCATTCGATTCTACGGACATTTGTACATATATGTACGAATTTTCAATTGCCGGGCCTTGCTGTTACATTTAGACAAAGCGAAAAACCAAAAAATGGATACTTCAAATAGTCAGTAGGGTAGTAAAAAGTCGATCACCCTGTATTTAAATAGAAAGTATCATTTTCCTTTAATTCGGACACCCTAATTATGGGAAAAATAATTAAAAAATTCTTTGGCCTTTAGTTTTCAAAATAGAAAGTTTTATTTTGATTAGAAATCTCTCATGTTTTTTTCACTTTGTCGGCCTATAACTATTAAACGGTACAAGATTTTTTGACGC
This sequence comes from Ophonus ardosiacus, assembly GCA_943142095.1. Lineage (NCBI taxonomy): Eukaryota > Metazoa > Arthropoda > Insecta > Coleoptera > Carabidae > Ophonus > Ophonus ardosiacus. The sequence goes on along the minus strand of OW964841.1, from coordinate 12,765,095 downwards.
GGTTTGCGGCATTCTATTCTACGGACATTTGTACATATATGTACGAATTTTCAATTGCCGGGCCTTGCTGTTACAGTTAGACAAAGCGAAAAACCAAAAAATGGATACTTCAAATAGTCAGTAGGGCAGTAAAAAGTCGATCATCCTGTATTTAAATAGAAAGTATCATTTTCCGTTAATTCGGACACCCTAATTATGGGATAAATAATTAAAAAATTCTTTGGCATTTAGTTTTCAAAATAGAAAGTTTTATTTTGATTAGAAATCTCTCATGTTTTTTTCACTTTGTCGGCCTATAACTATTAAACGGTACAAGATTTTTTGACGCGGTTTGCGGCATTCGATTCTACGAACATTTGTACATATACGTACGAATTTTCAATTGCCGGGGCTTGCTGTTACAGTTAGACAAAGCGAAAAACCAAAAAATGGTACTTCAAATAGTCAGTAGGGCAGTAAAAATTCGATCACCCTGTATTTTAATAGAAAGTATCATTTTCCCTTAATTCGGACACCCTAATTATGGGAAAAATAATTAAAAAATTCTTTGGCCTTTAGTTTTCAAAATAGAAAGTTTTATTTTGATTAGAAATCTCTCATGTTTTTTTCACTTTGTCGGCCTATAACTATTAAACGGTACAAGATTTTTTGACGCGGTTTACGGCATTCGATTCTACGGACATTTGTACATATATGTACGAATTTTCAATTGCCGGGCCCTGCTGTTACAGTTAGACAAAGCGAAAAACCAAAAAATGGATACTTCAATTAGTCAGTAGGGCAGTAAAAATTCGATCACCCTGTATTTATATAGAAAGTATCATTTTCCCTTAATTCGGACACCCTAATTATGGGAAAAATAATAAAAAAATTCTTTGGCCTTTAGTTTTCAAAATAGAAAGTTTTATTTTGATTAGAAATCTCTCATGTTTTTTTCACTTTGTCGGCCTATAACTATTAAACGGTACAAGATTTTTTGACGCGGTTTGCGGCATTCGATTCTACGGACATTTGTACATATATGTACGAATTTTCAATTGCCGGGCCCTGCTGTTACAGTTAGACAAAGCGAAAAACCAAAAAATGGATACTTCAAATAGTCAGTAGGGTAGTAAAAATTCGATCACCCTGTATTTTAATAGAAAGTATCATTTTCCCTTAATTCGGACACCCTAATTATGGGAAAAATAATTAAAAAATTCTTTGGCCTTTAGTTTTCAAAATAGAAAGTTTTATTTTGATTAGAAATCTCTCATGTTTTTTTCACTTTGTCGGCCTATAACTATTAAACGGTACAAGATTTTTTGACGCGGTTTGCGGCATTCGATTCTACGGACATTTGTACATATATGTACGAATTTTCAATTGCCGGGCCTTGCTGTTACATTTAGACAAAGCGAAAAACCAAAAAATGGATACTTCAAATAGTCAGTAGGGTAGTAAAAAGTCGATCACCCTGTATTTAAATAGAAAGTATCATTTTCCTTTAATTCGGACACCCTAATTATGGGAAAAATAATTAAAAAATTCTTTGGCCTTTAGTTTTCAAAATAGAAAGTTTTATTTTGATTAGAAATCTCTCATGTTTTTTTCACTTTGTCGGCCTATAACTATTAAACGGTACAAGATTTTTTGACGCGGTTTGCGGCATTCTATTCTACGGACATTTGTACATATATGTACGAATTTTCAATTGCCGGGCCTTGCTGTTACAGTTAGACAAAGCGAAAAACCAAAAAATGGATACTTCAAATAGTCAGTAGGGCAGTAAAAAGTCGATCATCCTGTATTTAAATAGAAAGTATCATTTTCCGTTAATTCGGACACCCTAATTATGGGATAAATAATTAAAAAATTCTTTGGCATTTAGTTTTCAAAATAGAAAGTTTTATTTTGATTAGAAATCTCTCATGTTTTTTTCACTTTGTCGGCCTATAACTATTAAACGGTACAAGATTTTTTGACGCGGTTTGCGGCATTCGATTCTACGAACATTTGTACATATACGTACGAATTTTCAATTGCCGGGGCTTGCTGTTACAGTTAGACAAAGCGAAAAACCAAAAAATGGTACTTCAAATAGTCAGTAGGGCAGTAAAAATTCGATCACCCTGTATTTTAATAGAAAGTATCATTTTCCCTTAATTCGGACACCCTAATTATGGGAAAAATAATTAAAAAATTCTTTGGCCTTTAGTTTTCAAAATAGAAAGTTTTATTTTGATTAGAAATCTCTCATGTTTTTTTCACTTTGTCGGCCTATAACTATTAAACGGTACAAGATTTTTTGACGCGGTTTACGGCATTCGATTCTACGGACATTTGTACATATATGTACGAATTTTCAATTGCCGGGCCCTGCTGTTACAGTTAGACAAAGCGAAAAACCAAAAAATGGATACTTCAATTAGTCAGTAGGGCAGTAAAAATTCGATCACCCTGTATTTATATAGAAAGTATCATTTTCCCTTAATTCGGACACCCTAATTATGGGAAAAATAATAAAAAAATTCTTTGGCTTTTAGTTTTCAAAATAGAAAGTTTTATTTTGATTAGAAATCTCTCATGTTTTTTTCACTTTGTTGGCCTATAACTATTAAACGGTACAAGATTTTTTTGACGCGGTTTGCGGCATTCGATTCTACGGACATTTGTACATATATGTACGAATTTTCAATTGCCGGGCCCTGCTGTTACAGTTAGACAAAGCGAAAAACCAAAAAATGGATACTTCAAATAGTCAGTAGGGCAGTAAAAATTCAATCACCCTGTATTTAAATAGAAAGTATCATTTTCCCTTAATTCGGACACCCTAATTATGGGAAAAATAATTAAAAAATTCTTTGGCCTTTAGTTTTCAAAATAGAAAGTTTTATTTTGATTAGAAATCTCTCATGTTTTTTTCACTTTGTCGGCCTATAACTATTAAACGGTACAAGATTTTTTGACGCGGTTTGCGGCATTCGATTCTACGGACAATTGTACATATATGTACGAATTTTCAATTGCCGGACCTTGCTGTTACAGGTAGACAAAGCGAAAAACCAAAAAATGGATACTTCAAATAGTCAGTAGGGTAGTAAAAATTCGGTCATCCTGTATTTAAATAGAAAGTATCATATTCCCTTAATTCAAACACCCTAATTATGGGAAAAATAATTAAAAAATTCTTTGGCCTTTAGTTTTCAAAATAGAAAGTTTTATTTTGATTAGAAATCTCTCATGTTTTTTTCACTTTGTCGGCCTATAACTATTAAACGGTACAATATTTTTTGACGCGGTTTGCGGCATTCGATTCTACGGACATTTGTACATATATGTACGAATTTTCAATTGCCGGGCCTTGCTGTTACAGTTGGACAAAGCGAAAAACCAAAAAATGGATACTTCAAATAGTCAGTAGGGCAGTAAAAATTCGATCACCCTGTATTTAAATAAAAAGTATCATTTTCCCTTAATTCGGACACCCTAATTATGGGAAAAATAATTAAAAAATTCTTTGGCCTTTAGTTTTCAAAATAGAAAGTTTTATTTTGATTAGAAATCTCTCATGTTTTTTTCACTTTGTCGGCCTATAACTATTAAACGGTACAAGATTTTTTGACGCGGTTTGCGGCATTCGATTCTACGGACATTTGTACATATATGTACGAATTTTCAATTGCCGGGCCCTGCTGTTACAGTTAGACAAAGCGAAAAACCAAAAAATGGATACTTCAAATAGTCAGTAGGGTAGTAAAAATTCGATCACCCTGTATTTTAATAGAAAGTATCATTTTCCCTTAATTCGGACACCCTAATTATGGGAAAAATAATTAAAAAATTCTTTGGCCTTTAGTTTTCAAAATAGAAAGTTTTATTTTGATTAGAAATCTCTCATGTTTTTTTCACTTTGTCGGCCTATAACTATTAAACGGTACAAGATTTTTTGACGCGGTTTGCGGCATTCGATTCTACGGACATTTGTACATATATGTACGAATTTTCAATTGCCGGGCCTTGCTGTTACATTTAGACAAAGCGAAAAACCAAAAAATGGATACTTCAAATAGTCAGTAGGGTAGTAAAAAGTCGATCACCCTGTATTTAAATAGAAAGTATCATTTTCCTTTAATTCGGACACCCTAATTATGGGAAAAATAATTAAAAAATTCTTTGGCCTTTAGTTTTCAAAATAGAAAGTTTTATTTTGATTAGAAATCTCTCATGTTTTTTTCACTTTGTCGGCCTATAACTATTAAACGGTACAAGATTTTTTGACGCGGTTTGCGGCATTCTATTCTACGGACATTTGTACATATATGTACGAATTTTCAATTGCCGGGCCTTGCTGTTACAGTTAGACAAAGCGAAAAACCAAAAAATGGATACTTCAAATAGTCAGTAGGGCAGTAAAAAGTCGATCATCCTGTATTTAAATAGAAAGTATCATTTTCCGTTAATTCGGACACCCTAATTATGGGATAAATAATTAAAAAATTCTTTGGCATTTAGTTTTCAAAATAGAAAGTTTTATTTTGATTAGAAATCTCTCATGTTTTTTTCACTTTGTCGGCCTATAACTATTAAACGGTACAAGATTTTTTGACGCGGTTTGCGGCATTCGATTCTACGAACATTTGTACATATATGTACGAATTTTCAATTGCCGGGGCTTGCTGTTACAGTTAGACAAAGCGAAAAACCAAAAAATGGATACTTCAAATAGTCAGTAGGGCAGTAAAAATTCGATCAGCCTGTATTTAAATAGAAAGTGTCATATTCCCTTAATTCGAACACCCTAATTATGGGAAAAATAATTAAAAAATTCTTTGCCTTTAGTTTTCAAAATAGAAAGTTTTATTTTGATTAGAAATCTCTCATTTTTTTTTCACTTTGTCGGCCTATAACTATTAAACGGTACAAGATTTTTTGACGCGGTTTGCGGCATTCGATTCTACGAACATTTGTACATATATGTACGAATTTTCAATTGCCGGGCCTTGCTGTTACAGTTAGACAAAGCGAAAAACCAAAAAATGGATACTTCAAATAGTCAGTAGGGCAGTAAAAATTCGATCACCCTGTATTTAAATAGAAAGTGTCATATTGCCTTAATTCGAACACCCTAATTATGGGAAAAATAATTAAAAAATTCTTTGGCCTTTAGTTTTCAAAATAGAAAGTTTTATTTTGATTAGAAATCTCTCATGTTTTTTTCACTTTGTCGGCCTATAACTATTAAACGGTACAAGATTTTTTGACGCGGTTTGCGGCATTCGATTCTACGGACATTTGTACATATATGTACGAATTTTCAATTGCCGGGCCCTGCTGTTACAGTTAGACAAAGCGAAAAACCAAAAAATGGATACTTCAAATAGTCAGTAGGGTAGTAAAAATTCGATCACCCTGTATTTTAATAGAAAGTATCATTTTCCCTTAATTCGGACACCCTAATTATGGGAAAAATAATTAAAAAATTCTTTGGCCTTTAGTTTTCAAAATAGAAAGTTTTATTTTGATTAGAAATCTCTCATGTTTTTTTCACTTTGTCGGCCTATAACTATTAAACGGTACAAGATTTTTTGACGCGGTTTGCGGCATTCGATTCTACGGACATTTGTACATATATGTACGAATTTTCAATTGCCGGGCCTTGCTGTTACATTTAGACAAAGCGAAAAACCAAAAAATGGATACTTCAAATAGTCAGTAGGGTAGTAAAAAGTCGATCACCCTGTATTTAAATAGAAAGTATCATTTTCCTTTAATTCGGACACCCTAATTATGGGAAAAATAATTAAAAAATTCTTTGGCCTTTAGTTTTCAAAATAGAAAGTTTTATTTTGATTAGAAATCTCTCATGTTTTTTTCACTTTGTCGGCCTATAACTATTAAACGGTACAAGATTTTTTGACGCGGTTTGCGGCATTCGATTCTACGGACATTTGTACATATATGTACGAATTTTCAATTGCCGGGCCCTGCTGTTACAGTTAGACAAAGCGAAAAACCAAAAAATGGATACTTCAAATAGTCAGTAGGGTAGTAAAAATTCGATCACCCTGTATTTTAATAGAAAGTATCATTTTCCCTTAATTCGGACACCCTAATTATGGGAAAAATAATTAAAAAATTCTTTGGCCTTTAGTTTTCAAAATAGAAAGTTTTATTTTGATTAGAAATCTCTCATGTTTTTTTCACTTTGTCGGCCTATAACTATTAAACGGTACAAGATTTTTTGACGCGGTTTGCGGCATTCTATTCTACGGACATTTGTACATATATGTACGAATTTTCAATTGCCGGGCCTTGCTGTTACATTTAGACAAAGCGAAAAACCAAAAAATGGATACTTCAAATAGTCAGTAGGGTAGTAAAAAGTCGATCACCCTGTATTTAAATAGAAAGTATCATTTTCCTTTAATTCGGACACCCTAATTATGGGAAAAATAATTAAAAAATTCTTTGGCCTTTAGTTTTCAAAATAGAAAGTTTTATTTTGATTAGAAATCTCTCATGTTTTTTTCACTTTGTCGGCCTATAACTATTAAACGGTACAAGATTTTTTGACGCGGTTTGCGGCATTCTATTCTACGGACATTTGTACATATATGTACGAATTTTCAATTGCCGGGCCTTGTTGTTACAGTTAGACAAAGCGAAAAACCAAAAAATGGATACTTCAAATAGTCAGTAGGGCAGTAAAAATTCGATCACCCTGTATTTAAATAAAAAGTATCATTTTCCCTTAATTCGGACACCCTAATTATGGGAAAAATAATTAAAAAATTCTTTGGCCTTTAGTTTTCAAAATAGAAAGTTTTATTTTGATTAGAAATCTCTCATGTTTTTTTCACTTTGTCGGCCTATAACTATTAAACGGTACAAGATTTTTTGACGCGGTTTGCGGCATTCGATTCTACGGACATTTGTACATATATGTACGAATTTTCAATTGCCGGGCCCTGCTGTTACAGTTAGACAAAGCGAAAAACCAAAAAATGGATACTTCAAATAGTCAGTAGGGTAGTAAAAATTCGATCACCCTGTATTTTAATAGAAAGTATCATTTTCCCTTAATTCGGACACCCTAATTATGGGAAAAATAATTAAAAAATTCTTTGGCCTTTAGTTTTCAAAATAGAAAGTTTTATTTTGATTAGAAATCTCTCATGTTTTTTTTCACTTTGTCGGCCTATAACTATTAAACGGTACAAGATTTTTTGACGCGGTTTGCGGCATTCGATTCTACGGACATTTGTACATATATGTACGAATTTTCAATTGCCGGGCCTTGCTGTTACATTTAGACAAAGCGAAAAACCAAAAAATGGATACTTCAAATAGTCAGTAGGGTAGTAAAAAGTCGATCACCCTGTATTTAAATAGAAAGTATCATTTTCCTTTAATTCGGACACCCTAATTATGGGAAAAATAATTAAAAAATTCTTTGGCCTTTAGTTTTCAAAATAGAAAGTTTTATTTTGATTAGAAATCTCTCATGTTTTTTTCACTTTGTCGGCCTATAACTATTAAACGGTACAAGATTTTTTGACGCGGTTTGCGGCATTCGATTCTACGGACATTTGTACATATATGTACGAATTTTCAATTGCCGGGCCTTGCTGTTACAGTTAGACAAAGCGAAAAACCAAAAAATGGATACTTCAAATAGTCAGTAGGGTAGTAAAAAGTCGATCACCCTGTATTTAAATAGAAAGTATCATTTTCCTTTAATTCGGACACCCTAATTATGGGAAAAATAATTAAAAAATTCTTTGGCCTTTAGTTTTCAAAATAGAAAGTTTTATTTTGATTAGAAATCTCTCATGTTTTTTTCACTTTGTCGGCCTATAACTATTAAACGGTACAAGATTTTTTGACGCGGTTTGCGGCATTCTATTCTACGGACATTTGTACATATATGTACGAATTTTCAATTGCCGGGCCTTGCTGTTACAGTTAGACAAAGCGAAAAACCAAAAAATGGATACTTCAAATAGTCAGTAGGGCAGTAAAAAGTCGATCATCCTGTATTTAAATAGAAAGTATTATTTTCCGTTAATTCGGACACCCTAATTATGGGATAAATAATTAAAAAATTCTTTGGCATTTAGTTTTCAAAATAGAAAGTTTTATTTTGATTAGAAATCTCTCATGTTTTTTTCACTTTGTCGGCCTATAACTATTAAACGGTACAAGATTTTTTGACGCGGTTTGCGGCATTCGATTCTACGAACATTTGTACATATATGTACGAATTTTCAATTGCCGGGGCTTGCTGTTACAGTTAGACAAAGCGAAAAACCAAAAAATGGATACTTCAAATAGTCAGTAGGGCAGTAAAAATTCGATCAGCCTGTATTTAAATAGAAAGTGTCATATTCCCTTAATTCGAACACCCTAATTATGGGAAAAATAATTAAAAAATTCTTTGCCTTTAGTTTTCAAAATAGAAAGTTTTATTTTGATTAGAAATCTCTCATTTTTTTTTCACTTTGTCGGCCTATAACTATTAAACGGTACAAGATTTTTTGACGCGGTTTGCGGCATTCGATTCTACGAACATTTGTACATATATGTACGAATTTTCAATTGCCGGGCCTTGCTGTTACAGTTAGACAAAGCGAAAAACCAAAAAATGGATACTTCAAATAGTCAGTAGGGCAGTAAAAATTCGATCACCCTGTATTTAAATAGAAAGTGTCATATTGCCTTAATTCGAACACCCTAATTATGCGAAAAATAATTAAAAAATTCTTTGGCCTTTAGTTTTCAAAATAGAAAGTTTTATTTTGATTAGAAATCTCTCATGTTTTTTTCACTTTGTCGGCCTATAACTATTAAACGGTACAAGATTTTTTGACGCGGTTTGCGGCATTCGATTCTACGGACATTTGTACATATATGTACGAATTTTCAATTGCCGGGCCTTGCTGTTACAGTTAGACAAAGCGAAAAACCAAAAAATGGATACTTCAAATAGTCAGTAGGGTAGTAAAAAGTCGATCATCCTGTATTTAAATAGAAAGTATCATTTTCCGTTAATTCGGACACCCTAATTATGGGATAAATAATTAAAAAATTCTTTGGCATTTAGTTTTCAAAATAGAAAGTTTTATTTTGATTAGAAATCTCTCATGTTTTTTTCACTTTGTCGGCCTATAACTATTAAACGGTACAAGATTTTTTGACGCGGTTTGCGGCATTCGATTCTACGAACATTTGTACATATATGTACGAATTTTCAATTGCCGGGGCTTGCTGTTACAGTTAGACAAAGCGAAAAACCAAAAAATGGATACTTCAAATAGTCAGTAGGGCAGTAAAAATTCGATCACCCTGTATTTAAATAGAAAGTGCCATATTCCCTTAATTCGAACACCCTAATTATGGGAAAAATAATTAAAAAATTCTTTGCCTTTAGTTTTCAAAATAGAAAGTTTTATTTTGATTAGAAATCTCTCATGTTTTTTTCACTTTGTCGGCCTATAACTATTAAACGGTACAAGATTTTTTGACGCGGTTTGCGGCATTCGATTCTACGAACATTTGTACATATATGTACGAATTTTCAATTGCCGGGGCTTGCTGTTACAGTTAGACAAAGCGAAAAACCAAAAAATGGATACTTCAAATAGTCAGTAGGGCAGTAAAAATTCGATCACCCTGTATTTAAATAGAAAGTGCCATATTCCCTTAATTCGAACACCCTAATTATGGGAAAAATAATTAAAAAATTCTTTGCCTTTAGTTTTCAAAATAGAAAGTTTTATTTTGATTAGAAATCTCTCATGTTTTTTTCACTTTGTCGGCCTATAACTATTAAACGGTACAAGATTTTTTGACGCGGTTTGCGGCATTCGATTCTACGGACATTTGTACATATATGTACGAATTTTCAATTGCCGGGCCTTGCTGTTACAGTTAGACAAAGCGAAAAACCAAAAAATGGATACTTCAAATAGTCAGTAGGGTAGTAAAAATTCGGTCACCCTGTATTTAAATAGAAAGTATCATTTTCCCTTAATTCGGACACCCTAATTATGGGAAAAATAATTAAAAAATTCTTTGGTCTTTAGTTTTCAAAATAGAAAGTTTTATTTTGATTAGAAATCTCTTATGTTTTTTTCACTTTGTCGGCCTATAACTATTAAACGGTACAATATTTTTTGACGCGGTTTGCGGAATTCGATTCTACGGACAATTGTACATATATGTACGAATTTTCAATTGCCGGGCCTTGCTGTTACAGTTAGACAAAGCGAAAAACCAAAAAATGGATACTTCAAATAGTCAGTAGGGTAGTAAAAATTCGGTCACCCTGTATTTAAATAGAAAGTATCATATTCCCTTAATTCAAACACCCTAATTATGGGAAAAATAATTAAAAAATTCTTTGGCCTTTAGTTTTCAAAATAGAAAGTTTTATTTTGATTAGAAATCTCTCATGTTTTTTTCACTTTGTCGGCCTATAACTATTAAACGGTACAAGATTTTTTGTCGCGGTTTGCGGCATTCGATTCTACGGACATTTGTACATATATGTACGAATTTTCAATTGCCGGGCCCTGCTTGTACAGTTAGACAAAGCGAAAAACCAAAAAATGGTACTTCAAATAGTCAGTAGGGTAGTAAAAAGTCGATCACCCTGTATTTAAATAGAAAGTATCATTTTCCTTTAATTCGGACACCCTGATTATGGGAAAAATAATTAAAAAATTCTTTGGCCTTTAGTTTTCAAAATAGAAAGTTTTATTTTGATTAGAAATCTCTCATGTTTTTTTCACTTTGTCGGCCTATAACTATTAAACGGTACAAGATTTTTTGTCGCGGTTTGTGGCATTCGATTCTACGGACATTTGTACATATATGTACGAATTTTCAATTGCCGGGCCCTGCTTGTACAGTTAGACAAAGCGAAAAATTAAAAAATGGTACTTCAAATAGTCAGTAGGGTAGTAAAAAGTCGATCACCCTGTATTTAAATAGAAAGTATCATTTTCCCTTAATTCGGACACCCTAATTATGGGAAAAATAATTAAAAAATTCTTTGGCCTTTAGTTTTCAAAATAGAAAGTTTTATTTTGATTAGAAATCTCTCATGTTTTTTTCACTTTGTCGGCCTATAACTATTAAACGGTACAAGATTTTTTGACGCGGTTTGCGGCATTCTATTCTACGGACATTTGTACATATATGTACGAATTTTCAATTGCCGGGCCTTGTTGTTACAGTTAGACAAAGCGAAAAACCAAAAAATGGATACTTCAAATAGTCAGTAGGGCAGTAAAAATTCGATCACCCTGTATTTAAATAAAAAGTATCATTTTCCCTTAATTCGGACACCCTAATTATGGGAAAAATAATTAAAAAATTCTTTGGCCTTTAGTTTTCAAAATAGAAAGTTTTATTTTGATTAGAAATCTCTCATGTTTTTTTCACTTTGTCGGCCTATAACTATTAAACGGTACAAGATTTTTTGACGCGGTTTGCGGCATTCGATTCTACGGACATTTGTACATATATGTACGAATTTTCAATTGCCGGGCCTTGCTGTTACAGTTAGACAAAGCGAAAAACCAAAAAATGGATACTTCAAATAGTCAGTAGGGTAGTAAAAAGTCGATCATCCTGTATTTAAATAGAAAGTATCATTTTCCGTTAATTCGGACACCCTAATTATGGGATAAATAATTAAAAAATTCTTTGGCATTTAGTTTTCAAAATAGAAAGTTTTATTTTGATTAGAAATCTCTCATGTTTTTTTCACTTTGTCGGCCTATAACTATTAAACGGTACAAGATTTTTTGACGCGGTTTGCGGCATTCGATTCTACGAACATTTGTACATATATGTACGAATTTTCAATTGCCGGGGCTTGCTGTTACAGTTAGACAAAGCGAAAAACCAAAAAATGGATACTTCAAATAGTCAGTAGGGCAGTAAAAATTCGATCATCCTGTATTTAAATAGAAAGTGTCATATTCCCTTAATTCGAACACCCTAATTATGGGAAAAATAATTAAAAAATTCTTTGCCTTTAGTTTTCAAAATAGAAAGTTTTATTTTGATTAGAAATCTCTCATGTTTTTTTCACTTTGTCGGCCTATAACTATTAAACGGTACAAGATTTTTTGACGCGGTTTGCGGCATTCGATTCTACGGACATTTGTACATATATGTACGAATTTTCAATTGCCGGGCCTTGCTGTTACAGTTAGACAAAGCGAAAAACCAAAAAATGGATACTTCAAATAGTCAGTAGGGTAGTAAAAAGTCGATCATCTTGTATTTAAATAGAAAGTATCATTTTCCGTTAATTCGGACACCCTAATTATGGGATAAATAATTAAAAAATTCTTTGGCATTTAGTTTTCAAAATAGAAAGTTTTATTTTGATTAGAAATCTCTCATGTTTTTTTCACTTTGTCGGCCTATAACTATTAAACGGTACAAGATTTTTTGACGCGGTTTGCGGCATTCTATTCTACGGACATTTGTACATATATGTACGAATTGCCGGGCCTTGCTGTTACAGTTAGACAAAGCGAAAAACCAAAAAAATGGATACTTCAAATAGTCAGTAGGGCAGTAAAAATTCGATCAGCCTGTATTTAAATAGAAAGTGTCATATTCCCTTAATTCGAACACCCTAATTATGGGAAAAATAATTAAAAAATTCTTTGCCTTTAGTTTTCAAAATAGAAAGTTTTATTTTGATTAGAAATCTCTCATGTTTTTTTCACTTTGTCGGCCTATAACTATTAAACGGTACAAGATTTTTTGACGCGGTTTGCGGCATTCGATTCTACGAACATTTGTACATATATGTACGAATTTTCAATTGCCGGGCCTTGCTGTTACAGTTAGACAAAGCGAAAAACCAAAAAATGGATACTTCAAATAGTCAGTAGGGTAGTAAAAAGTCGATCACCCTGTATTTAAATAGAAAGTATCATTTTCCCTTAATTCGGACACCCTGATTATGGGAAAAATAATTAAAAAATTCTTTGGCCTTTAGTTTTCAAAATAGAAAGTTTTATTTTGATTAGAAATCTCTCATGTTTTTTTCACTTTGTCGGCCTATAACTATTAAACGGTACAAGATTTTTTGTCGCGGTTTGTGGCATTCGATTCTACGGACATTTGTACATATATGTACGAATTTTCAATTGCCGGGCTTTGCTTGTACAGTTAGACAAAGCGAAAAATTAAAAAATGGTACTTCAAATAGTCAGTAGGGTAGTAAAAAGTCGATCACCCTGTATTTAAATAGAAAGTATCATTTTCCCTTAATTCGGACACCCTAATTATGGGAAAAATAATTAAAAAATTCTTTGGCCTTTAGTTTTCAAAATAGAAAGTTTTATTTTGATTAGAAATCTCTCATGTTTTTTTCACTTTGTCGGCCTATAACTATTAAACGGTACAAGATTTTTTGACGCGGTTTGCGGCATTCGATTCTACGGACATTTGTACATATATGTACGAATTTTCAATTGCCGGGCCTTGCTGTTACAGTTAGACAAAGCGAAAAACCAAAAAATGGATACTTCAAATAGTCAGTAGGGTAGTAAAAAGTCGATCATCTTGTATTTAAATAGAAAGTATCATTTTCCGTTAATTCGGACACCCTAATTATGGGATAAATAATTAAAAAATTCTTTGGCATTTAGTTTTCAAAATAGAAAGTTTTATTTTGATTAGAAATCTCTCATGTTTTTTTCACTTTGTCGGCCTATAACTATTAAACGGTACAAGATTTTTTGACGCGGTTTGCGGCATTCGATTCTACGAACATTTGTACATATATGTACGAATTTTCAATTGCCGGGGCTTGCTGTTACAGTTAGACAAAGCGAAAAACCAAAAAATGGATACTTCAAATAGTCAGTAGGGCAGTAAAAATTCGATCATCCTGTATTTAAATAGAAAGTGTCATATTCCCTTAATTCGAACACCCTAATTATGGGAAAAATAATTAAAAAATTCTTTGCCTTTAGTTTTCAAAATAGAAAGTTTTATTTTGATTAGAAATCTCTCATGTTTTTTTCACTTTGTCGGCCTATAACTATTAAACGGTACAAGATTTTTTGACGCGGTTTGCGGCATTCGATTCTACGAACATTTGTACATATATGTACGAATTTTCAATTGCCGGGGCTTGCTGTTACAGTTAGACAAAGCGAAAAACCAAAAAATGGATACTTCAAATAGTCAGTAGGGCAGTAAAAATTCGATCATCCTGTATTTAAATAGAAAGTGTCATATTCCCTTAATTCGAACACCCTAATTATGGGAAAAATAATTAAAAAATTCTTTGCCTTTAGTTTTCAAAATAGAAAGTTTTATTTTGATTAGAAATCTCTCATGTTTTTTTCACTTTGTCGGCCTATAACTATTAAACGGTACAAGATTTTTTGACGCGGTTTGCGGCATTCGATTCTACGAACATTTGTACATATATGTACGAATTTTCAATTGCCGGGCCTTGCTGTTACAGTTAGACAAAGCGAAAAACCAAAAAATGGATACTTCAAATAGTCAGTAGGGTAGTAAAAATTCGGTCACCCTGTATTTAAATAGAAAGTATCATTTTTCCTTAATTCGGACACCCTAATTATGGGAAAAATAATTAAAAAATTCTTTGGTCTTTAGTTTTCAAAATAGAAAGTTTTATTTTGATTAGAAATCTCTCATGTTTTTTTCACTTTGTCGGCCTATAACTATTAAACGGTACAAGATTTTTTGACGCGGTTTGCGGCATTCGATTCTACGAACATTTGTACATATATGTACGAATTTTCAATTGCCGGGGCTTGCTGTTACAGTTAGACAAAGCGAAAAACCAAAAAATGGATACTTCAAATAGTCAGTAGGGCAGTAAAAATTCGATCATCCTGTATTTAAATAGAAAGTATCATATTCCCTTAATTCGAACACCCTAATTATGGGAAAAATAATTAAAAAATTCTTTGCCTTTAGTTTTCAAAATAGAAAGTTTTATTTTGATTAGAAATCTCTCATGTTTTTTTCACTTTGTCGGCCTATAACTATTAAACGGTACAAGATTTTTTGACGCGGTTTGCGGCATTCTATTCTACGGACATTTGTACATATATGTACGAATTTTCAATTGCCGGGCCTTGCTGTTACAGTTAGACAAAGCGAAAAACCAAAAAAATGGATACTTCAAATAGTCAGTAGGGCAGTAAAAATTCGATCAGCCTGTATTTAAATAGAAAGTGTCATATTCCCTTAATTCGAACACCCTAATTATGGGAAAAATAATTAAAAAATTCTTTGCCTTTAGTTTTCAAAATAGAAAGTTTTATTTTGATTAGAAATCTCTCATGTTTTTTTCACTTTGTCGGCCTATAACTATTAAACGGTACAAGATTTTTTGACGCGGTTTGCGGCATTCGATTCTACGAACATTTGTACATATATGTACGAATTTTCAATTGCCGGGCCTTGCTGTTACAGTTAGACAAAGCGAAAAACCAAAAAATGGATACTTCAAATAGTCAGTAGGGTAGTAAAAAGTCGATCACCCTGTATTTAAATAGAAAGTATCATTTTCCCTTAATTCGGACACCCTGATTATGGGAAAAATAATTAAAAAATTCTTTGGCCTTTAGTTTTCAAAATAGAAAGTTTTATTTTGATTAGAAATCTCTCATGTTTTTTTCACTTTGTCGGCTTATAACTATTAAACGGTACAAGATTTTTTGTCGCGGTTTGTGGCATTCGATTCTACGGACATTTGTACATATATGTACGAATTTTCAATTGCCGGGCTTTGCTTGTACAGTTAGACAAAGCGAAAAATTAAAAAATGGTACTTCAAATAGTCAGTAGGGTAGTAAAAAGTCGATCACCCTGTATTTAAATAGAAAGTATCATTTTCCCTTAATTCGGACACCCTAATTATGGGAAAAATAATTAAAAAATTCTTTGGCCTTTAGTTTTCAAAATAGAAAGTTTTATTTTGATTAGAAATCTCTCATGTTTTTTTCACTTTGTCGGCCTATAACTATTAAACGGTACAAGATTTTTTGACGCGGTTTGCGGCATTCGATTCTACGGACATTTGTACATATATGTACGAATTTTCAATTGCCGGGCCTTGCTGTTACAGTTAGACAAAGCGAAAAACCAAAAAATGGATACTTCAAATAGTCAGTAGGGTAGTAAAAAGTCGATCATCTTGTATTTAAATAGAAAGTATCATTTTCCGTTAATTCGGACACCCTAATTATGGGATAAATAATTAAAAAATTCTTTGGCATTTAGTTTTCAAAATAGAAAGTTTTATTTTGATTAGAAATCTCTCATGTTTTTTTCACTTTGTCGGCCTATAACTATTAAACGGTACAAGATTTTTTGACGCGGTTTGCGGCATTCTATTCTACGGACATTTGTACATATATGTACGAATTTTCAATTGCCGGGCCTTGCTGTTACAGTTAGACAAAGCGAAAAACCAAAAAATGGATACTTCAAATAGTCAGTAGGGTAGTAAAAAGTCGATCACCCTGTATTTAAATAGAAAGTATCATTTTCCCTTAATTCGGACACCCTGATTATGGGAAAAATAATTAAAAAATTCTTTGGCCTTTAGTTTTCAAAATAGAAAGTTTTATTTTGATTAGAAATCTCTCATGTTTTTTTCACTTTGTCGGCTTATAACTATTAAACGGTACAAGATTTTTTGTCGCGGTTTGTGGCATTCGATTCTACGGACATTTGTACATATATGTACGAATTTTCAATTGCCGGGCTTTGCTTGTACAGTTAGACAAAGCGAAAAATTAAAAAATGGTACTTCAAATAGTCAGTAGGGTAGTAAAAAGTCGATCACCCTGTATTTAAATAGAAAGTATCATTTTCCCTTAATTCGGACACCCTAATTATGGGAAAAATAATTAAAAAATTCTTTGGCCTTTAGTTTTCAAAATAGAAAGTTTTATTTTGATTAGAAATCTCTCATGTTTTTTTCACTTTGTCGGCCTATAACTATTAAACGGTACAAGATTTTTTGACGCGGTTTGCGGCATTCGATTCTACGGACATTTGTACATATATGTACGAATTTTCAATTGCCGGGCCTTGCTGTTACAGTTAGACAAAGCGAAAAACCAAAAAATGGATACTTCAAATAGTCAGTAGGGTAGTAAAAAGTCGATCATCTTGTATTTAAATAGAAAGTATCATTTTCCGTTAATTCGGACACCCTAATTATGGGATAAATAATTAAAAAATTCTTTGGCATTTAGTTTTCAAAATAGAAAGTTTTATTTTGATTAGAAATCTCTCATGTTTTTTTCACTTTGTCGGCCTATAACTATTAAACGGTACAAGATTTTTTGACGCGGTTTGCGGCATTCGATTCTACGAACATTTGTACATATATGTACGAATTTTCAATTGCCGGGGCTTGCTGTTACAGTTAGACAAAGCGAAAAACCAAAAAATGGATACTTCAAATAGTCAGTAGGGCAGTAAAAATTCGATCATCCTGTATTTAAATAGAAAGTGTCATATTCCCTTAATTCGAACACCCTAATTATGGGAAAAATAATTAAAAAATTCTTTGCCTTTAGTTTTCAAAATAGAAAGTTTTATTTTGATTAGAAATCTCTCATGTTTTTTTCACTTTGTCGGCCTATAACTATTAAACGGTACAAGATTTTTTGACGCGGTTTGCGGCATTCGATTCTACGAACATTTGTACATATATGTACGAATTTTCAATTGCCGGGGCTTGCTGTTACAGTTAGACAAAGCGAAAAACCAAAAAATGGATACTTCAAATAGTCAGTAGGGCAGTAAAAATTCGATCATCCTGTATTTAAATAGAAAGTATCATATTCCCTTAATTCGAACACCCTAATTATGGGAAAAATAATTAAAAAATTCTTTGGCCTTTAGTTTTCAAAATAGAAAGTTTTATTTTGATTAGAAATCTCTCATGTTTTTTTCACTTTGTCGGCCTATAACTATTAAACGGTACAAGATTTTTTGACGCGGTTTGCGGCATTCGATTCTACGGACATTTGTACATATATGTACGAATTTTGAATTGCCGGGCCTTGCTGTTACAGTTAGACAAAGCGAAAAACCAAAAAATGGATACTTCAAATAGTCAGTAGGGTAGTAAAAAGTCGATCATCTTGTATTTAAATAGAAAGTATCATTTTCCGTTAATTCGGACACCCTAATTATGGGATAAATAATTAAAAAATTCTTTGGCATTTAGTTTTCAAAATAGAAAGTTTTATTTTGATTAGAAATCTCTCATGTTTTTTTCACTTTGTCGGCCTATAACTATTAAACGGTACAAGATTTTTTGACGCGGTTTGCGGCATTCGATTCTACGAACATTTGTACATATATGTACGAATTTTCAATTGCCGGGGCTTGCTGTTACAGTTAGACAAAGCGAAAAACCAAAAAATGGATACTTCAAATAGTCAGTAGGGCAGTAAAAATTCGATCATCCTGTATTTAAATAGAAAGTGTCATATTCCCTTAATTCGAACACCCTAATTATGGGAAAAATAATTAAAAAATTCTTTGCCTTTAGTTTTCAAAATAGAAAGTTTTATTTTGATTAGAAATCTCTCATGTTTTTTTCACTTTGTCGGCCTATAACTATTAAACGGTACAAGATTTTTTGACGCGGTTTGCGGCATTCAATTCTACGAACATTTGTACATATATGTACGAATTTTCAATTGCCGGGGCTTGCTGTTACAGTTAGACAAAGCGAAAAACCAAAAAATGGATACTTCAAATAGTCAGTAGGGCAGTAAAAATTCAATCACCCTGTATTTAAATAGAAAGTATCATTTTCCCTTAATTCGGACACTCTAATTATGGGAAAAATAATTAAAAAATTCTTTGGCCTTTAGTTTTCAAAATAGAAAGTTTTATTTTGATTAGAAATCTCTCATGTTTTTTTCATTTTGTCGGCGTATAACTATTAAACGGTACAAGATTTTTTGACGCGGTTTGCGGCATTCGATTCTACGGACATTTGTACATATATGTACGAATTTTCAATTGCCGAGCCCTGCTGTTACAGTTAGACAAAGTGAAAAACCAAAAAATGGATACTTCAAATAGTCAGTAGGGCAGTTAAAATTCAATCACCCTGTATTTAAATAGAAAGTATCATTTTCCCTTAATTCGGACACGCTAATTATGGGAAAAATAATTTAAAAATTCTTTGGCCTTTAGTTTTCAAAATAGAAAGTTTTATTTTGATTAGAAATCTCTCATGTTTTTTTTCACTTTGTCGGCCTATAACTATTAAACGGTACAAGATTTTTTAACGCGGTTTGCGCCATTCGATTCTACGGACATTTGTACATATATGTACGAATTTTCAATTGCCGGGCCCTGCTGTTACAGTTAGACAAAGTGAAAAACCAAAAAATGGATACTTCAAATAGTCAGTAGGGCAGTAAAAATTCAATCACCCTGTATTTAAATAGAAAGTATCATTTTCCCTTAATTCGGACACCCTAATTATGGGAAAAATAATATAAAAATTCTTTGGCCTTTAGTTTTCAAAATAGAAAGTTTTATTTTGATTAGAAATCTCTCATGTTTTTTTTCACTTTGTCGGCCTATAACTATTAAACGGTACAAGATCTTTTGACGCGGTTTGCGCCATTCGATTCTACGGACATTTGTACATATATGTACGAATTTTCAATTGCCGGGCCCTGTTGTTACAGTTAGACAAAGCGAAAAACCAAAAAATGGATACTTCAAATAGTCAGAAGGGCAGTAAAAATTCAATCACCCTGTATTTAAATAGAAAGTATCATTTTCCCTTAATTCGGACACCCTAATTATGGGAAAAATAATTAAAAAATTCTTTGGCCTTTAGTTTTCAAAATAGAAAGTTTTATTTTGATTAGAAATCTCTCATGTTTTTTCATTTTGTTGGCGTATAACTATTAAACGGTACAAGATTTTTTGACGCGGTTTGCGGCATTCGATTCTAC
Source organism: Ophonus ardosiacus (assembly GCA_943142095.1). Lineage (NCBI taxonomy): Eukaryota > Metazoa > Arthropoda > Insecta > Coleoptera > Carabidae > Ophonus > Ophonus ardosiacus. The sequence continues at coordinate 12,745,086 of OW964841.1, read as the reverse complement.
GGACATTTGTACATATATGTACGAATTTTCAATTGCCGGGCCCTGCTGTTACAGTTAGACAAAGTGAAAAACCAAAAAATGGATACTTCAAATAGTCAGAAGGGCAGTAAAAATTCAATCACCCTGTATTTAAATAGAAAGTATCATTTTCCCTTAATTCGGACACGCTAATTATGGGAAAAATAATTTAAAAATTCTTTGGCCTTTAGTTTTCAAAATAGAAAGTTTTATTTTGATTAGAAACCTCTCATGTTTTTTTTCACTTTGTCGGCCTATAACTATTAAACGGTACAAGATTTTTTAACGCGGTTTGCGCCATTCGATTCTACGGACATTTGTACATATATGTACGAATTTTCAATTGCCGGGCCCTGCTGTTACAGTTAGACAAAGTGAAAAACCAAAAAATGGATACTTCAAATAGTCAGTAGGGCAGTAAAAATTCAATCACCCTGTATTTAAATAGAAAGTATCATTTTCCCTTAATTCGGACACCCTAATTATGGGAAAAATAATTTAAAAATTCTTTGGCCTTTAGTTTTCAAAATAGAAAGTTTTATTTTGATTAGAAATCTCTCATGTTTTTTTTCACTTTGTCGGCCTATAACTATTAAACGGTACAAGATCTTTTGACGCGGTTTGCGCCATTCGATTCTACGGACATTTGTACATATATGTACGAATTTTCAATTGCCGGGCCCTGCTGTTACAGTTAGACAAAGTGAAAAACCAAAAAATGGATACTTCAAATAGTCAGTAGGGCAGTAAAAATTCAATCACCCTGTATTTAAATAGAAAGTATCATTTTCCCTTAATTCGGACACCCTAATTATGGGAAAAATAATTAAAAAATTCTTTGGCCTTTAGTTTTCAAAATAGAAAGTTTTATTTTGATTAGAAATCTCTCATGTTTTTTTTCACTTTGTCGGCCTATAACTATTAAACGGTACAAGATCTTTTGACGCGGTTTGCGCCATTCGATTCTACGGACATTTGTACATATATGTACGAATTTTCAATTGCCGGGCCCTGTTGTTACAGTTAGACAAAGCGAAAAACCAAAAAATGGATACTTCAAATAGTCAGAAGGGCAGTAAAAATTCAATCACCCTGTATTTAAATAGAAAGTATCATTTTCCCTTAATTCGGACACCCTAATTATGGGAAAAATAATTAAAAAATTCTTTGGCCTTTAGTTTTCAAAATAGAAAGTTTTATTTTGATTAGAAATCTCTCATGTTTTTTTCATTTTGTCGGCGTATAACTATTAAACGGTACAAGATTTTTTGACGCGGTTTGCGGCATTCGATTCTACGGACATTTGTACATATATGTACGAATTTTCAATTGCCGAGCCCTGCTGGTACAGTTAGACAAAGCGAAAAACCAAAAAATGGATACTTCAAATAGTCAGAAGGGCAGTAAAAATTCGATCACCCTGTATTTAAATAGAAAGTATCATTTTCCCTTAATTCGGACACCCTAATTATGGGGAAAATAATTAAAAAATTCTTTGGCCTTTAGTTTTCAAAATAGAAAGTTTTATTTTGATTAGAAATCTCTCATGTATTTTTCACTTTGTCGGCCTATAACTATTAAACGGTACAAGATTTTTTGACGCGGTTTGCGGCATTCGATTCTACGGACATTTGTACATATATATGTACGAATTTTCAATTGCCGGGCCCTGCTGTTACAGTTAGACAAAGTGAAAAACCAAAAAATGGATACTTCAAATAGTCAGTAGGGCAGTAAAAATTCAATCACCCTGTATTTAAATAGAAAGTATCATTTTCCCTTAATTCGGACACCCTAATTATGGGAAAAATAATTTAAAAATTCTTTGGCCTTTAGTTTTCAAAATAGAAAGTTTTATTTTGATTAGAAATCTCTCATGTTTTTTTTCACTTTGTCGGCGTATAACTATTAAACGGTACAAGATTTTTTGACGCGGTTTGCGGCATTCGATTCTACGGACATTTGTACATATATGTACGAATTTTCAATTGCCGGGCCCTGCTGTTACAGTTAGACAAAGTGAAAAACCAAAAAATGGATACTTCAAATAGTCAGTAGGGCAGTAAAAATTCAATCACCCTGTATTTAAATAGAAAGTATCATTTTCCCTTAATTCGGACACCCTAATTATGGGAAAAATAATTTAAAAATTCTTTGGCCTTTAGTTTTCAAAATAGAAAGTTTTATTTTGATTAGAAATCTCTCATGTTTTTTTCATTTTGTCGGCGTATAACTATTAAACGGTACAAGATTTTTTGACGCGGTTTGCGGCATTCGATTCTACGGACATTTGTACATATATGTACGAATTTTCAATTGCCGGGCCCTGCTGTTACAGTTAGACAAAGTGAAAAACCAAAAAATGGATACTTCAAATAGTCAGTAGGGCAGTAAAAATTCAATCACCCTGTATTTAAATAGAAAGTATCATTTTCCCTTAATTCGGACACCCTAATTATGGGAAAAATAATTAAAAAATTCTTTGGCCTTTAGTTTTCAAAATAGAAAGTTTTATTTTGATTAGAAATCTCTCATGTTTTTTTCATTTTGTCGGCGTATAACTATTAAACGGTACAAGATTTTTTGACGCGGTTTGCGGCATTCGATTCTACGGAGTTAGACAAAGTGAAAAACCAAAAAATGGATACTTCAAATAGTCAGTAGGGCAGTAAAAATTCAATCACCCTGTATTTAAATAGAAAGTATCATTTTCCCTTAATTCGGACACCCTAATTATGGGAAAAATAATTTAAAAATTCTTTGGCCTTTAGTTTTCAAAATAGAAAGTTTTATTTTGATTAGAAATCTCTCATGTTTTTTTTCACTTTGTCGGCCTATAACTATTAAACGGTACAAGATCTTTTGACGCGGTTTGCGGCATTCGATTCTACGGACATTTGTACATATATGTACGAATTTTCAATTGCCGGGCCCTGCTGTTACAGTTAGACAAAGTGAAAAACCAAAAAATGGATACTTCAAATAGTCAGTAGGGCAGTTAAAATTCAATCACCCTGTATTTAAATAGAAAGTATCATTTTCCCTTAATTCGGACACGCTAATTATGGGAAAAATAATTTAAAAATTCTTTGGCCTTTAGTTTTCAAAATAGAAAGTTTTATTTTGATTAGAAATCTCTCATGTTTTTTTTCACTTTGTCGGCCTATAACTATTAAACGGTACAAGATCTTTTGACGCGGTTTGCGCCATTCGATTCTACGGACATTTGTACATATATGTACGAATTTTCAATTGCCGGGCCCTGTTGTTACAGTTAGACAAAGCGAAAAACCAAAAAATGGATACTTCAAATAGTCAGAAGGGCAGTAAAAATTCAATCACCCTGTATTTAAATAGAAAGTATCATTTTCCCTTAATTCGGACACCCTAATTATGGGAAAAATAATTAAAAAATTCTTTGGCCTTTAGTTTTCAAAATAGAAAGTTTTATTTTGATTAGAAATCTCTCATGTTTTTTCATTTTGTTGGCGTATAACTATTAAACGGTACAAGATTTTTTGACGCGGTTTGCGGCATTCGATTCTACGGACATTTGTACATATATGTACGAATTTTCAATTGCCGAGCCCTGCTGGTACAGTTAGACAAAGCGAAAAACCAAAAAATGGATACTTCAAATAGTCAGAAGGGCAGTAAAAATTCAATCACCCTGTATTTAAATAGAAAGTATCATTTTCCCTTAATTCGGACACGCTAATTATGGGAAAAATAATTTAAAAATTCTTTGGCCTTTAGTTTTCAAAATAGAAAGTTTTATTTTGATTAGAAATCTCTCATGTTTTTTTTCACTTTGTCGGCCTATAACTATTAAACGGTACAAGATTTTTTAACGCGGTTTGCGCCATTCGATTCTACGGACATTTGTACATATATGTACGAATTTTCAATTGCCGGGCCCTGCTGTTACAGTTAGACAAAGTGAAAAACCAAAAAATGGATACTTCAAATAGTCAGTAGGGCAGTAAAAATTCAATCACCCTGTATTTAAATAGAAAGTATCATTTTCCCTTAATTCGGACACCCTAATTATGGGAAAAATAATTTAAAAATTCTTTGGCCTTTAGTTTTCAAAATAGAAAGTTTTATTTTGATTAGAAATCTCTCATGTTTTTTTTCACTTTGTCGGCCTATAACTATTAAACGGTACAAGATCTTTTGACGCGGTTTGCGCCATTCGATTCTACGGACATTTGTACATATATGTACGAATTTTCAATTGCCGGGCCCTGCTGTTACAGTTAGACAAAGTGAAAAACCAAAAAATGGATACTTCAAATAGTCAGTAGGGCAGTAAAAATTCAATCACCCTGTATTTAAATAGAAAGTATCATTTTCCCTTAATTCGGACACCCTAATTATGGGAAAAATAATTAAAAAATTCTTTGGCCTTTAGTTTTCAAAATAGAAAGTTTTATTTTGATTAGAAATCTCTCATGTTTTTTTTCACTTTGTCGGCCTATAACTATTAAACGGTACAAGATCTTTTGACGCGGTTTGCGCCATTCGATTCTACGGACATTTGTACATATATGTACGAATTTTCAATTGCCGGGCCCTGTTGTTACAGTTAGACAAAGCGAAAAACCAAAAAATGGATACTTCAAATAGTCAGAAGGGCAGTAAAAATTCAATCACCCTGTATTTAAATAGAAAGTATCATTTTCCCTTAATTCGGACACCCTAATTATGGGAAAAATAATTAAAAAATTCTTTGGCCTTTAGTTTTCAAAATAGAAAGTTTTATTTTGATTAGAAATCTCTCATGTTTTTTTCATTTTGTCGGCGTATAACTATTAAACGGTACAAGATTTTTTGACGCGGTTTGCGGCATTCGATTCTACGGACATTTGTACATATATGTACGAATTTTCAATTGCCGAGCCCTGCTGGTACAGTTAGACAAAGCGAAAAACCAAAAAATGGATACTTCAAATAGTCAGAAGGGCAGTAAAAATTCGATCACCCTGTATTTAAATAGAAAGTATCATTTTCCCTTAATTCGGACACCCTAATTATGGGGAAAATAATTAAAAAATTCTTTGGCCTTTAGTTTTCAAAATAGAAAGTTTTATTTTGATTAGAAATCTCTCATGTATTTTTCACTTTGTCGGCCTATAACTATTAAACGGTACAAGATTTTTTGACGCGGTTTGCGGCATTCGATTCTACGGACATTTGTACATATATATGTACGAATTTTCAATTGCCGGGCCCTGCTGTTACAGTTAGACAAAGTGAAAAACCAAAAAATGGATACTTCAAATAGTCAGTAGGGCAGTAAAAATTCAATCACCCTGTATTTAAATAGAAAGTATCATTTTCCCTTAATTCGGACACCCTAATTATGGGAAAAATAATTTAAAAATTCTTTGGCCTTTAGTTTTCAAAATAGAAAGTTTTATTTTGATTAGAAATCTCTCATGTTTTTTTTCACTTTGTCGGCCTATAACTATTAAACGGTACAAGATCTTTTGACGCGGTTTGCGGCATTCGACTCTACGGACATTTGTACATATATGTACGAATTTTCAATTGCCGGGCCCTGCTGTTACAGTTAGACAAAGTGAAAAACCAAAAAATGGATACTTCAAATAGTCAGTAGGGCAGTTAAAATTCAATCACCCTGTATTTAAATAGAAAGTATCATTTTCCCTTAATTCGGACACGCTAATTATGGGAAAAATAATTAAAAATTCTTTGGCCTTTAGTTTTCAAAATAGAAAGTTTTATTTTGATTAGAAATCTCTCATGTTTTTTTTCACTTTGTCGGCCTATAACTATTAAACGGTACAAGATTTTTTAACGCGGTTTGCGCCATTCGATTCTACGGACATTTGTACATATATGTACGAATTTTCAATTGCCGGGCCCTGCTGTTACAGTTAGACAAAGTGAAAAACCAAAAAATGGATACTTCAAATAGTCAGTAGGGCAGTAAAAATTCAATCACCCTGTATTTAAATAGAAAGTATCATTTTCCCTTAATTCGGACACCCTAATTATGGGAAAAATAATTTAAAAATTCTTTGGCCTTTAGTTTTCAAAATAGAAAGTTTTATTTTGATTAGAAATCTCTCATGTTTTTTTCATTTTGTCGGCGTATAACTATTAAACGGTACAAGATTTTTTGACGCGGTTTGCGGCATTCGATTCTACGGACATTTGTACATATATGTACGAATTTTCAATTGCCGGGCCCTGCTGTTACAGTTAGACAAAGTGAAAAACCAAAAAATGGATACTTCAAATAGTCAGTAGGGCAGTAAAAATTCAATCACCCTGTATTTAAATAGAAAGTATCATTTTCCCTTAATTCGGACACCCTAATTATGGGAAAAATAATTAAAAAATTCTTTGGCCTTTAGTTTTCAAAATAGAAAGTTTTATTTTGATTAGAAATCTCTCATGTTTTTTTCATTTTGTCGGCGTATAACTATTAAACGGTACAAGATTTTTTGACGCGGTTTGCGGCATTCGATTCTACGGAGTTAGACAAAGTGAAAAACCAAAAAATGGATACTTCAAATAGTCAGTAGGGCAGTAAAAATTCAATCACCCTGTATTTAAATAGAAAGTATCATTTTCCCTTAATTCGGACACCCTAATTATGGGAAAAATAATTTAAAAATTCTTTGGCCTTTAGTTTTCAAAATAGAAAGTTTTATTTTGATTAGAAATCTCTCATGTTTTTTTTCACTTTGTCGGCCTATAACTATTAAACGGTACAAGATCTTTTGACGCGGTTTGCGGCATTCGATTCTACGGACATTTGTACATATATGTACGAATTTTCAATTGCCGGGCCCTGCTGTTACAGTTAGACAAAGTGAAAAACCAAAAAATGGATACTTCAAATAGTCAGTAGGGCAGTAAAAATTCAATCACTCTGTATTTAAATAGAAAGTATCATTTTCCCTTAATTCGGACACCCTAATTATGGGAAAAATAATTTAAAAATTCTTTGGCCTTTAGTTTTCAAAATAGAAAGTTTTATTTTGATTAGAAATCTCTCATGTTTTTTTCATTTTGTCGGCGTATAACTATTAAACGGTACAAGATTTTTTGACGCGGTTTGCGGCATTCGATTCTACGGACATTTGTACATATATGTACGAATTTTCAATTGCCGAGCCCTGCTGGTACAGTTAGACAAAGCGAAAAACCAAAAAATGGATACTTCAAATAGTCAGAAGGGCAGTAAAAATTCGATCACCCTGTATTTAAATAGAAAGTATCATTTTCCCTTAATTCGGACACCCTAATTATGGGGAAAATAATTAAAAAATTCTTTGGCCTTTAGTTTTCAAAATAGAAAGTTTTATTTTGATTAGAAATCTCTCATGTATTTTTCACTTTGTCGGCCTATAACTATTAAACGGTACAAGATTTTTTGACGCGGTTTGCGGCATTCGATTCTACGGACATTTGTACATATATATGTACGAATTTTCAATTGCCGGGCCCTGCTGTTACAGTTAGACAAAGTGAAAAACCAAAAAATGGATACTTCAAATAGTCAGTAGGGCAGTAAAAATTCAATCACCCTGTATTTAAATAGAAAGTATCATTTTCCCTTAATTCGGACACCCTAATTATGGGAAAAATAATTTAAAAATTCTTTGGCCTTTAGTTTTCAAAATAGAAAGTTTTATTTTGATTAGAAATCTCTCATGTTTTTTTTCACTTTGTCGGCCTATAACTATTAAACGGTACAAGATCTTTTGACGCGGTTTGCGGCATTCGACTCTACGGACATTTGTACATATATGTACGAATTTTCAATTGCCGGGCCCTGCTGTTACAGTTAGACAAAGTGAAAAACCAAAAAATGGATACTTCAAATAGTCAGTAGGGCAGTTAAAATTCAATCACCCTGTATTTAAATAGAAAGTATCATTTTCCCTTAATTCGGACACGCTAATTATGGGAAAAATAATTAAAAATTCTTTGGCCTTTAGTTTTCAAAATAGAAAGTTTTATTTTGATTAGAAATCTCTCATGTTTTTTTTCACTTTGTCGGCCTATAACTATTAAACGGTACAAGATTTTTTAACGCGGTTTGCGCCATTCGATTCTACGGACATTTGTACATATATGTACGAATTTTCAATTGCCGGGCCCTGCTGTTACAGTTAGACAAAGTGAAAAACCAAAAAATGGATACTTCAAATAGTCAGTAGGGCAGTAAAAATTCAATCACCCTGTATTTAAATAGAAAGTATCATTTTCCCTTAATTCGGACACCCTAATTATGGGAAAAATAATTTAAAAATTCTTTGGCCTTTAGTTTTCAAAATAGAAAGTTTTATTTTGATTAGAAATCTCTCATGTTTTTTTCATTTTGTCGGCGTATAACTATTAAACGGTACAAGATTTTTTGACGCGGTTTGCGGCATTCGATTCTACGGACATTTGTACATATATGTACGAATTTTCAATTGCCGGGCCCTGCTGTTACAGTTAGACAAAGTGAAAAACCAAAAAATGGATACTTCAAATAGTCAGTAGGGCAGTAAAAATTCAATCACCCTGTATTTAAATAGAAAGTATCATTTTCCCTTAATTCGGACACCCTAATTATGGGAAAAATAATTAAAAAATTCTTTGGCCTTTAGTTTTCAAAATAGAAAGTTTTATTTTGATTAGAAATCTCTCATGTTTTTTTCATTTTGTCGGCGTATAACTATTAAACGGTACAAGATTTTTTGACGCGGTTTGCGGCATTCGATTCTACGGAGTTAGACAAAGTGAAAAACCAAAAAATGGATACTTCAAATAGTCAGTAGGGCAGTAAAAATTCAATCACCCTGTATTTAAATAGAAAGTATCATTTTCCCTTAATTCGGACACCCTAATTATGGGAAAAATAATTTAAAAATTCTTTGGCCTTTAGTTTTCAAAATAGAAAGTTTTATTTTGATTAGAAATCTCTCATGTTTTTTTTCACTTTGTCGGCCTATAACTATTAAACGGTACAAGATCTTTTGACGCGGTTTGCGGCATTCGATTCTACGGACATTTGTACATATATGTACGAATTTTCAATTGCCGGGCCCTGCTGTTACAGTTAGACAAAGTGAAAAACCAAAAAATGGATACTTCAAATAGTCAGTAGGGCAGTAAAAATTCAATCACTCTGTATTTAAATAGAAAGTATCATTTTCCCTTAATTCGGACACCCTAATTATGGGAAAAATAATTTAAAAATTCTTTGGCCTTTAGTTTTCAAAATAGAAAGTTTTATTTTGATTAGAAATCTCTCATGTTTTTTTACTTTGTCGGCCTATAACTATTAAACGGTACAAGATTTTTTGACGCGGTTTGCGGCATTCGATTCTACGGACATTTGTACATATATGTTCGAATTTTCAATTGCCGGGCCCTGCTGTTACAGTTAGACAAAGCGAAAAACCAAAAAATGGATACTTCAAATAGTCAGTAGGGCAGTAAAAATTCGATCACTTTGTATTTAAATAGAAAGTATCATTTTCCCTTAATTCGGACACCCTAATTATGGGAAAAATAATTAAAAAATTCTTTGGCCTTTAGTTTTCAAAATAGAAAGTTTTATTTTGATTAGAAATCTCTCATGTTTTTTTCATTTTGTCGGCGTATAACTATTAAACGGTACAAGATTTTTTGACGCGGTTTGCTGCATTCGATTCTACGGACATTTGTACATATATGTACGAATTTTCAATTGCCGGGCCCTGCTGTTACAGTTAGACAAAGTGAAAAACCAAAAAATGGATACTTCAAATAGTCAGTAGGGCAGTAAAAATTCAATCACCCTGTATTTAAATAGAAAGTATCATTTTCCCTTAATTCGGACACCCTAATTATGGGAAAAATAATTTAAAAATTCTTTGGCCTTTAGTTTTCAAAATAGAAAGTTTTATTTTGATTAGAAATCTCTCATGTTTTTTTTCACTTTGTCGGCCTATAACTATTAAACGGTACAAGATCTTTTGACGCGGTTTGCGGCATTCGATTCTACGGACATTTGTACATATATGTACGAATTTTCAATTGCCGGGCCCTGCTGTTACAGTTAGACAAAGTGAAAAACCAAAAAATGGATACTTCAAATAGTCAGTAGGGCAGTTAAAATTCAATCACCCTGTATTTAAATAGAAAGTATCATTTTCCCTTAATTCGGACACGCTAATTATGGGAAAAATAATTTAAAAATTCTTTGGCCTTTAGTTTTCAAAATAGAAAGTTTTATTTTGATTAGAAATCTCTCATGTTTTTTTTCACTTTGTCGGCCTATAACTATTAAACGGTACAAGATTTTTTAACGCGGTTTGCGCCATTCGATTCTACGGACATTTGTACATATATGTACGAATTTTCAATTGCCGGGCCCTGCTGTTACAGTTAGACAAAGTGAAAAACCAAAAAATGGATACTTCAAATAGTCAGTAGGGCAGTAAAAATTCAATCACCCTGTATTTAAATAGAAAGTATCATTTTCCCTTAATTCGGACACCCTAATTATGGGAAAAATAATTTAAAAATTCTTTGGCCTTTAGTTTTCAAAATAGAAAGTTTTATTTTGATTAGAAATCTCTCATGTTTTTTTTCACTTTGTCGGCCTATAACTATAAAACGGTACAAGATCTTTTGACGCGGTTTGCGCCATTCGATTCTACGGACATTTGTACATATATGTACGAATTTTCAATTGCCGGGCCCTGTTGTTACAGTTAGACAAAGCGAAAAACAAAAAAATGGATACTTCAAATAGTCAGAAGGGCAGTAAAAATTCAATCACCCTGTATTTAAATAGAAAGTATCATTTTCCCTTAATTCGGACACCCTAATTATGGGAAAAATAATTAAAAAATTCTTTGGCCTTTAGTTTTCAAAATAGAAAGTTTTATTTTGATTAGAAATCTCTCATGTTTTTTTCATTTTGTCGGCGTATAACTATTAAACGGTACAAGATTTTTTGACGCGGTTTGCGGCATTCGATTCTACGGACATTTGTACATATATGTACGAATTTTCAATTGCCGGGCCCTGCTGTTACAGTTAGACAAAGTGAAAAACCAAAAAATGGATACTTCAAATAGTCAGTAGGGCAGTAAAAATTCAATCACCCTGTATTTAAATAGAAAGTATCATTTTCCCTTAATTCGGACACCCTAATTATGGGAAAAATAATTTAAAAATTCTTTGGCCTTTAGTTTTCAAAATAGAAAGTTTTATTTTGATTAGAAATCTCTCATGTTTTTTTTTCACTTTGTCGGCCTATAACTATTAAACGGTACAAGATCTTTTGACGCGGTTTGCGGCATTCGATTCTACGGACATTTGTACATATATGTACGAATTTTCAATTGCCGGGCCCTGCTGTTACAGTTAGACAAAGTGAAAAACCAAAAAATGGATACTTCAAATAGTCAGTAGGGCAGTTAAAATTCAATCACCCTGTATTTAAATAGAAAGTATCATTTCCCTTAATTCGGACACGCTAATTATGGGAAAAATAATTTAAAAATTCTTTGGCCTTTAGTTTTCAAAATAGAAAGTTTTATTTTGATTAGAAATCTCTCATGTTTTTTTTCACTTTGTCGGCCTATAACTATTAAACGGTACAAGATTTTTTAACGCGGTTTGCGCCATTCGATTCTACGGACATTTGTACATATATGTACGAATTTTCAATTGCCGGGCCCTGCTGTTACAGTTAGACAAAGTGAAAAACCAAAAAATGGATACTTCAAATAGTCAGTAGGGCAGTAAAAATTCAATCACCCTGTATTTAAATAGAAAGTATCATTTTCCCTTAATTCGGACACCCTAATTATGGGAAAAATAATTTAAAAATTCTTTGGCCTTTAGTTTTCAAAATAGAAAGTTTTATTTTGATTAGAAATCTCTCATGTTTTTTTTTCACTTTGTCGGCCTATAACTATTAAACGGTACAAGATCTTTTGACGCGGTTTGCGCCATTCGATTCTACGGACATTTGTACATATATGTACGAATTTTCAATTGCCGGGCCCTGTTGTTACAGTTAGACAAAGCGAAAAACCAAAAAATGGATACTTCAAATAGTCAGAAGGGCAGTAAAAATTCAATCACCCTGTATTTGAATAGAAAGTATCATTTTCCCTTAATTCGGACACCCTAATTATGGGAAAAATAATTAAAAAATTCTTTGGCCTTTAGATTTCAAAATAGAAAGTTTTATTTTGATTAGAAATCTCTCATGTTTTTTTCATTTTGTCGGCGTATAACTATTAAACGGTACAAGATTTTTTGACGCGGTTTGCGGCATTCGATTCTACGGACATTTGTACATATATGTACGAATTTTCAATTGCCGAGCCCTGCTGTTACAGTTAGACAAAGTGAAAAACCAAAAAATGGATACTTCAAATAGTCAGTAGGGCAGTTAAAATTCAATCACCCTGTATTTAAATAGAAAGTATCATTTTCCCTTAATTCGGACACGCTAATTATGGGAAAAATAATTTAAAAATTCTTTGGCCTTTAGTTTTCAAAATAGAAAGTTTTATTTTGATTAGAAATCTCTCATGTTTTTTTTCACTTTGTCGGCCTTTAACTATTAAACGGTACAAGATTTTTTAACGCGGTTTGCGCCATTCGATTCTACGGACATTTGTACATATATGTACGAATTTTCAATTGCCGGGCCCTGCTGTTACAGTTAGACAAAGTGAAAAACCAAAAAATGGATACTTCAAATAGTCAGTAGGGCAGTAAAAATTCAATCACCCTGTATTTAAATAGAAAGTATCATTTTCCCTTAATTCGGACACCCTAATTATGGGAAAAATAATTTAAAAATTCTTTGGCCTTTAGTTTTCAAAATAGAAAGTTTTATTTTGATTAGAAATCTCTCATGTTTTTTTTCACTTTGTCGGCCTATAACTATTAAACGGTACAAGATCTTTTGACGCGGTTTGCGCCATTCGATTCTACGGACATTTGTACATATATGTACGAATTTTCAATTGCCGGGCCCTGTTGTTACAGTTAGACAAAGCGAAAAACCAAAAAATGGATACTTCAAATAGTCAGAAGGGCAGTAAAAATTCAATCACCCTGTATTTAAATAGAAAGTATCATTTTCCCTTAATTCGGACACCCTAATTATGGGAAAAATAATTAAAAAATTCTTTGGCCTTTAGTTTTCAAAATAGAAAGTTTTATTTTGATTAGAAATCTCTCATGTTTTTTTCATTTTGTCGGCGTATAACTATTAAACGGTACAAGATTTTTTGACGCGGTTTGCGGCATTCGATTCTACGGACATTTGTACATATATGTACGAATTTTCAATTGCCGAGCGCTGCTGTTACAGTTAGACAAAGTGAAAAACCAAAAAATGGATACTTCAAATAGTCAGTAGGGCAGTTAAAATTCAATCACCCTGTATTTAAATAGAAAGTATCATTTTCCCTTAATTCGGACACGCTAATTATGGGAAAAATAATTTAAAAATTCTTTGGCCTTTAGTTTTCAAAATAGAAAGTTTTATTTTGATTAGAAATCTCTCATGTTTTTTTTCACTTTGTCGGCCTATAACTATTAAACGGTACAAGATTTTTTAACGCGGTTTGCGCCATTCGATTCTACGGACATTTGTACATATATGTACGAATTTTCAATTGCCGGGCCCTGTTGTTACAGTTAGACAAAGCGAAAAACAAAAAAATGGATACTTCAAATAGTCAGTAGGGCAGTAAAAATTCAATCACCCTGTATTTAAATAGAAAGTATCATTTTCCCTTAATTCGGACACCCTAATTATGGGAAAAATAATTTAAAAATTCTTTGGCCTTTAGTTTTCAAAATAGAAAGTTTTATTTTGATTAGAAATCTCTCATGTTTTTTTTCACTTTGTCGGCCTATAACTATAAAACGGTACAAGATCTTTTGACGCGGTTTGCGCCATTCGATTCTACGGACATTTGTACATATATGTACGAATTTTCAATTGCCGGGCCCTGTTGTTACAGTTAGACAAAGCGAAAAACAAAAAAATGGATACTTCAAATAGTCAGAAGGGCAGTAAAAATTCAATCACCCTGTATTTAAATAGAAAGTATCATTTTCCCTTAATTCGGACACCCTAATTATGGGAAAAATAATTAAAAAATTCTTTGGCCTTTAGTTTTCAAAATAGAAAGTTTTATTTTGATTAGAAATCTCTCATGTTTTTTTCATTTTGTCGGCGTATAACTATTAAACGGTACAAGATTTTTTGACGCGGTTTGCGGCATTCGATTCTACGGACATTTGTACATATATGTACGAATTTTCAATTGCCGGGCCCTGCTGTTACAGTTAGACAAAGTGAAAAAACCAAAAAATGGATACTTCAAATAGTCAGTAGGGCAGTAAAAATTCAATCACCCTGTATTTAAATAGAAAGTATCATTTTCCCTTAATTCGGACACCCTAATTATGGGAAAAATAATTTAAAAATTCTTTGGCCTTTAGTTTTCAAAATAGAAAGTTTTATTTTGATTAGAAATCTCTCATGTTTTTTTTCACTTTGTCGGCCTATAACTATTAAACGGTACAAGATCTTTTGACGCGGTTTGCGGCATTCGATTCTACGGACATTTGTACATATATGTACGAATTTTCAATTGCCGGGCCCTGCTGTTACAGTTAGACAAAGTGAAAAACCAAAAAATGGATACTTCAAATAGTCAGTAGGGCAGTTAAAATTCAATCACTCTGTATTTAAATAGAAAGTATCATTTTCCCTTAATTCGGACACGCTAATTATGGGAAAAATAATTTAAAAATTCTTTGGCCTTTAGTTTTCAAAATAGAAAGTTTTATTTTGATTAGAAATCTCTCATGTTTTTTTTCACTTTGTCGGCCTATAACTATTAAACGGTACAAGATTTTTTAACGCGGTTTGCGCCATTCGATTCTACGGACATTTGTACATATATGTACGAATTTTCAATTGCCGGGCCCTGCTGTTACAGTTAGACAAAGTGAAAAACCAAAAAATGGATACTTCAAATAGTCAGTAGGGCAGTAAAAATTCAATCACCCTGTATTTAAATAGAAAGTATCATTTTCCCTTAATTCGAACACCCTAATTATGGGAAAAATAATTTAAAAATTCTTTGGCCTTTAGTTTTCAAAATAGAAAGTTTTATTTTGATTAGAAATCTCTCATGTTTTTTTTCACTTTGTCGGCCTATAACTATTAAACGGTACAAGATCTTTTGACGCGGTTTGCGGCATTCGATTCTACGGACATTTGTACATATATGTACGAATTTTCAATTGCCGGGCCCTGTTGTTACAGTTAGACAAAGCGAAAAACCAAAAAATGGATACTTCAAATAGTCAGAAGGGCAGTAAAAATTCAATCACCCTGTATTTAAATAGAAAGTATCATTTTCCCTTAATTCGGACACCCTAATTATGGGAAAAATAATTAAAAAATTCTTTGGCCTTTAGTTTTCAAAATAGAAAGTTTTATTTTGATTAGAAATCTCTCATGTTTTTTTCATTTTGTCGGCGTATAACTATTAAACGGTACAAGATTTTTTGACGCGGTTTGCGGCATTCGATTCTACGGACATTTGTACATATATGTACGAATTTTCAATTGCCGAGCCCTGCTGGTACAGTTAGACAAAGCGAAAAACCAAAAAATGGATACTTCAAATAGTCAGAAGGGCAGTAAAAATTCGATCACCCTGTATTTAAATAGAAAGTATCATTTTCCCTTAATTCGGACACCCTAATTATGGGGAAAATAATTAAAAAATTCTTTGGCCTTTAGTTTTCAAAATAGAAAGTTTTATTTTGATTAGAAATCTCTCATGTATTTTTCACTTTGTCGGCCTATAACTATTAAACGGTACAAGATTTTTTGACGCGGTTTGCGGCATTCGATTCTACGGACATTTGTACATATATATGTACGAATTTTCAATTGCCGGGCCATGCTGTTACAGTTAGACAAAGTGAAAAACCAAAAAATGGATACTTCAAATAGTCAGTAGGGCAGTAAAAATTCAATCACCCTGTATTTAAATAGAAAGTATCATTTTCCCTTAATTCGGACACCCTAATTATGGGAAAAATAATTTAAAAATTCTTTGGCCTTTAGTTTTCAAAATAGAAAGTTTTATTTTGATTAGAAATCTCTCATGTTTTTTTTCACTTTGTCGGCCTATAACTATTAAACGGTACAAGATCTTTTGACGCGGTTTGCGCCATTCGATTCTACGGACATTTGTACATATATGTACGAATTTTCAATTGCCGGGCCCTGTTGTTACAGTTAGACAAAGCGAAAAACCAAAAAATGGATACTTCAAATAGTCAGAAGGGCAGTAAAAATTCAATCACCCTGTATTTAAATAGAAAGTATCATTTTCCCTTAATTCGGACACCCTAATTATGGGAAAAATAATTAAAAAATTCTTTGGCCTTTAGTTTTCAAAATAGAAAGTTTTATTTTGATTAGAAATCTCTCATGTTTTTTTTCACTTTGTCGGCCTATAACTATTAAACGGTACAAGATCTTTTGACGCGGTTTGCGCCATTCGATTCTACGGACATTTGTACATATATGTACGAATTTTCAATTGCCGGGCCCTGTTGTTACAGTTAGACAAAGCGAAAAACCAAAAAATGGATACTTCAAATAGTCAGAAGGGCAGTAAAAATTCAATCACCCTGTATTTAAATAGAAAGTATCATTTTCCCTTAATTCGGACACTCTAATTATGGGAAAAATAATTAAAAAATTCTTTGGCCTTTAGTTTTCAAAATAGAAAGTTTTATTTTGATTAGAAATCTCTCATGTTTTTTTCATTTTGTCGGCGTATAACTATTAAACGGTACAAGATTTTTTGACGCGGTTTGCGGCATTCGATTCTACGGACATTTGTACATATATGTACGAATTTTCAATTGCCGAGCCCTGCTGTTACAGTTAGACAAAGTGAAAAACCAAAAAATGGATACTTCAAATAGTCAGTAGGGCAGTTAAAATTCAATCACCCTGTATTTAAATAGAAAGTATCATTTTCCCTTAATTCGGACACGCTAATTATGGGAAAAATAATTTAAAAATTCTTTGGCCTTTAGTTTTCAAAATAGAAAGTTTTATTTTGATTAGAAATCTCTCATGTTTTTTTTCACTTTGTCGGCCTATAACTATTAAACGGTACAAGATTTTTTAACGCGGTTTGCGCCATTCGATTCTACGGACATTTGTACATATATGTACGAATTTTCAATTGCCGGGCCCTGCTGTTACAGTTAGACAAAGTGAAAAACCAAAAAATGGATACTTCAAATAGTCAGTAGGGCAGTAAAAATTCAATCACCCTGTATTTAAATAGAAAGTATCATTTTCCCTTAATTCGGACACCCTAATTATGGGAAAAATAATATAAAAATTCTTTGGCCTTTAGTTTTCAAAATAGAAAGTTTTATTTTGATTAGAAATCTCTCATGTTTTTTTTCACTTTGTCGGCCTATAACTATTAAACGGTACAAGATCTTTTGACGCGGTTTGCGCCATTCGATTCTACGGACATTTGTACATATATGTACGAATTTTCAATTGCCGGGCCCTGTTGTTACAGTTAGACAAAGCGAAAAACCAAAAAATGGATACTTCAAATAGTCAGAAGGGCAGTAAAAATTCAATCACCCTGTATTTAAATAGAAAGTATCATTTTCCCTTAATTCGGACACCCTAATTATGGGAAAAATAATTAAAAAATTCTTTGGCCTTTAGTTTTCAAAATAGAAAGTTTTATTTTGATTAGAAATCTCTCATGTTTTTTCATTTTGTTGGCGTATAACTATTAAACGGTACAAGATTTTTTGACGCGGTTTGCGGCATTCGATTCTACGGACATTTGTACATATATGTACGAATTTTCAATTGCCGAGCCCTGCTGGTACAGTTAGACAAAGCGAAAAACCAAAAAATGGATACTTCAAATAGTCAGAAGGGCAGTAAAAATTCAATCACCCTGTATTTAAATAGAAAGTATCATTTTCCCTTAATTCGGACACGCTAATTATGGGAAAAATAATTTAAAAATTCTTTGGCCTTTAGTTTTCAAAATAGAAAGTTTTATTTTGATTAGAAATCTCTCATGTTTTTTTTTCACTTTGTCGGCCTATAACTATTAAACGGTACAAGATTTTTTAACGCGGTTTGCGCCATTCGATTCTACGGACATTTGTACATATATGTACGAATTTTCAATTGCCGGGCCCTGCTGTTACAGTTAGACAAAGTGAAAAACCAAAAAATGGATACTTCAAATAGTCAGTAGGGCAGTAAAAATTCAATCACCCTGTATTTAAATAGAAAGTATCATTTTCCCTTAATTCGGACACCCTAATTATGGGAAAAATAATTTAAAAATTCTTTGGCCTTTAGTTTTCAAAATAGAAAGTTTTATTTTGATTAGAAATCTCTCATGTTTTTTTTCACTTTGTCGGCCTATAACTATTAAACGGTACAAGATCTTTTGACGCGGTTTGCGCCATTCGATTCTACGGACATTTGTACATATATGTACGAATTTTCAATTGCCGGGCCCTGCTGTTACAGTTAGACAAAGTGAAAAACCAAAAAATGGATACTTCAAATAGTCAGTAGGGCAGTAAAAATTCAATCACCCTGTATTTAAATAGAAAGTATCATTTTCCCTTAATTCGGACACCCTAATTATGGGAAAAATAATTAAAAAATTCTTTGGCCTTTAGTTTTCAAAATAGAAAGTTTTATTTTGATTAGAAATCTCTCATGTTTTTTTTCACTTTGTCGGCCTATAACTATTAAACGGTACAAGATCTTTTGACGCGGTTTGCGCCATTCGATTCTACGGACATTTGTACATATATGTACGAATTTTCAATTGCCGGGCCCTGTTGTTACAGTTAGACAAAGCGAAAAACCAAAAAATGGATACTTCAAATAGTCAGAAGGGCAGTAAAAATTCAATCACCCTGTATTTAAATAGAAAGTATCATTTTCCCTTAATTCGGACACCCTAATTATGGGAAAAATAATTAAAAAATTCTTTGGCCTTTAGTTTTCAAAATAGAAAGTTTTATTTTGATTAGAAATCTCTCATGTTTTTTTCATTTTGTCGGCGTATAACTATTAAACGGTACAAGATTTTTTGACGCGGTTTGCGGCATTCGATTCTACGGACATTTGTACATATATGTACGAATTTTCAATTGCCGAGCCCTGCTGGTACAGTTAGACAAAGCGAAAAACCAAAAAATGGATACTTCAAATAGTCAGAAGGGCAGTAAAAATTCGATCACCCTGTATTTAAATAGAAAGTATCATTTTCCCTTAATTCGGACACCCTAATTATGGGGAAAATAATTAAAAAATTCTTTGGCCTTTAGTTTTCAAAATAGAAAGTTTTATTTTGATTAGAAATCTCTCATGTATTTTTCACTTTGTCGGCCTATAACTATTAAACGGTACAAGATTTTTTGACGCGGTTTGCGGCATTCGATTCTACGGACATTTGTACATATATATGTACGAATTTTCAATTGCCGGGCCCTGCTGTTACAGTTAGACAAAGTGAAAAACCAAAAAATGGATACTTCAAATAGTCAGTAGGGCAGTAAAAATTCAATCACCCTGTATTTAAATAGAAAGTATCATTTTCCCTTAATTCGGACACCCTAATTATGGGAAAAATAATTTAAAAATTCTTTGGCCTTTAATTTTCAAAATAGAAAGTTTTATTTTGATTAGAAATCTCTCATGTTTTTTTTCACTTTGTCGGCCTATAACTATTAAACGGTACAAGATCTTTTGACGCGGTTTGCGCCATTCGATTCTACGGACATTTGTACATATATGTACGAATTTTCAATTGCCGGGCCCTGTTGTTACAGTTAGACAAAGCGAAAAACCAAAAAATGGATACTTCAAATAGTCAGAAGGGCAGTAAAAATTCAATCACCCTGTATTTAAATAGAAAGTATCATTTTCCCTTAATTCGGACACCCTAATTATGGGAAAAATAATTAAAAAATTCTTTGGCCTTTAGTTTTCAAAATAGAAAGTTTTATTTTGATTAGAAATCTCTCATGTTTTTTCATTTTGTTGGCGTATAACTATTAAACGGTACAAGATTTTTTGACGCGGTTTGCGGCATTCGATTCTACGGACATTTGTACATATATGTACGAATTTTCAATTGCCGAGCCCTGCTGGTACAGTTAGACAAAGCGAAAAACCAAAAAATGGATACTTCAAATAGTCAGAAGGGCAGTAAAAATTCGATCACCCTGTATTTAAATAGAAAGTATCATTTTCCCTTAATTCGGACACCCTAATTATGGGGAAAATAATTAAAAAATTCTTTGGCCTTTAGTTTTCAAAATAGAAAGTTTTATTTTGATTAGAAATCTCTCATGTATTTTTCACTTTGTCGGCCTATAACTATTAAACGGTACAAGATTTTTTGACGCGGTTTGCGGCATTCGATTCTACGGACATTTGTACATATATATGTACGAATTTTCAATTGCCGGGCCCTGCTGTTACAGTTAGACAAAGCGAAAAACCAAAAAATGGATACTTCAAATAGTCAGTAGGGCAGTAAAAATTCGATCACTTTGTATTTAAATAGAAAGTATCATTTTCCCTTAATTCGGACACCCTAATTATGGGAAAAATAATTAAAAAATTCTATGGCCTTTAGTTTTCAAAATAGAAAGTTTTATTTTGATTAGAAATCTCTCATGTTTTTTTACTTTGTAGGCCTATAACTATTAAACGGTACAAGATTTTTTGACGCGGTTTGCGGCATTCGATTCTACGGACATTTGTACATATATGTACGAATTTTCAATTGCCGGGCCCTGCTGTTACAGTTAGACAAAGCGAAAAACCAAAAAATGGATACTTCAAATAGTCAGTAGGGCAGTAAAAATTCGATCACTTTGTATTTAAATAGAAAGTATCATTTTCCCTTAATTCGGACACACTAATTATGGGAAAAATAATTAAAAAATTCTTTGGCCTTTAGTTTTCAAAATAGAAAGTTTTATTTTGATTAGAAATCTCTCATGTTTTTTTACTTTGTCGGCCTATAACTATTAATCGGTACAACATTTTTTGACGCGGTTTGCGGCATTCGATTCTACGGACATTTGTACATATATGTACGAATTTTCAATTGCCGGGCCCTGCTGTTACAGTTAGACAAAGTGAAAAACCAAAAAATGGATACTTCAAATAGTCAGTAGGGCAGTAAAAATTCAATCACCCTGTATTTAAATAGAAAGTATCATTTTCCCTTAATTCGGACACCCTAATTATGGGAAAAATAATTTAAAAATTCTTTGGCCTTTAGTTTTCAAAATAGAAAGTTTTATTTTGATTAGAAATCTCTCATGTTTTTTTTCACTTTGTCGGCCTATAACTATTAAACGGTACAAGATTTTTTAACGCGGTTTGCGCCATTCGATTCTACGGACATTTGTACATATATATACGAATTTTCAATTGCCGGGCCCTGCTGTTACAGTTAGACAAAGTGAAAAACCAAAAAATGGATACTTCAAATAGTCAGTAGGGCAGTAAAAATTCGATCACTTTGTATTTAAATAGAAAGTATCATTTTCCCTTAATTCGGACACCCTAATTATGGGGAAAATAATTAAAAAATTCTTTGGCCTTTAGTTTTCAAAATAGAAAGTTTTATTTTGATTAGAAATCTCTCATGTATTTTTCACTTTGTCGGCCTATAACTATTAAACGGTACAAGATTTTTTGACGCGGTTTGCGGCATTCGATTCTACGGACATTTGTACATATATATGTACGAATTTTCAATTGCCGGGCCCTGCTGTTACAGTTAGACAAAGCGAAAAACCAAAAAATGGATACTTCAAATAGTCAGTAGGGCAGTAAAAATTCGATCACTTTGTATTTAAATAGAAAGTATCATTTTCCCTTAATTCGGACACCCTAATTATGGGAAAAATAATTAAAAAATTCTATGGCCTTTAGTTTTCAAAATAGAAAGTTTTATTTTGATTAGAAATCTCTCATGTTTTTTTACTTTGTAGGCCTATAACTATTAAACGGTACAAGATTTTTTGACGCGGTTTGCGGCATTCGATTCTACGGACATTTGTACATATATGTACGAATTTTCAATTGCCGGGCCCTGCTGTTACAGTTAGACAAAGCGAAAAACCAAAAAATGGATACTTCAAATAGTCAGTAGGGCAGTAAAAATTCGATCACTTTGTATTTAAATAGAAAGTATCATTTTCCCTTAATTCGGACACACTAATTATGGGAAAAATAATTAAAAAATTCTTTGGCCTTTAGTTTTCAAAATAGAAAGTTTTATTTTGATTAGAAATCTCTCATGTTTTTTTACTTTGTCGGCCTATAACTATTAATCGGTACAACATTTTTTGACGCGGTTTGCGGCATTCGATTCTACGGACATTTGTACATATATGTACGAATTTTCAATTGCCGGGCCCTGCTGTTACAGTTAGACAAAGTGAAAAACCAAAAAATGGATACTTCAAATAGTCAGTAGGGCAGTAAAAATTCAATCACCCTGTATTTAAATAGAAAGTATCATTTTCCCTTAATTCGGACACCCTAATTATGGGAAAAATAATTTAAAAATTCTTTGGCCTTTAGTTTTCAAAATAGAAAGTTTTATTTTGATTAGAAATCTCTCATGTTTTTTTTCACTTTGTCGGCCTATAACTATTAAACGGTACAAGATTTTTTAACGCGGTTTGCGCCATTCGATTCTACGGACATTTGTACATATATATACGAATTTTCAATTGCCGGGCCCTGCTGTTACAGTTAGACAAAGTGAAAAACCAAAAAATGGATACTTCAAATAGTCAGTAGGGCAGTAAAAATTCAATCACCCTGTATTTAAATAGAAAGTATCATTTTCCCTTAATTCGGACACCCTAATTATGGGAAAAATAATTTAAAAATTCTTTGGCCTTTAGTTTTCAAAATAGAAAGTTTTATTTTGATTAGAAATCTCTCATGTTTTTTTTCACTTTGTCGGCCTATAACTATTAAACGGTACAAGATCTTTTGACGCGGTTTGCGCCATTTGATTCTACGGACATTTGTACATATATGTACGAATTTTCAATTGCCGGGCCCTCTTGTTACAGTTAGACAAAGCGAAAAACCAAAAAATGGGTACTTCAAATAGTCAGAAGGGCAGTAAAAATTCAATCACCCTGTATTTAAATAGAAAGTATCATTTTCCCTTAATTCGGACACCCTAATTATGGGAAAAATAATTAAAAAATTCTTTGGCCTTTAGTTTTCAAAATAGAAAGTTTTATTTTGATTAGAAATCTCTCATGTTTTTTCATTTTGTTGGCGTATAACTATTAAACGGTACAAGATTTTTTGACGCGGTTTGCGGCATTCGATTCTACGGACAATTGTACATATATGTACGAATTTTCAATTGCCGAGCCCTGCTGGTACAGTTAGACAAAGCGAAAAACCAAAAAATGGATACTTCAAATAGTCAGAAGGGCAGTAAAAATTCGATCACCCTGTATTTAAATAGAAAGTATCATTTTCCCTTAATTCGGACACCCTAATTATGGGGAAAATAATTAAAAAATTCTTTGGCCTTTAGTTTTCAAAATAGAAAGTTTTATTTTGATTAGAAATCTCTCATGTATTTTTCAATTTGTCGGCCTATAACTATTAAACGGTACAAGATTTTTTGACGCGGTTTGCGGCATTCGATTCTACGGACATTTGTACATATATATGTACGAATTTTCAATTGCCGGGCCCTGCTGTTACAGTTAGACAAAGCGAAAAACCAAAAAATGGATACTTCAAATAGTCAGTAGGGCAGTAAAAATTCGATCACTTTGTATTTAAATAGAAAGTATCATTTTCCCTTAATTCGGACACCCTAATTATGGGAAAAATAATTAAAAAATTCTTTGGCCTTTAGTTTTCAAAATAGAAAGTTTTATTTTGATTAGAAATCTCTCATGTTTTTTTACTTTGTCGGCCTATAACTATTAATCGGTACAACATTTTTTGACGCGGTTTGCGGCATTCGATTCTACGGACATTTGTACATATATGTACGAATTTTCAATTGCCGGGCCCTGCTGTTACAGTTAGACAAAGTGAAAAACCAAAAAATGGATACTTCAAATAGTCAGTAGGGCAGTAAAAATTCAATCACCCTGTATTTAAATAGAAAGTATCATTTTCCCTTAATTCGGACACCCTAATTATGGGAAAAATAATTTAAAAATTCTTTGGCCTTTAGTTTTCAAAATAGAAAGTTTTATTTTGATTAGAAATCTCTCATGTTTTTTTTCACTTTGTCGGCCTATAACTATTAAACGGTACAAGATTTTTTAACGCGGTTTGCGCCATTCGATTCTACGGACATTTGTACATATATATACGAATTTTCAATTGCCGGGCCCTGCTGTTACAGTTAGACAAAGTGAAAAACCAAAAAATGGATACTTCAAATAGTCAGTAGGGCAGTAAAAATTCAATCACCCTGTATTTAAATAGAAAGTATCATTTTCCCTTAATTCGGACACCCTAATTATGGGAAAAATAATTTAAAAATTCTTTGGCCTTTAGTTTTCAAAATAGAAAGTTTTATTTTGATTAGAAATCTCTCATGTTTTTTTTCACTTTGTCGGCCTATAACTATTAAACGGTACAAGATCTTTTGACGCGGTTTGCGCCATTTGATTCTACGGACATTTGTACATATATGTACGAATTTTCAATTGCCGGGCCCTCTTGTTACAGTTAGACAAAGCGAAAAACCAAAAAATGGGTACTTCAAATAGTCAGAAGGGCAGTAAAAATTCAATCACCCTGTATTTAAATAGAAAGTATCATTTTCCCTTAATTCGGACACCCTAATTATGGGAAAAATAATTAAAAAATTCTTTGGCCTTTAGTTTTCAAAATAGAAAGTTTTATTTTGATTAGAAATCTCTCATGTTTTTTCATTTTGTTGGCGTATAACTATTAAACGGTACAAGATTTTTTGACGCGGTTTGCGGCATTCGATTCTACGGACAATTGTACATATATGTACGAATTTTCAATTGCCGAGCCCTGCTGGTACAGTTAGACAAAGCGAAAAACCAAAAAATGGATACTTCAAATAGTCAGAAGGGCAGTAAAAATTCGATCACCCTGTATTTAAATAGAAAGTATCATTTTCCCTTAATTCGGACACCCTAATTATGGGGAAAATAATTAAAAAATTCTTTGGCCTTTAGTTTTCAAAATAGAAAGTTTTATTTTGATTAGAAATCTCTCATGTATTTTTCACTTTGTCGGCCTATAACTATTAAACGGTACAAGATTTTTTGACGCGGTTTGCGGCATTCGATTCTACGGACATTTGTACATATATATGTACGAATTTTCAATTGCCGGGCCCTGCTGTTACAGTTAGACAAAGCGAAAAACCAAAAAATGGATACTTCAAATAGTCAGTAGGGCAGTAAAAATTCGATCACTTTGTATTTAAATAGAAAGTATCATTTTCCCTTAATTCGGACACCCTAATTATGGGAAAAATAATTTAAAAATTCTTTGGCCTTTAGTTTTCAAAATAGAAAGTTTTATTTTGATTAGAAATCTCTCATGTTTTTTTACTTTGTAGGCCTATAACTATTAAACGGTACAAGATTTTTTGACGCGGTTTGCGGCATTCGATTCTACGGACATTTGTACATATATGTACGAATTTTCAATTGCCGGGCCCTGCTGTTACAGTTAGACAAAGCGAAAAACCAAAAAATGGATACTTCAAATAGTCAGTAGGGCAGTAAAAATTCGATCACTTTGTATTTAAATAGAAAGTATCATTTTCCCTTAATTCGGACACCCTAATTATGGGGAAAATAATTAAAAAATTCTTTGGCCTTTAGTTTTCAAAATAGAAAGTTTTATTTTGATTAGAAATCTCTCATGTATTTTTCACTTTGTCGGCCTATAACTATTAAACGGTACAAGATTTTTTGACGCGGTTTGCGGCATTCGATTCTACGGACATTTGTACATATATGTACGAATTTTCAATTGCCGGGCCCTGCTGTTACAGTTAGACAAAGCGAAAAACCAAAAAATGGATACTTCAAATAGTCAGTAGGGCAGTAAAAATTCGATCACTTTGTATTTAAATAGAAAGTATCATTTTCCCTTAATTCGGACACCCTAATTATGGGAAAAATAATTAAAAAATTCTTTGGCCTTTAGTTTTCAAAATAGAAAGTTTTATTTTGATTAGAAATCTCTCATGTTTTTTTACTTTGTCGGCCTATAACTATTAATCGGTACAACATTTTTTGACGCGGTTTGCGGCATTCGATTCTACGGACATTTGTACATATATGTACGAATTTTCAATTGCCGGGCCCTGCTGTTACAGTTAGACAAAGTGAAAAACCAAAAAATGGATACTTCAAATAGTCAGTAGGGCAGTAAAAATTCAATCACCCTGTATTTAAATAGAAAGTATCATTTTCCCTTAATTCGGACACCCTAATTATGGGAAAAATAATTTAAAAATTCTTTGGCCTTTAGTTTTCAAAATAGAAAGTTTTATTTTGATTAGAAATCTCTCATGTTTTTTTTCACTTTGTCGGCCTATAACTATTAAACGGTACAAGATTTTTTAACGCGGTTTGCGCCATTCGATTCTACGGACATTTGTACATATACGTACGAATTTTCAATTGCCGGGTTCTGCTGTTACAGTTAGACAAAGTGAAAAACCAAAAAATGGATACTTCAAATAGTCAGTAGGGCAGTAAAAATTCAATCACCCTGTATTTAAATAGAAAGTATCATTTTCCCTTAATTCGGACACCCTAATTATGGGAAAAATAATTTAAAAATTCTTTGGCCTTTAGTTTTCAAAATAGAAAGTTTTATTTTGATTAGAAATCTCTCATGTTTTTTTTCACTTTGTCGGCCTATAACTATTAAACGGTACAAGATCTTTTGACGCGGTTTGCGCCATTCGATTCTACGGACATTTGTACATATATGTACGAATTTTCAATTGCCGGGCCCTGTTGTTACAGTTAGACAAAGCGAAAAACCAAAAAATGGGTACTTCAAATAGTCAGAAGGGCAGTAAAAATTCAATCACCCTGTATTTAAATAGAAAGTATCATTTTCCCTTAATTCGGACACCCTAATTATGGGAAAAATAATTAAAAAATTCTTTGGCCTTTAGTTTTCAAAATAGAAAGTTTTATTTTGATTAGAAATCTCTCATGTTTTTTTCATTTTGTCGGCGTATAACTATTAAACGGTACAAGATTTTTTGACGCGGTTTGCGGCATTCGATTCTACGGACATTTGTACATATATGTACGAATTTTCAATTGCCGAGCCCTGCTGGTACAGTTAGACAAAGCGAAAAACCAAAAAATGGATACTTCAAATAGTCAGAAGGGCAGTAAAAATTCGATCACCCTGTATTTAAATAGAAAGTATCATTTTCCCTTAATTCGGACACCCTAATTATGGGGAAAATAATTAAAAAATTCTTTGGCCTTTAGTTTTCAAAATAGAAAGTTTTATTTTGATTAGAAATCTCTCATGTATTTTTCACTTTGTCGGCTTATAACTATTAAACGGTACAAGATTTTTTGACGCGGTTTGCGGCATTCGATTCTACGGACATTTGTACATATATGTACGAATTTTCAATTGCCGGGCCCTGCTGTTACAGTTAGGCAAAGTGAAAAACCAAAAAATGGATACTTCAAATAGTCAGTAGGGCAGTAAAAATTCAATCACCCTGTATTTAAATAGAAAGTATCATTTTCCCTTAATTCGGACATCCTAATTATGGGAAAAATAATTAAAAAATTCTTTGGCCTTTAGTTTTCAAAATAGAAAGTTTTCAATTGCTGGGCCCTGCTGTTACAGTTAGACAAAGCGAAAAACCAAAAAATGGATACTTCAAATAGTCAGTAGGGCAGTAAAAATTCGATCACTTTGTATTTAAATAGAAAGTATCATTTTCCCTTAATTCGGACACCCTAATTAGGGGAAAAATAATTTAAAAATTCTTTGGCCTTTAGTTTTCAAAATAGAAAGTTTTATTTTGATTAGAAATCTCTCATTTTTTTTTCACTTTGTCGGCCTATAACTATTAAACGGTACAAGATTTTTTGACGCGGTTTGCGGCATTCGATTCTACGGACATTTGTACATATATGTACGAATTTTCAATTGCCGGGCCCTGCTGTTACAGTTAGACAAAGCGAAAAACCAAAAAATGGATACTTCAAATAGTCAGTAGGGCAGTAAAAATTCGATCACCCTGTATTTAAATAGAAAGTATCTTTTTCCCTTAATTCGGACACCCTAATTATGGGAAAAATAATTAAAAAATTCTTTGGCCTTTAGTTTTTAAAATAGAAAGTTTTATTTTGATTAGAAATCTCTAATGTTTTTTTCATTTTGTCGGCGTATAACTATTAAAAGGTACAAGATTTTTTGACGCGGTTTGCGGCATTCGATTCTACGGACATTTGTATATATATGTACGAATTTTCAATTGCCGGGCCCTGCTGTTACAGTTAGACAAAGTGAAAAACCAAAAAATGGATACAAAATAAATTTTCTATCTGCATTGAATTAACAAAATCAAGCATAATTACGGTCGGCATTCCAAATTAAACTCGTTCGTGTCCGTCTGTAATGTTCTTACTTGTAACTTGTATAGCTGTCGTCTTCAAGCAAATATCTATTTTATTTTGCTGCTAAAAATGCATTTATTGTTGATATATTATTAGCTCTGTTCGATGAGAATTGCTTGAAGTGTAGAGCAGAATAGTGCAGTGCAGTGTAGTGTACACTAGTACAGTCTAATTCTTGTGGTTTCATAAAACACACTAGTGTATATTTGGGCGTTTGCTCAGCTGTGAATAATCAAGCCAAGCATAGCCAAAGGTGTAAAAGGTTAGGTTGTTTATAAACACAGTCATATCATAAAGCTGCAAAAAAGTGACTGCAGAAATGTCTGTTTTAAAGAGCATAGTGAACTAATAAACGATTCTGACGAAGATCAATCATCACTTGATTCTTCATCAGATTCAGAGACAGATATATTAATTAATTCTTTATATAGCAAAACAAAATTTTAGGTTAAATAAACAGATGTGTAGATAGGATAGAATTAAAATGTCTACCGAACAACATTTAGCTACCCCCACTCCTAGTCTGCACTTTCTACACTACCTGGCGAGTCAGGTCAGAAAAGTGAGCACTAGTTCTTAAAATTTTTGTCATCGAACAGCCTGCCAGAAGCTGCCCGTTTCTCATAAAACATGTTAGTGCAAGAAAGTTAACACTAGGGCGGCCTAGTACATGTCATCGAACAAAGCTATTGTTTTAATAGTGAAATATTGTTAACTACTGTTGCAAATTAATAACAATCGTAAGTTTAAATAACATTCCAACTTTATTAATGGTTATATAAGTTGATAATGTGTCTGTATGAGAATAAAATGTTTCATAATTTTAGTTAAGCTTTGTGTACAATTTTATAAATTAATAAATATTTCATAGCAAACATATTGGTAACAAACTAATATTTGAACAACAACAAATGTTTTTAACTAATTTATTTATTAGAAATCGAACAAAATGCATTCAATAGCAAACATCAATTTAATGTTTATGTTTTTGTCAATTTGCAGGTGAATGGAAATTACCGAGTTCCCGAGTAATTGAAAACGAGTTTGCAGAGATACCGAGCAGTTGAGTACGAGATTGCAGAGATGCCGAGTAGCTGAGATCTTCTAATGTAAGTCATACTAAATAAATTCATTTTTCTCTATTGATAATAAATAAATAACTCACCACGGTTCGAATATTTCACAATTTGTGGGTGTGTCAATCAACACAGTTATCAGTAATAATGATATTGTCAGGGGCAATTTTTAATATCCTCTTAATCCGACCACGCGGAAAAAAATAAACTAAAAATTCTCAGGGTTTTAGTTTCCAAAATAGAAAGTTTTATTTTGATTAGAAATCTCTCATGTTTTTTTCACTTTGTCGGCCTATAACTATTAAACGGTACAAGATTTTTTGACGCGGTTTGCGGCATTCGATTCTACGGACATTTGTACATATATGTACGAATTTTCAATTGCCGGGCCCTGCTGTTACAGTTAGACAAAGCGAAAAACGGATACTTCAAATAGTCAGTAGGGCAGTAAAAATTCGATCACCCTATATTTAAATAGAAAGTATCATTTTCCCTTAATTCGGACACCCTAATTATGGGAAAAATAATTAAAAAATTCTTCTAGTCAGTAGGGCAGTAAAAATTCGATCATCCTATATTTAAATAGAAAGTATCATTTTCCCTTAATTCGGACACCCTAATTATGGGAAAAATAATTAAAAAATTCTTTGGCCTTTAGTTTTCAAAATAGAAAGTTTTATTTTGATTAGAAATCTCTCATGTTTTTTTCAGTTTGTCGGCCTATAACTATTAAACGGTACAAGATTTTTTGACGCGGTTTGCGGCATTCGATTCTACGGACATTTGTACATATATGTACGAATTTTCAATTGCCGGGCCCTGTTGTTACAGTTAGACAAAGCGAAAAACCAAAAAATGGATACTTCAAATAGTCAGTAGGGCAGTAAAAATTCAATCACCCTGTATTTAAATAGAAAGTATCATTTTCCCTTAATTCGGACACCCTAATTATGGGAAAAATAATTTAAAAATTCTTTGGCCTTTAGTTTCCAAAATAGAAAGTTTTATTTTGATTAGAAATCTCTCATGTTTTTTTTTCACTTTGTCGGCCTATAACTATTAAACGGTACAAGATTTTTTGACGCGGTTTGCGCCTTCCGATTCTACGGACATTTGTACATATATGTACGAATTTTCAATTGCCGGGCCCTGTTGTTACAGTTAGACAAAGCGAAAAACCAAAAAATGGATACTTCAAATAGTCAGTAGGGCAATAAAAATTCAATCACCCTGTATTTAAATAGAAAGTATCATTTTCCCTTAATTCGGACACCCTAATTATGGGAAAAATAATTAAAAAATTCTTTGGCCTTTAGTTTTCAAAATAGAAAGTTTTATTTTGATTAGAAATCTCTCATGTTTTTTTCACTTTGTCGGCCTATAACTATTAAACGGTACCCTAATTATGGGAAAAATAATTAAAAAATTCTTCTAGTCAGTAGGGCAGTAAAAATTCGATCACCCTATATTTAAATAGAAAGTATCATTTTCCCTTAATTCGGACACCCTAATTATGGGAAAAATAATTAAAAAATTCTTTGGCCTTTAGTTTTTAAAATAGAAAGTTTTATTTTGATTAGAAATCTCTCATGTTTTTTTCATTTTGTCGGCGTATAACTATTAAAAGGTACAAGATTTTTTGACGCAGTTTGCGGCATTTGATTCTACGGACATTTGTATATATATGTACGAATTTTCAATTGCCGGGCCCTGCTGTTACAGTTAGACAAAGTGAAAAACCAAAAAATGGATACTTCAAATAGTCAGTAGGGCAGTAAAAATTCAATCACCCTGTATTTAAATAGAAAGTATCATTTTCCCTTAATTCGGACACCCTAATTATGGGAAAAATAATTAAAAAATTCTTTGGCCTTTAGTTTTCAAAATAGAAAGTTTTATTTTGATTAGAAATCTCTCATGTTTTTTTCACTTTGTCGGCGTATAACTATTAAACGGTACAAGATTTTTTGACGCGGTTTGCGGCATTCGATTCTACGGACATTTGTACATATATGTACGAATTTTCAATTGCCGGGCCCTGCTGTTACAGTTAGACAAAGTGAAAAACCAAAAAATGGATACTTCAAATAGTCAGTAGGGCAGTAAAAATTCAATCATTCTGTATTTAAATAGAAAGTATCATTTTCCCTTAATTCGGACACCCTAATTATGGGAAAAATAATTTAAAAATTCTTTGGCCTTTAGTTTTCAAAATAGAAAGTTTTATTTTGATTAGAAATCTCTCATGTTTTTTTTTTCACTTTGTCGGCCTATAACTATTAAACGGTACAAGATCTTTTGACGCGGTTTGCGGCATTCGATTCTACGGACTTTTGTACATATATGTACGAATTTTCAATTGCCGGGCCCTGCTGTTACAGTTAGACAAAGTGAAAAACCAAAAAATGGATACTTCAAATAGTCAGTAGGGCAGTTAAAATTCAATCACCCTGTATTTAAATAGAAAGTATCATTTTCCCTTAATTCGGACACCCTAATTATGGGAAAAATAATTTAAAAATTCTTTGGCCTTTAGTTTTCAAAATAGAAAGTTTTATTTTGATTAGAAATCTCTCATGTTTTTTTTTCACTTTGTCGGCCTATAACTATTAAACGGTACAAGATTTTTTGACGCGGTTTGCGCCTTCCGATTCTACGGACATTTGTACATATATGTACGAATTTTCAATTGCCGGGCCCTGTTGTTACAGTTAGACAAAGCGAAAAACCAAAAAATGGATACTTCAAATAGTCAGTAGGGCAATAAAAATTCAATCACCCTGTATTTAAATAGAAAGTATCATTTTCCCTTAATTCGGACACCCTAATTATGGGAAAAATAATTAAAAAATTCTTTGGCCTTTAGTTTTCAAAATAGAAAGTTTTATTTTGATTAGAAATCTCTCATGTTTTTTTCACTTTGTCGGCCTATAACTATTAAACGGTACAAGATTTTTTGACGCGGTTTGCGGCATTCGATTCTACGGACATTTGTACATATATGTACGAATTTTCAATTGCCGGGCCCTGTTGTTACAGTTAGACAAAGCGAAAAACCAAAAAATGGATACTTCAAATAGTCAGTAGGGCAGTAAAAATTCAATCACCCTGTATTTAAATAGAAAGTATCATTTTCCCTTAATTCGGACACCCTAATTATGGGAAAAATAATTAAAAAATTCTTTGGCCTTTAGTTTTTAAAATAGAAAGTTTTATTTTGATTAGAAATCTCTCATGTTTTTTTCATTTTGTCGGCGTATAACTATTAAAAGGTACAAGATTTTTTGACGCAGTT
Source organism: Ophonus ardosiacus (assembly GCA_943142095.1). NCBI lineage: Eukaryota > Metazoa > Arthropoda > Insecta > Coleoptera > Carabidae > Ophonus > Ophonus ardosiacus. Next base: position 12,711,906 of record OW964841.1, on the reverse strand, counting down.
TGCGGCATTTGATTCTACGGACATTTGTATATATATGTACGAATTTTCAATTGCCGGGCCCTGCTGTTACAGTTAGACAAAGTGAAAAACCAAAAAATGGATACTTCAAATAGTCAGTAGGGCAGTAAAAATTCAATCACCCTGTATTTAAATAGAAAGTATCATTTTCTCTTAAATCGGACACCCTAATTATGGGAAAAATAATTTAAAAATTCTTTGGCCTTTAGTTTTCAAAATAGAAAGTTTTATTTTGATTATAAATCTCTCATGTTTTTTTTCACTTTGTCGGCCTATAACTATTAAACGGTACAAGATTTTTTGACGCGGTTTGCGCCTTTCGATTCTACGGACATTTGTTCATATATGTACGAATTTTCAATTGCCGGGCCCTGTTGTTACAGTTAGACAAAGTGAAAAACCAAAAAATGGATACTTCAAATAGTCAGTAGGGCAGTAAAAATTCAATCACCCTGTATTTAAATAGAAAGTATCATTTTCCCTTAATTCGGACACCCTAATTATGGGAAAAATAATTAAAAAATTCTTTGGCCTTTAGTTTTCAAAATAGAAAGTTTTATTTTGATTAGAAATCTCTCATGTTTTTTTCACTTTGTCGGCGTATAACTATTAAACGGTACAAGATTTTTTGACGCGGTTTGCGGCATTCGATTCTACGGACATTTGTACATATATGTACGAATTTTCAATTGCCGGGCCCTGCTGTTACAGTTAGACAAAGTGAAAAACCAAAAAATGGATACTTCAAATAGTCAGTAGGGCAGTAAAAATTCAATCACCCTGTATTTAAATAGAAAGTATCATTTTCCCTTAATTCGGACACCCTAATTATGGGAAAAATAATTTAAAAATTCTTTGGCCTTTAGTTTTCAAAATAGAAAGTTTTATTTTGATTAGAAATCTCTCATGTTTTTTTTTTCACTTTGTCGGCCTATAACTATTAAACGGTACAAGATCTTTTGACGCGGTTTGCGGCATTCGATTCTACGGACTTTTGTACATATATGTACGAATTTTCAATTGCCGGGCCCTGCTGTTACAGTTAGACAAAGTGAAAAACCAAAAAATGGATACTTCAAATAGTCAGTAGGGCAGTTAAAATTCAATCACCCTGTATTTAAATAGAAAGTATCATTTTCCCTTAATTCGGACACCCTAATTATGGGAAAAATAATTTAAAAATTCTTTGGCCTTTAGTTTTCAAAATAGAAAGTTTTATTTTGATTAGAAATCTCTCATGTTTTTTTCACTTTGTCGGCGTATAACTATTAAACGGTACAAGATTTTTTGACGCGGTTTGCGGCATTCGATTCTACGGACATTTGTACATATATGTACGAATTTTCAATTGCCGGGCCCTGCTGTTACAGTTAGACAAAGTGAAAAACCAAAAAATGGATACTTCAAATAGTCAGTAGGGCAGTAAAAATTCAATCATTCTGTATTTAAATAGAAAGTATCATTTTCCCTTAATTCGGACACCCTAATTATGGGAAAAATAATTTAAAAATTCTTTGGCCTTTAGTTTTCAAAATAGAAAGTTTTATTTTGATTAGAAATCTCTCATGTTTTTTTTTTCACTTTGTCGGCCTATAACTATTAAACGGTACAAGATCTTTTGACGCGGTTTGCGGCATTCGATTCTACGGACTTTTGTACATATATGTACGAATTTTCAATTGCCGGGCCCTGCTGTTACAGTTAGACAAAGTGAAAAACCAAAAAATGGATACTTCAAATAGTCAGTAGGGCAGTTAAAATTCAATCACCCTGTATTTAAATAGAAAGTATCATTTTCCCTTAATTCGGACACCCTAATTATGGGAAAAATAATTTAAAAATTCTTTGGCCTTTAGTTTTCAAAATAGAAAGTTTTATTTTGATTAGAAATCTCTCATGTTTTTTTTTCACTTTGTCGGCCTATAACTATTAAACGGTACAAGATTTTTTGACGCGGTTTGCGCCTTCCGATTCTACGGACATTTGTACATATATGTACGAATTTTCAATTGCCGGGCCCTGTTGTTACAGTTAGACAAAGCGAAAAACCAAAAAATGGATACTTCAAATAGTCAGTAGGGCAGTAAAAATTCAATCACCCTGTATTTAAATAGAAAGTATCATTTTCCCTTAATTCGGACACCCTAATTATGGGAAAAATAATTAAAAAATTCTTTGGCCTTTAGTTTTCAAAATAGAAAGTTTTATTTTGATTAGAAATCTCTCATGTTTTTTTCACTTTGTCGGCCTATAACTATTAAACGGTACAAGATTTTTTGACGCGGTTTGCGGCATTTGATTCTACGGACATTTGTATATATATGTACGAATTTTCAATTGCCGGGCCCTGCTGTTACAGTTAGACAAAGTGAAAAACCAAAAAATGGATACTTCAAATAGTCAGTAGGGCAGTAAAAATTCAATCACCCTGTATTTAAATAGAAAGTATCATTTTCTCTTAAATCGGACACCCTAATTATGGGAAAAATAATTTAAAAATTCTTTGGCCTTTAGTTTTCAAAATAGAAAGTTTTATTTTGATTATAAATCTCTCATGTTTTTTTTCACTTTGTCGGCCTATAACTATTAAACGGTACAAGATTTTTTGACGCGGTTTGCGCCTTTCGATTCTACGGACATTTGTTCATATATGTACGAATTTTCAATTGCCGGGCCCTGTTGTTACAGTTAGACAAAGTGAAAAACCAAAAAATGGATACTTCAAATAGTCAGTAGGGCAGTAAAAATTCAATCACCCTGTATTTAAATAGAAAGTATCATTTTCCCTTAATTCGGACACCCTAATTATGGGAAAAATAATTAAAAAATTCTTTGGCCTTTAGTTTTCAAAATAGAAAGTTTTATTTTGATTAGAAATCTCTCATGTTTTTTTCACTTTGTCGGCGTATAACTATTAAACGGTACAAGATTTTTTGACGCGGTTTGCGGCATTCGATTCTACGGACATTTGTACATATATGTACGAATTTTCAATTGCCGGGCCCTGCTGTTACAGTTAGACAAAGTGAAAAACCAAAAAATGGATACTTCAAATAGTCAGTAGGGCAGTAAAAATTCAATCACCCTGTATTTAAATAGAAAGTATCATTTTCCCTTAATTCGGACACCCTAATTATGGGAAAAATAATTTAAAAATTCTTTGGCCTTTAGTTTTCAAAATAGAAAGTTTTATTTTGATTAGAAATCTCTCATGTTTTTTTTCACTTTGTCGGCCTATAACTATTAAACGGTACAAGATCTTTTGACGCGGTTTGCGCCATTTGATTCTACGGACATTTGTACATATATGTACGAATTTTCAATTGCCGGGCCCTCTTGTTACAGTTAGACAAAGCGAAAAACCAAAAAATGGGTACTTCAAATAGTCAGAAGGGCAGTAAAAATTCAATCACCCTGTATTTAAATAGAAAGTATCATTTTCCCTTAATTCGGACACCCTAATTATGGGAAAAATAATTAAAAAATTCTTTGGCCTTTAGTTTTCAAAATAGAAAGTTTTATTTTGATTAGAAATCTCTCATGTTTTTTCATTTTGTTGGCGTATAACTATTAAACGGTACAAGATTTTTTGACGCGGTTTGCGGCATTCGATTCTACGGACAATTGTACATATATGTACGAATTTTCAATTGCCGAGCCCTGCTGGTACAGTTAGACAAAGCGAAAAACCAAAAAATGGATACTTCAAATAGTCAGAAGGGCAGTAAAAATTCGATCACCCTGTATTTAAATAGAAAGTATCATTTTCCCTTAATTCGGACACCCTAATTATGGGGAAAATAATTAAAAAATTCTTTGGCCTTTAGTTTTCAAAATAGAAAGTTTTATTTTGATTAGAAATCTCTCATGTATTTTTCACTTTGTCGGCCTATAACTATTAAACGGTACAAGATTTTTTGACGCGGTTTGCGGCATTCGATTCTACGGACATTTGTACATATATATGTACGAATTTTCAATTGCCGGGCCCTGCTGTTACAGTTAGACAAAGCGAAAAACCAAAAAATGGATACTTCAAATAGTCAGTAGGGCAGTAAAAATTCGATCACTTTGTATTTAAATAGAAAGTATCATTTTCCCTTAATTCGGACACCCTAATTATGGGAAAAATAATTTAAAAATTCTTTGGCCTTTAGTTTTCAAAATAGAAAGTTTTATTTTGATTAGAAATCTCTCATGTTTTTTTACTTTGTAGGCCTATAACTATTAAACGGTACAAGATTTTTTGACGCGGTTTGCGGCATTCGATTCTACGGACATTTGTACATATATGTACGAATTTTCAATTGCCGGGCCCTGCTGTTACAGTTAGACAAAGCGAAAAACCAAAAAATGGATACTTCAAATAGTCAGTAGGGCAGTAAAAATTCGATCACTTTGTATTTAAATAGAAAGTATCATTTTCCCTTAATTCGGACACCCTAATTATGGGGAAAATAATTAAAAAATTCTTTGGCCTTTAGTTTTCAAAATAGAAAGTTTTATTTTGATTAGAAATCTCTCATGTATTTTTCACTTTGTCGGCCTATAACTATTAAACGGTACAAGATTTTTTGACGCGGTTTGCGGCATTCGATTCTACGGACATTTGTACATATATGTACGAATTTTCAATTGCCGGGCCCTGCTGTTACAGTTAGACAAAGCGAAAAACCAAAAAATGGATACTTCAAATAGTCAGTAGGGCAGTAAAAATTCGATCACTTTGTATTTAAATAGAAAGTATCATTTTCCCTTAATTCGGACACCCTAATTATGGGAAAAATAATTAAAAAATTCTTTGGCCTTTAGTTTTCAAAATAGAAAGTTTTATTTTGATTAGAAATCTCTCATGTTTTTTTACTTTGTCGGCCTATAACTATTAATCGGTACAACATTTTTTGACGCGGTTTGCGGCATTCGATTCTACGGACATTTGTACATATATGTACGAATTTTCAATTGCCGGGCCCTGCTGTTACAGTTAGACAAAGTGAAAAACCAAAAAATGGATACTTCAAATAGTCAGTAGGGCAGTAAAAATTCAATCACCCTGTATTTAAATAGAAAGTATCATTTTCCCTTAATTCGGACACCCTAATTATGGGAAAAATAATTTAAAAATTCTTTGGCCTTTAGTTTTCAAAATAGAAAGTTTTATTTTGATTAGAAATCTCTCATGTTTTTTTTCACTTTGTCGGCCTATAACTATTAAACGGTACAAGATCTTTTGACGCGGTTTGCGCCATTCGATTCTACGGACATTTGTACATATATGTACGAATTTTCAATTGCCGGGCCCTGTTGTTACAGTTAGACAAAGCGAAAAACCAAAAAATGGGTACTTCAAATAGTCAGAAGGGCAGTAAAAATTCAATCACCCTGTATTTAAATAGAAAGTATCATTTTCCCTTAATTCGGACACCCTAATTATGGGAAAAATAATTAAAAAATTCTTTGGCCTTTAGTTTTCAAAATAGAAAGTTTTATTTTGATTAGAAATCTCTCATGTTTTTTTCATTTTGTCGGCGTATAACTATTAAACGGTACAAGATTTTTTGACGCGGTTTGCGGCATTCGATTCTACGGACATTTGTACATATATGTACGAATTTTCAATTGCCGAGCCCTGCTGGTACAGTTAGACAAAGCGAAAAACCAAAAAATGGATACTTCAAATAGTCAGAAGGGCAGTAAAAATTCGATCACCCTGTATTTAAATAGAAAGTATCATTTTCCCTTAATTCGGACACCCTAATTATGGGGAAAATAATTAAAAAATTCTTTGGCCTTTAGTTTTCAAAATAGAAAGTTTTATTTTGATTAGAAATCTCTCATGTATTTTTCACTTTGTCGGCTTATAACTATTAAACGGTACAAGATTTTTTGACGCGGTTTGCGGCATTCGATTCTACGGACATTTGTACATATATGTACGAATTTTCAATTGCCGGGCCCTGCTGTTACAGTTAGGCAAAGTGAAAAACCAAAAAATGGATACTTCAAATAGTCAGTAGGGCAGTAAAAATTCAATCACCCTGTATTTAAATAGAAAGTATCATTTTCCCTTAATTCGGACATCCTAATTATGGGAAAAATAATTAAAAAATTCTTTGGCCTTTAGTTTTCAAAATAGAAAGTTTTCAATTGCTGGGCCCTGCTGTTACAGTTAGACAAAGCGAAAAACCAAAAAATGGATACTTCAAATAGTCAGTAGGGCAGTAAAAATTCGATCACTTTGTATTTAAATAGAAAGTATCATTTTCCCTTAATTCGGACACCCTAATTAGGGGAAAAATAATTTAAAAATTCTTTGGCCTTTAGTTTTCAAAATAGAAAGTTTTATTTTGATTAGAAATCTCTCATTTTTTTTTCACTTTGTCGGCCTATAACTATTAAATGGTACAAGATTTTTTGACGCGGTTTGCGGCATTCGATTCTACGGACATTTGTACATATATGTACGAATTTTCAATTGCCGGGCCCTGCTGTTACAGTTAGACAAAGCGAAAAACCAAAAAATGGATACTTCAAATAGTCAGTAGGGCAGTAAAAATTCGATCACCCTGTATTTAAATAGAAAGTATCTTTTTCCCTTAATTCGGACACCCTAATTATGGGAAAAATAATTAAAAAATTCTTTGGCCTTTAGTTTTTAAAATAGAAAGTTTTATTTTGATTAGAAATCTCTAATGTTTTTTTCATTTTGTCGGCGTATAACTATTAAAAGGTACAAGATTTTTTGACGCGGTTTGCGGCATTCGATTCTACGGACATTTGTATATATATGTACGAATTTTCAATTGCCGGGCCCTGCTGTTACAGTTAGACAAAGTGAAAAACCAAAAAATGGATACAAAATAAATTTTCTATCTGCATTGAATTAACAAAATCAAGCATAATTACGGTCGGCATTCCAAATTAAACTCGTTCGTGTCCGTCTGTAATGTTCTTACTTGTAACTTGTATAGCTGTCGTCTTCAAGCAAATATCTATTTTATTTTGCTGCTAAAAATGCATTTATTGTTGATATATTATTGTTTTAATAGTGAAATATTGTTAACTACTGTTGCAAATTAATAACAATCGTAAGTTTAAATAACATTCCAACTTTATTAATGGTTATATAAGTTGATAATGTGTCTGTATGAGAATAAAATGTTTCATAATTTTAGTTAAGCTTTGTGTACAATTTTATAAATTAATAAATATTTCATAGCAAACATATTGGTAACAAACTAATATTTGAACAACAACAAATGTTTTTAACTAATTTATTTATTAGAAATCGAACAAAATGCATTCAATAGCAAACATCAATTTAATGTTTATGTTTTTGTCAATTTGCAGGTGAATGGAAATTACCGAGTTCCCGAGTAATTGAAAACGAGTTTGCAGAGATACCGAGCAGTTGAGTACGAGATTGCAGAGATGCCGAGTAGCTGAGATCTTCTAATGTAAGTCATACTAAATAAATTCATTTTTCTCTATTGATAATAAATAAATAACTCACCACGGTTCGAATATTTCACAATTTGTGGGTGTGTCAATCAACACAGTTATCAGTAATAATGATATTGTCAGGGGCAATTTTTAATATCCTCTTAATCCGACCACGCGGAAAAAAATAAACTAAAAATTCTCAGGGTTTTAGTTTCCAAAATAGAAAGTTTTATTTTGATTAGAAATCTCTCATGTTTTTTTCACTTTGTCGGCCTATAACTATTAAACGGTACAAGATTTTTTGACGCGGTTTGCGGCATTCGATTCTACGGACATTTGTACATATATGTACGAATTTTCAATTGCCGGGCCCTGCTGTTACAGTTAGACAAAGCGAAAAACGGATACTTCAAATAGTCAGTAGGGCAGTAAAAATTCGATCACCCTATATTTAAATAGAAAGTATCATTTTCCCTTAATTCGGACACCCTAATTATGGGAAAAATAATTAAAAAATTCTTCTAGTCAGTAGGGCAGTAAAAATTCGATCATCCTATATTTAAATAGAAAGTATCATTTTCCCTTAATTCGGACACCCTAATTATGGGAAAAATAATTAAAAAATTCTTTGGCCTTTAGTTTTCAAAATAGAAAGTTTTATTTTGATTAGAAATCTCTCATGTTTTTTTCAGTTTGTCGGCCTATAACTATTAAACGGTACAAGATTTTTTGACGCGGTTTGCGGCATTCGATTCTACGGACATTTGTACATATATGTACGAATTTTCAATTGCCGGGCCCTGTTGTTACAGTTAGACAAAGCGAAAAACCAAAAAATGGATACTTCAAATAGTCAGTAGGGCAGTAAAAATTCAATCACCCTGTATTTAAATAGAAAGTATCATTTTCCCTTAATTCGGACACCCTAATTATGGGAAAAATAATTTAAAAATTCTTTGGCCTTTAGTTTCCAAAATAGAAAGTTTTATTTTGATTAGAAATCTCTCATGTTTTTTTTTCACTTTGTCGGCCTATAACTATTAAACGGTACAAGATTTTTTGACGCGGTTTGCGCCTTCCGATTCTACGGACATTTGTACATATATGTACGAATTTTCAATTGCCGGGCCCTGTTGTTACAGTTAGACAAAGCGAAAAACCAAAAAATGGATACTTCAAATAGTCAGTAGGGCAATAAAAATTCAATCACCCTGTATTTAAATAGAAAGTATCATTTTCCCTTAATTCGGACACCCTAATTATGGGAAAAATAATTAAAAAATTCTTTGGCCTTTAGTTTTCAAAATAGAAAGTTTTATTTTGATTAGAAATCTCTCATGTTTTTTTCACTTTGTCGGCCTATAACTATTAAACGGTACCCTAATTATGGGAAAAATAATTAAAAAATTCTTCTAGTCAGTAGGGCAGTAAAAATTCGATCACCCTATATTTAAATAGAAAGTATCATTTTCCCTTAATTCGGACACCCTAATTATGGGAAAAATAATTAAAAAATTCTTTGGCCTTTAGTTTTTAAAATAGAAAGTTTTATTTTGATTAGAAATCTCTCATGTTTTTTTCATTTTGTCGGCGTATAACTATTAAAAGGTACAAGATTTTTTGACGCAGTTTGCGGCATTTGATTCTACGGACATTTGTATATATATGTACGAATTTTCAATTGCCGGGCCCTGCTGTTACAGTTAGACAAAGTGAAAAACCAAAAAATGGATACTTCAAATAGTCAGTAGGGCAGTAAAAATTCAATCACCCTGTATTTAAATAGAAAGTATCATTTTCCCTTAATTCGGACACCCTAATTATGGGAAAAATAATTAAAAAATTCTTTGGCCTTTAGTTTTCAAAATAGAAAGTTTTATTTTGATTAGAAATCTCTCATGTTTTTTTCACTTTGTCGGCGTATAACTATTAAACGGTACAAGATTTTTTGACGCGGTTTGCGGCATTCGATTCTACGGACATTTGTACATATATGTACGAATTTTCAATTGCCGGGCCCTGCTGTTACAGTTAGACAAAGTGAAAAACCAAAAAATGGATACTTCAAATAGTCAGTAGGGCAGTAAAAATTCAATCATTCTGTATTTAAATAGAAAGTATCATTTTCCCTTAATTCGGACACCCTAATTATGGGAAAAATAATTTAAAAATTCTTTGGCCTTTAGTTTTCAAAATAGAAAGTTTTATTTTGATTAGAAATCTCTCATGTTTTTTTTTTCACTTTGTCGGCCTATAACTATTAAACGGTACAAGATCTTTTGACGCGGTTTGCGGCATTCGATTCTACGGACTTTTGTACATATATGTACGAATTTTCAATTGCCGGGCCCTGCTGTTACAGTTAGACAAAGTGAAAAACCAAAAAATGGATACTTCAAATAGTCAGTAGGGCAGTTAAAATTCAATCACCCTGTATTTAAATAGAAAGTATCATTTTCCCTTAATTCGGACACCCTAATTATGGGAAAAATAATTTAAAAATTCTTTGGCCTTTAGTTTTCAAAATAGAAAGTTTTATTTTGATTAGAAATCTCTCATGTTTTTTTTTCACTTTGTCGGCCTATAACTATTAAACGGTACAAGATTTTTTGACGCGGTTTGCGCCTTCCGATTCTACGGACATTTGTACATATATGTACGAATTTTCAATTGCCGGGCCCTGTTGTTACAGTTAGACAAAGCGAAAAACCAAAAAATGGATACTTCAAATAGTCAGTAGGGCAATAAAAATTCAATCACCCTGTATTTAAATAGAAAGTATCATTTTCCCTTAATTCGGACACCCTAATTATGGGAAAAATAATTAAAAAATTCTTTGGCCTTTAGTTTTCAAAATAGAAAGTTTTATTTTGATTAGAAATCTCTCATGTTTTTTTCACTTTGTCGGCCTATAACTATTAAACGGTACAAGATTTTTTGACGCGGTTTGCGGCATTCGATTCTACGGACATTTGTACATATATGTACGAATTTTCAATTGCCGGGCCCTGTTGTTACAGTTAGACAAAGCGAAAAACCAAAAAATGGATACTTCAAATAGTCAGTAGGGCAGTAAAAATTCAATCACCCTGTATTTAAATAGAAAGTATCATTTTCCCTTAATTCGGACACCCTAATTATGGGAAAAATAATTAAAAAATTCTTTGGCCTTTAGTTTTTAAAATAGAAAGTTTTATTTTGATTAGAAATCTCTCATGTTTTTTTCATTTTGTCGGCGTATAACTATTAAAAGGTACAAGATTTTTTGACGCAGTTTGCGGCATTTGATTCTACGGACATTTGTATATATATGTACGAATTTTCAATTGCCGGGCCCTGCTGTTACAGTTAGACAAAGTGAAAAACCAAAAAATGGATACTTCAAATAGTCAGTAGGGCAGTAAAAATTCAATCACCCTGTATTTAAATAGAAAGTATCATTTTCTCTTAAATCGGACACCCTAATTATGGGAAAAATAATTTAAAAATTCTTTGGCCTTTAGTTTTCAAAATAGAAAGTTTTATTTTGATTATAAATCTCTCATGTTTTTTTTCACTTTGTCGGCCTATAACTATTAAACGGTACAAGATTTTTTGACGCGGTTTGCGCCTTTCGATTCTACGGACATTTGTTCATATATGTACGAATTTTCAATTGCCGGGCCCTGCTGTTACAGTTAGACAAAGTGAAAAACCAAAAAATGGATACTTCAAATAGTCAGTAGGGCAGTAAAAATTCAATCACCCTGTATTTAAATAGAAAGTATCATTTTCCCTTAATTCGGACACCCTAATTATGGGAAAAATAATTTAAAAATTCTTTGGCCTTTAGTTTTCAAAATAGAAAGTTTTATTTTGATTAGAAATCTCTCATGTTTTTTTTTTCACTTTGTCGGCCTATAACTATTAAACGGTACAAGATCTTTTGACGCGGTTTGCGGCATTCGATTCTACGGACTTTTGTACATATATGTACGAATTTTCAATTGCCGGGCCCTGCTGTTACAGTTAGACAAAGTGAAAAACCAAAAAATGGATACTTCAAATAGTCAGTAGGGCAGTTAAAATTCAATCACCCTGTATTTAAATAGAAAGTATCATTTTCCCTTAATTCGGACACCCTAATTATGGGAAAAATAATTTAAAAATTCTTTGGCCTTTAGTTTTCAAAATAGAAAGTTTTATTTTGATTAGAAATCTCTCATGTTTTTTTTTCACTTTGTCGGCCTATAACTATTAAACGGTACAAGATTTTTTGACGCGGTTTGCGCCTTCCGATTCTACGGACATTTGTACATATATGTACGAATTTTCAATTGCCGGGCCCTGTTGTTACAGTTAGACAAAGCGAAAAACCAAAAAATGGATACTTCAAATAGTCAGTAGGGCAATAAAAATTCAATCACCCTGTATTTAAATAGAAAGTATCATTTTCCCTTAATTCGGACACCCTAATTATGGGAAAAATAATTAAAAATTCTTTGTCCTTTAGTTTTCAAAATAGAAAGTTTTATTTTGATTAGAAATCTCTCATGTTTTTTTCACTTTGTCGGCCTATAACTATTAAACGGTACAAGATTTTTTGACGCGGTTTGCGGCATTCGATTCTACGGACATTTGTACATATATGTACGAATTTTCAATTGCCGGGCCCTGTTGTTACAGTTAGACAAAGCGAAAAACCAAAAAATGGATACTTCAAATAGTCAGTAGGGCAGTAAAAATTCAATCACCCTGTATTTAAATAGAAAGTATCATTTTCCCTTAATTCGGACACCCTAATTATGGGAAAAATAATTAAAAAATTCTTTGGCCTTTAGTTTTTAAAATAGAAAGTTTTATTTTGATTAGAAATCTCTCATGTTTTTTTCATTTTGTCGGCGTATAACTATTAAAAGGTAGAAGATTTTTTGACGCAGTTTGCGGCATTTGATTCTACGGACATTTGTATATATATGTACGAATTTTCAATTGCCGGGCCCTGCTGTTACAGTTAGACAAAGTGAAAAACCAAAAAATGGATACTTCAAATAGTCAGTAGGGCAGTAAAAATTCAATCACCCTGTATTTAAATAGAAAGTATCATTTTCCCTTAATTCGGACACCCTAATTATGGGAAAAATAATTTAAAAATTCTTTGGCCTTTAGTTTTCAAAATAGAAAGTTTTATTTTGATTAGAAATCTCTCATGTTTTTTTTTTCATTTTGTCGGCCTATAACTATTAAACGGTACAAGATCTTTTGACGCGGTTTGCGGCATTCGATTCTACGGACTTTTGTACATATATGTACGAATTTTCAATTGCCGGGCCCTGCTGTTACAGTTAGACAAAGTGAAAAACCAAAAAATGGATACTTCAAATAGTCAGTAGGGCAGTTAAAATTCAATCACCCTGTATTTAAATAGAAAGTATCATTTTCCCTTAATTCGGACACCCTAATTATGGGAAAAATAATTTAAAAATTCTTTGGCCTTTAGTTTTCAAAATAGAAAGTTTTATTTTGATTAGAAATCTCTCATGTTTTTATTTCACTTTGTCGGCCTATAACTATTAAACGGTACAAGATTTTTTGACGCGGTTTGCGCCTTCCGATTCTACGGACATTTGTACATATATGTACGAATTTTCAATTGCCGGGCCCTGTTGTTACAGTTAGACAAAGCGAAAAACCAAAAAATGGATACTTCAAATAGTCAGTAGGGCAATAAAAATTCAATCACCCTGTATTTAAATAGAAAGTATCATTTTCCCTTAATTCGGACACCCTAATTATGGGAAAAATAATTAAAAATTCTTTGTCCTTTAGTTTTCAAAATAGAAAGTTTTATTTTGATTAGAAATCTCTCATGTTTTTTTCACTTTGTCGGCCTATAACTATTAAACGGTACAAGATTTTTTGACGCGGTTTGCGGCATTCGATTCTACGGACATTTGTACATATATGTACGAATTTTCAATTGCCGGGCCCTGTTGTTACAGTTAGACAAAGCGAAAAACCAAAAAATGGATACTTCAAATAGTCAGTAGGGCAGTAAAAATTCAATCACCCTGTATTTAAATAGAAAGTATCATTTTCCCTTAATTCGGACACCCTAATTATGGGAAAAATAATTAAAAAATTCTTTGGCCTTTAGTTTTTAAAATAGAAAGTTTTATTTTGATTAGAAATCTCTCATGTTTTTTTCATTTTGTCGGCGTATAACTATTAAAAGGTAGAAGATTTTTTGACGCAGTTTGCGGCATTTGATTCTACGGACATTTGTATATATATGTACGAATTTTCAATTGCCGGGCCCTGCTGTTACAGTTAGACAAAGTGAAAAACCAAAAAATGGATACTTCAAATAGTCAGTAGGGCAGTAAAAATTCAATCACCCTGTATTTAAATAGAAAGTATCATTTTCTCTTAAATCGGACACCCTAATTATGGGAAAAATAATTTAAAAATTCTTTGGCCTTTAGTTTTCAAAATAGAAAGTTTTATTTTGATTATAAATCTCTCATGTTTTTTTTCACTTTGTCGGCCTATAACTATTAAACGGTACAAGATTTTTTGACGCGGTTTGCGCCTTTCGATTCTACGGACATTTGTTCATATATGTACGAATTTTCAATTGCCGGGCCCTGTTGTTACAGTTAGACAAAGTGAAAAACCAAAAAATGGATACTTCAAATAGTCAGTAGGGCAGTCAAAATTCAATCACCCTGTATTTAAATAGAAAGTATCATTTTCCCTTAATTCGGACACCCTAATTATGGGAAAAATAATTAAAAAATTCTTTGGCCTTTAGTTTTCAAAATAGAAAGTTTTATTTTGATTAGAAATCTCTCATGTTTTTTTCACTTTGTCGGCGTATAACTATTAAACGGTACAAGATTTTTTGACGCGGTTTGCGCCATTCGATTCTACGGACATTTGTACATATATGTACGAATTTTCAATTGCCGGGCCCTGCTGTTACAGTTAGACAAAGTGAAAAACCAAAAAATGGATACTTCAAATAGTCAGTAGGGCAGTAAAAATTCAATCACCCTGTATTTAAATAGAAAGTATCATTTTCCCTTAATTCGGACACCCTAATTATGGGAAAAATAATTTAAAAATTCTTTGGCCTTTAGTTTTCAAAATAGAAAGTTTTATTTTGATTAGAAATCTCTCATGTTTTTTTTTCACTTTGTCGGCCTATAACTATTAAACGGTACAAGATCTTTTGACGCGGTTTGCGGCATTCGATTCTACGGACTTTTGTACATATATGTACGAATTTTCAATTACCGGGCCCTGCTGTTACAGTTAGACAAAGTGAAAAACCAAAAAATGGATACTTCAAATAGTCAGTAGGGCAGTTAAAATTCAATCACCCTGTATTTAAATAGAAAGTATCATTTTCCCTTAATTCGGACACCCTAATTATGGGAAAAATAATTTAAAAATTCTTTGGCCTTTAGTTTTCAAAATAGAAAGTTTTATTTTGATTAGAAATCTCTCATGTTTTTTTTTCACTTTGTCGGCCTATAACTATTAAACGGTACAAGATTTTTTGACGCGGTTTGCGCCTTCCGATTCTACGGACATTTGTACATATATGTACGAATTTTCAATTGCCGGGCCCTGCTGTTACAGTTAGACAAAGCGAAAAACCAAAAAATGGATACTTCAAATAGTCAGTAGGGCAATAAAAATTCAATCACCCTGTATTTAAATAGAAAGTATCATTTTCCCTTAATTCGGACACCCTAATTATGGGAAAAATAATTAAAAAATTCTTTGGCCTTTAGTTTTCAAAATAGAAAGTTTTATTTTGATTAGAAATCTCTCATGTTTTTTTTCACTTTGTCGGCTTATAACTATTAAACGGTACAAGATCTTTTGACGCGGTTTGCGCCATTCGATTCTACGGACATTTGTACATATATGTACGAATTTTCAATTGCCGGGCCCTGTTGTTACAGTTAGACAAAGCGAAAAACCAAAAAATGGATACTTCAATTAGTCAGAAGGGCAGTAAAAATTCAATCACCCTGTATTTAAATAGAAAGTATAATTTTCCCTTAATTCGGACACCCTAATTATGGGAAAAATAATTTAAAATTCTTTGGCCTTTAGTTTTCAAAATAGAAAGTTTTATTTTGATTAGAAATCTCTCATGTTTTTTTCATTTTGTCGGCGTATAACTATTAAACGGTACAAGATTTTTTGACGCGGTTTGCGGCATTCGATTCTACGGACATTTGTACATATATGTACGAATTTTCAATTGCCGATCCCTGCTGGTACAGTTAGACAAAGCGAAAAACCAAAAAATGGATACTTCAAATAGTCAGAAGGGCAGTAAAAATTCGATCACCCTGTATTTAAATAGAAAGTATCATTTTCCCTTAATTCGGACACCCTAATTATGGGGAAAATAATTAAAAAATTCTTTGGCCTTTAGTTTTCAAAATAGAAATTTTTATTTTGATTAGAAATCTCTCATGTATTTTTCACTTTGTCGGCCTATAACTATTAAACGGTACAAGATTTTTTGACGCGGTTTGCGGCATTCGATTCTACGGACATTTGTACATATATGTACGAATTTTCAATTGCCGGGCCCTGCTGTTACAGTTAGACAAAGTGAAAAACCAAAAAATGGATACTTCAAATAGTCAGTAGGGCAGTAAAAATTCAATCACCCTGTATTTAAATAGAAAGTATCATTTTCCCTTAATTCGGACACCCTAATTATGGGAAAAATAATTTAAAAATTCTTTGGCCTTTAGTTTTCAAAATAGAAAGTTTTATTTTGATTAGAAATCTCTCATGTTTTTTTTTTCATTTTGTCGGCCTATAACTATTAAACGGTACAAGATCTTTTGACGCGGTTTGCGGCATTCGATTCTACGGACTTTTGTACATATATGTACGAATTTTCAATTGCCGGGCCCTGCTGTTACAGTTAGACAAAGTGAAAAACCAAAAAATGGATACTTCAAATAGTCAGTAGGGCAGTTAAAATTCAATCACCCTGTATTTAAATAGAAAGTATCATTTTCCCTTAATTCGGACACCCTAATTATGGGAAAAATAATTTAAAAATTCTTTGGCCTTTAGTTTTCAAAATAGAAAGTTTTATTTTGATTAGAAATCTCTCATGTTTTTATTTCACTTTGTCGGCCTATAACTATTAAACGGTACAAGATTTTTTGACGCGGTTTGCGCCTTCCGATTCTACGGACATTTGTACATATATGTACGAATTTTCAATTGCCGGGCCCTGTTGTTACAGTTAGACAAAGCGAAAAACCAAAAAATGGATACTTCAAATAGTCAGTAGGGCAATAAAAATTCAATCACCCTGTATTTAAATAGAAAGTATCATTTTCCCTTAATTCGGACACCCTAATTATGGGAAAAATAATTAAAAATTCTTTGTCCTTTAGTTTTCAAAATAGAAAGTTTTATTTTGATTAGAAATCTCTCATGTTTTTTTCACTTTGTCGGCCTATAACTATTAAACGGTACAAGATTTTTTGACGCGGTTTGCGGCATTCGATTCTACGGACATTTGTACATATATGTACGAATTTTCAATTGCCGGGCCCTGTTGTTACAGTTAGACAAAGCGAAAAACCAAAAAATGGATACTTCAAATAGTCAGTAGGGCAGTAAAAATTCAATCACCCTGTATTTAAATAGAAAGTATCATTTTCCCTTAATTCGGACACCCTAATTATGGGAAAAATAATTAAAAAATTCTTTGGCCTTTAGTTTTTAAAATAGAAAGTTTTATTTTGATTAGAAATCTCTCATGTTTTTTTCATTTTGTCGGCGTATAACTATTAAAAGGTAGAAGATTTTTTGACGCAGTTTGCGGCATTTGATTCTACGGACATTTGTATATATATGTACGAATTTTCAATTGCCGGGCCCTGCTGTTACAGTTAGACAAAGTGAAAAACCAAAAAATGGATACTTCAAATAGTCAGTAGGGCAGTAAAAATTCAATCACCCTGTATTTAAATAGAAAGTATCATTTTCTCTTAAATCGGACACCCTAATTATGGGAAAAATAATTTAAAAATTCTTTGGCCTTTAGTTTTCAAAATAGAAAGTTTTATTTTGATTATAAATCTCTCATGTTTTTTTTCACTTTGTCGGCCTATAACTATTAAACGGTACAAGATTTTTTGACGCGGTTTGCGCCTTTCGATTCTACGGACATTTGTTCATATATGTACGAATTTTCAATTGCCGGGCCCTGTTGTTACAGTTAGACAAAGTGAAAAACCAAAAAATGGATACTTCAAATAGTCAGTAGGGCAGTAAAAATTCAATCACCCTGTATTTAAATAGAAAGTATCATTTTCCCTTAATTCGGACACCCTAATTATGGGAAAAATAATTAAAAAATTCTTTGGCCTTTAGTTTTCAAAATAGAAAGTTTTATTTTGATTAGAAATCTCTCATGTTTTTTTCACTTTGTCGGCGTATAACTATTAAACGGTACAAGATTTTTTGACGCGGTTTGCGCCATTCGATTCTACGGACATTTGTACATATATGTACGAATTTTCAATTGCCGGGCCCTGCTGTTACAGTTAGACAAAGTGAAAAACCAAAAAATGGATACTTCAAATAGTCAGTAGGGCAGTAAAAATTCAATCACCCTGTATTTAAATAGAAAGTATCATTTTCCCTTAATTCGGACACCCTAATTATGGGAAAAATAATTTAAAAATTCTTTGGCCTTTAGTTTTCAAAATAGAAAGTTTTATTTTGATTAGAAATCTCTCATGTTTTTTTTTCACTTTGTCGGCCTATAACTATTAAACGGTACAAGATCTTTTGACGCGGTTTGCGGCATTCGATTCTACGGACTTTTGTACATATATGTACGAATTTTCAATTACCGGGCCCTGCTGTTACAGTTAGACAAAGTGAAAAACCAAAAAATGGATACTTCAAATAGTCAGTAGGGCAGTTAAAATTCAATCACCCTGTATTTAAATAGAAAGTATCATTTTCCCTTAATTCGGACACCCTAATTATGGGAAAAATAATTTAAAAATTCTTTGGCCTTTAGTTTTCAAAATAGAAAGTTTTATTTTGATTAGAAATCTCTCATGTTTTTTTTTCACTTTGTCGGCCTATAACTATTAAACGGTACAAGATTTTTTGACGCGGTTTGCGCCTTCCGATTCTACGGACATTTGTACATATATGTACGAATTTTCAATTGCCGGGCCCTGCTGTTACAGTTAGACAAAGCGAAAAACCAAAAAATGGATACTTCAAATAGTCAGTAGGGCAATAAAAATTCAATCACCCTGTATTTAAATAGAAAGTATCATTTTCCCTTAATTCGGACACCCTAATTATGGGAAAAATAATTAAAAAATTCTTTGGCCTTTAGTTTTCAAAATAGAAAGTTTTATTTTGATTAGAAATCTCTCATGTTTTTTTTCACTTTGTCGGCCTATAACTATTAAACGGTACAAGATCTTTTGACGCGGTTTGCGCCATTCGATTCTACGGACATTTGTACATATATGTACGAATTTTCAATTGCCGGGCCCTGTTGTTACAGTTAGACAAAGCGAAAAACCAAAAAATGGATACTTCAATTAGTCAGAAGGGCAGTAAAAATTCAATCACCCTGTATTTAAATAGAAAGTATAATTTTCCCTTAATTCGGACACCCTAATTATGGGAAAAATAATTTAAAATTCTTTGGCCTTTAGTTTTCAAAATAGAAAGTTTTATTTTGATTAGAAATCTCTCATGTTTTTTTCATTTTGTCGGCGTATAACTATTAAACGGTACAAGATTTTTTGACGCGGTTTGCGGCATTCGATTCTACGGACATTTGTACATATATGTACGAATTTTCAATTGCCGATCCCTGCTGGTACAGTTAGACAAAGCGAAAAACCAAAAAATGGATACTTCAAATAGTCAGAAGGGCAGTAAAAATTCGATCACCCTGTATTTAAATAGAAAGTATCATTTTCCCTTAATTCGGACACCCTAATTATGGGGAAAATAATTAAAAAATTCTTTGGCCTTTAGTTTTCAAAATAGAAATTTTTATTTTGATTAGAAATCTCTCATGTATTTTTCACTTTGTCGGCCTATAACTATTAAACGGTACAAGATTTTTTGACGCGGTTTGCGGCATTCGATTCTACGGACATTTGTACATATATGTACGAATTTTCAATTGCCGGGCCCTGCTGTTACAGTTAGACAAAGTGAAAAACCAAAAAATGGATACTTCAAATATTCAGTAGGGCAGTAAAAATTCAATCACCCTGTATTTAAATAGAAAGTATCATTTTCCCTTAATTCGGACACCCTAATTATGGGAAAAATAATTTAAAAATTCTTTGGCCTTTAGTTTTCAAAATAGAAAGTTTTATTTTGATTAGAAATCTCTCATGTTTTTTTTCACTTTGTCGGCCTATAACTATTAAACGGTACAAGATCTTTTGACGCGGTTTGCGCCATTCGATTCTACGGACATTTGTACATATATGTACGAATTTTCAATTGCCGGGCCCTGTTGTTACAGTTAGACAAAGCGAAAAACCAAAAAATGGATACTTCAATTAGTCAGAAGGGCAGTAAAAATTCAATCACCCTGTATTTAAATAGAAAGTATCATTTTCCCTTAATTCGGACACCCTAATTATGGGAAAAATAATTAAAAAATTCTTTGGCCTTTAGTTTTCAAAATAGAAAGTTTAATTTTGATTAGAAATCTCTCATGTTTTTTTCATTTTGTCGGCGTATAACTATTAAACGGTACAAGATTTTTTGACGCGGTTTGCGGCATTCGATTCTACGGACATTTGTACATATATGTACGAATTTTCAATTGCCGAGCCCTGCTGGTACAGTTAGACAAAGCGAAAAACCAAAAAATGGATACTTCAAATAGTCAGAAGGGCAGTAAAAATTCGATCACCCTGTATTTAAATAGAAAGTATCATTTTCCCTTAATTCGGACACCCTAATTATGGGGAAAATAATTAAAAAATTCTTTGGCCTTATTTAGTTTTCAAAATAGAAAGTTTTATTTTGATTAGAAATCTCTCATGTATTTTTCACTTTGTCGGCCTATAACTATTAAACGGTACAAGATTTTTTGACGCGGTTTGCGGCATTCGATTCTACGGACATTTGTACATATATGTACGAATTTTCAATTGCCGGGCCCTGCTGTTACAGTTAGACAAAGTGAAAAACCAAAAAATGGATCCTTCAAATAGTCAGTAGGGCAGTAAAAATTCAATCACCCTGTATTTAAATAGAAAGTATCATTTTCCCTTAATTCGGACACCCTTATTATGGGGAAAATAATTAAAAAATTCTTTGGCCTTTAGTTTTCAAAATAGAAAGTTTTATTTTGATTAGAAATCTCTCATGTATTTTTCACTTTGTCGGCCTATAACTATTAAACGGTACAAGATTTTTTGACGCGGTTTGCGGCATTCGATTCTACGGACATTTGTACATATATGTACGAATTTTCAATTGCCGGGCCCTGCTGTTACAGTTAGACAAAGCGAAAAACCAAAAAATGGATACTTCAAATAGTCAGTAGGGCAGTAAAAATTCGATCACTTTGTATTTAAATAGAAAGTATCATTTTCCCTTAATTCGGACACCCTAATTAGGGGAAAAATAATTTAAAAATTCTTTGGCCTTTAGTTTTCAAAATAGAAAGTTTTATTTTGATTAGAAATGTCTGATGTTTTTTTCACTTTGTCGGCCTATAACTATTAAACGGTACAAGATTTTTTGACGCGGTTTGCGGCATTCGATTCTACGGACATTTGTACATATATGTACGAATTTTCAATTGCCGGGCCCTGTTGTTACAGTTAGACAAAGCGAAAAACCAAAAAATGGATACTTCAAATAGTCAGTAGGGCAGTAAAAATTCAATCACCCTGTATTTAAATAGAAAGTATCATTTTCCCTTAATTCGGACACCCTAATTATGGGAAAAATAATTAAAAAATTCTTTGGCCTTTAGTTTTTAAAATAGAAAGTTTTATTTTGATTAGAAATCTCTCATGTTTTTTTCAATTTGTCGGCGTATAACTATTAAAAGGTACAAGATTTTTTGACGCGGTTTGCGGCATTCGATTCTACGGACATTTGTATATATATGTACGAATTTTCAATTGCCGGGCCCTGCTGGTACAGTTAGACAAATCGAAAAACCAAAAAATGGATACTTCAAATAGTCAGTAGGGCAGTAAAAATTCGATCACCCTGTATTTAAATAGAAAGTATCATTTTCCCTTAATTCGGACACCCTAATTATGGGGAAAATAATTAAAAAATTCTTTGGCCTTTAGTTTTCAAAATAGAAAGTTTTATTTTGATTAGAAATCTCTCATGTTTTTTTTATTTTGTCGGCCTATAACTATTAAACGGTACAAGATTTTTTGACGCGGTTTGTGGCATTTGATTCTACGGACATTTGTACATATATGTACGAATTTTCAATTGCCGGGCCCTGTTGTTACAGTTAGACAAAGCGAAAAACCAAAAAATGGATACTTCAAATAGTCAGTAGGGCAGTAAAAATTCGATCACCCTGTATTTAAATAGAAAGTATCATTTTCCTTTATTTCGGACACCCTAATTATGGGAAAAATAATTAAAAAATTCTTTGGCTTTTAGTTTTCAAAATAAAAAGTTTTATTTTGATTAAAAATCTCTCATGTTTTTTTCACTTTGCCGGCCTATAACTAATGAACGGTAAAATATTTTTTGACGCGGTTTGCGCCATTCGATTCTACGGACATTTGTACATATATGTACGAATTTTCAATTGCCGAGCCCTGCTGTTACAGTTAGACAAAGCGAAAAACCAAAAAATGGATACTTCAAATAGTCAGTAGGGCAGTAAAAATTCGTTCACCCTGTATTTAAATAGCAAGTATCATTTTCCGTTAATTCGGACACCCTAATTATTTGAAAAATAATTAAAAAATTCTTTGGCCTTTAGTTTTCAAAATAGAAAGTTTTATTTTGATTAGAAATCTCTCATGTTTTTTCACTTTGTCGGCCTATTACTAATGAACGGTAAAATATTTTTTGACGCTGTTTGCGCCATTCGATTCTACGGACATTTGTACATATACGTACGAATTTTCAATTGCCGAGCCCTGCTGGTACAGTTAGACAAAGCGAAAAACCAAAAAATGGATACTTCAAATAGTCAGTAGGGCAGTAAAAATTCGATCACCCTGTATTTAAATAAAAAGTATTATTTTTCCTTAATTCGGACACACTAATTATGGGAAAAATAATTAAAAAATTCTTTGGCTTTTAGTTTTCAAAATAGAAAGTTTTTATTTTGATTAGATATCTCTCATGTTTTTTTCACTTTGTCGGCCTATAACTAATGAACGGTAAAATATTTTTGACGCTGTTTGCGCCATTTGATTCTACGGACATTTGTACATATATGTACGAATTTTCAATTGCCGGGCCCTGCTGGTACAGTTAGACAAAGCGAAAAACCAAAAAATGGATACTTCAAATAGTCAGTAGGGCAGTAAAAATTCGATCACCCTGTATTTAAATAGAAAGTATCATTTTCCCTTAATTCGGACACCCTAATTATGGGAAAAATAATTAAAAAATTCTTTGGCCTTTAGTTTTCAAAATAGAAAGTTTTATTTTGATTAAAAATCTCTCATGTTTTTTTCACTTTGTCGGCCTATAACTAATGAACGGTAAAATATTTTTTGACGCGGTTTGCGCCATTCGATTCTACGGACATTTGTACATATATGTACGAATTTTCAATTGCCGGGCCCTGCTGGTACAGTTAGACAAATCGAAAAACCAAAAAATGGATACTTCAAATAGTCAGTAGGGCAGTAAAAATTCGATCACCCTGTATTTAAATAGAAAGTATCATTTTCCCTTAATTCGGACACCCTAATTATGGGGAAAATAATTAAAAAATTCTTTGGCCTTTAGTTTTCAAAATAGAAAGTTTTATTTTGATTAGAAATCTCTCATGTTTTTTTTATTTTGTCGGCCTATAACTATTAAACGGTACAAGATTTTTTGACGCGGTTTGTGGCATTTGATTCTACGGACATTTGTACATATATGTACGAATTTTCAATTGCCGGGCCCTGCTGTTACAGTTAGACAAAGCGAAAAACCAAAAAATGGATACTTCAAATAGTCAGTAGGGCAGTAAAAATTCGATCACCCTGTATTTAAATAGAAAGTATCATTTTCCCTTATTTCGGACACCCTAATTATGGGAAAAATAATTAAAAAATTCTTTGGCTTTTAGTTTTCAAAATAAAAAGTTTTATTTTGATTAAAAATCTCTCATGTTTTTTTCACTTTGTCGGCCTATAACTAATGAACGGTAAAATATTTTTTGACGCGGTTTGCGCCATTCGATTCTACGGACATTTGTACATATATGTACGAATTTTCAATTGCCGGGCCCTGCTGTTACAGTTAGACAAAGCGAAAAACCAAAAAATGGATACTTCAAATAGTCAGTAGGGCAGTAAAAATTCGTTCACCCTGTATTTAAATAGCAAGTATCATTTTCCGTTAATTCGGACACCCTAATTATTTGAAAAATAATTAAAAAATTCTTTGGCCTTTAGTTTTCAAAATAGAAAGTTTTATTTTGATTAGAAATCTCTCATGTTTTTTCACTTTGTCGGCCTATTACTAATGAACGGTAAAATATTTTTTGACGCTGTTTGCGCCATTCGATTCTACGGACATTTGTACATATACGTACGAATTTTCAATTGCCGAGCCCTGCTGGTACAGTTAGACAAAGCGAAAAACCAAAAAATGGATACTTCAAATAGTCAGTAGGGCAGTAAAAATTCGATCACCCTGTATTTAAATAAAAAGTATTATTTTTCCTTAATTCGGACACACTAATTATGGGAAAAATAATTAAAAAATTCTTTGGCTTTTAGTTTTCAAAATAGAAAGTTTTTATTTTGATTAGATATCTCTCATGTTTTTTTCACTTTGTCGGCCTATAACTAATGAACGGTAAAATATTTTTGACGCTGTTTGCGCCATTTGATTCTACGGACATTTGTACATATATGTACGAATTTTCAATTGCCGGGCCCTGCTGGTACAGTTAGACAAAGCGAAAAACCAAAAAATGGATACTTCAAATAGTCAGTAGGGCAGTAAAAATTCGATCACCCTGTATTTAAATAGAAAGTATCATTTTCCCTTAATTCGGACACCCTAATTATGGGAAAAATAATTAAAAAATTCTTTGGCCTTTAGTTTTCAAAATAGAAAGTTTTATTTTGATTAGAAATCTCTCATGTTTTTTTTATTTTGTCGGCCTATAACTATTAAACGGTACAAGATTTTTTGACGCGGTTTGTGGCATTTGATTCTACGGACATTTGTACATATATGTACGAATTTTCAATTGCCGGGCCCTGCTGTTACAGTTAGACAAAGCGAAAAACCAAAAAATGGATACTTCAAATAGTCAGTAGGGCAGTAAAAATTCGATCACCCTGTATTTAAATAGAAAGTATCATTTTCCCTTATTTCGGACACCCTAATTATGGGAAAAATAATTAAAAACTTATTTGGCCTTTAGTTTTCAAAATAGAAAGTTTTATTTTGATTAGAAATCTCTCGTTTTTTTTACTTTGTCGGCCTATAACTATTAAACGGTACAAGATTTTTTGAAAACGGTTTGCGGCATTCGATTCTACGGACATTTGTACATATATGTACGAATTTTCAATTGCCGAGCCCTGCTGGTACAGTTAGACAAAGCGAAAAACCAAAAAATGGATACTTCAAATAGTCAGTAGGGCAGTAAAAATTCGATCACCCTGTATTTAAATAAAAAGTATTATTTTCCCTTAATTCGGACACACTAATTATGGGGAAAATAATTAAAAAATTCTTTGGCTTTTAGTTTTCAAAATAGAAAGTTTTATTTTGATTAGAAATCTCTCATGTTTTTTCACTTTGTCGGCCTATTACTAATGAACGGTAAAATATTTTTTGACGCTGTTTGCGCCATTCGATTCTACGGACATTTGTACATATATGTACGAATTTTCAATTGCCTGACCCTGCTGCTACAGTTAGACAAAGCGAAAAACCAAAAAATGGATACTTCAAATAGTCAGTAGGGCAGTAAAAATTCGATCACCCTGTATTTAAATAAAAAGTATTATTTTCCCTTAATTCGGACACACTAATTATGGGAAAAATAATTAAAAAATTCTTTGGCTTTTAGTTTTCAAAATAGAAAGTTTTATTTTGATTAGAAATCTCTCATGTATTTTCACTTTGTCGGCCTATTACTAATGAACGGTAAAATATTTTTTGACGCGGTTTGCGCCATTCGAATCTACGGACATTTGTACATATATGTACGAATTTTCAATTGCCGGGCCCTGCTGTTACAGTTAGACAAAGCGAAAAACCAAAAAATGGATACTTCAAATAGTCAGTATGGCAGTAAAAATTCGATCATCCTGTATTTAAATAGAAAGTATCATTTTCCCTTAATTCGGACATCCTAATTATGGGAAAAATAATTAAAAAATTCTTTGGCCTTTAGTTTTCAAAATAGAAAGTTTTATTTTGATTAGAAATCTCTCATGTTTTTTCATTTTGTCGGCCTATAACTATTAAACGGTACAAGATTTTTTGACGCGGTTTGCGGCATTCGTTTCTACGGACATTTGTACATATATTTACGAATTTTCAATTGCCGGGCCCTGCTGTTACAGTTAGACAAAGCGAAAAACCAAAAAATGGATACTTCAAATAGTCAGTAGGGCAGTAAAAATTCGATCACCTTGTATTTAAATAGAAAGTATCATTTTCCCTTAATTCGGACACCCTAATTATGGGAAAAATAATTAAAAAATTCTTTGGCCTTTAGTTTTCAAAGTAGAAAGTTTTATTTTGATTAGAAATCTCTCATGTTTTTTTCACTTTGTCGGCCTATAACTAATGAACGGTAAAATATTTTTGACGCTGTTTGCGGCATTCGATTCAACGGACATTTGTACATATATGTACGAATTTTCAATTGCCGGGCCCTGCTGTTACAGTTAGACAAAGCGAAAAACCAAAAAATGGATACTTCAAATAGTCAGTAGGGCAGTAAAAATTCGATCACCCTGTATTTAAATAAAAAGTATTATTTTCCCTTAATTCGGACACACTAATTATGGGAAAAATAATTAAAAAATTCTTTGGCTTTTAGTTTTCAAAATAGAAAGTTTTATTTTGATTAGAAATCTCTCATGTATTTTCACTTTGTCGGCCTATTACTAATGAACGGTAAAATATTTTTGACGCTGTTTGCGCCATTTGATTCTACGGACATTTGTACATATATGTACGAATTTTCAATTGCCGGGCCCTGCTGTTACAGTTAGACAAAGCGAAAAACCAAAAAATGGATACTTCAAATAGTCAGTAGGGCAGTAAAAATTCGATCACCTTGTATTTAAATAGATAGTATCATTTTCCCTTAATTCGGACACCCTAATTATGGGAAAAATAATTAAAAAATTCTTTGGCCTTTAGTTTTCAAAATAGAAAGTTTTATTTTGATTAGAAATCTCTCATGTTTTTTCACTTTGTCGGCCTATAACTATTAAACGGTACAAGATTTTTTGACGCGGTTTGCGGCATTCGATTCTACGGACATTTGTACATATATGTACGAGTTTTCAATTGCCGGGCCCTGCTGTTACAGTTAGACAAAGCGAAAAACCAAAAAATGGTACTTCAAATAGTCAGTAGGGCAGTAAAAATTCGATCATTATGTATTTATATGAAAAGTATAATTTTCCCCTTATTAGAATTTATTTTTATTTAATTAGTAATTAGTTCCAATATTTTGGCGCTGATATCAGGGCGAGTGTTATGTAGGTTGGGTAGTACAACAAGTTTCTAAATCGCCATTTTGAACACGTTGTACGTTTGTTGTCGTTTCGTCTACGCACTTTGATCCATAAAAGTTGAATTACTGTATTAATTATCTTGAAAATTTGTGAATTTTTTCATCTTTTTATGAAAATTCGATTAGTAAAATAGTCAGTGGTGTATCTATTCGTATTTTCGACTAAATTTACAGCAAACTTTGAAGGTTAAAACGGACAAAAGGTGTTCTTAATTTGTAAGTGTATTTTTATTAATTTACAAGACATATTTGGGGTTTCATATTGTTGCAAATTAATAATAATAGTAAGATTAAACAACATTTCAACTATATTTATAGTTTATACAACTTAATTAATTATTTTTATCTATCAATATTCTTTCTCAAATATACAAATGTCATTTGTAATGATAATTTTGTTGTATATTACAATGAATTATTTTCTTTTCAGTAGAAATCAACGAATCTGCAGTGTTCCAGACCATTGGAAATGATATCCAGAGTCGAGATACAATTTTAAAGGACCAGAGAACAGATTCCTAGCGGTTCAGACAGCAAGAAATCATCAAATGTAAGTGGATATTTTTATCTTTATCTCTTATTTTATATTTTTGTGGTCATTATTAAATGTATTTATTTGGTTGGAACAGCTAATATACGAGTCGAATCGTAGAATAAAAATTAACTAGTTCAAATCTAGTTACTAGCCATTACTATTAAAGTTGAATGATTAGTTGAAACAGTTCTATCTCTCTAGTGCGTGGAATATCGTATTTTCATCTGACATTCGTGCACAGTTAAAGATACACAATACGTAAAAATAAATATATTTGGTGTTTTATATTGTTGCAAATTAATATCAGTAGTAAGTTTAAACAATGTTTCAACTATATTAATAGTTATTTATGTTGTTAAAGTGTTACTTTTGCAAAAAGTCATGAGGTATAATATTTGTTAATGTGAAAATTTCAGTACTTTATAAATTGTTTCTACTCACGGGCCCAAATTCTTAATAATTCGACCGGGCAACATTTTTAACAAATTATAAAAATCTACATAAATTTCTACTTTCAATATAGACTTAAAACTTTAAGAAAAACTGTGGGCCAAATGACTGGTGACAATAGTTCGGCCGGTATTTTAAGGGTCATCTTATAGTCCAGATTTAGCTTCTACTGTGACCCTTTACTTTTGGTATAATGAAAAACAACTTCGTAAAGTTTCTGTAAGTATATAATCTATGTTTTAAACTAGTCGAAAGAAATTTGTAGGAATTTAGATAGGTTTTATAATTTGTTTGTTGAAAATGTTGACTGGTCGAACCATTTAAAAACTGTTGGATGTAATATCTCATTATACACGTGGATTCATTACATATATCACATTCACATTACATGAATCACTTTAAAAAAATCTGTTGTGGTCAGCACAATACCTCTCGCACTTTTCATTTTGTTCTACTCTTCTAAAATGTTCAAGATGGTTCCAATTCATTGACGGAATTGGCAGTATTTCTTAAGGATATTAAGAACTATTACTATTAATATACATGATTTTAATTATTTAGATAATAATTCAATAAGAAATATTAAATGTACTTACTTCCTAGAAAAAGCTTTCACTAATGTTAGTAAAACTGTTGATTTTTGACACTGACAATTATCTGTCAATTACAAACAATGAGCCTGTTTCACATTTTTCAAAAACTATTTGAAATGAAAGTTTATGGAATGATTTTCTTAGTAATAATTTTTATTTTAATAATTTGTTGTTATTTGTGGAAATAAGTAAATAAAAAGATTGGCGTCCTGAAAAACTACCCCCCACTCCTGTGACGTAGAAGCACATACATTACATCATTAATAGCCAATAGGAAAATTGTTTTTCCATCACCTACGTTTATTCATATTATTTATATAAATAAACGTAGGCTAAAGTTTGTCACATGTTAATAACAAAATCTTTTAATTTGACATTTGACGCTGACGTTGCTCATTGTAAATGAATAATAAAGTAATGGCTAATTCAAATTACACTCAAGCTAAATCGGACAATTAACCGAAGGTCGATAGCTGGATGATGGCTGAATTTATATCAGAAGGATTGTTTTACTGCTACCGAAATAAGGAGTGTTAAAGAGTTGAGGTAAAATAAAATATAAAAACTGAATTTATTATATAAATTAATAATATATTTTACTTTAAAGTTCTGGTCGTGATTCTTATTTGACACTTGTTTGACAACTTTGACAATACACTTGACATCTTAGAACCGCTGAAGATGTATGTACTCTGACGTCACATTCTGTTTCTGATCACGTGACTTATTCAAAATTTTATCCAAATTTCAAAAATTAATTGTAAAATATCTAAAGGATATTTCGTGATATTTTCAAATTTGAGGCTCTTTAAAGAACAATATCTTTTCAAATTTAGTACTTAGAAGTCATATAAAAATTCTTGCAACAGCCCTATTGCATTTGGCAACTAGTGTAGTCTGGACTGTGTGATTTATTGCAATAGATTATTCTGTATACACATATACACACAAACACATACACACATACACATACACACAGACACACATACACACATGCACACATACACACATGCACACATACACACATGCACACATACACACAGACAGACACACACACACACACAAATACACACACACACACAAATACACACACACACAAATACACACAGATACACACAGACACACAGACACACATACGCACAGACACACACATACACACACATACACACAGACACACACATACACACAGACACACACATACACACAAACATATACAGACACACACAGACACACACATACACACACGTACACACAGACACACACATACACACACGTACACACAGACACACACGTACACACAGACACACACATACATACAGACACACACATACACACAGACACACACATACACACAGACACACACACACACACACACACAGACACAGACACACACAGCCATACACAGACACAGACACACACAGACATACACAGACACACACATACACACAGACACACACATACACACAGACACACACATACACACAGACACATATACACAGACACATACACACAGACACACACACAGACACATACACACAGACACACACACACGCACACAGACACACACACACGCACACAGACACACACACAGACACACACACACACACACACAGACACAGACACAGACACACACACTACATACACACACATACATGCACATCATTTTAGCATAAATCCAATATTTCTCTTAGCCAGAGGTAAAAAGCGATACTTTTCTCAAGTGTCTTCCGTAATGAACACACGTTTGCCATAAGAATTTTTTTCCAACAGTTTTTTAAATGGTTTCAAGAATACCACAAACTAATATTTAATATTTAATAGGTGGACCTTTGGTTGGTCTGGTGCGTCAAGAAACTTGGAAAATTTGGATACAACTTTCGAGCATTGGATTTTAACACTACAAAAGCTGCTGTAGTTTGCAACTTTAAGGATCTTGTAAGGATAGCTGAGCACCAGACAAATCTTCGACGTAGGCGGCCATCGATGGATAAACTGGTAGGAAACTTTATTTTTCTCATAATTGTAACGTTTATAAAATATTATCTTGTTCTTATGATCAACCATGAGAACTTATAGTCAAAGGAATATGACTATATGCCTAATTATCATTTTGTTCTCATACTCAGCCATGAGAACTTATAGTCAAAGGTATATGTCTAAATATTATCTTGAACTCAAATTCAGTTTTGAGTACTGTCGTAAACGAAATATAACTTTCATAAATGTTCTTATAAAATCAAAACAATTTGAAATTGAAATATCAACTATTTATCAATAAAATCAATATCTGGGAACAAATGATTAGCATTTATTTTTCAGGAATCGGACATCTAGAAGATTAAAAAGTAGTAGCTTTATAAGTTTTAGTATTATTTACGTAAGAATGGCATTGCGCGCAATAAAGTGTAGGCTTGTTAAAGACACGTAATTGAAATAGTTTTTTTGACACACAGGTTATAAAATCTGTTCATAAGGTAACGTTTAGGAAATAATTTGAAACTGTCAACATAGTTCGTAAACATTGACGGGTGTTTTAACATTTTTGTGTTTAGTGTTGATTTATC
Organism: Ophonus ardosiacus; assembly: GCA_943142095.1. Taxonomy (NCBI): domain Eukaryota; kingdom Metazoa; phylum Arthropoda; class Insecta; order Coleoptera; family Carabidae; genus Ophonus; species Ophonus ardosiacus. The sequence goes on along the minus strand of OW964841.1, from coordinate 12,680,331 downwards.
AATTCATGTGCGTTTTTTGATGCAGGAAAAGATAGTTTCTTATTAGATGTCAGCACAGATTATAAAGCGAATTGAACTTGTGCAATGCCATTCGTACGTGAGGAATACTATAGTTTTAAGTTCTTGGAAATGTATTTTCAGGTTTTAATTAAACTTTGGCTCATCGCGCCGTCGAGCAAACACGCGTTTTCTTTAAAAATTAAAAATAATAAATTGATTAATTTGAAGTGCAGTCCGTGGCGATCATCCTAAAATCGTGCGTCTACGGTTGCAGCGGTAACCGTACGCGTGGCTTACCCAGACGGTAGTTAGGGAGAGTGCTTGGGAAAAGAAAATACGGACGTATCGGGGGATGCTTGCAGGTGGATGGATGAGTGAGTCAGGAAGGAGGTAACAGATTCGAAACTTTGATGTGGGTGTTCGGGTTCCTTATTCAATTAACTTCACACGGTCAGAGGGGCTGGGTAGGTAGGGTTCGTGCGCGATAGCCATAATTGAGTGGACTGATATGTGCAACGCACCGTCATGTGAATCCTGTTGTTATGGTGGATCGCTTCACACTTGTGTGAATGTTTCTAGGGACATTAATCCATAGTTGGCACAGAAAGCTTTCTTATGGCCTTATGTGCTCTCCTCATCCGGAGGCAACGTAATCATCATTTAATGGTAATGGCAACGAATAGGTGAAGTTTTTGTTTGAATTAACTTTGTTGAGCACACGGGTTAATAACCGCGTTCGGTGTAGGGTATCCGTGAGAGGCGCGGGCGAATGTCTCCGGGAGTAGCTACGTAGGTTGGCGTGCACCCTAGGTAGTTACATGTGACTGCTGCCGTGCTCTCTACCTAGTTCGGTTTGTAGGCCGTAAATGCTCTGCATCGCGTGGGGTCGGCTTAACCCCCTCGTAAACTTCCGTGAGAACCAACAACGGCGTTCGACGCCACGGCGTTCTCACCATTTGCTTAGCTCGTACTCTTTCTCTCTCACACGCCTTTAGCTTAGTTTAATCTAGATATAAGATAGTTCGCGTAGACATAAGATAGCTTAGATATAAGTAGGAAGGGTTGTTTTTGCTTTTCGAGAGAGAGAGAAAAATTAACGTAACTTGACATTTTTAGACTTGCTTTTCTTTGAAATCGTTATTAACGTAAGATAGGCTTTTTTAGATTTGTTTTTCTTTGAAATAGATCTTTAACGTAAGATAGGGTTTTTTGCGCACTTCACAAATTAAATTGGGGGGGGGGGGGGAACTACAATAATTTAAGTTAGATTATAAGTATTATTGTACACGGAACTGTATTTAATAAATGGTATATATAAGGGAACGTGGGTTTGGCATTTGAGGGCGGTGTTTCCCTTATATATACTATTTATTAAATAAAGGGTTTCGTTTTTAGTTCTAAGATAGTTTTAAAGTTAAAAAAAACTCCCCACCGCCACTATCTTCAAGATTGCAGTGCCGATTGGAGACGCAGACCATGGCTTCTTCTTCATTTGTTTAAAATGTATGTACAATAAAACAAACTTTTATTGCGGTTATTTTAAATTAATACCCATGTTCCTTTAGTTGTAAAGTAGGTAGTTTTAGTAAAAAATTGTAATTATTATTAAGTATTTAGACGCGGTCAGGCCAAAGTTAGATTTTAAGTATTGTAAACGAAGCTTTGTATTCATAAATATTATATATTTTGGTAAGTGGGAGGTTTGGGTGGTAACAAAATATATAATATTAATATAAAGTTTCGGAAACGGTCTTCAACTGAATAAGAAATCTTTGTACCTTTAAAAATGGGAAGAAGGAATCTTATTTAGGGACCACCAAGATTTAATTTGTTAAATTAGTATTGTAAACGAAACTCTACAATATAGTATCATTTTACTTAAATGTAGAGTTTCGTATTAGTTATAAAACTGAAATGTTTGTTACCAAATAAAATTATGGTTATATTATTTGTGTTCAATTCTATTGCATCTTTATTCAGTCACAGAATAAAAATACAAAATAATTAACAACAAATAATACAACTATAATAATGACAATTTTATTTGGTGACAAACGTTTTAGTTTTATAACTAAATCATGTTTGACACTGTCATAAATTGTTATTAGATTTGTTGACAAATTTAGTAACAATTGTGAACAGAATTATAACACAAAAGAAACGTAAAAGGCATTAGTGTTTAAATATTCTGTTCATAATTATTTCTTGTTAACAAATTTGGTGACAATTTTTTAACGTGTCAAACAGGCTTTAGTTGTAAAATTGAAATGTTTGTTACCGAGCAAAATTATCATTTTGATTGTAAATATCAATTATTTTGTATCTTTATTTTGTAATAGAAGTTACTTTTATTACAAAATAAAGATTCAAAATAGTTTATAATATCTGCAACAAAAATAATGATAATTTTACTTGGTAACAAACATTTCAATTTTACAATTAAAGCCTGTTTGGTAACGTTAAAAAATTGTCACCAAATTTGTTAACAAACTTAGTTGGGAAATAATTATGAACAGAATTTTCAAACACAAATATCTTCTACGTTTCTTTTGTGTTGTAATTCTGTTCACAATTGTTACTAAATTTGTCAACAAATCTAATAACAATTTATTTTAATGTCAAACGGTCTTGAACTGAATAAGAAATCTTTGTACCTTTAAAAATGGGAACAAGGAATCTTATTTAGGGACCACCAAGATTTCATTTGTTAAATTACTATTGTAAACGAAACTCTACAATATAGTATCATTTTACTTTAAAACTTAAATAATATAAATGTAGAGTTTCGTATTAGTTATAAAACTGAAATGTTTGTTACCAAATAAAATTATGGTTATATTATTTGTGTTCAATACTATTGCATCTTTATTCAGTCCACAGAATAAAGATGCAAAATAATTAACAACAAATAATACAACTATAATAATGATAATTTTATTTGGGAACAAACATTTTAGTTTTATAACTAAATCATGTTTGACACTATTATAAATTGTTATTAGATTTGTTTACAAATTTAGTAACAATTGTGAACAGAATTATAACACAAAAGAAACTTAAAAGACACTTGTGTTTGTAAATTCTGTTCATAATTATTTCTCACTAAGTTTGTTTAACAAATTTGGTGACAATCTTATAACGTTGTCAAACAGGCTTTAGTTTTAAATTAGAAATGTGTTTTACAAAGTATATCTGTCATTACAATTTGATTGTAAATATTATAAACTATTCTACATCTTTATTTTGTAATATAAGTTACTTTTATTACAAAATAAAGATGATAGTTTTACTTTCCGAAACACATTTCTAACTTACAACTAAAGCCTGTTTGACAACGTTAAAAGATTGTCACCAAATTTGTTAAACAAACTTAGTGAGAAATAATTATGAACAGAATTTACAAACACAAGTGTCTTTTAAGTTTCTTTTGTGTTATAATTCTGTTCACAATTGTTACTAAATTTGTCAACAAATCTAATAACAATTTATTATATAAAGTCTTTTGTAATAATTGCAATAAACTTTAATTTTTATAAGAAAGTCTTGTAATTTTTTGATATAATACAAATATATTATTGTTTAAAAATTGATTTTTTTTTCTAAGTCCCTACACGTATGTAGTTTTTAAAACGGCCACCAGGGGGCAGCACCTGTCGATAAATGTTCCAACTTAGAGGAAAATTTAACCAAAAAAATTTCATTTGTGTACATACGTACGTACATACATCATTTTCGGTTATACCTGATGGGAATTTAACCCTCTGAATATGGCACGTTCACTAAAAAGATGTATACCTAATGGGAATTTGTTACTCTTAATATGGGACGCTTATTTATGGGTGTTTTTGCATTGAAAATCGGTTGTGGGACTTTAACTCACTAGTTTCCATCAAATTTTTCGTCCAATTTCACCTGTCAAAATATACATTTGACAGGTAAAGCTGTCAAATGTATATTTTGACAGGTGAAATTGGACGAAAAATTTGACGAAAAATACTGGGTTTAAATTCCCAATAGGTATACATCATTTTTAGAGCCTTTTCGTCCCATTTTCACCAACTCAAATTCCCATAGTAAACGTCCCAAATTTAGTGGGTTAAATTCCCATTAGGTATAACCCTAAAATGATGTATGTACGTATGTTTGTTCAAAGCGGAGTAGTATTTCTGGTTGCCTATATTTTAGGCGCAAACCCCTTTTTAATAGGTGCTGCCATCTAGCGGTTATTCTAAGAACTATATACGTGTAGGGGTAGCAAAGGGGTAAAAAATAAACAATTTATATCTTAAATTATATTTTATTGTGTAATATTATTGTACATTAAGGGTAGTTAAGTGAAATACAACAATGTAAAATACAAATAAACAATAAATACAAGTAAAATGTATACAAACTATTATTTAAACATCCCTATTTCTAATTTTCAGGATAAGGGTAAGTATATTATTTATTTACAAAGTACATTAAGGGTAGTTACGTGAAATACAACAATGTAAAGTGCAAATAAACAATAAATACAAGTAAAATGTACACAAACTATTATTTAAACATCCCTATTTCTAATTTTTCAGGATAAGGGTAAGTATATTATTTATTTACAAAGTACATTAAGGGTAGTTACATGAAATACAACAATGCAAAGTACAAATAAACAATAAATACAAGTAAAATTTATACAGACTATTATTTAAACATCCCTAAGCATATTTGTTTATAAAATACAAATAAGAATACATAGAATTTAAGCTATGACCATAATAAACAATAAATATTTCTTAAACCAATACAATTTTTATTTAACAACCCGTCATTTATTTCAGGGGGATGTACCACAACAAAGAGACAGGGAAGTATGTAGTTATGTAACATTTATAAGGGAAATAAGACATGGGAATTTTTTTATGGTCATTCGTGTTCTACGGATTGTAATTAGTCTAATAGAACTAGTACGGCCCTTCTAGCTTTTATAGTTTTGGAGCTATAACACTTTTTTTAAACTCAATTTTACTCAGTTTTTGGGTCGAAAATTTTTGATGGTATCAGGATAACAGGAATGAAAAGAGTTCTCATATTTTTAACGTGACGACGGATTCGTGTTCTACGGGTCGTAATTAGAATAAAAAAAACCCTGTCCGGCCCTTCTAACTTCTGCAGTTTACGAGCTACAACACTTTTCTTAAACCAATTTTTAGGGTCAATGACCTGAATTTACTCAGTTTTTGAATCGAAAATTTTTGATGGTATCCGGATAACAGGAATGAAAAGAGTTCTCATATTTTCAATGTGAGACCGGATTCGTGTTCTACGGGTCGTAATTAGTCTAAAAAACCCTGTCCGGCCTTTCTAGCTTTTGTAGTTTTGGAGCTATAACACTTTTTTTAAATCCAATTTTACTCAATTTTACTCAGTTTTTGAGTCGAAAATTTTTGATGGTATCCGGATAACAGGAATGAAAAGAGTTCTCATATTTTCAATGTGAGACCGGATTCGTGTTCTACGGGTCGTAATTAGTCTAAAAAACCCTGTCCAGCCTTTCTAGCTTTTGTAGTTTTGGAGCTATAACACTTTTTTTAAACCCAATTTTACTCAATTTTACTCAGTTTTTGAGTCGAAAATTTTTTATGGTATCCGGATAACAGGAATGAAAAGAGTTCTCGTATTTTCAATGTGAGACCGGATTCGTGTTCTACGGGTCGTAATTAGTATAAAAAACCCTGTCCGGCCCTTCTAACTTCTGTAGTTTATGAGCTACAACACTTTTCTTAACCCAATTTTTGGGGTCAATGACCTGAATTTACTCAGTTTTTGAGTCGAAAATTTTTGATGGTATCCGGATAACAGGAATGAAAAGAGTTCTCATATTTTCAATGTGAGACCGGATTCGTGTTCTACGGGTCGTAATTAGTCTAAAAAACATTGTCCGGCCTTTATAACTTTTGTAGTTTAGGAGATATAAAGCATTTCTTAATTAAAAAGTGTCGCATTTTGAGTCGATAATTATCCATAGTATCCGGGGAACAAAAATGAGAAAGATGGTTATTTTATTGCTTATAGAGCTTAAAAAATAAATAATAAAATTTTGGTGTAAACAAAAAAAAATCAAAAAATGTTCAAAATTTTTCAAAAACCCTTATTGTAAAAAACTTTGCCCTAGGCCCTTCAAACTTTGGTATGATGTAATTTGACCCTATATTACTCATTCGAATTCCCCTAAGGAACAGCGTTTTAAGGAAAACGCTGAAAACCCAGCCGTTTTCGAGATATGGGCCCTTAAAGTTTTTTAAAGGGACCAACACTTAAATTCGTCCATTTATAGGGCTAAAGGGCCGGGAAATAGCGAATCGGGGGGATTCGAACCCGCGCTTTCCATTGGCTTGCACAGAATTGATAAAAACCCTTTGGTTTACAATATATTTGCCCTTCAAGTTTGTGGCGAAGGGCCTGCGCTAATTCCTGAACTAAAAGAGCTAGAAAATCCGGACAAGTGTTGTTAAACCTACTTGGAGCTGCATAAATGAAATCCGTGGTCTAATTTTCCCTAAGGGCTCAAATAAGCCCTTAGCCCTTTATAAAAGGGCGGACTCCTATCGGATGGTTATTTTCGTACCTAGAGAACTTAATACTAAAAGATAGGATAGAAAAATCCGGAAAAATCCTTAAATATTAAGATATTTCCCTGTCCCTTTTGTTATTACATAGGAAAAATAAGAAAACTACTATTTTATTTATTTATTCTTATAAAAAGTCATATATTATCATCATCCAGTGCTGTAGTCATCGTATCCTATTGCTGGGTGTACTAGGCCCTTCGCAGAACTTGTAAACAAACATAAACATTGTTTACTTTGAGCGCCAAAGTACAAAAGATATAAAAAATAAACACTTAATTAGAGTGGGGGTATTACGTGATAATATTAATATTATGTTTTTACAATAAAGACTTCAGTTCCTTTCAGTCTTTGGTGAAGTGAACATCGTGTGCTTGTGAATAATCGTGTAGTGCCATATAGCAACGAAAAAGTTTGAAATTTTTATTGAAATCATTCTCTATTTACATCATATAGTTCGCTATATATTTTAAAAGTGTTAGATTTACTCTATAAATATTTAAAAAATATTTAAATAGCTTTAAATAATTGTCATTTTGTTTAAACTTTAAAAAAAAATCTAAATTTAATAATTTAATAGTACACTAAATTTAAATGTTCATATGTACATTATTATTTAAAATAAAATCTAAATATTCAAAATTCATTTTTACTTATACAACGTATTTCTGCTTCTTATAATTTTAGATATTATTTAAAATGTTGCATAAGACTCTGTCCTTCCGTTAGTGTTCATTGTTTAATCCTTATTCAAAATTATATTGTGTCATGAGTTAGTTTACTATACAGTTGCTGTATATTTTAAAAAAAGTCTTTCCTATTATTAAAATGTGTATAATTGTCCGTAAAAGTGTTTTACTAATACCAAGTGTTATACAAGTTATTCTAATTGGAGTAAGTGTTACGTAATATTTACTACAAAGTGTATTCTGATCTGTGAAAATCGCCGATGATGATATATTACAGTGATGATACAACAGCGGATGATATATTATGAAAATTCATCATAGGTAAGTATGAACCTTTGATATTACATTTACATTTCTTCTAAGTTGTTGAACACTAAACAAATATGTCTGTCAATAACGAATTTTATGTAAAATATATTTTTTTTCTTCCCTATTTACTATCTTTATTCTTGTAGTAGTGATAAATGAAAATATGAAAAAGTGTACAGAGAAAATTTGACGAAAATACATGTATTTTAACGCCCCGTAACTCCTAAACCAATCGAAGTTAAAAATTATAATCAGACGTATCTTACGGAGAATTTTATGTAGATTCCAAATTTTCATTGCGCAAGTTGCTATCTTTAACCATGTAGGAGTAATAAATAAGAATGTGAAATAACGTATGACAAAGTTTAGTGGAATATACAGTTTAACTCTCACATTTATATTTCATAGAATTTCAAGTATGGAGATCAGGCAAACCGGTTCACGACTTCACGATACCGCAGGGGATGGTTTCCTGATCCAGACAACGAAATCATGTCCACCAGGTCCGGAGAGAAGCCCCAGGATACTGTAGACACACGAACGGGTTCTCCAAGTCACGATGTCCGCGTCTCTTACCACTGGAACGTCGAAAACGTGATGATCTGCAAAAAGAAATGATTTATTAATAAAATTATAAATGTAATAACTTATTTATTGTATCTGCACTTTGTGTTTGTATTAATAATACCACTTTTCTATTCATATTAATATGTAAAGTTGAAATATTCTATAGAAAAGTATTTGTCAACATTTCAACAATTTTAAAACGTTGCTTATGTATACAAATATGCATGTGCAAATCAAATTTGAAATGTATAATTTCCTATCTCACTTAGTTTCAGAAATTTAGAGGCCTAAAGTTAAATTTCCAATTCAAACTCCTGAAACTTAGTATATATACAGAAAACACCCCCTGAATTCAAATTTGAAAACTGCAAGTCGCTATCTCACTTAGTTTTTAAAATATTTTACTTTTATCATGGTATACACAAAAGACATTTTCCTATCTTGAAACAAACATCACTGAATTTTATTTTTCATCAATTCGAATTCCTGAAACTAAGCGTACATATAGAAAAACACCCCCTGAATTCAAATTTGAAAACTGCAAGTCGCTATCTCACTTAGTTTTTATAATATTTTACTTTTATCATGGTATACACAAAAGACATTTTCCTGTCTTGAAACAAACATGACAGAATTCTTTTTTTCAGTAATTCGAATTCCTGAAACTTAGCGTACATATAGAAAAACACCCCCTGAATTCAAATTTGAAAACTGCAAGTCGATATCTTACTTAGTTTTTAAAATATTTTACTTTTATCATGGTATACACAAAAGGCATTTTCCTATCTTGAAACAAACATCAATGAATTTTATTTTTCAGCAATTCGAATTCCTGAAACTTAGCGTACATATCGAAAAACACCCCCTGAATTTAAATTTGAAAAGTGCAAGTCGCTATCTCACTTAGTTTTTAAAATATTTTACTTTTATCATGGTATGCACAAGAGACATTTTCCTATCTTGAAACAAACATGACAGAATTTTATTTTTCAGCATTTCGAATTCCTGAAACTTAGTGTACATATCGAAAAACACCCCCTGAATTCAAAATTGAAAACTGTAAGTCGCTATCTCACTTAGTTTTTACTATTTTTGTAATAAGTTGCGAAATAATAGTTTGACACGCGACGTGAAATTTATACGCACGAGGGTAAGCGAGTGCTACAACACGTCAAGTGCCTAAAACACTCATTTCACAACGTATTACATACAAGATTTTTTGTAATAGCGTTTTTAAATAGATCATTTATTCTCAAATCAACATTTTGAATTTTTCAAAATTAAAAACTAGCATCCTTTCTTTCAACCCTAAAGTTCATTAATTATATTTCGCGGGTAATCCATAGACCTTGTTTACAAATATTAATTTCAAAAAAATTGTACGAGCGACTACAAAATTATGTAATACATAGACATCAACTATAATTTATACTCATTATTTTGATTGTTGACTACCATTTTTTTTTATTATTGTTATCTAATGCTTAACTGTTACATAGATCAATTTTGTCAGTTTGTCAGTTTCATTGTTACAGTGCTAGTGAACAGACGTGTGGTGTGCTCGTGACCTGTGCCTTCGAGGACGACTTCCTAGTGCCTGGAGAGGACTTTTGGACATCTTCAACACTTGGACTTATACTTAGGGAAATAATTTATTCATAGTAAGTTTCTTTTTATATTTTTAAACTACTTTTAGTAACCATTATTGGATATATTAGCCATTATTTTTAACGACTATTTCGGGTGAATTATAATTGATGTTGTGTGGAAAAGAATTTGAGTTAATTTAGAATTATTCATAGTGTTAATACCATATACACATATCATATATTATTGGACGTACTATATATTTTACTACAAATATTTTATATTTAAATAATTAAAAATTTAAATATTCTTTTTAATGTTAAATTTCTCACACTTACTTTCATATTAGGTATTTTATTTTTAATAATTACAAACGATTGAAACAGTTCTAAGTCCATCCATATTATTATCTGTAACCACTAATCCAAATATTATTTCGAATATATTTTTATTGTTACAGAAACATGTAACAGATATGAATTACAGTCCTGGCCAAGCCGTAGAAGGATGTGAGTGAGTTGCAGAAAGATATCTATCCTGATTTCAGCGTTGGAGATGATCATATTGTTGTAGAGCATCACCCTGAAGACACCCCAACATGTATTGGTACCCCTCAAGACTTATTTATAAGATTTATGTAAATAAATAAAAAAAAAATATCCTCCTAAACATTATGTACTCGTATAACTAATATATGGCAAGAAAAATTGGCACATAATCAATTCATGTCATTATGCAACACATATATCTTCATTGTCATATATTTTACAGTTCATTATATAAGTAATTCACATACCATACATCTATGCATACATACTATTTAAAAGGTACAGAAAAACAAAAAGCTAGGTTCAAATATTTCCTACTGAAATTTAACTCTGTATCCGGCATTTCAAATTTCTAAAACTATGTATACATATTTGAAACAACCCCCGGAATCCGAATTTGAAAACTGCAAATCGCTATCTCACTTAGTTTTCAATTTATTTTATTTTTATCATGGTGTACACAATAGATAATTTAGCTATCTTGAAACAAACATGACTGAATTTTTTTTCAGCAATTTTAATTCCTGCAACATTACATAGCTGTAGAAAACAACTATTTCACTTAGTTTTTCAATAATTTCATTTTAAAGTTATACAGGATGGTCGGGTTTTTAGTGCGCAACTAAAAATTTAAAGTGACCATTTTTTTCATTTTTGCTTACTCTTACTATACTAGCTAGACAGGGTTATTCAAAATAGGTAAACATATGTAGGAAAGTCCGTAGAATCGAATGGCGCAACGCCCAATAATGTATCTTTTACCATTCATTAGTTATAGGCCGTCAAAGTCAAAAAATACTGTCAATTTTGAATTAAAAATAAAAATTTCTATTTTGGAAACTAAGGCCTAGAGATTTTTTCCATTATTTTTCCCGTAATCAGCATGCTTGAATTAAGAGAAAATGATACTTTTTATTTAAATAGAGGGTGATCGGATTTTTAGTGGACTACTGAATTGTTTAAAGTTGCTATTTTTATCATTTTTGCTTACTCTTACTATACTAGCTATACACGGTTATTCAAAATTGGTACACATATGTAGAAATGTCCATAGAATCGAATGGCGCAGCGCCCGTTAAAGTATCTTTTACCATTCATAAGTTATAGTCCGTCAAAGTCAATTTTGCATTAAAAATAAAAATTTCTATTTTGAAAACTAAGGCCTAGAGAATTTTTTTATTATTTTTCCCGTAATCAGCATGCTTGAATTAAGAGAAAATGATACATTCCATTTAAATACAGGGTGGTCGGATTTTTAGTGGACTACTGAATTGTTTAAAGTGACCATTTTTTCATTTTTGCTTACTCTTACTATACTAGCTAGACACGGTTATTCAAAATTGGTAAATTTATGTAGAAAAGTCCGTAGAATCGAAAGGCGCAACGCCCGTAAATGTATCTTTTACCATTCATAAGTTATAGTCCGTCAAAGTCAAAAAATATTGTCAATTTTGCATTAAAAATAAAAATTTCTATTTTGGAAACTAAGACCTAGAGAATTTTTTTATTATTTTTCCCGTGATCAGCATGCTTGAATTAAGAGAAAATGATACTTTCCATTTAAATACAGGGTGGTCGGATTTTTAGTGGACTACTGAATTGTTTAAAGTGACCATTTTTTCATTTTTGTTTACTCTTACTATACTAGCTAGACACGGTTATTCAAAATTGGTAAACATATGTAGAAATGTCCATAGAATCGAATTACGCAACGCCCGTTTAAGTATCTTTTACCATTCATAAGTTATAGTCCGTCAAAGTCAAAAAATATTGTCAATTTTGCATTAAAAATAAAAATTTCTATTTTGAAAACTAAGGCCTAGAGAATTTTTTTTATTATTTTTCCCGTGATCAGCATGCTTGAATTAAGAGAAAATGATACTTTCCATTTAAATACAGGGTGGTCGGATTATTAGTGGACTACTGCATTGTTTAAAGTGACCATTTTTTAAATTTTTGTTTACTCTTACTATACTAGCTAGACACGGTTATTCAAAATTGGTAAACATATGTAGAAATGTCCATAGAATCGAATGGCGCAACGCCCGTTTAAGTAGCTTTTACCATTCATAAGTTATAGTCCGTCAAAGTCAAAAAATATTGTCAATTTTGTATTAAAAATAAAAATTTCTATTTTGGAAACTAAGACCTAGAAAATTTTTTTATTATTTTTCCCGTGATCAGCATGCTTGAATTAAGAGAAAATGATACTTTCCATTTAAATACAGAGTGGTCGGATTTTTAGTGGACTACTGAATTGTTTAAAGTGACCATTTTTTCATTTTTGCTTACTCTTACTATACTAGCTAGACACGGTTATTCAAAATTGGTAAACATATGTAGAAATGTCCATAGAATCGAATGGCGCAACGCCCGTTTAAGTAGCTTTTACCATTCATAAGTTATAGTCCGTCAAAGTCAAAAAATATTGTCAATTTTGTATTAAAAATAAAAATTTCTATTTTGGAAACTAAGACCTAGAAAATTTTTTTATTATTTTTCCCGTGATCAGCATGCTTGAATTAAGAGAAAATGATACTTTCCATTTAAATACAGAGTGGTCGGATTTTTAGTGGACTACTGAATTGTTTAAAGTGACCATTTTTTTCATTTTTGTTTACTCTTACTATACTAGCTAGACACGGTTATTCAAAATTGGTAAACATGTAGAAATGTCCATAGAATCGAATTACGCAACGCCCGTTTAAGTATCTTTTACCATTCATAAGTTATAGTCCGTCAAAGTCAAAAAATATTGTCAATTTTGCATTAAAAATAAAAATTTCTATTTTGAAAACTAAGGCCTAGAGAATTTTTTTATTATTTTTCCCGTAATCAGCATGCTTGAATTAAGAGAAAATGATACATTCCATTTAAATACAGGGTGGTCGGATTTTTAGTGGACTACTGAATTGTTTAAAGTGACCATTTTTTCATTTTTGCTTACTCTTACTATACTAGCTAGACACGGTTATTCAAAATTGGTAAATTTATGTAGAAAAGTCCGTAGAATCGAAAGGCGCAACGCCCGTAAATGTATCTTTTACCATTCATAAGTTATAGTCCGTCAAAGTCAAAAAATATTGTCAATTTTGCATTAAAAATAAAAATTTCTATTTTGGAAACTAAGACCTAGAGAATTTTTTTATTATTTTTCCCGTGATCAGCATGCTTGAATTAAGAGAAAATGATACTTTCCATTTAAATACAGGGTGGTCGGATTTTTAGTGGACTACTGAATTGTTTAAAGTGACCATTTTTTCATTTTTGTTTACTCTTACTATACTAGCTAGACACGGTTATTCAAAATTGGTAAACATATGTAGAAATGTCCATAGAATCGAATTACGCAACGCCCGTTTAAGTATCTTTTACCATTCATAAGTTATAGTCCGTCAAAGTCAAAAAATATTGTCAATTTTGCATTAAAAATAAAAATTTCTATTTTGAAAACTAAGGCCTAGAGAATTTTTTTTATTATTTTTCCCGTGATCAGCATGCTTGAATTAAGAGAAAATGATACTTTCCATTTAAATACAGGGTGGTCGGATTATTAGTGGACTACTGCATTGTTTAAAGTGACCATTTTTTAAATTTTTGTTTACTCTTACTATACTAGCTAGACACGGTTATTCAAAATTGGTAAACATATGTAGAAATGTCCATAGAATCGAATGGCGCAACGCCCGTTTAAGTAGCTTTTACCATTCATAAGTTATAGTCCGTCAAAGTCAAAAAATATTGTCAATTTTGTATTAAAAATAAAAATTTCTATTTTGGAAACTAAGACCTAGAAAATTTTTTTATTATTTTTCCCGTGATCAGCATGCTTGAATTAAGAGAAAATGATACTTTCCATTTAAATACAGAGTGGTCGGATTTTTAGTGGACTACTGAATTGTTTAAAGTGACCATTTTTTCATTTTTGCTTACTCTTACTATACTAGCTAGACACGGTTATTCAAAATTGGTAAACATATGTAGAAATGTCCATAGAATCGAATGGCGCAACGCCCTTTTAAGTAGCTTTTACCATTCATAAGTTATAGTCCGTCAAAGTCAAAAAATATTGTCAATTTTGCATTAAAAATAAAAATTTCTATTTTGGAAACTAAGGCCTAGAGATTTTTTCATTATTTTTCCCTTAATCAGCGTGTACGAATTAAGGGAAAATAGTCGGACTTATTTATAAGACTTATTTATAAGATTTATGTAAATAAATAAATAAAAGTTGTCCTAAGTATATAGAATCTTTTCCAAGGAACTTTTATATAGCATTTATTCATTTTTATTTCAATACTTTTCTTTCTAAAAATTCACACATTTGTTCAAATACTCTAAAAATGCGTACACTTAAGTAACATTGTCTTTACAATCAAATAAAATTACTACCAAGTTTATATCTCTATCCATTTTTGAATTATTGCCTCAAAAGTCAATATACCCCATTTTCAGATAAAAACTTCAAAATTTTCAAAAATCTATTTTGGATGGATCTGGATACTTCTCTACGCTGATTCCAAATTTTGAAACCGCAGGTCGATATCTCGTTTCGTTCTCGAGATATTTACATTCAAAGTTTTGCTCAAAACTGCCCATTTTTGGGTAATAACCCAAAAATGGGTCGAGATATGAATTTGGCGACATCACCATTCGATTCTACGGACAAAAATACATAAGTATAGCAATTTTCATCATTTTTGACAAACCGGTTCATTTTTTATGAATAAAAGTTTGAAAATGGCCAAAATCTGAAAAAATCGTAAGGGGTACCCCTTACGATTTTTGCGATTTTTGCCCATTTTCAGTTATTTTGCTTTAGAGATTGTATGCGGTGTTCAAAAATTCTGAAAATTGGTGTACTTATGTAATTTTGCGCGTAGAATCGAATGGTGTTATCCCCAAATTCATATCTCGACCCATTTTTGGGTTATAACCCAAAAATGGGCAGTTTTGAGCAAAACTTTGAATCTAAATATCTCAAGAACGAAATGAGATATTGACCTGCGGTTTCAAAATTTGGAATCAGCGCATTGAGAAGTATCTAGATCCATAAAAATTAGATTTTTGAAAATTTTGAAGTTTTTATCTGAAAATGGGGTATATTGACTTTTGGGGCAATAATTCAAAAATGAGTAGAGATATGAACTTGGTAGTAATATTATTTGATTACTACATATAATATTAAAATGTTACAATAAAAAAAAATTGTAATTTTGTATTTTGTGTACTCAAATTTTTTCGCGCCACTTCTACATTCATAAAATTCAAAACACCGTGAACTGATTACATAATACATAAGAAGCAATTATTATTTATAATGACTCATTATTATTTAATTGTTGACTTGTATTTCTACGGGGTAAATTATTTAACACCCTAACAATTACATGGATTAATTCTTTCAGTTTGTTTGTTGCAGTGCTAGTGTAACGACGTGTGTGTAGTGCGCTGGTGTATCGTGACCACGAGGACAACTTCCTGGTGCTTGGAGATGACGTTAGGATACCTGCAGGACTTGGAGTTATATCCATAGATTTCCTTTATTCAAAGTGAGTTTTTTTTTTTGCTTTTATAATACTTCATACATAGTTGTATTTTCATTTGATATATTAACCATTAATTTGGAGGAATTATTCTAGATAGATACAAGATATAAGCTATATTTAAATAATTGTTCATATTATATCGAAAATAGTTTGCATTAATTGACAATTATTTAATATTTCTACCATATACAATCTTCTAACATTTTATTCTGTAAATACTATGTATAAAGCCCCATATACTTTTACGGCAAAGATATTTGAAAAAAATGTTTTCTAATGTTAAACATCTGTCAAGAATTGTGTGCATCTTGTGTATAATTTAATATATCATATCATTGTATGTCCTATATATTTTACTACATATATTTTGTTCCATATATACGTAATTATGAATGTGTACGATAATGCGACAAAATACGTAACTTTTACCTCATTATTAAAATACTTTAATATCGTACACATTATGCATTAAAATCTATAATTGATCGATTGAAATATTTATTCATTCTTTTGTAATATTGAATATCTCGCATTTTCTTTGGTATTAATATATCTTTTTAAATAATAATTATATATACTTGAAATAATTCTTAATAATCTACAAATAAAATCATATTATTTTCTATGACCATTAACCACTAATTTATATTTGTTGCTTTCGAGTATATTTTCTATTGTTGCAGAAAGATAAGCTGTGCACTTAAACAGACGATACTGCAGATGTACCCGAGAAAGTTGCAGTTCATGAATCCTGATTTCCGCATTGGAGATGATCACCCTGTTGCAGAGCATCGCACCCCAAAACAACCCCAACATGGATGTTGTACACCCCAAGTCATATTTATCAAATTTATGTAAATAAATAAATAAAACCACCTCACACCTATAAAGTACTTATATGATATAACCATTTAACGTGAAAAATCATCTGCTCTACTAATAAAAACTTTATAAACAAATGTCGAAAACACTCATACATATAAGCATATTTAAATGACAGAGAATAAAATCATATCATTATACAATTCCCATTTTCATTTTCATAATTATATTTCAACATCTCAAAGCGTATTACTTTAGGTTCTCATACATTAAAAACACATATTACATATTATTTGAAGGGTACAAGAAACGAAAGAGCTACGTCTTAACATTACTGATTTTTTTTAACGATTCATACATTTGGAAAATAATTATGCATATTCAAAATAATATCCTACATTCAAATTTGAAAAGTACAAATGGCTATTTCTGTTAGTTTTGAGATATTAATTTTTAAACTTGCTATTTTCAATAGAGATGTACTCGTCTTGAAACTAGCATTACTGAAAACTTTTTCAGCGATTCATATATTCTAAAATTAGGTTTACAATATAGTAAATAAATTCCTTAATATCACTTTGAAAAGTACAAGTCGCTATATCTCTTAATTTTCGTGATATTCATTTCTAAAGTTACTATTTTCATTAAACATATACACGTCTTAAAATAAACATCACTGATTTTCTTTTCCAGTGACTGAAACATTTTAAAATTATACATATAGAAAATTACTTTCTATATACAAATTTAAAAAGTACGAGGCGCTATTTTTCTTAGTTTTCGTGATATTCAATTTAAAAGTTGATATTTTTAATAAACATGAACACGTTTTGAAATAAACATTACTGAAAATATTTTCAGCGATTTAAAACTTTAAAATTTGTATAAATACACGAAATAACTCTCTACAACTAAATTTTGAAAATGCAAGTCGCTTTTTCTTTTAGTTTTTCATATACTCATTTTTTTAAATTGCTATTGTCAATAGATATACCTATTGTGAAACAAGCATTGCTGAAAATGTTTTCAGCGATTCCAAAGTGCTGAAATTTCGTTTACTTATAGAAAATAATCCAACAAATAAAAATAAGATTAGGATAATTTGCTATCACTCTTAGTTCTTGAAGTATTTAATTTTAAAGTTATTATGCACAATATATGAATCAATAGTACATATTTAAAAGTTTAAAATTTCAATATCTCGAAACTATATAAGTAATTGGGACTTAGCTCTATTTTTCTGTACCATCATTTGCATCCCCTACATACATACGAGTACACATGTAATCTAATACTCTGATCGATTTAAATAAAACATAGTAAGATAAAACCTAATTCGTATTATTATATTTAAAATACACTTAATAACATATTCGCACATTGAAAAAATAGTTATTTGTGTATCTAGAGCAGAAAATGATACTTTACACACACACACTTTTTCTACGTCCGTTGAAAAAGATGATAAAAACATTTTGCTTTCAAATCACCTATGTACCATGTCTTCTAATTTAAAACTGTATCACAAAATAATTGTCTCTCCTGTAAGAATGACGTAATAAGAGTTTCGACGTAATTAAAAACATTACATTATAGATTTCGAAATGCATTAATTAAGATATAAAACTGATAAATTGATACATTATCCCTATTTATATGGATCACAAAATTATGGGCCTGATATTTCGATTCCACAGAATTAATTAATATATTAACATTTACATGTTTGATATACTTTAAAACAAATATAGTTCAAATATATTTTATATACTGTTTGCATGACTGAAAAGTTTTTAAACTTCATTTTCATATTCAACAATTGATTTAAAAAAAAAAAACATCAAAATTTTCTTTTCATTTTGTTTAAACTTTAGTTTACATATTTTCAATATATCTTTTAGCTATGTGCGAATTCGTATTTGAATCCCAAAAGTTTTTAGCAAGAGAGACATACATTTTGAAGTTATAAAATATATTATTTTAAACTTAGAATATATTTTCAATACCCAAAAAATGTTAGGGAAAAACTTTGTAAGGATTTTCTGTTATAAATAAACATATGATCATCTTATACATAATTAATGTCCTCTATTATTTCTATTTGTTAAAACAAATGATCCTTATAAAAGTTCTTTCAACAATGAATCGATCGATTGTTGTCAATCATATATGTTAGCCTACTTGTATATTTCAACAAATCATAATAAAGAATTTATCATATGTTATCATATATATAATTATAAACAAACCTATATATCAAATATCATCTGTCAAAGTGTTACAGATCAAGATACATTTATTTATGTATATAATTGTCATTCACATATATCTCTGTATTAAAACAATACCTTTGCAAAATATAGCAATGCATTATGTACACCATTATGTATTATATTTATGACCAATAAATACCGATAAAATAATATAAATATCTCATTCTAACACCCTATTTCCAAAACAAAAAATTGCAATCCAAAGATCTAAGTTCATATCCCGCTTAGAAACCATTTCACAGCCTATAGATCCACAACCAGAACGACGACCAACAAAAATCTCCCATCCTAAAGATCCAGGTTCGAATCCCGCTTACTAGCCACCAGGAACCAGCCGAGCATCCCATCCTAGCTACCAGCAACCCGCCCTAGCCATCCACGAGCGCGCCTAGGCTACAGCCGAAAGCAGCACGTGGGTGCTAGGCGGGTTGCTGGGAGCTGGGATCGGATCGCTCCGCTGGTTCCTGGGGCCTAGCCAGCAAAAAATTTCTAGAAACCTGTATATAGCTTGAAATAGACGTTATTACGTAATTTCACGACAAAGAGTGACCGGTAGGACGCCACCGCTCACGCTGCACGAATGGCTGTAAATTCAACAGACAGCCAGTATTATACACAGCTAGAAATCCGTGGTGGGAGACTTGAGATTCACGATTCGATCACCAGGCCTTACTACAGCCTACCGTATTGTCAGAAATTTGAATTTTTGTGGGTGAATACATTCCGTTCGGCCAGAAAGCTCACAAATTCTCGTTTTCGTGACTAGTAGTCTTGCTACACGCTGTACATCGCCGATTCTACACGATTTTTTAAATTTTGTCAGCCAGAAGTCTAGCAACAGTATTGCGATCGATGGATATTTGAATTTTGGTGGGTAAATGCCTTGCGATCGGCTGCAAATCCGTCTGAGAGCTCAAAAATGCTCGCAACGGCAGTAAAGTGCTACTTTTCGGCCGCTATTGCTCTAAAACGTCGATTTTACACGATTTTTGCGATTTTGTCGACCAGAAGCCTTGCTGGTGCTCGCGGATCGGATTTTGCTGGCTAGGAATTTTTTCGTGTAGGCTACTTGCTTTTGTAATCTGTTGTGCACTAGGTTGAAATTTAGGCGCTAAAATTATTAATGCAGGTTGCAGATCGACGGTCGTTTTGCGGTGCTCTCGAATCGAATTTTGCCGATTGCTTACCTATAGGCTGTAAATAGTTCATATCCTGCTGATCTCATTTTGATGATCTAGTTCGTATTTTGGTGAATTTCTGGTTTCTGGAATGCAATTTTTGAGGATAGGAAAATAGGTTTTTGAATTGAGAAATTGTACTCTTTTTTACTGTTTTTATTGGTCATTTATATAATACATTTTATTTGTGTTACATATTGTAATGAGATTATTCTATGAGGACTTGTAAATAAATAAATAAATAAATAAATAAATAATGAAATATATATCGCCAAATATTTATTAAATTGTATCGTATAAGTTATTACATAATATTACAGATTTTTGCGAGTATAATGTATAACATTTTTTTCTAAGACTTATCGAGATATAGATTACTTTAATATACCTATGTAAATACTTTCAAATACATAATAGTTATGCAAAGATTTATTTACAGAGATACAATTAAAAATAGATCAATAATTTAATACAAAATTTTTTGAATAAATATATGTTTAATTTGAATATGCTAACTGCTATAGTGTGACTATGTCTTAGAGAAAAACTGTATCAATATCAATAGGAAATAAAGTAGAGCAATTATAATATAATACTGATATATTCACTATCACATATTCATTATCACATATTCACTATCACATATTAAGTTATATTTTTCACCGAATTACACACACTAAAAATCTATAGTTTAAAGCAAGAGCAACCAATGTTGACATTTCATAACTTTGAAAATGAGTGATTTCAAATAAATGAGTAATTTTCAATATTAATAAAACCGGGAGTATATTAACACTACACACTATTAATGTTGATTATAAATGTCACTAATTATCTTATTTATAGTACTAAAGCCCTACAAGATTTTACTGATATGTCCACATTGGTTATTATTGCAATAAGTATTTTCTTATCTAAAGATGTGAAGTCGATTTAGTGGTCCTTGCGAAATTTTCACTAGCATTTCAACGCGTATATAAATAAATAAATAAATATATCATCACTGCATATTACCCATTTCTGGGTGTGCCATTATTTACACATGTGTAGACATCGGTAATGATCACGATATATTTTACCGTGTGGGCGCTTACCAGGCGTCACCTCACGGGCACTCATAGCTGGTGTGGAGAACATGGATTTATTGTCAAGTTTATGTATAATGTACTGAGCAATAAATAAATCAATATATAAAATAAAAAAAATATTATTTAGAGAATGAATGTCGCTTATAATACGTTTTTGCTAAGTTTGAAACCAACAGTTATGGGCGCTTTTTATATCAAATGAAAATAATTCGTCTCTATATCATTGTTTACATTGCTATCAATCGAGAAAATGTAGTTATATAGGTTACTGTAATCGAGACTGTAATATATGTAAATACTTTCAAATAAATATTACTCCAATCAATATTGATCTATGTTATTGTCTAACAAAATGGGGAAATACACTCACTTTCAAGTACGACAATCCGCAATAAACCTTTCTCGACAAGGAGAGTATTCTCGTGAGATAGCAGACTTCCTAATGATCGATAAAAGCACAGCAAATGGAATTATCACCAAATATACATTGCCAAAATCATTAGCTGACAAGCCAAGATGCAATAGACCCCCGTAAACCAACAAAGCGAACAGATAAAATAATTAAACTAAAATCTAAAGTAATAAACTAATTTTTAGGTCAACAAAAGGGCAAATTCTTGTTTGACCACCCTAATCTCCGAATTTAAATCCAATAAAACATTTAAGCCAGAAGTTAAACATCCGCGATGGAAAAGAAAAACAAGCCTGAATTATAGAACCATTTAGAAAATGAATGACAAGATGTACACCACAAGACAGTATCACAAATTTAATTAAATCAATGTCTCGACAGTATTCTGCAGTGATTGTATCAAAAGGAATGATGATAAACTATTAAATATGGATAACAAAATAAGACTGAACAGATTTATTAGTTGTTTTGAAATACGCATATTTTTGGCGCAATATTTTTGCATAGCACTACAAATTATTTTGTTACTACATAATCTTATTTACCTACATAGTTTCTGGTTTATAATAGGAACATATTTTATGCACAAATGCATGTGTTTATTAATATAACTGTTTCATTGTTGTATCACCTTTGCAATATATGATAATGGTTTAAAAGTCTGTTTCGCTTAAAACTTTTGCACACCTCTATAGATAAACATTACATAACATTATAGACATTTTTATAAAGTTGCATATGATATTCAAACAGCAATATTAAAAATACTCAAATGTATAAATGTATTAGCTGCTGTTTAATGATGAAATTGATACCTATACAAATGTATATTTAGAACTTGAAGATGTACGTAGCGTCATTAGATATTTCAATATTATTTTTGCCCTTACATTTATTGTAAAATTACATAATATACCTTTCAAACTGCAGCTAGATACATACACTACACGATTTTATGTTTAAGTTCTTAAAAATATGATACTGAAAGTTGCAAATTATGTATGACCTTCAAAGAGCAAGGTTAGACATTCTTCGTCGTATAAGAATGTATTAATACTTTACTAATGTAAAAGAATGTTAAATGCAACAATATATTACATGTATTAAGGCTGTTTTATGATGAATTCAATATACAAATACATATTTATGTAGAACTTGAAGATGTAAGTAAGGTTAAGTCAAGATTTTTGTCCTTAAATTTATTAGAAAATCAAGTAATTTACCTTTCAAACTACAGCTAAGCATTCGAATTCAACTGCTCCAAGTCCATTTCACAAATATAACACGTAAATAAGTTATTTTAATCACAAAATATATCACAAAAACATAAAACCACTTCTTAAGATCAACTTGCTTCCAACACATGTAACGCACTGACGCTTACGACAGTGTTGCCAACCTCTTAAAATTGAATTATGTTACCGCTCAGAAAATTATGCTCAAATATTAATGATATAAGAAACAATGAAAAATACACAAAAATTAATATTTTAATGAACATTCAATACAAACGATAAACAATAAATGTTAAACAAAAGACTTTAAAACTAAAAATATATTTCATTTCATTTAAGAAAATAGCAGATGGCGCTTGAGAGCCTACCGCTTATACTTTTATACACGCAGTAAATAAGTAATGACCAAGTAACAACTTAAAAGAAAATCTGTCAATGACGACAAGTAACAACCCTATTATAGACATGGCGAAACTAAATATTAAGTAAAATACAATAATGACTAATTTAAACGACTGGAAAATATTTGTAATAATGCTACGGTTGGCAACACTGGGCTTACGACGTGGTCTCATGTGATTGGTGAAAATGTGGTGAAACTAACGATTGTGATTGGCAAAAATAACGAAGCTTGTGATTGGTGGAAATACAGCAAGAATTCGAATGCGATAAAATCCTATCAATTTTGAACGGATGAAGAGTATTTATTTGAAAACAATCATTAATTTAAGATGTTTAAATAATAATTTGTAATTTAAATTCATCATACAACAGCGTACATCAATTTTTACCGGAAATTATACATAAATAATAACACAATACAAGAAATATTTCAAATTAATTTGGTTTTATTGATAAGTAGATGGCAATGAGCATAAATACCTTTAAAATAGGGTTTATGGGGAGGGCATAAGGGTGCATTTTTTTCGGGAAATTCTTCTCCACGTCTCGGGATTCATTCTCCAACGATGATACTGAAAGAAATCAGGTTTCATGAGGGTACATTCGAAAGGTGTATCGGCCATACTGCATAGAACCCTGTAACAATCAAAATAAATAAAAATTACGATATTTAAAAGATAAAATATATTTTAATATTTAAATTTAAAGTGTCCAACCCCTATTTTTTGTGTTGTAAGCAAAGACACATTGAAATTCCTCATAAAGATATTTAATATTTTATTTCAAATTGCGTGAATTAAAGTCATTGTTAAATAATTTATCATAATTTTCTTTTTACTTTATTTGCAAAAGATGAAAAACCACCACCAGATAATGACAAAAAATGGCCCATTTGGAAAATTTTAAATCGCCTATGAAATACATAGGTACAACTGGGGGTACCAAGTAGAACCCACTTTATGTCATTGTAGTCAAGAACAAATAATGACCCACCGGCTCACGTGCGCCATCTTAGAAGAGGAATGCACGAGAGAAGATCTGGCTAAAGAAACATCAGCTGCTCTAAATTGGACTATTTTCTGGAAAAATCACTAAATTGACAATTTTTGTATTAGTTTATTTTACATATATTATGTATTTTTACCTCCCGCCACACCATAGATTAGAGAGGTAACGTTTTCGGTCCAAAAATTCGAAAAAGTTTTTAGTGAATAAGCACGAATTAAGGTACCTACAACACGTTTTTACTATTTTTGCAATAATGTGTTTGTGGCAATTTTTCCTTAAAATCTACTAAAATATGATCCAAAACTTTGGTATTTAAAACTTGTATATAATTTGAAACTTATTAGATTTTGACTTTGATAAACCGAAAGTGATACTTTACTTAAAGATCATTGCTATTTTAAACATGGAATTGGCGGGAGGTCATCAAATTTTATTACTATATTCCGCAAGAATTACTATTTTATTTGTTCATTTATTAAAATAATTGCATTTAAATAAAAAATATCGAATTAATATGTACCAAAATAATTATTTTGTTAATATATTAACCAAAAACAGATATTAATTCGATAGTTTGTGGAGACGTTGGTCCCACCCCAATTTGGGTATGGTTAAGCCCTGCCACCACGACAAGGTCTCTCCACGTGGGCAGGGAACCCTGTCCAAACCTCCTGCGATTCAAAGGAGTTGAGGACAGAGCCACCCCGGCCTAAACCACGACTGGGGTGTCCTACAAAACCCTAACGATCTCATATCATCTATAAATAGAATCGCCCGCGCCTGAAACCCTAACAAAAATGATAATGAGATGAAATGAACCTATTTGTGGCTTGTTCACGGACGCGGCCTGCTGGGGCCAAACGCGTTCCAACCACTGATATGCATACGCCGATAAACTATTGCTCATCGTCATATTCCATACAGTGTTTGGACCTACGACCGCGCCCTCCCCATTCCGCGAAAACCGACCCCGTGCAATCCATATAGGAGGGTAAGTTTTCTTGGACGAGGGTTGCTCACCTCACGATAAAAAACAACTTCATTGTGATTACCAAATTAGCTGCTGGTACTAATTTTAGTAATCTGCAACAAAGCTCTTTTTTACCATGTGTAAAGTCCACCGAACATTTTCATGCCCGCGAGAGACTTTCGGCGGAATTTGATGAGTATTCATTGCACAGTATTCAAAATTCTGGCACGCCAAATACTCAGTGCCCTAGAAAAAAAGCATAACATACAAAATAAATATATTATATCATATTTATATTATATACGAGCATATATAATATAAGATAATATAATATAAACAATCCCAAAATCCCACCCCAAATATATCATTATAAATCGATTTTCGAGAACGAATTTATGGCAAAAATTAACCCTGCAAACCCCAAATTACAGTTTATAAAAAAATATTCCCGACACAACAAAAAATAAAATCAATATTTCCAAAAATTATTCAACATTTCCCGTACCCGGTTCGCGACAAATTTCGAATATATTCGCGTCTTTAATTCGCCTTGAAGACTTGCTCCTTTCTCGATCTCTCGTTGTCCCCCGTTGTCCAGGTCCTGGGTTCCTGGCCTAATCGATCCGGACCTCATACCGGATTACACGAGCTAATAATAAATTAAAAAACTAAAACAATCCGGACCTCATGCCGGCATGAAATCTACCATTTAAAAGTTAAAGTTAGGATGATGATTATATCCCACGGAGTCTAGAAGAACGATAATATCCAGGTCCAAAAGGATCCTGGCCTGTACGATGTCAACGGAATGGAAACGACCCGGACTTCATACCCGATATGCGGAAGTTAGCGACCCGAGCCTTATGCCGGGTTACGCGAGCAAATTCACCCGGGACGAAAGTTACAATTTAAGTTAGATTTACAAGTTAAAGTTAGGATGACGACGCGCCCCCTTAAACTAAACTTAACTAGGCTGTACTGCAATGAACGTTTTTATTTGACTTATTAAACATTTCATTTTGATTTTAAGATTTGTATAAATGCAAAATATCTGTTCATTATAATGTTCTTTACCCCTAGTTGGGTGTGGCATCTTTTCTCTTAAGACCCAGAAAATCTCATTTCAAATGAATGAAATAGATTCAAAATTTTCTTTCAAAAATATATAAATATTGTAAAATATTATTGTCTGAATAAAAATGTTGAAATACTATGTCTTTTATCAAATATTTATCAATACTAAATAAACCTCAATCACACAAAACATTCAGGGGATCATTCATAAATAAAAATTAGTTTTTATTTTCATATTATTCTTATTTTTTTTTGTTTTTTTTTATGTTTTACCCATATATACGATCCACACTCACACACACCTTTCATTCTAAATTATTTTTGTATTCTCATTTATTAATAATTGGACATTCATTGCAATGTACAGCAACTTCCCAGCAAAATTGTAATAGGTAACACTTTAAAAATCCAAGTTTTCAAAAGCATTTAATATATATATTTGTTAATAGATATTTATACACCAAATGAGCTAAGATTATGTTTATTCATGAGAAGAAAGCTTAACCCACGAGCCCGTAAGGGCGAGTTGGTTAATTTCTTCGACTGAATAAACATTCTTAACTCACGTAGTTTATGTAATATTTTATTCAATTTTGACAAAATAGTAATAACAATCATTACTATTTTCATTTTAACAAAATAAAAATGCAATACGTTATTCTGAATTTGTAAAAATTAA
Source organism: Ophonus ardosiacus (assembly GCA_943142095.1). Classification (NCBI taxonomy): domain Eukaryota; kingdom Metazoa; phylum Arthropoda; class Insecta; order Coleoptera; family Carabidae; genus Ophonus; species Ophonus ardosiacus. The sequence continues at coordinate 12,653,333 of OW964841.1, read as the reverse complement.
AAATTATGTATCAGAAAATTGGGTCAAAAACTTAAACATTTCCTCTGTTTAGCAATTGTTGAGTGCGGGATTTGAACCCAAAACTAATTGGCATACAATAACAGTTAAAACATATCGAAAAATCAATTAAAAGAATGATTTGAAATTATTGAAAATGAAACAATTTTTAATGAATTTTGCAGACAGGATTTTCCCAAATTATTATTATAGAAATATATTCAAATAATTGTTTATTAATAATTAACTATTTATTAATATGAAAAAAACTGAGTACAAATATGGTGCCCTATCTTATAACTAACTTATCCTAAGCTAACCTTAATTAAAGCTAGTCTTACACTATAAAATTTCCCGGGCAATTTTATAGAGCAAGATTTCGCTTACCCAATCACACACACACTGTCATTCCTTTATATGCCACATTGTACTCAGTTTTAAGTTTATTTAAAGTTGAAATCAAAATATATTTAATACAAGCCTGTTTAATAGTATATAATTATATCATTACTGCTTATTACCCATTGTTGGGTGTGTCATTTACTTTATTTTTTATTATTGATAGTTTGTATATTTAAATAAATAAATGGAAAAATCCGTGTCACAATCTATGAGACATATATTGTAATGTTTTTTGTTCAAATAATTTTGAAATTGTAAGTTTTAAATAGTTTAAAAAATATATAAGTATTTTAACTGTTTTATGTATTATGTAACACTAGTACAAATACTGTATTTTAAAATACCAAATTTGAATTGTTGTACAATTCATTGTATTGTATTTATATCGTATTGTTATGCCTTATACCCTAAAATTACGGGTACAGCAACAATTGCTAGATGGAGTAACATATCAAGTTAATTGACCTAAAATATTTTAAAAATTGATATAAAATGTAAAAATTGATAAATTTTTAATTTGCTGGGAAGTTTATTTTCACATACCTTGTCTCAGGATAAACCTGGACATTTTACAAAATTACCACTATACAAATACAAGTACCCCACGTTGTCCTTCTGGGCACTGGGTTGTTCTAGGCGCACTTTGATTTAAAGAATTTAATTCTAAAATTTAATAATTTATTTTAAGGGTAGAAGTAACTACCACAGATTTAAATACTATGAAATACAAATACAAAAAATAATAAAAGAATGGTCGAGCACGGTCCAGCAAACCAGAAGAGTACAACCATCCTTTCACTATGAAAGACAAATTGTAAATGACTGTTTACCACTTTACGAGGTATATTTTTTTAAATAATTAGTTATCTAATACTTTGTTAATGACGTAACAACCGACAAAAGGCCTGTGCTGCAGACAGAAATAAACAATTAAATCGTAATTTTTAATCGGAGATAAATTTAAGTAATTAAAAATAAAAATTTCTATTTTGAAAACTAAGGCCTAGAGATTTTTTTCATTATTTTTCCCGTAATCAGCATGCTTGAATTAAGAGAAAATGATAATTTAAATTTAAATACAGGGTGATCGAATTTTTAGTGGACTACTGAATTTTTTAAAGTTATCATTTTTTTCATTTTTGCTTGCTCTTACTATACCAGCTAGACACGGTTACTCAAAATTGGTGACCATATGTAGAAATGTCCATAGAATCAAATGGCGCAACGCCCGTTAAAGTATCTTTTGCCATTCATAAGTTATAGTCCGTCAAAGTCAAAAAATATTGTCAATTTTGCATTAAAAATAAAAAATTCTATTTTGAAAACTAAGGCCTAGAGATTTTTTTCATTACTTTCCCCGTAATCTGCATGCTTGAATTAAGAGAAAATGATACTTTAAATTTAAATACAGGGTGATCGAATTTTTAGTGGACTACTAAATTGTTTAAAGTTACCATTTTTTTCATTTTTGCTTACTCTTGCTATACTAGCTAGACACGGTTATTCAAAATTGGTAAACATATGTAGAAATGTCCATAGAATCGAATGGCGCAACGCCCGTTAAAGTATCTTTTACCATTCATAAGTTATAGTCCGTCAAAGTCAAAAAATATTATCAATTTTGCATTAAAAATAAAAATTTCTATTTTGAAAACTAAGGCCTAGAGATTTTTTTCATTATTTTCCCCGTAATCAGCATGCTTGAATTAAGAGAAAATGATAATTTAAATTTAAATACAGGGTGATCGAATTTTTAGTAGACTACTGAATTGTTTAAAGTTACCATTTTTTTCATTTTTGCTTACTCTTACTATACTAGCCAGACACGGTTATTCAAAATTAGTAAACATATGTAGAAATGTCCATAGAATCGAATGGCGCAACGCCCGTTAAAGTATATTTTACCATTCATAAGTTATAGTCCGTCAAAGTCAAAAAATATTGTCAATTTTGCATTAAAAATAAAAATTTCTATTTTGAAAACTAAGGCCTAGAGATTTTTTTTATTATTTTTCCCGTAATCAGCATGCTTGAATTAAGAGAAAATGATACTTTAAATTTAAATACAGGGTGATCGAATTTTTAGTAGACTACTGAATTGTTTAAAGTTACCATTTTTTTCATTTTTGCTTACTCTTACTATACTAGCTATACAAGGTTACTCAAAATTAGTAAACATATGTAAAAATGCCCGTAGAATCGAATGGCGCAACGCCCGTTAAAGTATCTTTTACCATTCATAAGTTATAGTCCGTCAAAGTCAAAAAATATTGTCAATTTTGCATTAAAAATAAAAATTTCTATTTTGAAAACTAAGACCTAGAGATTTTTTTCATTATTTTTCCCGTAATCAGCATGCTTGAGTTAAGAGAAAATGATACTTTAAATTTAAATACAGGGTGATCGAATTTTTAGTAGACTACTGAATTGTTTAAAGTTACCATTTTTTTCATTTTTGCTTACTATTACTATACTAGCCAGACACGGTTATTCAAAATTAGTAAACATATGTAGAAATGTCCATAGAATCGAATGGCGCAACGCCCGTTAAAGTATCTTTTACTATTCATAAGTTATAGTCCGTCAAAGTCAAAAAATATTGTCAATTTTGCATTAAAAATAAAAATTTCTATTTTGAAAACTAAGGCCTAGAGATATTTTTCATTATTTTTCCCGTAATCAGCATGCTTAAATTAAGAGAAAATGATAATTTAAATTTAAATACAGGGTGATCGAATTTTTAGTAGTCTACTGAATTGTTTAAAGTTACCATTTTTTTCATTTTTGCTTACTCTTACTATACTAGCCAGACACGGTTATTCAAAATTAGTAAACATATGTAGAAATGTCCATAGAATCGAATGGCGCAACGCCCGTTAAAGTATATTTTACCATTCATAAGTTATAGTCCGTCAAAGTCAAAAAATATTGTCAATTTTGCATTAAAAATAAAAATTTCTATTTTGAAAACTAAGGCCTAGAGATTTTTTTTATTATTTTTCCCGTAATCAGCATGCTTGAATTAAGAGAAAATGATACTTTTAATTTAAATACAGGGTGATCGAATTTTTAGTGGACTACTGAATTGTTTAAAGTTACCATTTTTTTCATTTTTGCTTAATCTTACTATACTAGCTAGACACTGTTATTCAAAATTAGTAAACATATATAAAAATGTCCGTAGAATCGAATAGCGCAACGCCCGTTAAACTATCTTTTACCATTCATAAGTTATAGTCCGTCAAATTAAAAAAATATTGTCAATTTTGCACTAAAAATAAAAATTTCTATTTTGAAAACTAAGGCCTAGAGATTTTTTTCATTATTTTTCTCGTAATCAGCATGCTTGAATTAAGAGAAAATGATACTTTAAATTTAAATACAGGGTGATCGAATTTTTAGTAGACTACTGAATTGTTTAAAGTTACCATTTTTTTCATTTATGCTTACTCTTACTATACTAGCTATACAAGGTTACTCAAAATTAGTAAACATATGTAAAAATGTCCGTAGAATCGAATGGCGCAACGCCCGTTAAAGTATCTTTTACCATTCATAAGTTATAGTCCGTCAAAGTCAAAAAATATTGTCAATTTTTCATTAAAAATAAAAATTTCTATTTTAAAAACTAAGACCTAGAGATTTTTTTCATTATTTTTCTCGTAATCAGCATGCTTGAATTAAGAGAAAATGATACTTTAAATTTAAATACAGGGTGATCGAATTTTTAGTAGACAACTGAATTGTTTAAAGTTACCATTTTTTTCATTTTTGCTTACTCTTACTATACTAGCCAGACACGGTTATTCAAAATTAGTAAACATATGTAGAAAAGTCCATAGAATCGAATGGCGCAACGCCCGTTACTGTATCTTTTACCATTCATTAGTTATAGACCGTCAAAGTCAAAAAATGTTGTCAATTTTGCTTTAAAAATAAAAATTTCTATTTTGAAAACTAAGGCCTAGAGATTTTTTTCATTATTTTCCCGTAATCAGCTCGCTTGAATTAAGAGAAAATGATACTTTAAATTTAAATACAGGGTGATCGAATTTTTAGTGGACTACTGAATTGTTTAAAGTTACCATTTTTTTCATTTTTGCTTACTCTTACTATACTAACTATACAAGGTTATTCAAAATTAGTAAACATATGTAAAAATGTCCATAGAATCGAATGGCGCAACGCCCGTTAAAGTATATTTTACCATTCATAAGTTATGGTCCGTCAAAGTCAAAAAATATTGTCAATTTTGCATTAAAAATAAAAATTTCTATTTTGAAAACTAAGGCCTAGAGATTTTTTTCATTATTTTTCCCGTAATCAGCATGCTTGAATTAAGAGAAAATGATACTTTAAATTTAAATACAGGGTGATCAAATTTTTAGTAGACTACTGAATTGTTTAAAGTTACCATTTTTTTCATTTTTGCTTACTCTTACTATACTAGCCAGACACGGTTATTCAAAATTAGTAAACATATGTAAAAATGTCCATAGAATCGAATGGCGCAACGCCCGTTAAAGTATCTTTTACCATTCATAAGTTATAGTCCGCCAAAGTCAAAAAATATTGTCAATTTTGCATTAAAAATAAAAATTTCTATTTTGAAAACTAAGGCCTAGAGATTTTTTTCATTATTTTTTCCGTAATCAGCATGCTTGAATTAAGAGTTCAGCTGATACAAGATTACCATGCAATAAATCAAAAAATGGTACGTTGGATTTTTCAGTAGCCAGTTATAAACCAAAATATTTAAACACCCTATATTTAAATAAAAATGTATCAATTTCTACTAAATCAAACGTGCTGATTGCAAAAAAAATAGTAAAAAAATTCCCAGGATTCTAGTTTTAGAAATACCAAGTTTTATTTCCCATAGAAAACTAACACGTTTATTTCACTTTGCCGAGCTATAACTAATGAACGGTAAAAGATACGTTAACGAACGTTGCGGAAATCGATTCTACGGACTTTTCTACGTATGTGCACTAATTTTTAACTGTCGTGTTCAGCTGATACAAGATTACCATGCAATAAATCAAAAAATGGTACCTTGGAATTTTCAGTAGCCAGTTATAAACCAAAATATTTAAACACCCTATATTTAAATAAAAATGTATCAATTTCTACTAAATCAAACGTGCTGATTGCGAAAAAAATAGTAAAAAAATTCCCAGGATTCTAGTTTTAGAAATACAAAGTTTTATTTCCCCTAGAAAACTAACACGTTTATTTCACTTTGCCGAGCTATAACTAATGAACGGTAAAAGGTACGTTAGCGGGCGTTGCGGCAATCGATTCTACGGACTTTTCTACGTACGTGCACTAATTTTTATCTGTCGTGTTCAGCTGATACAAGATTACCAGGCAATAAATCAAAAAATGGTACTTTAAATTTAAATACAGGGTGATCGAATTTTTAGTGGACTACTGAATTGTTTCAAGTTACCATTTTTTTCATTTTTGCTTACTCTTACTATACTAACTATACCAGGTTATTCAAAATTAGTAAACATATGTAAAAATGTCCATAGAATCGAATAGCGCAACGCCCGTTAAAGTATCTTTTACCATTCATAAGTTATAGTCTGTCAAAGTCAAAAAATATTGTCAATTTTGCATTAAAAATAAAAATTTCTATTTTGAAAACTAAAGCCTAGAGATTTTTTTCATTATTTTTCCCGTAATCAGCATGCTTGAATTAAGAGAAAATGATTCTTTAAATTTAAATACAGGGTGATCGAATTTTTAGTGGACTACTGAATTGTTTAAAGTTACCATTTTTTTCATTTTTGCTTACTCTTACTATACTAGCTACACACGGTTATTGAAAATTGGTAACCATATGTAGAAAAGTCCATAGAATCGAATGGCGCAACGCCCGTTAAAGTATCTTTTACCATTCATAAGTTATAGACCGTCAAAGTCAAAAAATGTTGTCAATTTTGCTTTAAAAATAAAAATTTGTATTTTGAAAACTAAGGCCTAGAGATTTTTTTCATTATTTTTCCCGTAATCAGCATGCTCGAATTAAGAGAAAATGATACTTTAAATTTAAATACAGGGTGATCGAATTTTTAGTGGACTACTGAATTGTTTAAAGTTACTAATTTTTTCATTTTTGCTTACTCTTACTATACTAGCTAGACACGGTTATTCAAAATTGGTAAACATATGTAGAAATGTCCATAAAATCGAATGGCGCAACGCCCGTTAAAGTATCTTTTACCATTCATGAGTTATAGTACGTCAAAGTCAAAAAATGTTGTCAATTTTGCTTTAAAAATAAAAATTTCTATTTTAGAAACTAAGGCCTAGAGATTTTTTTAATTATTTTTCCCGTAATCAGCATGCTCGAATTAAGAGAAAATGATACTTTAAATTTAAATACAGGGTGATCGAATTTTTAGTAGACTACTGAATTGTTTAAAGTTACTATTTTTTTCATTTTTGCTTACTCTTACTATACTAACTATACCAGGTTATTCAAAATTAGTAAACATATGTAAAAATGTCCATATAATCGAATAGCGCAACGCCCGTTAAAGTATATTTTACCATTCATAAGTTATAGTCTGTCAAAGTCAAAAAATATTGTCAATTTTGCATTAAAAATAAAAATTTCTATTTTGAAAACTAAAGCCTAGAGATTTTTTTCATTATTTTTCCCGTAATCAGCATGCTTGAATTAAGAGAAAATGATTCTTTAAATTTAAATACAGGGTGATCGAATTTTTAGTGGACTACTGAATTGTTTAAAGTTACCATTTTTTTCATTTTTGCTTACTCTTACTATACTAACTATACCAGGTTATTCAAAATTAGTAAACATATGTAAAAATGTCCATAGAATCGAATAGCGCAAAGCCCGTTAAAGTATCTTTTACCATTCATAAGTTATAGTCTGTCAAAGTCAAAAAATATTGTCAATTTTGCATTAAAAATAAAAATTTCTATTTTGAAAACTAAAGCCTAGAGATTTTTTTCATTATTTTTCCCGTAATCAGCATGCTTGAATTAAGAGAAAATGATTCTTTAAATTTAAATACAGGGTGATCGAATTTTTAGTGGACTACTGAATTGTTTAAAGTTACCATTTTTTTCATTTTTGCTTACTCTTACTATACTAGCTACACACGGTTATTGAAAATTGGTAACCATATGTAGAAAAGTACATAGAATCGAATGGCGCAACGCCCGTTAAAGTATCTTTTACCATTCATAAGTTATAGTCCGTCAAAGTCAAAAAATGTTGTCAATTTTGATTTAAAAATAAAAATTTCTATTTTAGAAACTAAGGCCTAGAGATTTTTTTAATTATTTTTCCCGTAATCAGCATGCTCGAATTAAGAGAAAATGATACTTTAAATTTAAATACAGGGTGATCGAATTTTTAGTGGACTACTGAATTGTTTAAAGTTACCATTTTTTTCATTTTTGCTTACTCTTACTATACTAACTATACCAGGTTATTCAAAATTAGTAAACATATGTAAAAATGTCCATATAATCGAATAGCGCAACGTCCGTTAAAGTATATTTTACCATTCATAAGTTATGGTCCGTCAAAGTCAAAAAATATTGTCAATTTTGCATTAAAAATAAAAATTTCTATTTTGAAAACTAAGGCCTAGAGATTTTTTTCATTATTTTCCCGTAATCAGCATGCTTGAATTAAGAGAAAATGATACTTTAAATTTAAATACAGGGTGATCGAATTTTTAGTAGACTACTGAATTGTTTAAAGTTACCATTTTTTTCATTTTTGCTTACTCTTACTATACTAGCTACACACGGTTATTGAAAATTGGTAACCATATGTAGAAAAGTCCATAGAATCGAATGGCGCAACGCCCGTTAAAGTATCTTTTACCATTCATAAGTTATAGACCGTCAAAGTCAAAAAATGTTGTCAATTTTGCTTTAAAAATAAAAATTTGTATTTTGAAAACTAAGGCCTAGAGATTTTTTTCATTATTTTTCCCGTAATCAGCATGCTCGAATTAAGAGAAAATGATACTTTAAATTTAAATACAGGTGATCGAATTTTTAGTGGACTACTGAATTGTTTAAAGTTACTAATTTTTTCATTTTTGCTTACTCTTACTATACTAGCTACACACGGTTATTGAAAATTGGTAACCATATGTAGAAAAGTACATAGAATCGAATGGCGCAACGCCCGTTAAAGTATCTTTTACCATTCATAAGTTATAGTCCGTCAAAGTCAAAAAATGTTGTCAATTTTGATTTAAAAATAAAAATTTCTATTTTAGAAACTAAGGCCTAGAGATTTTTTTAATTATTTTTCCCGTAATCAGCATGCTCGAATTAAGAGAAAATGATACTTTAAATTTAAATACAGGGTGATCGAATTTTTAGTGGACTACTGAATTGTTTAAAGTTACCATTTTTTTCATTTTTGCTTACTCTTACTATACTAGCTACACACGGTTATTGAAAATTGGTAACCATATGTAGAAAAGTCCATAGAATCGAATGGCGCAACGCCCGTTAAAGTATCTTTTACCATTCATAAGTTATAGTCCGTCAAAGTCAAAAAATGTTGTCAATTTTGATTTAAAAATAAAAATTTCTATTTTAGAAACTAAGGCCTAGAGATTTTTTAAATTATTTTTCCCGTAATCAGCATGCTCGAATTAAGAGAAAATGATACTTTAAATTTAAATACAGGGTGATCGAATTTTTAGTGGACTACTGAATTGTTTAAAGTTACCATTTTTTTCATTTTTGCTTACTCTTACTATACTAGCTACACACGGTTATTGAAAATTGGTAACCATATGTAGAAAAGACCATAGAATCGAATGGCGCAACGCCCGTTAAAGTATCTTTTACCATTCATAAGTTATAGTCCGCCAAAGTCAAAAAATATTGTCAATTTTGCATTAAAAATAAAAATTTCTATTTTGAAAACTAAGGCCTAGAGATTTTTTTCATTATTTTTTCCGTAATCAGCATGCTTAAATTAAGAGAAAATGATACTTTAAATTTAAATACAGGGTAATCGAATTTTTAGTAGACTACTAAATTGTCTAAAGTTACCATTTTTTTCATTTTTCCTTACTCTTACTATACTAGCCAGACACGGTTATTCAAAATTAGTAAACATATGTAGAAATGTCCATAGAATCCAATGGCGCAACGCCCGTTAAAGTATCTTTTACCATTCATAAGTTATAGTCCGTCAAAGTCAAAAAATGTTGTCAATTTTGATTTAAAAATAAAAATTTCTATTTTAGAAACTAAGGCCTAGAGATTTTTTTAATTATTTTTCCCGTAATCAGCATGCTCGAATTAAGAGAAAATGATACTTTAAATTTAAATACAGGGTGATCGAATTTTTAGTGGACTACTGAATTGTTTAAAGTTACCATTTTTTTCATTTTTGCTTACTCTTACTATACTAACTATACCAGGTTATTCAAAATTAGTAAACATATGTAAAAATGTCCATATAATCGAATAGCGCAACGTCCGTTAAAGTATATTTTACCATTCATAAGTTATGGTCCGTCAAAGTCAAAAAATATTGTCAATTTTGCATTAAAAATAAAAATTTCTATTTTGAAAACTAAGGCCTAGAGATTTTTTTCATTATTTTCCCGTAATCAGCATGCTTGAATTAAGAGAAAATGATACTTTAAATTTAAATACAGGGTGATCGAATTTTTAGTAGACTACTGAATTGTTTAAAGTTACCATTTTTTTCATTTTTGCTTACTCTTACTATACTAGCTACACACGGTTATTGAAAATTGGTAACCATATGTAGAAAAGTCCATAGAATCGAATGGCGCAACGCCCGTTAAAGTATCTTTTACCATTCATAAGTTATAGACCGTCAAAGTCAAAAAATGTTGTCAATTTTGCTTTAAAAATAAAAATTTGTATTTTGAAAACTAAGGCCTAGAGATTTTTTTCATTATTTTTCCCGTAATCAGCATGCTCGAATTAAGAGAAAATGATACTTTAAATTTAAATACAGGTGATCGAATTTTTAGTGGACTACTGAATTGTTTAAAGTTACTAATTTTTTCATTTTTGCTTACTCTTACTATACTAGCTACACACGGTTATTGAAAATTGGTAACCATATGTAGAAAAGTACATAGAATCGAATGGCGCAACGCCCGTTAAAGTATCTTTTACCATTCATAAGTTATAGTCCGTCAAAGTCAAAAAATGTTGTCAATTTTGATTTAAAAATAAAAATTTCTATTTTAGAAACTAAGGCCTAGAGATTTTTTTAATTATTTTTCCCGTAATCAGCATGCTCGAATTAAGAGAAAATGATACTTTAAATTTAAATACAGGGTGATCGAATTTTTAGTGGACTACTGAATTGTTTAAAGTTACCATTTTTTTCATTTTTGCTTACTCTTACTATACTAGCTACACACGGTTATTGAAAATTGGTAACCATATGTAGAAAAGTCCATAGAATCGAATGGCGCAACGCCCGTTAAAGTATCTTTTACCATTCATAAGTTATAGTCCGTCAAAGTCAAAAAATGTTGTCAATTTTGATTTAAAAATAAAAATTTCTATTTTAGAAACTAAGGCCTAGAGATTTTTTTAATTATTTTTCCCGTAATCAGCATGCTCGAATTAAGAGAAAATGATACTTTAAATTTAAATACAGGGTGATCGAATTTTTAGTGGACTACTGAATTGTTTAAAGTTACCATTTTTTTCATTTTTGCTTACTCTTACTATACTAGCTACACACGGTTATTGAAAATTGGTAACCATATGTAGAAAAGACCATAGAATCGAATGGCGCAACGCCCGTTAAAGTATCTTTTACCATTCATAAGTTATAGTCCGCCAAAGTCAAAAAATATTGTCAATTTTGCATTAAAAATAAAAATTTCTATTTTGAAAACTAAGGCCTAGAGATTTTTTTCATTATTTTTTCCGTAATCAGCATGCTTAAATTAAGAGAAAATGATACTTTAAATTTAAATACAGGGTAATCGAATTTTTAGTAGACTACTAAATTGTCTAAAGTTACCATTTTTTTCATTTTTCCTTACTCTTACTATACTAGCCAGACACGGTTATTCAAAATTAGTAAACATATGTAGAAATGTCCATAGAATCCAATGGCGCAACGCCCGTTAAAGTATCTTTTACCATTCATAAGTTATAGTCCGTCAAAGTCAAAAAATATTGTCAATTTTGCATTAAAAATAAAAATTTCTATGTTGAAAACTAAGCCCTAGAGATTTTTTTCATTATTTTTCCCGTAATCAGCATGCTTGAATTAAGAGAAAATGATACTTTAAATTTAAATACAGGGTGATCGAATTTTTAGTGGACTACTGAATTGTTTCAAGTTACCATTTTTTCATTTTGGCTTACTCTTACTAAACTAGCTACACAAGGTTATTGAAAATTGGTAAACATATGTAGAAATGTCCATAGAATCGAATGGCGCAACGCCCGTTAAAGTATCTTTTACCATTCATAAGTTATAGTCCGACAAAGTCAAAAAATATTGTCAATTTTGCATTAAAAATAACAATTTCTATTTTGAAAACTAAGGCCTAGAGATTTTTTTCATTATTTTTCCCGTAATCAGCATGCTTGAATTAAGAGTTCAGCTGATACAAGATTACCATGCAATAAATCAAAAAATGGTACCTTGGATTTTTCAGTAGCCAGTTATAAATCAAAATATTTAAACATCCTATATTTAAATAAAAATGTATCAATTTCTACTAAATCAAACGTGCTGATTGCGAAAAAAATAGTAAAAAAATTCCCAGGATTCTAGTTTTAGAAATACAAAGTTTTATTTCCCCTAGAAAACTAACACGTTTATTTCACTTTGCCGAGCTATAACTAATGAACGGAAAAGGTACGTTAACGGGCGTTGCGGCAATCGATTCTACGGACTTTTCTACGTATGTAAACTAATTTTTAACTGTCGTGTTCAGCTGATACAAGATTACCATGCAATAAATCAAAAAATGGTACCTTGGATTTTTCAGTAGCCAGTTATAAACCAAAATATTTAAACACCCTATATTTAAATAAATATGTATCAATTTCTACTAAATGAAACGTGCTGATTGCAAAAAAAAATAGTAAAATAATTCCCAGGATTCTAGTTTTAGAAATACCAAGTTTTATTTCACCTAGAAAACTAACACATTTATTTCACTTTGCCGAGCTATAACTAATGAACGGTAAAAGGTACGTTAACGGGCGTTGCGGCAATCGATTCTACGGACTTTTCTACGTATGTGCACTAATTTTTAACTGTCGTGTTCAGCTGATACAAGATTAACATGCAATAAATCAAAAAATGGTACCTTGGATTTTTCAGTAGCCAGTTATAAACCAAAATATTTAAACACCCTATATTTAAATAAAAATGTATCAATTTCTACTAAATCAAACGTGCTGATTGCGAAAAAAATAGTAAAAAAATTCCCAGGATTCTAGTTTTAGAAATACAAAGTTTTATTTCCCCTAGAAACCTAACACGTTTATTTCACTTTGCCGGGCTATAACTAATGAACGGTAAAAGATACGTTAACGGGCGTTGCGGAAATCGATTCTACGGACGTTTCTACGTATGTGCACTAATTTTTATCTGTCGTGTTCAGCTGATATAAGATTACCATGCAAAATGGTACCTTGGATTTTTCAGTAGCCCGTTATAAACCAAAATATTTAAACACCCTATATATAAATAAAAATGTATCAATTTTTATTAAATCAAACTGATTACGAAAAAAATAGTAAAAAAATTCCCAGGATTCTAGTTTTAGAAATACAAAGTTTTATTTCCCCTAGAAAACTAACACGTTTATTTCACTTTGCCGAGCTATAACTAATGAACGGTAAAAGGTACGTTAACGGGCGTTGCAAAAATCGATTCTACGGACTTTTCTAAGTACGTGCACTAATTTTTATCTGTCGTGTTCAGCTGATACAAGATTACCAGGCAATAAATCAAAAAATGGTACTTTAAATTTAAATACAGGGTGATCGAATTTTTAGTGGACTACTGAATTGTTTCAAGTTACCATTTTTTTTATTTTTGCTTACTCTTACTATACTAGCTAGACACGGTTATTCAAAATTGGTAAACATATGTAGAAATGTCCATAGAATCGAATGGCGCAACGCCCGTTAAAGTATCTTTTACCATTCATAAGTTATAGTCTGTCAAAGTCAAAAAATATTGTCAATTTTGCATTAAAAATAAAAATTTCTATTTTAGAAACTAAGGCCTAGAGATTTTTTGAATTATTTTTCCCGTAATCAGCATGCTCGAATTAAGAGAAAATGATACTTTAAATTTAAATACAGGGTGATCGAATTTTTAGTGGACTACTGAATTGTTTAAAGTTACCATTTTTTTCATTTTTGCTTACTCTTACTATACTAGCAATACAAGGTTATTCAAAATTGGTAAACATATGTAGAAATGTCCATAGAATCGAATGGCGCAACGCCCGTTAAAGTATCTTTTACCATTCATAAGTTATAGTCTGTCAAAGTCAAAAAATATTGTCAATTTTGCATTAAAAATAAAAATTTCTATTTTGAAAACTAAAGCCTAGAGATTTTTTTAATTATTTTTCCCGTGATCAGCATGCTTGAATTAAGAGAAAATGATTCTTTAAATTTAAATACAGGGTGATCGAATTTTTAGTGGACTACTGAATTGTTTAAAGTTACCATTTTTTTCATTTTTGCTTACTCTTACTATACTAGCTACACACGGTTATTGAAAATTGGTAACCATATGTAGAAAAGTCCATAGAATCGAATGGCGCAACGCCCGTTAAAGTATCTTTTACCATTCATAAGTTATAGTCCGTCAAAGTCAAAAAATATTGTCAATTTTGCATTAAAGATAAAAATTTCTATTTTGAAAACTAAGGCCTAGAGATTTTTTTCATTATTTTTCTCGTAATCAGCATGCTTGAATTAAGAGAAAATGATACTTTAAATTTAAATACAGGGTGATCGAATTTTTAATGGACTACTGAATTGTTGAAAGTTATCATTTTTTTCATTTTTGCTTACTCTTACTATACTAGCTACACACGGTTATTGAAATTTGGTAAACATATGTAGAAATGTCCATAGAATCGAATGGCGCAACGTCCGTTAAAGTATCTTTTACCATTCATAAGTTATAGTCTGTCAAAGTCAAAAAATATTGTCAATTTTGCATTAAAAATAAAAATTTCTATTTTAGAAACTAAGGCCTAGAGATTTTTTTAATTATTTTTCCCGTAATCAGCATGCTCGAATTAAGAGAAAATGATACTTTTAATTTAAATACAGGGTGATCGAATTTTTAGTGGACTACTGAATTGTTTAAAGTTACCATTTTTTTCATTTTTGCTTACTCTTACTATACTAGCTAGACACGGTTATTCAAAATTGGTAAACATATGTAGAAATGTCCATAGAATCGAATGGCGCAACGCCCGTTAAAGTATCTTTTACCATTCATAAGTTATAGTCCGTCAAAGTCAAAAAATGTTGTCAATTTTGCTTTAAAAATAAATATTTCTATTTTAGAAACTAAGGCCTAGAGATTTTTTTCATTATTTTTCCCGTAATCAGCATGCTCGAATTAAGAGAAAATGATACTTTAAATTTAAATACAGGGTGATCGAATTTTTAGTGGACTACTGAATTGTTTAAAGTTACTATTTTTTTCATTTTTGCTTACTCTTACTATACTAGCAATACAAGGTTATTCAAAATTGGTAAACATATGTAGAAATGTCCATAGAATCGAATGGCGCAACGCCCGTTAAAGTATCTTTTACCATTCATAAGTTATAGTCTGTCAAAGTCAAAAAATATTGTCAATTTTGCATTAAAAATAAAAATTTCTATTTTGAAAACTAAAGCCTAGAGATTTTTTTCATTATTTTTCCCGTAATCAGCATGCTTGAATTAAGAGAAAATGATTCTTTAAATTTAAATACAGGGTGATCGAATTTTTAGTGGACTACTGAATTGTTTAAAGTTACCATTTTTTTCATTTTTGCTTACTCTTACTATACTAGCTACACACGGTTATTGAAAATTGGTAACCATATGTAGAAAAGTCCATAGAATCGAATGGCGCAACGCCCGTTAAAGTATCTTTTACCATTCATAAGTTATAGTCCGTCAAAGTCAAAAAATATTGTCAATTTTGCATTAAAGATAAAAATTTATATTTTGAAAACTAAGGCCTAGAGATTTTTTTCATTATTTTTCTCGTAATCAGCGTGCTTGAATTAAGAGAAAATGATACTTTAAATTTAAATACAGGGTGATCGAATTTTTAATGGACTACTGAATTGTTGAAAGTTACCATTTTTTTCATTTTTGCTTACTCTTACTATACTAGCTACACACGGTTATTGAAAATTGGTAAACATATGTAGAAATATCCATAGAATCGAATGGCGCAACGCCCGTTAAAGTATCTTTTACCATTCATAAGTTATAGTCCGTCAAAGTCAAAAAATATTGTCAATTTTGCATTAAAAATAAAAAATTCTATTTTAAAAACTAAGGCCTAGAGATTTTTTTCATTATTTTTCTCGTAATCTACATGCTTGAATTAAGAGAAAATGATACTTTAAATTTAAATACAGGGTGATCGAATTTTTAATGGACTACTGAATTGTTGAAAGTTACCATTTTTTTCATTTTTGCTTACTCTTACTATACTAGCTACACACGGTTATTGAAAATTGGTAAACATATGTAGAAATGTCCATAGAATCGAATGGCGCAACGCCCGTTAAAGTATCTTTTACCATTCATAAGTTATAGTCCGTTAAATTCAAAAAATATTGTCAATTTTGCATTAAAGATAAAAATGTCTATTTTGAAAACTAAGGCCTAGAGATTTTTTTCATTATTTTTCCCGTAATCAGCATGCTTGAATTAAGAGAAAATGATACTTTCCATTTGAATACAGGATGGTCGGATTTTTAGTAGACTACTGAATTGTTTAAAGTTACCATTTTTTTCATTTTTGCTTACTCTTACTATACCAGCTATTCACGGTTATTCAAAATTGGTAAACATATGTAGAAAAGTCCATAGAATCGAATGGCGCAACGTCCGTTAAAGTATCTTTTACCATTCATAAGTTATAGTCCGTCAAAGTCAAAAAATATTGTCAATTTTGCATTAAAAATAAAAATTTCTATTTTGAAAACTAAGGCTTTGAGATTTTTTTCATTATTTTTCCCGTAATCAGCATGCTTGAATTAAGAGAAAATGAAACTTTAAATTTAAATACAGGTGATCGAATTTTTAGTGGACTACTGAATTGTTTAAAGTTAGCATTTAAACACTTAGCGCCATCCCGCAGGAAAACGTTGAACTATTGAATATTGGCTGCGTTCCACTATTCACTATTAAGAGCATAAAAGTGGTGTACTAATTTCTTAATTTAGTATATAGAGCGCAACATACGAACAGTAGATAGAGTTTATGCAGAAAACGATGTATTTAAATATGTTTCAGCTATCCTGAAATTCTGAAACTAACTTTTTCTTTTGAAAACGTCCCTCCTGAATTCAAATATGAACACGACGAGTCCCTATTTCTTCTAGTTTTCGAAACCTCTTTTTTTTATTAGAAAGAAAATAAATCTACTTTTGATGTCCAGAAATTCTGTAACAAAAATGTCGTTAATATTTGTCTTCAATTATTTGTGAAAATGAGGAAATCCTGAAAGAGAAAATGTACATTATGTTTTTGAAGTTTATTTGAAAATTTCGACGTTTTCGACGCAGTTTAAGTTATATTTTACCGCAATTAGATAATTTATTATTAATTATTGTTGTTTTTATACATCCTACCTAACATTTTAGCTAAGAAATACAAGTAAATACATACATATGAAAAACATAAATAAATAAATAAATAAATAAATAAATAAATAAATAAATAAATAAATAAATGATGATGTGGGCCTCCTGATAAAACTGAAAAGTAAACATTCATATACATATTAAAATGAGGGAACCTATCAATGTGTACTCAACGACGGTGTTGAGTTGTGTAAAGTGTGTACGTCCCTAGGGTCTTCCTTGCCATTGAAATGGCTAGGTTCGCACCACCGCGAGTGTGGCAGACCAGGCCTCGGAACTTGGGTGCTTATCGTGCAAAGAAGCCGGAGCATTCGTGAGTAAGCACCCAAGCCCGGTTAACGCTCTTTCAAGCCCACAACTTTAGTTGCAGCGAGAAAGGAAAGGGGCCGAATACCGCTAGACGCCCAACCGCCTAACGGCCCGGCACCTGAAAGGGAAAAGTTAGCTCAGGAGGCCCCGTTGAAACTGCTCACGCCCTAACCATAATATACATATACATAACACACATACATACATAAATACATAATATACGTACATAAATACATAAGAAATCAACAATATATACGGACGAAATCGCGGCGACGAACGGAAATTTTTTTCAAAAGCTAACGCGAATACTAAAAACGAATTTTCTTCATATATCTATTAACTTTAATAGATATATTATTCTGTGTATGTGTGTGTGTGTGTGTGTGTGTGTGTGTGTGTGTGTGTTTTTGCAAAATTAATACAAAAGCAAGTGCGTGTAACTACAATTTAATAAGTTAAAACTATAAACTAATATTTTAAAATGCACGCAAACTTATTGAAACTATTTAAAACTGTAAATAAACTATGTAATTGTAATCATTTAAGACTGCAAACTAATACTTTAAAATGCAAGTGAACCAATTATACTAGGTTTAAAACTGCAAATTAAAAATTTAACCGCAAGTAAATTAATGATATACCAATTTAAAACTGTAAACTTAAACTAACTCTAACTATAATTTAGTGTATATGTTTGAATGGCACAAGAGTGCCTCCTGTGGTGCACTCTCCATGCCAGCATAAGTGCCCGTGAGGCGTCGAAAATGCATGCATTTATATCTACTTCAAAAACTGGGAATCAATACAGGGGGTTACTCAGTCCGGCGGCCCATAGTGTAGGTACAGGCGTCCTTCCCAGAGGCCCCACTGCCCTATCCCAGAGGGGAGCAGCGAAAAGAACGACCAAGTTTGCCCAATGGGTCCCAGTCGTTCTTGGAAAATTGATTTTAATCTAACAGGGGCATACTAGAAAGAGCTGCTTGTATAGTAAAGAGGAAAACTGAAAAAAAAGCAAAAGCATGCAGGGAAAGGGGGTTCTTCTTTCTTCAACTGATGTTTTCATTACCTGAAATCGCGAAAAATCTAATGTTTTTACGATGTACAGCCGGTGCTATAGATCATTGATAAATGTAGTTTCGTTTCTAAATAAAGTGTCCATTCTTTAATTATTTACTACAAAATTAATAAAATTAGTATTTTTTATTTTTTAATACAATAGTTCACGTCTTAATTGCCACTGGCAGCTACGTCATTCAACATATCTTTCATAATGTAAATAATGGGGTAGACACTTCAAATAAAAACTACGCTACCCTGTCCTTAAATATCGCGGAAACCGATCCGAACCCGAAAAAATATCGACGAAACTTTAATTAAATTTTATCCTAACTTTAAAATGCAAATGAATTTAATTTGAATGTAATATTAGCAAAAAATTAATCGCGACTTTAATAACTAAAATAATTCTAACTATTTGCTGCCTTCTGGTGGTTGTAGATTGGCCTTAAAGTTCTTAAAGCCTTAGACAAAGCTTTAGAAAAGCCCTGTTGTAGAATCAAAGGCTTAAACCAGCCTTTACACTCCTTGGAAACTTCACTGGAACCCTGTATTGTAAACTGTACTTGGTTAAATATTAATTTAAACAAATACAATTTTTTGGAGAAGAAACCTATCACTGAACGAACGGATATTCAATTAAACTAATTCAAAAATGAAAAAAGCTAATTATTTCTATAAGTTTCGCCGATTTATTTACGATATTGTAACGAGTAACGACGCCCGATGTTAATAACATAGATAGACATTCACAATGTGCCTCGGAAAAGAAGTAAAGAAGAAAATATGATTATTTGAATTAAATTCAACAGCATAAACCATATTTTCAGGAGAAAAATGAATTTACTTTTGTATTAAGCTGAAAAAAATAGCAAAAAAGCGACAGTGAAGAGAGGCACATATTATCAAGACTTACATTGATGAATACAGCTCAGCTACCAGCAAACAGCAATCCCCAAAACAATATTTTAAAATACAAATATTGCAATAATAAAACATGTTATCAGAAAAAATAACTATTAAAATAGTTAAACTATTGTTTAAACTTACCATTGTTGCTAATTTGCAACAATATACAACAATATTTCACTATTAAAATAATATTTTTACAATATAAAGAAATAAAACCGTACGAACTTTTCTAAAGTTTGCTACCATGCAACAATCTACGGAGCGTACAAGTTTGAGACGGTTTTTAACAAAGTAAATCTTGGATTTTATATGGAAAATCACTATTAAATAGCAATATATGTATTTAAACGTAAAATATAGACATTTTTGTATGTTTTACACACAAAATTTGCCATTTTGTGATCGAATTTATGCTTGAGAAATAAATACAAACACATTTATATGATATTCTAATCACCTTAAAATGTATGAAATCATGAGAAATACAAATTAAATTATAAGAATTACTACGAAAGGAATGTTTTTCATAGTTTGAAGTACATTTAGAATTATTTAAATATAAATAAACAACTAATACATACTTGCATTTGCTGCTTCGACGATTCCCAAAGACGGCACACATAGTTCATTATTTTCACTCATTTAAATTGCGATTCCCGTAAAAATTATTATTAGAAACGTTAGTTTAACACTTTATCTTTGATTTTCAAATAAATTTTCTATTGTTCTTGCAATATTTCCGCACATTTTAATATTTTAAAACACCGAACGCGACTTCGCGGAGTAGCGTTGCTCAACTGTCAGCGTAGGACTGAACATCGGATTGTCTCAGTGTTGCCACCAAACTGTAAAGAAAATACACTGAATTAGTAAAAATATTATTGAAATATAATAATTTAAATTGTAAAATATTAATATTTAAGTATATATAACAGTATATCATGTATTTGTTATAAAATAAATAATTTTTTATACTTACTTTGTTGTCTGGTTTGTATTTATTTGTAACCTCTAACCAAATATAACCAAGTCTCAGCAGAAGTTTTGAAGTGCTGTAAATCATGAATTATTAATAAATTACAATGTTATTAAGCTGTAAAATTGTTAAAAATATATAAAATGAAAATAAACGAAAATAATTTGGGCTCATTTGCTGCATTGGCGACTCCTGTGGTCGAAGAAGTTTAGGGTTCTTTTTGAAAGGAAATCTTCTATTTTATTTTGAAAAACGGGCCGAGAAAGAACTATTTAGTGTTATAATAGTCAAGGGATATGCCACTGATGAATTTACACAAATTTCACAACAAATATCATAAGATTTATATGCGAAATGATTGTTGTAACACTAGCGGAGAAAGATGAACAATACAGCTTTAAAATCGAGTTTCAGGGCCCCAATAATCGATGTTATATACCCTATACTATCCTACAAATAAACATTTTGACAAATAATAAAACATACATGTACAAAGCACATTGGCACACCCAGAAATGGGTAAAATGACGCCGGGATGACATTTATTTAAATAGCACATGACCCACTTAACATATGTGTAATGCGGGTTGCGTACGGCAAACTACGTAGCGCGGACAGCAACCCCAAATTGGGTATGGCGTCGCTAGTAGTTCACCGACCCTTTTCAACCCTGAAGGGGTTAGGGTGGTTCAGGATAGGGAAATAAAAACATACATAATTAACAATTCTTTATTTATTTTACAATATATTTATTTCTTCTTGTTGTTTTTTCTTTCCTGTGAACATAAGAATACATAAAACATTTAAAACATAGAAATGATTAAAAGATTTGTGGAGTCGTTGGTCCCACCCCTAATTTAAGGGATGGTTAAGCTCTGCCACCGCGTCAAGGTCCCTCCACTTAGGCAGAGGGGCCGGCCGGCCAGGAAGGAAAGGAAAATGATTAATGCAACATACAGCACACACCATTCAGTCTGAGGGCCCTCGCACACAACATTCATACACTGCCGCTGGACCCCGTTGCTCTGGAACCCGGGACATGACGCTGAAGCCCTGAAAAAACACTAATAAGTCAGTAACAGTGTCAACAACAATTTAAACTTATTCTACATCATCATCAAAAGACTTTAATGAACGTTAATCATTGTTTAAAGAATTTAAACATCGGGGAATATGATTTTGGAAGAATTAAGGCCCTATTTTCAACCACTTTTTTGATGGTTTCATATAATTTCAACCCTGTACACTTCAAATTTATAACAATTAAGGCCCTATTTGCAATTGTGTACGAATGGCATGTCGCTAAACTTTGTAAAATTATTGAGAAAAAATTAAAGATTTAGAACCCGGTTTTAATGCATTTTTAATCATGTGTTAACCACATTTTAATGGTTACATATAATTTCATCCCTACAAAATTCAAATTTGATACAATTAAGGTACTATTTTCAATTGTGTATGAGTGGTATGCTATTAAACTTTGTCAATTTTTTGGGAAAAAATTACAAGTTTTCAACCCCGGATTTAATATATTTTTAATTGCGTTTTAACCACTTTTTTATGGCTACATATAATTTCAACCCTTATAGGATTCAAATTTGAAACAATTAAGACCCTATTTTTAACTGGGTACGAGTGGTATGCTATTAAACTTTGTCAATTTTTGGGAAAAAATTACAAGTTATTAAACCCGGATTTAATACATTTTTAATCGCGTATTAACCATTTTTTTAATTGTTGCATATAATTTCAACCCTATAATAATAATAATAATAAATTTATTGCCCAACAGTAGCCAATTACAGGACAAAAATACATAAAATAGAAAAAAGTACATATATATTTAATACAAAAATAAATTAGATGAAAATATCATCAATCAAAAGATTAGCTGCATTGCAAGATAGAAATATTGGCGAATGTTTCATTATGTCAGTACGCGCTGGCGGTAGAAGGAACGTTTTGCAGTGCCTTGATATAGGATTAAAATTTGAAACAAATAAGGCCCTAATTTCAACTGTGTATGAGTGGTATGCTATTAAACTTTGTTAATTTTTGGGAAAAAATTACAAGTGTTTAATCCCGGATTTAATACATTTTTAATCGCGTATTAACCACTTTTTTATGATTACATATAATTTCAACCCTTATAGGATTCAAATTTGAAACAAATAAGGCCTTATTTTTAACTGGGTACGAGTGGTATGCTATTAAACTTTGTCAATTTTTGGAAAAAAATTACAAGTTTTTAATCCCGGATTTAATACATTTTTAATCGCGTATTAACCACTTTTTTATGATTACATATAATTTCAACCCTTATAGGATTCAAATTTGAAACAAATAAGGCCTTATTTTTAACTGGGTACGAGTGGTATGCTATTAAACTTTGTCAATTTTTGGAAAAAAATTACAAGTTTTTAATCCCGGATTTAATACATTTTTAATCGCGTATTAACCACTTTTTTATGATTACATATAATTTCAACCCTTATAGGATTCAAATTTGAAACAAATAAGGCCTTATTTTTAACTGCGTACGAGTGGTATGCTATTAAACTTTGTCAATTTTTGGAAAAAAATTACAAGTTTTTAATCCCGGATTTAATACATTTTTAATCGCGTATTAACCACTTTTTTATGATTACATATAATTTCAACCCTTATAGGATTCAAATTTGAAACAAATAAGGCCTTATTTTTAACTGGGTACGAGTGGTATGCTATTAAACTTTGTCAATTTTTGGAAAAAAATTACAAGTTTTTAATCCCGGATTTAATACATTTATAATCGCGTATTAACCACTTTTTTATGATTACATATAATTTCAACCCTTATAGGATTCAAATTTGAAACAAATAAGGCCTTATTTTTAACTGGGTACGAGTGGTATGCTATTAAACTTTGTCAATTTTTGGAAAAAAATTACAAGTTTTTAATCCCGGATTTAATACATTTTTAATCGCGTATTAACCACTTTTTTATGATTACATATAATTTCAACCCTTATAGGATTCAAATTTGAAACAAATAAGGCCTTATTTTTAACTGGGTACGAGTGGTATGCTATTAAACTTTGTCAATTTTTGGAAAAAAATTACAAGTTTTTAATCCCGGATTTAATACATTTATAATCGCGTATTAACCACTTTTTTATGATTACATATAATTTCAACCCTTATAGGATTCAAATTTGAAACAAATAAGGCCTTATTTTTAACTGGGTACGAGTGGTATGCTATTAAACTTTGTCAATTTTTGGAAAAAAAATTACAAGTTTTTAATCCCGGATTTAATACATTTTTAATCGCGTATTAACCACTTTTTTATGATTACATATAATTTCAACCCTTATAGGATTCAAATTTGAAACAAATAAGGCCTTATTTTTAACTGGGTACGAGTGGTATGCTATTAAACTTTGTCAATTTTTGGAAAAAAATTACAAGTTTTTAATCCCGGATTTAATACATTTATAATCGCGTATTAACCACTTTTTTATGATTACATATAATTTCAACCCTTATAGGATTCAAATTTGAAACAAATAAGGCCTTATTTTTAACTGGGTACGAGTGGTATGCTATTAAACTTTGTCAATTTTTGGAAAAAAATTACAAGTTTTTAATCCCGGATTTAATACATTTTTAATCGCGTATTAACCACTTTTTTATGATTACATATAATTTCAACCCTTATAGGATTCAAATTTGAAACAAATAAGGCCTTATTTTTAACTGCGTACGAGTGGTATGCTATTAAACTTTGTCAATTTTTGGAAAAAAATTACAAGTTTTTAATCCCGGATTTAATACATTTTTAATCGCGTATTAACCACTTTTTTATGATTACATATAATTTCAACCCTTATAGGATTCAAATTTGAAACAAATAAGGCCTTATTTTTAACTGGGTACGAGTGGTATGCTATTAAACTTTGTCAATTTTTGGGAAAAATTACAAGTTTTTAATCCCGGATTTAATACATTTTTAATCGCGTATTAACCACTTTTTTATAATTACATATAATTTCAACCCTTATAGGATTCAAATTTGAAACAAATAAGGCCTTATTTTTAACTGGGTACGAGTGGTATGCTATTAAACTTTGTCAATTTTTGGAAAAAAATTACAAGTTTTTAATCCCGGATTTAATACATTTTTAATCGCGTATTAACCACTTTTTTATGATTACATATAATTTCAACCCTTATAGGATTCAAATTTGAAACAATTAAGGCCCTATTTTCAACTGGGTACGAGTGGTATGCTATTAAACTTTGTCAATTTTTGGAAAAAAATTACAAGTTTTTAATCCCGGATTTAATACATTTTTAATCGCGTATTAACCACTTTTTTATGATTACATATAATTTCAACCCTTATAGGATTCAAATTTGAAACAAATAAGGCCTTATTTTTAACTGGGTACGAGTGGTATGCTATTAAACTTTGTCAATTTTTGGAAAAAAATTACAAGTTTTTAATCCCGGATTTAATACATTTTTAATCGCGTATTAACCACTTTTTTATGATTACATATAATTTCAACCCTTATAGGATTCAAATTTGAAACAATTAAGGCCCTATTTTCAACTGGGTACGAGTGGTATGCTATTAAACTTTGTCAATTTTTGGAAAAAAATTACAAGTTTTTAATCCCGGATTTAATACATTTTTAATCGCGTATTAACCACTTTTTTATAATTACATATAATTTCAACCCTTATAGGATTCAAATTTGAAACAAATAAGGCCTTATTTTTAACTGGGTACGAGTGGTATGCTATTAAACTTTGTCAATTTTTGGAAAAAAATTACAAGTTTTTAATCCCGGATTTAATTCATTTTTAATCGCGTATTAACCACTTTTTTATGATTACATATAATTTCAACCCTTATAGGATTCAAATTTGAAACAATTAAGGCCCTATTTTTAACTGGGTACGAGTGGTATGCTATTAAACTTTGTCAATTTTTGGGAAAAATTACAAGTTTTTAATCCCGGATTTAATACATTTTTAATTGCGTATTAACCACTTTTTTAATTGTTACATATAATTTCAACCCTATAGGATTAAAATTTGAAACAAATAAGGCCCTAATGTCAACTGTGTATGAGTGGTATGCTATTAAACTTTGTTAATTTTTGGGAAAAAATTACAAGTTTTTAACCCCGGATTTAATATATTTTTAATTGCGTCTTAACCATTTTTTTAATGGTTACATATAATTTCAACCCTGCAGAGTTCAAATTTAAAACAATTAAGGCCCTATTTTCAACCGTGTATGAGTGTACGCCGTTAAACTTTGTCAATTTTTTGAGAAAAAATATGTTATGAACCCGAATTTAATTCATCTTTAAACTCGTTTTTACGAGTTTTTTGATAATTACATATAATTTCAATCTAGTACAGTTCAAATATGGAACAATTAAGGCCCTATTTTTAATGGTGTACCAGTGGTACGCCTCTAAATTTTGTCAATTTTTTCCCAAAAATTACTAGTTTTCGGATCTGGATTTAATGGATTTCTAGAAATCATTGAACAACAATCTCAACTTTAAATGATAATTAAAGTCTTTTAATGACAAAAGATTTTAATAAAGTTTAATCATTGTTTAAAAATTTAGAAAATATTGAACTATATTAATGAATTTGGACTAAAGAAAATTGCGAAAGAAAAATATTCTCACCGCCGTTGCTTTGGGGCTGGATTGATTGGAACTGGAGGCCCTTTTGGTAGTTTTGGGGCCGTGTTGACTGCGAGTGGAGGCTCCTCTGGTTGTTGTTTTGGGGCAGTGTTGACTGGAAGTGGAGGCCGTTTTGGTTGTTGTTTTGAGGCCGTGTTCACTGGAACCGGATGTTCTTGTGGCTGTTGTTTTGGGGCCGTGTTGCCTGGTACTTGAGGCCCTTTTGGCTGCAGTCAACTCCAAACTCGAACTTGCAGTGGAAACCTGAACAAAACATTTATGGTATATAAAATCATACATTTACATTTTCATTTTTATTTGGAACGATATTTACCTGGCCGTGCCAGATTGTCGGCCATTTTGTTGTGCGTCATGTCCCGTCTTCGATCCACTTTCGGCCGCTGTCCTTGGGTTCGTCTGCTTCGCGACCACCAGTCCTATTTCGGCCGCTAGGGCCTTACTTGACTGTGACTGCCGTGGAGCGATGGTCGCGCACCAAGTACCCCCTGCTTAGGCAGATTTACATTCTCTCGCTTACGTACACGTGTACTCTGCGTTATCGCCGCCCCCGGATCCACCCAACTGCAGCCACCTGGCCAGGGTTTTTATATAACAACTACAGTTGGGCTTCGCTCAATAATAATAATAATATAGTAATAATAATATAATAATAGTTATACTTTAGTTGCAATATCAACTACAAGTATTTTTCGCCCCAAACCACAAAGCTACTAGTATATATTTACAGCTACAGGCTTTCGCTTTAAGGGCGAGCCTATTTGTAGCAGGTATACACTTTCGCAGAGTTTATTGTGGCGAATATGAGCGGGCTTCCTGTACTACAATATAAACGATAACGTTTTCCACGTGCTGGGGAGAAATACTGCTTCTACTCAAGGAATACCTGGTGCTCTACTGCTGGGCTCAGCTGTAGGGGTTGGATTCCATCCCTCGTAGGTGGATCTGGGTCGGAATACCATGCACACCTCATACACAGAGCGTGCGATACGGACGAAGGCTGGGAAGGAAATGAGTCAGAAACAGGTCGCACGGTGCTAGCTTGCCTATAGTTTTAATGGAACGGACAGGTTTTGCTACGTTCCCGAGCTTGTTGATTGAAGTTAATTACCGTATTTTTATTCAATAAATATAAAAATATAAAATAAAATACTTTTTATGCCACAATAAATGTTAAAGAAATATATTTTTTAAAATATAACTTATGCCCCAGGAATAGTATAATACTCTAACATCTTTAAAAATCATGTATTAAATTAAAAAGAATAAAAATATATGCGGATATTTTGTAATTAATTATTAATATCCATTTCTTTACAAATATCTTACAGACTTTACACACACACACATACTTAGAATATCAAAAAAGTCAAATTTTATTTTAAATCTGTTTTCAGGGATAGATTAGGGTAGGTTTGACGTATATTTGACCCAAATTTCAACCCTTTTGGACAAGAGGTAAAAATTTGGCAAAGCGGTGAACACAAAAACAAAATTATAAATTTTTTTGTATTAAATTTACCGCTTTGCCAAATTTTTACTGCTTACCCAAAAAGGTTAAAATTTGGGTCAAATGTACTCCAATCTTAACCTTATCTATCGCTGAAAACAGATTTAAAATATCTGCCCCCGTTTTTTATTTACATATTTTTTTATTCACCCCTGTCAAAATAAAAGTTTGTTAGTTATTAATATTATTTCATGACGGCCCTGTCTTTCAAAAGTTATAATTTCAAAATGGGGACAGATATTTTAAATCTGTTTTCAGTGGTAGATTACCGAAGGTTTGAAGCATATCTGACCCAAATTTTAACCTTGTTGGACAAGCGGTAAACACAAAAAAAAATATAAAATCTTTTGTATCAAATTTACCGCGTTGCCAATTTTTTATCGCTTAACCAAAAGGGTTTTAATTTGGCTCAAATATACCTCAATCCTTCCTTTATCTACCACTAGAAACAGAATTGAAATATCTGCCCTGGTTTTTGATTTATATATTTTTTTACCCACCCATGTCAAAATAAAAGTTGTAATTTTTTGTCAGTTAATTTTATTTTATAACGGCCCTGTTTTTAAAAAGGTATAATTTCAAAATAAAGAAAGATATTTTTAATCTGTTTTCAGAAATAGATTAGGGAAGGTTTGAAGCATATTTGATTCAAATTTCAACTCTGTTGGTCAAGCGGTAAAAATTTGGCAAAGCGGTAAACACAAAAAAAAAATTATCGCTTAACCAAAAGGACTTAAATTTGGATCAAATATACTTCAATCCTTCCTTTATCTACCGCTGAAAACAGAATTAAAATATCTGCTTCCGTTTTTGATTTATATATTTTTTTATCCACCCATGTCAAAATAAAAGTTGTAATTTTTTGTTAATTAATTTTATTTTATGACGGCTCTGTCTTTAAAGAGTTATAATTTCAAAATGGAGACAGATATTTAAAATCTGTTTTCAAAGATAGATTACGAAAGGTTTGAAATATATTTGACCCAAATTTCAACCTTGTTGCTTAAGCGGTAAAAATTTGACAAAACGGTAAATTTGATATAAAAATTTTATAAATTTTCTTTTGTGTTTACCGCTTTGCCAAATTTTTGTCGCTAAGTCAAAAGAGTTTAAATTTGGTCCAAATATACATTAAACCTTCCCATATTTATTTCTGAAAACAGAATTGAAATATCTGTTAATGTTTTTGATTTATATATTTTTTTATCCACCCATGTCAAAATAAAAGTTGTAATTTTTGTTAGTTAATTTTATTTTATGACGGCTCTGTCATTAAAAAGTTATAATTTCAAAATGGGGACAGATATTTTAAATCTGTTTTCAAAGATAGATTAGGGAAGGTTTGAAAAATATTTGACCCAAATTTCAACCTTGTTGGACAAGCGGTAAAAATTTGGCAAAGCGGTGAACACAAAAACAAAATTATAAATTTTTTTATATTAAATTTACAGCTTTTTTCAAGAACTATGCGTAAATAAAATAAATTATTAGATAAAATATATTTAGATTTAAATAATAAATAGTTATTTACAAAAATTATTTTGTGAAAATTTTTGTAAGAAATAAATTGATTTTTATTTTTATTCATTATCTCTGAAATTAAAACGAATATAAAAAAAAGTTTCAACCAAACTACCTTTATTTTTATTTACAAATATATTTTTAATGACAAACTTGGGCGAAATGTTATTAGTTTAGCCAAAAAATGGATTTACTCAAAATTATTAATACCAAAACAATACTGCTGCTGTACTCTATGATGAAACTTATGAACTATATTTTAATGTCGTGTTGTAAGAAAATACGTTGATATATCGTGTAAATGGGAGAAAATCAATACAATCTACAAATCAATTATCCAATTAATTTCGCGGAAATGTGTATGGGGTCTAAGCGGGAAGAAAAATTGTTTAAACAAATGCCATTTGATTATTAATCAAATGACAGATGGAAATCTTGTTAAATTTATCATTTTAAATAAATTAATAATTAAAATATAGTTTAATACACGATTTTATGTTTATTATAATTAAAATATGCTTTTCTTTGTCAATTTTATTTGACGTTTGTTATATCTGCAGCAAGATGTCTCCACGTGTATTACAGCAAATCTGACCTTCATAAAATCCAGGACTGTAATTAAAAATTATTGTCTACAGAACATGTTTAACAGTTTTTTGGGCAAAAATTTATATGTATTTCAACAAGGATAAGACAATAGTTTATAAAAAATACAAAATAAATGATCCAACTTGTTTATTTAAGAATATGTACGGAAATATTGACTAGCAGAAAATTTCCTGAATACGTCTTGTGTGATAGCAACAAATTATTTATGGAATGCAAAATATGACTGGCGCTGGCGCTTAAATACCATAAAATGTACATTGGAATTTCTTTAAAATTTGACCTCATACGATAATTTTTCAATTAAATATTATATTCGTAAGATCGTCAGATGTACATAGGATCCAAAGGCGCTATCGACAAATTTGTTTCTCAACCCATCTTTCGGTAGCAAAAATCTACCAATTAATTAACGGGAGGTACGGTTTTAATTTTATAAAGTCGATTCCATGGGTTAAAATACATAAGTGTACCAAATTTTATTAATATATTTCAACAAAAGGCCATATAATTAATAAATTTTTAAATGTCGTTGACCAGAAAAATTACGGTTTTCACCATTTTAAATAGTTTTCTTATTATGGCTTAAACCATTCGTACAATAATTCTGAAAATTAGTATACTTGTATTAAAAAATACGTAGATTTCAGTTATAAAGTCGACAGGTTTGTATCTCCACCCAGTTTTGGGCAGCATATATGTACCCATTTAAGGGTTTATTTTATAAAAAATCGATTTCTTGTGTCAAAATACATATGTGCACCAATTTTTGTTAATTTTCGCTGAAGGATATACTAAATATTTGAACTTGTATTTGCCCTAAATTTCAGGAATCTTGTCGGCGTCCGACGCATAGCTTGCGCACTAAAAATTCAAAGATTTGCGGTAAAATTCAAAGTGTGTTTATTTGAAATTCCTTCAACAAAAAAATATGAAAATTGGTACACTTATGTAAGAAGATACGTAGAATCTGATGGTGAAGTCGAAAATTGTTTATCTTTACCCAGTTTTAGGTGGTGATTATCTACTCATTTAAGGGTTGAGGGTACGATTTTAATTTTAAGAAAAATCGATTTTTTGGGTCATAGTACACATATTTACTGATTTTTGTTAAAATATTACAAGCGATAATTTAGTAATATCAAAATAAAATTTTCAGAGGTCATTGACCCTAAATGTGTAGGATTCAGAATCTTATATTACTATAAATATACCAATAGTACAATAATTGTGAAAATAGGTATACATGTACAGAAAATATGTAGATTCTAATGATGAAGCCGACATATATGTATCTCTACCCAATTTTGGGTAGCATATGTCTATCCATTTAAGTGTTGAAGACAGAGGTTTAATTTTATTAAAAATCGATTCCTCGGGTCAAAATTCATATGTACAGTGATTTTTATCATGTTCTTTTGAGTGGTTCAGTTTTAATTGTAACATTATCAACAATGGTATTTACATATATCGCTACTCAAAAATGGTTTTACTAATTGATTTATGGTACTTAGACCAATTAAGCAAAAATTTTGAAAACTGGGTTGTTTATATAAGAAAGTCCATAGAATCTAATGGTGCTATATAAAAAATCCAGCTTCACCCATTTTCGGGTGGTAAATATACACCCATTTTTGGGTAAAGGATATGAATTTAATTTTAACAAAAATCGATTCCTCGATTTAAAATACATATGTGTACCAATTTCCATTTGAATATTCTTAAGAACACAAAAGTTATACGTTTTCATGCTATTGTTCAAAAATAAGGGTTTCAAAAATTATTTTTTACTGGGCTTAAATAACTAATAGAATAATTCTGAAAATTGGTGTACTTGTATTAAAAAATACGTAGAATTTAATGATCAAGTCGACAGGTTTGTCTCTCCACCCAGTTTTGGGTAGCGTGTATCTACCTATTTAAGGGTTAAAGATAGGGGTATAATTTTATCAATAATCGATTCCTCGGGTCAAAATACATATGTATACGATTTTTTGTTAATTTTCTACAAAGGATATATTTAAACTTGTATTTGCCCTAAATTTCAGGAATCTTGTCGGCGTCTGACGCGTAGCTTGCGCATTGAAAATTCAAAGATTTGCGGTAAAATTCAAAGTGTGTTTATTTAAAATCCCTTCAACAAAAAGATTTGAAATTCGGTATATTTATGTAAGAATATACGTAGAATCTGATGGTGTAGTCGAAAATTGTTTAACTTTACCCAATTTTGGGTGGTAAGTATCTACCCATTTAAGGATTGAGGGTGTGAATTTAATTATACGAAAAATAGATTCTTTGGGTCATAGTACACATGTCCACGAATTTTTGTTAAAATATTACAACAGGTAATTCAGTAATAACAAAACAAAATTTTCGGAGGTCATTGACCCTAAAGGTGTAGCATTCAGAATGTTGTATTACTGTAATTCTCTGAAATTAAAACGAATATAAAAAAAAGTTTCAACCAAACTGCCTTTTATTTTTAATTACAAATATTTTTTCTTATGACAAACTTGGGCGAAATGTTATTAGTTTAGTCAAAAAATGGATTTTCTCAAAATTATTAATACCAAAACAATACAGCTGCTGTACTCTATGATGAAACTTATGAACTATACTTTTGTGTTGCATTGTAAGAAAATACGTTGATGTATCGTGTAAATGGGAGAAAATCAATAATATCGACAAATCAATTAACCAATCAAGCTCGTGGAAATATATATAGGATCTAAGCGGGAAGAAAAATTGTTTAAACAATTATCATTTGATTATTAATCAGATGACAGATGGAAAACTTGTTAAACTTATCATTTTAAATAAATTAATAATTAACATAAAGTTTGATACACGATTTTATGTTTATTATAACTAAAATATGCTTTTCTTTGTCAATTTTATTTGACGTTTGTTATTTCTGCAGCAAGATGTCTCCACGTGTATTACAGCAAATCTGACCTTCAAGAAATCCAGGGCTGTAAATAAAAATTATTGTCTACAGAACATGTTTAACAGTTTTTTGGGCCAATATTTATATGTATTTCAACAAGACTAAAACAATAGTTTATAGAAAATACAAAATAAATGATCAAACTTGTTTATTTAAGAATATATACTGAAATATTGACTAGCAGAAATTTCCTGAATACGTCTTGTGTGATAGCAACAATTTATTTATGGAATGCAAAATATGACTGGCGCTGGCGCTTAAATACCATAAAATGTACATTGGAATTTCTTTAAAATTTGACCACATACAATAATTTTTCATTTAAATATTGTTATAATATGTAATTTGGAGGTTAAATAAATATAATATTGTACATATTATTCATTTTTTATTATAATAAACACCATATTTTGTTATATACATTATAGAGTGTACAGAATAAAAGTATTTCATTGTTTATTAATATTACATACAATAATTGTTAACTATAACATATTGTAAATATTATGCTAATAATACAGTTTACAGAAATAAACATATAATACAAAATAAATAAAAATTAATATGTATAACATTGACATGGCATCTACATTGTTTTGTTTTCATTTTTCTTCACTAAATTTTCACAAAAGTTAATGTGTTATATATCAGAAGATTCATCACAAAATTCTGAGTATAAAAATATAAAATTCATAAATTATAACTATAATATATCGCTAATATCTTATACATTTCATCTGACATACTTGGATTTATTTCAGTTACAAATTTCAATACAAAATTTTCATTAAAAGTTAATAAATTATACATCAGCCGATTCAGTGTGAAGCACTGAGTAAAATGATACTAAATACTTGTACTAAAATATTAAAGTAACACTAACATTATCCATCTAGTCTTATTAAAGGTTATTAATCATTATTTTGTTGTTTGATGTCATCTCGTTGTGTTTTGTCTTCTTTAATTCGTCCCACATTCTTCGTCTATATAAAAACAACCCCCGGAGTTTAGTCCTGCGATATTTCATCCCTTAAACAAAAATATTCTTCGCTAGACAACTCCAAACAATTGTAATGTTTGCATTTAATAGGATCTTGTAATCATCTCATTTGGCATTCTGTAAAAAAAAAAAACTTATACAATGATAATAATAATGTTATTTATTGATTATTATATACAAATATACATACCGTAATATAATACATGAAATATTGCAATGTCCATTTGGTTTAATAGGCATTGAAAGCTGTAGCATCTTTGCAAAAATCAATAAAATGAACCAAAAGTGTTGTTATTAAATTTGTAATAATTAAAGTGCAAAACAAGCACTAGTAAAGTATTGTCTTCGCCAGATCTTCTGTAGTGTTATGAGAACTCGTTATATTAACTGGTTTTTCATCTAGAAACCAGTTTTTCAAGTCCAGTACATCCTTTGAAAACCGGTTTTTGATTTAATATTTGATGTCAGACCGGTTTCCATTTCGATACTTCCTCGAAAACCGGTTTATTTTATACATTTCCTGAAAACTGATTGCCTGCACCTGAAATACGATAATTGTTCGTATATCCATTGTTTAAACAAATGTTTTCTTACCAAATATAACTTTGTAATAAAACAAAAAGTCTTAATTATTATTGTTTCCCGTTCTTCTCATGTTGTACATTTGTTATTAACAATTGCCCATCAGCTGACATTTGACGTTTAAGGTTATAATATTGTTATTAACAATTAACAAAACATTGGTTGTTATTAATTTCTAATACATGAAACTGAAAAATATAATCAAAAAAATATAATTAAATAAATTTGTTGGATTGTTTATTAAATAAATAAATAAATAGTAGTTCCACGATATTGACACAGATGTCACAACCAATATCGTTTTGGGCTAATGAAACACAAATATATATGGATTTTTTGTTTAAATCAATAATACAATTATATCCTTTGCAGAAAATTAACAAAAATTGGTATACTTATGTATTTTGACATTATGAATCGATTTTCGATTGAAACCATATCTAAAACCCTTAAATGGGTACATATATGCTACCCAAAACTGGGTGGAGATACAAACCTGTCTACTGCACCGCTAAATTCTACGTATTTTATAATACAAGTATAACAATTTTCAGAATTATTGTACGAATGGTTTAAGCCATAATAAGAAAACTATTTAAAATGGTTTAAATACGTATAAAATATGACATCTGTTTTCTTAGTTTAAATTTTTTATGGCAGGTGGCACCATATGTAAAATCCACCCACACAACCTTGAAATTCTTTAGTTTTTCCAGTGCAGACGCCTTCTTTAGGGGGCCTGTTTTTTAACTTGCCCCCAAATACTCATATAAATAATACATGGCAAAAACTTTGCACCGACAGGCATGGATTGGAATGTATAACATTGCTCAATCGAAAAATCAATAATATTGATCATGCGCAGTAAATCAAATTAAAATGAGTTAAAGATCCTGTTTTCAAAAATATGAGAATTTTAAAAAAAGTTTCAAACTAACCCCCCCCCCTAGAATTAAATTTTGAAAAACTTTTTTCAAATAAATTTTGTCCTCAAGTAAACCGTTTAGCCTGAAATGAATTTTATTACAATTATGCAATAAAATTTAAAAATTTGCTAGGGCTGTACTTAAAAAAATTTTACAACCAAATTTTGGGTATATATGCAACTTAACCCGTAGATTCCAAAAATCGATATGTCGACTTTGTAGGTCTACCAATTTTTGGGGTGACTGCCTCTTGCCCAAAAATGGGGGTGTTAGAAAATTGGCTTATCGATTTTTGGAATCTACGGCTCAAGTTTTATATGTACCCAAAATTTGGTTAATTAATAATAATAAACAAAAAAGTTTTTTTTCAAAAATTTTCTTTATTTTAAAATTACTCAAAGATCCTGTTTTCAAAAATATAAGAATTTTTAAAAAAGTTTCAAACTAACCCCACCTAGAATTTAATTTTAAGAAACTTTTTTCAAATAAATTTTGTCCTCAAGTAAACCGTTTAGCCGGAAATGATTTTTATTCCAATTATGCAATTACATTTAAAAATTCGCCAGGGCTGTACTTATCAAAATTTCTCAACCAAATTTGGGTTTATATGCAACTCGACCCGTAGATTCCAAAAATCAATGTGTCGACTCCGTAGGTCTACCAATTTTTGGGTTGACTGCCCTTAACCCAAAAATAAATTTACACCCATTTTTGGGTAAAAGATATGGGTTTAATTTTAACAAAAATCGATTTCTCGGTCCAAAATACAATTTTTATTTGAATATTCTTAAGAACACAAAAGTTATTCGTTTTCATGCTCAAGTTAAAAAATATGGTTTCATAAATATTTTTTTACTGGGCTCAAACAACTTGTACTATAATTCTAAAATTAAGAAACTGACATAAAAAAATTCTTAGAACTTAATGATCAAGTCGATAGGTTTGTATCTCCACCCAATTTTGGGTAGCGTACATCTACCCATTAAAGGGTTAAAGATAGGGGTTTAATTTTATCAAAAATCGATTCCTCGGATCAAAATACATATGTACCCCAATTTTTGCTACTTTTCTGCAAAGGATATACTAAATATTTAAACTTGTATTTGCCCTAAATTTCAGGAATCTTGTCGGCGTCCGACGCGTAGCTTGCGCACTAAAAATTCAAAGATTTGCGGTAAAATTCAAAGTGTGTTTATTTGGAATTCCTTTAATAAAAAAATTTGAAATTCGGTGTATTTATATAAGGATATACGTAGAATCTGATGGTGAAGTCAAAAATTGTTCAACTCTATCCAATTTTGGGTGGCGTGTATCTATTTATTTAAGGGTTGAGGGTATGAATTTAATTTTACTAAAAATCGATTGTTTGGGTCATAATACACATGTCCTCGAATTTTTGTTAAAATATTACAACAGGTAATTTAGTAATATCAAAACAAAGTTTTCATAGGTCATTGACCCTAAAGGTGTACAAGAATTTAATATATTATGTTATATTCTTGTACAAAATTCTTAACATTCTTTGTAAGATTGCAGTGCAGACGCCTTGTTAAAGGGGCACGATTTTAATGTGTCCCCAAAAGCCTATATAGTTTATACATAACAAAAAATCTATACCGACACCATATGGAATAGCAAAATCCAAAAAATCAATAAATGCGAGCATGCGCAGTGGAACAAAATAATACTTTCGCAATTATCTCATAGATGGCACAGAAGTATAAAGCTTAATTTACACATATACATAAAGCTTAATTTACAAAATCATAAATGTGATTTTAAATGTCTTCAATAGATGGCCCAATATTATAAAGCTTTATTTACATATGTATATAAAGGTTGATTTACACAAACATATAAAATGTAATTTTATATTTATGGTCAGACTGCACGCATATAAAAGCAATCTTCAAATAATTTCTGTTATTAAAAATACAATAAAATACTATGAGATAATTTTATAGAAGTCGAACGGAGATATGCGAATAGAGAAGAAAATATTT
The DNA here is from genome assembly GCA_943142095.1 of Ophonus ardosiacus. NCBI lineage: Eukaryota > Metazoa > Arthropoda > Insecta > Coleoptera > Carabidae > Ophonus > Ophonus ardosiacus. Next base: position 12,615,986 of record OW964841.1, on the reverse strand, counting down.
TTTTTAAATCAGTGCTTCTAATGATACAACACAAAGTTATATATTTTTTAATCGGATGGCACGTATTGTTGTAATTAATTGTCAATTATTTCCTCTTTATTTAATATAAAGTTATTATTATTTCTAAATGATTTTAGTAGTAAATAGAACGTAGATTTTTAAAATTTAAAAAATAAAAAAAATAGCTGGTTGGGGAATCGAACCCAAAACCTTTGGGTCCAAAGGCCGTCATGCTAACCGTTATACCACGGTAGACATTTAAAAATCGTTTCATATTACATGATGAAAACCTGAAATCATTATTTCTACATTTGCAAATTCTTATGTTCATGGTTTATGCTTAATTTTATTTTCGAGAGATGTGAACACTTTCATAAGAATCTATTGTTCATATCGTTATTTTGATTATTATGTATAATTTTACTTTTGGAACTGTGAATGAGGTTTTACGATGCAAATCAAATAGAACATACTTTAGCTATGGAATAGGCCTAAAAATATATGCCATCCCATTAAAAAAATATAACTTTGTGTTGTATCTTGCGAAGCACTGATTGAAAAAAAAATTTTTTCTTCTTTATTCAGATATCTCCGTTCGACTTCTATACAATTGTCTTATAGTATTTTATCATATCTTTAATAACATAGAAAATATTTGAAAATTGCTTTTATATGAGTGTGGAAATTAAGCTTTATATTACAGTGCCATCTGATCATTTATATAAAATTACATTTTATATGTTTGTGCAAATCAAGCTTTAGAAGCATGTGTAAATCAAGCTTTATAATACAGGGCCATCTATTGATCACATATAAAATTACATCTGATGTTTGTGTAAGTTAAGCTTTATGTACATGTGTAAATTAAGCTTTATCATTCAGTGCCATCTATTAGATAATTATGAAAGTATTATTTAGTTCTACTGCGCATGCTCGCATTTATTGATTTTTTGGATTATGCTATTCCATATGTGTCGGTATAGATTTTTTGTTATGTATTAACTATATAGGCATTTGGGGACACATTAAATCGTGCCCCTTAAACAAGGCGCCTGCACTGGAAACTTACAAAGAATGTTAAGAATTTTGTACAAGAATTTAACATGTGCTGACAACTGTATTTAAAAATTTAAACTAATAAATCGATTGAGATCATAAAATCAATAAAAATGATTCTAGCAAAGCAGGCGTAATTGATGTGGCTGAAAAGTTGAAAATATTTAGTTCTGATTAAATTTTAGAAAATAATTGAGAATAATTTAAAACAGTTTCCGGCAATTCTGAATAAAAAGCTCATAGTTGAGAACAAATTAAAATAGTTTCTATTATACGGTTTTCATCATTTTCATTTTTTTTACTGGGCTTAAACAGTACAATAATTCTGAAAATTAACAAACTTATATAAAAAAATTCTGAGAATTTAATGGTCAAGTCGACAGGTTTATATCTCCACCCAGTTTCGGGTAGCGTATATCTACCCATTTAAGGGTTGAAGATAGGGGTTTAATTTTATCAAACATCGATTCCTCGTGTCAAAATAAATAGGTATACTAATTTTTGTTAATTTTCTGCAAAGGATATACTAAATATTTAAACTTGTATTTGCCCTAAATTTCAGGAATCTTGTCGGCGTCTGACGCGTAGCTTGCGCACTGAAAATTCAAAGATTTGCGGTAAAATTCAAAGTGTGCTTATTTGAAATTCCTTCAACAAAATAATTTGAAAATTGGTACACTTATGTAAGAATATACGTAGAATCTGATGGTGTAGTCGAAAATTGTTTAACTCTACCCAATTTTGGGTGGTAAGTATCTACCCATCTAAGAGTTGAGGGTGTGAATTTAATTATACGAAAAATCGATTGTTTGGGTCATAATACACATGTCCACGAATTTTTGTTAAAATAATAAAACAGGTAATTCAGTAATAGCAAAACAAAATTTTCAGAGGTCATTGACCCTAAAGGTGTAGCATTCAGAATGTTGTATTACTTTAATTCTCTGAAATTAAAACGAATATAAAAAAAAGTTTCAACCAAACTGCCTTTTATTTTTAATTACAAATATTTTTTCTTATGACAAACTTGAGCGAAATGTTATTAGTTTAGTCAAAAAATGGATTTTCTCAAAATTATTAATACCAAAACAATACTGCTGTACAGCTGTATGATGAAACTTATGAACTATACTTTTGTGTTGCATTGTAAGAAAATACGTTGATGTATCGTGTAAATGAGAGAAAATCAATAATATCGACAAATCAATTAACCAATCAAGCTCGTGGAAATATGTATAGGATCTAAGCGGGAAGAAAAATTGTTTAAACAAATGTCATTTGATTATTAATCAAATGACAGATGAAAATCTTGTTAAACTTATCATTTTAAATAAATTAATAATTAAAATGTAGTTTGATACACGATTTTATGTTTATTATAATTAAAATATGCTTTTGTTTGTCAATTTTATTTGACGTTTGTTATATCTGCTGCAAGATGTCTCCACGTGTATTACAGTAAATCTGACCTTCATAAAATCCAGGACTGTAATTAAAAATTATTGTCTACAGAACATGTTTAACAGTTTTTTGGGCCAAAATATATATGTATTTCAACAAGTATAAGACAATAGTTTATAAAAAATACAAAATAAATGATCAAACTTGTTTATTTACGAATATATACGGAAATATTGACTAGCAGAAAATTTCCTGAATACGTCTTGTGTGATAGCAACAAATTATTTATGGAATGCAAAATATGACTGGCGCTGGCTCTTGAATACCATAAAATGTACATTGGAATTTCTTCAAAATTTGACAACATACAATAATTTTTCATTTAAATATTGTTATAATACATAATTTGGAGGTTAAATAAATATAATATTGTACATATTATTCATTTTTTATTATAATAAATACCATATTTTTTTTATATATATTATAGAGTGTACAGAATAAAAGTATTTCATTGTTTATTAATATTATATACAATAATTGTGAACTATAACATATTCTTAGTATAAAAATATAAAATTCATAAATTAATACTATAATATATCGCTAATATCTTATACATTTCATATGACATACTTGGATTTTTTCAGTTACAATTTTTAATACAAAATTTTCATTAAAAGTTAATAAATTATACATCAGCAGATTCAGCGTGAAGAACTGAGGAAAATGATACTAAATACTTGCACTAAAATATTAATGTAACACTAACATTATCCATCTAGTCTTATTAAAGGTTATTTATCATTATTTTGTTGTTTGATGTTATCTGTTTGTGTTTTGTCTTCTATGATTCGTCCCACATTCTTCGTCTACATAAAAACAACCCCCGCAGTTTAGTCCTGCTATATTTCATCCCTTAAACAACAATATTCTTCGCTAGACAACTCCAAACATTTGTAATGTTTGCATTTAATAGGATCTTGTAATCATCTCATTTGGCATTCTGTAAAAAGAACTTATAAAATGATAATAATAATAATGCTATGTATTGATTATTATATACAAATATACATACCGTAATAAAATACATGTAATATTGCTATGTCCATTTGGTTTAAGAGGCATTGAAAGCTGTAGCATCTTTGCAAAAATCTATAAAATGAACCAAAAGTGTTATTAAATTTGTAATAATTAAAGTGCAAAACAAGCACTAGTAAAGCATTGTCTTCGCCAGATCTTCTGTAGTTTTATGAGAACTCGTTATTTTAACTGGTTTCATCTAAAAACCGGTTTTTCATGTCTAGTACTTGCTCTGGAAACCGGTTTGTAATTTAGTATTTGATGTCAGACCGGTTTTTCATTTCGATACTTCCTCGAAAACCGGTTTATTTTTCGTATATCCATTGTTTAAACAAATGTTTTCTTACCGAATATAACTTTGCAATAAAACAAAAAGTCTTAATTATAATTGTTTCCCGTTCTTCTCATGTTGTACATTTGTTATTAACAATTGCCCATCAGCTGACATTTGACGTTTAAGGTTATAAAATTGTTATTAACAATTAACAAAACATTGGCTGTTATTAATTTCTAATACATGAAACTGAAAAATATAATCAAAAAAATATAATTAAATAAATTTGTTGGATTGTTTATTAAATAAATAAATAAATAGTAGTTCCATAAAATTAACACAGATGTCACTACCAATATCGTTTTGGACTAATAAAACACAAATATTTCGATTTTTTTGTTTAAATCAATAATACAATCATTTTTGAAAATTGTATTGTTTAATAAATGTTATTAACGTTACATGTTTCAAGATTTCATTTGCATTAAGTACATATTTTACTGAATCATTATTTTATACCAGATAATTTATAAAATATCGATTTATTGATTAATACAAGACATAAGAACCATTTATACAAATTTATTTAAAGTTATTGTTCTAGTATAAATTAATTTTAATAGGGATAGTGTATTAAATAACAATTCTAAATAATTATTTATTTACAAGTTAATGTACAAATATGTCATTAAATAAAAAAACAAAATGGACCATTCAAAATATTTTGATAAAAATTACTGCACATATATATTTTGACCCAAGGAATAGATTTTTTATAAAAATTAAACCTTTATCTTTAACCCTTAAATAAGTAGATACGTACCACCCAAAATTGGGTACAGATAAATAATTTTCGACTTCACCATCAGATTCTACGTATGTTCTTACATAAGTGTACCAATTTTCAAATTATTTTGTTGAAGGAATTTCAAATAAACACACTTTGAATTTTACCGCAAATCTTTGAATTATCAGTGCGCAAGCTACGCGTCGGACGCCGACAAGATTCCTAAAATTTAGGGCAAATACAAGTTCAAATATTTAGTATATCCTTTGCAGAAAAATTAACAAAATTTAGTATACATATTTATTTTGACACGAGGAATCGATTTTTGATAAAATTAAACCCCTATATTCAACCCTTAAATGGGTAGATATATGCTACCCGAAACTGGGTGGAGATACAAACTTGTTGACTTGACCATTAAATTCTACGAATTTTTTTTATATAAGTTTGTTAATTTCCAGAATTATTGTACTAGTTTAAGCCCAGTAAAAAAAAATTAAAAATGATGAAAACCTATAATGGAAACTATTTTAATTTGTTTCTCAAGTATGTGCTTCTCATTCAGAATTGCCGGAAAACTGTTTTTAAATTATTCTCAATTATTTTCTAAAATTTAATCAGAACGAAATATTTTCAACTTTTCAGCCACATCAATTACGCCTGCTTTGCTAGAATCATTTTTATTGATTTTATGATCTCAATCGATTTATTAGTTTAAAATTTTTAAATACAGTGTCAGCACATGTTAAATTTCTTGTACAAAATTCTTAACATTCTTCGTAAGATTCCAGTGCAGACGCCCTAGTTTAAGGGGCACGATTTTAATGTGTCCCCAAAACCCTATATAGTTAATACATAACAAAAAAATCTATACCGACACATATGGAATAGCATAATCCAAAAAATCAATAAATGCGAGCATGCGCAGTAGAACAAAATAATACTTTCATAATTATCTAATAGATGGCACTGAATGCTAAAGCTTGATTTACACATGTACATAAAAGCCTTTATTTACAAAAACATAAAATGCGATTTTATATGTGATCCATAGATGGCCCTGTATTATAATGCTTGATTGACACATGCAGCTAAAGCTTGATTTACACAAACATATAAAATGTAATTTTATATAAATGATCAGATGGCACTGTAATATAAAGCTTAATTTCCACACTCATATAAAAGCAATTTTCTATGTTATTAAAGATACAATAAAATACTATAAGACAATTGTATAGAAGTCGAACGGAGATATCTGAATAAAGTAGGAAATATTTTTTTTCAACCAGTGCTTCGCAAGATACAAACACAAAGTTATATTTTTTTTAATGGGATGGCATATATTTTTAGTCCTATTCCATAGCTAAAGTATGTTTCTATTTGATTTGCATCGTAAAACTTCATTCACAGTTCCGAAAATTTCAGCTTTTCATCATGTAAAATGAAACGATTTTTAAATGTCTACCGTGGTATAACGGTTAGCATGACGGCTTTTGGGCCCAAAGGTTTTGGGTTCGTTTCCCAACCAGCTATTTTTTTTATTTTTTAAATTTTAAAAATCTACGTTCAATTTACTACTAAAATCATTTAGAATTAATAATAAATTTATATTAAATGAAGAGGAAATAATTAACAATAAATAATTACAACAATATATGCCATCCGATTAAAGAAATATAACTTTGTGTTGTATCATTAGAAGCACTGATTTAAAAAAAATATTTTCTTCTCTATTCGCATATCTCCGTTCGACTTCTATAAAATTATCTCATAGGATTTTTAATAACATAGAAATTATTTGAAGATTACTTTTATATGCGTGCAGTCTGACCATAAATATAAAATTACATTTTATATGTTTGTGTAAATCAAGCTTTATATACATATGTAAATAAAGCTTTATAATATTGGGCCATCTATTGATGACATTTAAAATCACATTTATGATTTTGTAAATTAAGCTTTATGTATATGTGTAAATTAAGCTTTATACTTCTGTGCCATCTATGAGATAATTGCAAAAGTATTATTTTGTTCCACTGCGCATGCTCGCATTTATTGATTTTTTGGATTTTGCTATTCCATATGTGTCGGTATAGATTTTTTTGTTATGTATAAACTATATAGGCACACTTTGAATTTTACCGCAAATCTTTGAATTTTCTGTGCGCAAAATACGCGTCAGACGCCGACAAGATTCCTGAAATTTAGGGCAAATACAAGTTCAAATATTTAGTATATCCTTTGTAGAAAATTAATAAAAATAGGTATACATATGTATTTTGACCCATGGAATCGATTTTTGATAAAATTGAAACCATATCTGAAACCCTTAAGTGGGTACATATATGCTACCCAAAAACTGGGTGAAGATACAAACCTGTCAAATTTACCGCTAAATTTTACGTATTTTTTAATACAAGTATACCAATTTTCAGAATTATTGTACGAATGGTTTAAGCCATAATAAGAAAACTATTTAAAATGGTTTAAATACAAATAAAATATGACACTTGTTTTCCTAGATTAAATTTTTTTATGGCAGGTGGCACCATATGTAAAATCCACCCACACAACCTTGAAATTCTTTAGTTTTTTCCAGTGCAGACGCCTTCTTTAGGGGGCCTGTTTCTTTAAATGCCCCCAAACACTCATATAAATAACACATGGCAAAAACTTTGTACCGACAGGCATGGTTTGGAATGTGTAAGATTGATCGATCGAAAAATCAATAATTCTGGTCATGCGCAGTAAATCAAATTAAAATGAGTTAAAGATCCTGTTTTCAAAAATGTGAGAATTTTTAAAAAAAGTTTCAAACTAACCCCACCTAGAATTTAATTTTGAGAAAACTTTTTTCAAATAAATTTTGTCCTCAAGTAAACCGTTTAGCCGGAAATGATTTTTATTCCAATTATGCAATTACATTTAAAAATTCGCCAGGGCTGTACTTATAAAAATGGGGCCTGTTTTTTTAAATGCCCCCAAACACTCATATAAATAATACATGGCAAAAAACTTTGCACCGACAGGTATGGTTTGGAATGTGTAAGATTGATCGATCGAAAAAATCAATAATTCTGATCATGCGCAGTAAATCAAATTGTTTTTTTTTATGAATAAATTTATGATATTTAATTTGTTTAATTATTTTTTTTGAATATATTCGTCAATTTTATGCACCAGAAATTAATAATAACTAATATTTTATTAATTGTTAATAACAATTGTTATAACCTCAAATGACAGATGACAACAATAATGGATATAAACAAATGTACATAAAGGGTAGGTTGTATGAATAAAGCACACTGTGTTTTTATTTTTTAATAAAATGGATTATTGACGATCGATTTCGCCGTTTTTTACGGCATCTTCAGGTCAATGCTGAAAAAAATTTTTTATTATAAATTTTTAACATGTGAAAATATTTGTTTTAGTAAACAGTAAAAGTATTTTGATATTGTAGAAAAAGTTAGATGTTTTAATAAATTATTTAAAAATATTATATGCTAATATTGTAACCATGTGTTAAGATTGAAAAAAAATTGAGAATGTAAGGTTATGAGTGAGTAGTTTGCAACAATCATAAATTATAAGTATTGAAAAATTGAACTTACCGTCTGCAAAGAACGTAAAAAGAAATACATGATGTTATATTGTATGTAGAAATATGTAAAAAATTACTTTATAAAGTTAAAATACAACGTGTTCATGTTGAAGAGTCAAGAAATGGAGACAGAATGAGATGGGAAGTGTAGTTGTGTAGTAGTTGAAAACAGGATGTAGATGGAACTATTGTTGTTGATGTGTGTTGGGTATTTTTGAAGGGCGGCAAAAATTTAAACATGTAATGCTCTGGGAAATCTATATTCTCGTGTAAAAGTTGTTGATTATTACCTTCCGTCAAAAGGAAGGTATTGTTTTTGGTCAAAAAATTCGGTGGTGAGTTTTTTAATGAATAAGCACGTTTTTAGGGTCCCTACAATACGAATGTACTATTTTTAAGATGATGTCTGTATGTGTGTGTCCGTGAGTGTGTTTGGGTGTGTGTCTGTGTGTGTGTCTGTGTGTGTGTCCGTGTGTGTGTGTGTGTGTGTGTGTGTGTGTGTGTGTGTGTGTGTGTGTGTTGTGTGACAAATTTTTCTCCGACGATAACTCCAAAACTAACAATTCTAAAAATTATGATTCTTTCATATTCCTCTTCTTTACAACCATATGAAGAGCTGATTAGATTTTGGTTATAAATTGGTCAACCGGAAGTACCCTTATTTGAAGTTCTTAACAGTTTTTTCTTGAAAAAATCGCAGTTAAATATCATTTTTCGACATTTTATGTGATTATCAATAGAAAGAATATCTTATTCTCTATACGGTTCGATTATACATTTTCCTTCATATTCAATAGATATAGAGTCATAGAGATATTAAGAGAGATTAACTTTCGAAAATCAGTCAGCATTGCAAAAATTATGAAAACAACAGACACATATATTCAAAAAAATCTAATTGACAGATGTCAGTGGCAAGTGCAAAACCAAAGTGGAAAGTATATGATCTGAAAGTGATATAAGTGACAGAGTGTCCCTCGCCAGTGACTTGCATTTGCGGTCTCGCCTCAAGATAGGAACTTATAATGCCAGAAGTACGAGAAAGGCAAAAGAGAAGATGGAAGGACTGTATAGCAGAAGATTTGAGAGAGAAAGAACTGTGTCACGAAGGTGCTTTGAACAGGAGTGAGTAGAAGAGAAGAGTAAGAAACAGCGACTTCTAATAAAATAGAGCAAAGTTGAAGCAGGAGGAAGTATTAAGTGCAATACATAATGTACGTTCGTATTCGTGTTAAAATTTTATTAGATTTTAGAATCTTTTCAAATGAACTTTCAGTATGGATATGTAAAAAATAGTGTGTTCTTGTTACAATTATACAGGATATATAGAATCTTTTTCAAGGAACTTTTGGTATAGGATATGTACAAAATACATCGAATTGACGGAAGGTCTTGTGCTGGCCACAACAGATTTTTGTGTTTATGTAATAGGATTTCATATTTTTCTAATATTTGTAATTTGTGACAGTTTGATTCTGCATGTAGTAATTGTATATTTTCTATATTTGTGGTGTGGTTATTGTTTATTAAATGTGTTCCTACAGCTGATAGTGGTCTATTTTTGATGTGTTCTTTAAAACGTGTTTGAAGGTTTCTGGTTGTGAGCCCGATATAAATACTATTACAACTGGAACATGATATTTTATATATTCCGCTTTTTTCTATGGGTAGTTTTTTTTGGTTTGCTGTTGTTGGAAATGGTGTTGAGATTAGGTTGTGATTTAGGAACTAAGTTTATATTGTATTTGTTAGTTGTGTGTTGTGTATGTAATTGTAGTATGGTATAGATATGTATGTATTATTTTTAAATTTAATGTGTTTGTATATTTTAGTTTAGTTAGTTAGTGGTCTCCATTTCTTGACTCTACAACATGAACACGTTGTATTTTAACTTTATAAAGTAATTTTTACATATTTCTACATACAATATAACATCATGTATTTCTTTTTACGTTCTTTGCAGACGGTAAGTTCAATTTTTCAATACTTATAATTTATGATTGTTGCAACTACTCACTCATAACCTTACATTCTCAATTTTTTTCAATCTTAACACATGGTTACAATATTAGCATATAATATTTTTAAATAATTTATTAAAAAATCTAACTTTTCTACAATATCAAAATACTTTTACTGTTTACTAAAACAAATATTTCACATGTAAAAAATTTACAATAAAAAAATTTTTCAGCATTGACCTGAAGATGCCGTAAAAAAACGGCGAAATCGATCGTCAATAAGCCATTTTTATTAAAAAAAAAATCTGTTGTGGCCAGCACAAGACCTTCCGTCAATTCCATGTATTTTGTACAAATCCCATACCAAAAGGTCCTTGGAACAGATTCTATATAATATCATGTAAAATCGAACACGAACACATACAATTTTTTACAAATTCCATACCAATAGTTCATTTGAAAAGGTTCTATAAATCCAATAAAATTATAACATAAACTACACTAAGTAATGTCCTTCCATCTTCTCTTTGGCCCTTTCCCTGCGTGTCACTTACGAGCAACACTATGACATACCAATTTTAGATCCTATACTTTTTTCCATATTTGGTTTTGCACTTGCAACTGACATCTGTCAATTAAATTTTTTTGAATAATTATGTCAGCTGTTTCCATGATAAATGGCAAAGCAGACTAATTTTTCAAAAATTAATTTCTTTATAATGCTTTAACTCTACATCTATTGAATATGAAGGAAAATGAATAATCAAACCATATAGAGAAGAGTATTTTCTTTAATAAATATAATAACAAAATGTCAAAAAATAATATTTAACTGCGTTTTTTTTAAGAAAAACTGTTAAAAACTTCAAATAAGGGTACTTCCGGTGGATCAATTATAACCAAAATCTAATCAACTCTTCATATGAATGTACAGAAGAGGAATACGAAAGAATTATAATTTTTAGAATTATAGTATTGGAGTTATCGTCGGAGAAAAATTTGTCACACACGGACACACATACACACACACACACACACACACACACATACATACAGACATCATCTTAAAAATAGTAAATTCGTATTGTAGGGACCCTAAAACGTGCTTATTCATTAAAAACTCACCACCGAATTTTTTGACCAAAGACAATACCTTCCTTACCTAAAGGTGACGGAAGGTAATAAAAACACAGTGTACTTTATTCATCAACTTCAAATGTACATAATTGGAACTGAAAACAAAAGTAATTTATTCACTTTTTATTTTGTTACAAGGTGATATTTGGTTAGTAAACATTTGTTTAAACAATGGATATGTAAATAAATTGTATTTCATGGCATGAAACCAGTTTTTCAGTAAAATAAACCAGATTTTGAGCGAGTATTGAACTTGAAAACCGGTTTGGGAAGAAACTGTTCATAAAAACCAGTACCGAAACCGGTTTGTATGGAAACTAGTTAGAAAAAACCGGTTTGCATAATAGGTTTAGAGACAACAAGGTTTATTAGCTCTTACATAGAGCTTCAGGCAATAATTTTTACAAATTTAATAACAACACTATTGGTTATTTTATAGATTTTTGCAAAGATGCTACAACAGCAACTTTCAATGCCTCTTAAACCAAATGGACATAACAATATGTCATGTATTATATTACGGTATGTATATTTGTGTATAATAATCAATACACAGCATTATTATTATCATTGTATACGTTTTTTTTACAGAATTCCAAATGAGATGATTACAAGATCCTATTAAATGCAAACATTACAAATGTTTGGAGTTGTCTAGCGAAGAATATTGTTGTTTAAGGGATGAAATATCGCAGGACTAAACTCCGGGGGTTGTTTTTTATGTAGACGAAGAATGTGGGATGAATCAAAGAAGACAAAACACAAACAGATGACATCAAACAACAAAATAATGATAAATAACTTTTAATAAGATTAGATGGATAATGTTAGTGTTACATTAATATTTTAGTACAAGTATTTAGTATCATTTTACTCAGGTCTTCACACTGAATCTGCTGATGTATAATTTATTAACTTTTAATGAAAATTTTGTATTGAAAATTGTAACTGACAAAAATTCAAGTATGTCAGATGAAATGTATAAGATATTAGCGATATATTATAGTTATAATTTATGAATTTTATATTTTTATACTCAGAGTTTTGTGCTGAATCTTCTGATGTATAACACATTAACTTTTTATGAAAATTTAGTGAAGAAAAATGAAAACAAAAAAATGTAGATGCCATGTCAGTGTTGTACACAATAATTTTTATTTATTTTGTATTATATGTTTATTTCTGTAAACTGTATTATTAGCATAATGTTTACAATATGTTATAGTTAATAATTATTGTATATAATATTAATAAACAATGAAATACTTTTATTCTGTACACTCTATAAAGTATATAACAAAATATGGTATTTATTATAATAAAAAATGAATAATATGTACAATATTATATTTATTTAACCTCCAAATTACATATAATAACAATATTTAACTGAAAAGTTATTGTATATAGTCAAATTTTAAAGAAATACCAATGTACATTTTATGGTATTTAAGCGCCAGCGCCAGTCATATTTTGCATTCCATAAATAATTTGTTGCTATCACACAAGACGTATTCAGGAAATTTTCTGCTAGTCAATATTTCTGTATATATTCTTAAATAAACAAGTTTGATCATTTATTTTGTATTTTTTATAAACTATTGTCTTATCCTTGTTGAAATACATATAAATTTTGGCCCAAAAAAACTGTTAAACATGTTCTGTAGACAATAATTTTTAATTACAGTCCTGGATTTCTTGAAGGTCAGATTTGCTGTAATACACGTGGAGACATCTTGCTGCAGATATATCAAACGTCAAATAAAATTGACAAAGAAAAGCATATTTTAATTATAATAAACATAAAATCGTGTGTTAAACTATATTTTAATTATTAATTTATTTAAAATGATAAATTTAACAAGATTTCCATCTGTCATTTGATTAATAATCAAATGACATTTGTTTAAACAATTTTTCTCCCCGCCTAGATCCCATGCACATTTCCGCGAACTTGATTGGTTAATTGATTTGTCGATATTATTGATTTTCTCCCATTTACACAATACATCAACGTATTTTCTTAGAATGCAACAGGAAATTATAGTTCATAAGTTTCATCATAGAGTACAGCAGCAGTATTGTTTTGGTGTTAATAATTTTGAGAAAATCCGTTTTTTGGCTAAACTAATAACATTTCGCCCAAGTTTGTCATAAGAAAAAAATATTTGTAATTAAAAATAAAAGGCAGTTTGGTTGAAACTTTTTTTAATATTCGTTTTAATTTCAGAGATAATAAATAAAAATAAAACTCAATTTATTTGTCGCAAACAAAATTTTTTACAAAATAATATTTGTAACAAACTCTATTTATTATTTAATTCTAAATATATTTTAACTTATAATATATTTTATTTACTTATAGCTCTTGAGAAAATGTATTATTTATTTAAACATTTATATCTCTAAAAATACAAACTATATAATTAAGATTGTTATGTAAATAATTAAAATAGAATATTTTGAGCAAATTTTATTTGAAACTATTTTCTATTTAACGCCCCAGTTTTGAGATAATAATTTCTGAAAATATATAAGATAAAATTCACTAAGTCCAGCCAGTGTTTATAATTCTTGTCAATAGGTGGCTATACCAATATTTTATTGGAATTATTGATTCATAAATTATTAAATAACGGCTTTATTTCTCATTTTTAAAAAAAGTTTATTTGAAGATATTTATTTACAATTAAAAGTTACATAACACTTTATTTGTATATTGATATATATTTTTTTAACTTTAACTACACATTGCATGTGCATGAAAACTTGAATAACTTTTGTTTTCTGAGGAATATTTGAATGAAAATTAGTACACTTATGTATTTTTACCCGAGGAATCGATTTTTGACAAAATTAAATCCACATCTGTTACCCAAAAATGAGTATAAATTCACCACCCGTAAATGGGTGGAGATGTAATTTTTTCTATAATATCATTAGATTCTACGTACTTTCTTATATAAATAACCCAGTCTTCAATTGCTTAATTGGTCTAAGTACCATGAATAAATTAGTAAAACCGTTCTTGAGTAGCGATACAGACACCATTGTTGATAAATGTTACAATTAAAACTGGACCATTCAAAATATTTTGATAAAAATTACAGTGCCTATATATTTTGAATCATGGAATTCATTTTTGTTAAAATTAAACCCGTATCTTCAACCCTTAAATGGTTAGGTATATAGTACCCAAAACTGGGTCGACCTGTCGACTTCACCATTCGAATCTACATATTTTTTTATACATGTATCCCAATTTTCTGAGTTATTGTACTACAGAAATATAAGGTTCTGAATCACACACCTTTAGGGTCAATGACCACTGAAAATTTTGTTTTGATATTACTAAATTACCTGTTGCAATATTTTAACAAAAATTAGTAAACATATGTATTATGACCCAAAGAATCGATTTTTCGTAAAATTAAAGTCGTACCTTCAACCCTTAAATGGGTAGATAATCACTACCTAAAACTGTGTAAAGGTAAACAATTTTCGACATCACTATCAGATTCTAAGTATATTGTTACATAAGTGTACCAATTTTCAAATTTTTTTGTTAAAGGAATTCCAAATAAACACACTTTGAATTTTACCGCAAATCTTTGAATTTTTAGTGCGCAAGCTACGCGTGGACGCCGACAAGATTCCTGAAATTTAGGGCAAATACAAGTTCAAATATTTTGTATATCCTTTGCAGAAAATTAACAAAAATTGGTATACTTATGTATTTTGACCCGAGGAATCGATTATTGATAAAATTGAAACCATATCTGAAACCCTTAAGTGGGTACATATATGCTACCCAAAACTGGGTGGAGATACAAACCTGTCAATTTCACCGCTAAATTCTACGTATATTTTAATAGAAGTATACCAATTTTCAGAATTATTGTACGAATGGTTCAAGCCATAATAAGAAAACTATTTAAAATGGTTTAAATACAACTCAAATATGACACGTTTTCCTAAATTAAATGACAGGTGGCACCATATGTAAAATCCACCCACACAACCTTGAAATTTTTTAGTTTTTCCAGTGCAGACGCCTTCTTTAGGGGGCCTGTTTTTTAACATGCCCTCAAATACTCATATAAATAATACATGGCAAAAACTTTGCACCGACAGGTATGGTTTGGAATATGTAAGATCGCTCGATCGAAAAATCAATAATATTGATCATGCGCAGTAAATAAAATTAAAATGAGTCCAAGATCCTGTTTTAAAAAATGTGAGAATTTTAAAAAAAGTTTCAAATTAACCCCACCTAGAATTTAATTTTGAGAAACTTTTTTCAAATAAATTTTGTCCTCAAGTATACCGTTTAGCCGGAAATAATTTTTATTCCAATTATGCAATTACATTTAAAAATTTGCCAGGGCTGTACTTAAAATTTCACACCCAAATTTTGGGCTTATATGCAACCCGATCCGTAGATTCCAAAAATCGATAGGTCGACTTCGTAGGTATACCAATTTTTGGGGTGACTGCTCTTTACCCAAAAATGGGTAGTGTTAGAAAATTGGCTTATCGATTTTTGGAATCTACGGCTCGAGTTATATATGTACCCAAAATTTGGTTAATTTATAATAATAAACAAAAAAGTTTTTTTCCAAAACTTTTAATTTAAAATGAGTCAAAGATCCTGTTTTCAAAAATGTGAAAATTTAAAAAAAAGTTTTCAACTAACCCCACCTAGAATTTAATTTTGAGAAACTTTTTTCAAATAAATTTTGTCCTCAAGTAAACCGTTTAGCCGGAAATGACTTTTATTCCAATTATGCAATTACATTTAAAAATTCGCCAAGACCGTATTTATGAATATTCACATAAAATTAAATTTTATTGGAATTATTGTTTCAAAAATTACTATCTCCGCATCCCATACCTATAAATGGGTGGAGATGGAATTTTTTCTATAGCACCATTAGATTCTACTTGATGATGTGTAATACCCAAAACTGGGTAGAGATACATACACGTCGGCTTCACCATTAGAATCTACATATTTTCTGTACATTTATACCTATTTTCAGAATTATTGTACTATTGGTATAATTATAGTAATAAAACATACTGAATCCTACACATTTAGGGTCAATGACCTCTGAAAATTTTATTTTGATATTACTAAATTATCTCTTGTAATATTTTAACAAAAATCAACCCTTAAATAGGTAGATATTCACCACCCAAATCTGGGTACAGATAAACAATTTTCGACTTCACCATCAGATTCTACGTATATTGTTACATAAGTGTACCAATTTTCAAATTTTTTTGTTAAAGGAATTCCAAATAAACACACTTTTAATTTTACCGCAAATCTTTGAATTTTTAGTGCGCCAGCTACGCGTCGGACGCCGTCAAGATTCCTGAAATTTAGGGCAAATACAAGTTCAAATATTTTGTATATCCTTTGCAGAAAATTAACAAAAATTGGTATACTTATGTATTTTGACCCGAGGAATCGTTTTCCGGTTCTTGACAGCATTAATAAAAAGATAAGGTAGTAGTAGTATAAATATTGTGTGTCCATCATCCACCCAAGATATGTTCATCAATCAGTCATCAGTTTAAAGTGAGCGTAAGGGTGTTCCGTCTCAGTAAAGTGGTGGGCAATCCAGTAACCGTCCTCTCCAAGTGAAGTGTCTACCAGTTAGATAAAGTCATCGTTGGGTAAGAGAACAAAGAGTAAACAGAATCTTATTGACCCCCTCCCCCCTGTTACACAGGCTATGTGGGAGAGAAGAGGAAACTATCAGGCATTTAAGGATTTCATGTTGGAAAGTTACGAGAGAAGGAAGAAAAGAAATAGTTCTGTTAGACGATATAGGGTCGGGACAAGATTGGATGAAGGAAGTCATCGAGAAACGGGGGGTTAATTTATGATGTAGTACCACAATGGGGGATTACACCATTTTTTTTTATAATTTCATCTGAAAATATTAGGAAAACTAAGACTATTGATGAAAATCCGGTGAAAAAATTCCTATTAATAAGCGAGTTATGGTCTCCCGAATTTTGAAAAGATTGACGTGACGTCACATTTATGTGTTTTTATATCAAACTGTTTTCATCATGGACCTAAATGTTCTTGAAATATATGCTATTTTAAGTTATATTTACATAAAAATAAATGAATATGATAACACTGTATAAGTCTAAATACTTTATAATTACAGGTGTATTTAAATTATTAAGTTTAATGCAAGAAATTTATGTTGAAATAAAAACTGTTTGGAAACTGTAGTACAGGATTGTTAGCCCCTCCTTTCGAATTTGAATTTCTTAACTTCCATTGGTAGTAATCCCCACCTCCTAACATGCTATTTGTAATGCATGTATAGTTGGTTTCTCGGTCGCCAATCAAAATATTTTCATATTAGTGTCGAAGCGCTATAACAAAAAACCCTTTATTTCCGAAATATTTCAATTATACCATTTCATTTTTTTATTAATATTCGTTACTCAGCATATACATTCGTATTTTTTTACTATTTTCCTTTAATTCGATTGAGCCGTAATCCCCCATTTATTGTAAAATATAATGTAGATTCTAAGCCGGTTAGGCAAGAATAAATAAAATAATAATAATAATGTAGAATTTTATGTTCTTGTTCTTCATACAGCGTGTTTTTTTTAAGCCTGATAGAACTTCAAATTATAAAAAGTAACACAAAAAATTAGATTTTAATCAAATTTTTTTTGTTTATTTGAAAGATCAATGCATGGCATTAAAATTTGAAGCGCATTCTGGACGTCAAATTTTGAGCCACTTTTTCGAGCACTGCTAGCCGTATGGCACGAATAACATGAACAATGTTGGCCTCCAAGGCGTCAATTGTTGCTGGTTTATCAGCAGAAACCAGTGACTTCACGTAGCCCCACAGGAAATAATCGAGAGTTGTCAAATCATACGACATTGGAGGCCAATTGACAGGCCCATTTCTTGAAATCAACTTATCGCCAAATTTTGATTTCAATAAGTCGATGGTTGCGGTCGCCGTATGGCACGTAGCGCCATCCTGTTGAAAGCACATCTCGTCCGGATCAATGACATCCATATTTTCAAACAAAAAATTATTGATCATGGTGCGGTAATGATCTCCATTGACCATAAGGCGAGCTCCGGCCTCATTTTTGAAGAAATAAAGTCCGATGATACCACCAGGATATAAACTGCACCAAACGGTGAATTTTTCTGGATGTGATGGAGTCTGTAAGGTCTCTTGTGGATTGGTCTCACTCCATATGCGGCAATTTGGCTTATTAACAAACCCGTTAAGCCAATCACGAAGTTGTCTATAAGTTGCGCGAATCGACGACTGATTTTCAAAGTAAATTTGAATAATTTGGTAGCGTTGTTCAAGCATGAGTCTATTCATGATGATTTGCCACAGTATTCTCAACTGAAATGACCGATAGAGGCGCTGCAAGCACTTTCAATATGGCGGATGCATGACGGTAGGTGTACAATCTGTCACTGTCATATGATACAATTTTGCGTGTGTTTCTTCGAAATGAATCTAAGTATTGTTCAGATATTTGACTTTCTAAATGCTACTCATCATTCTAGGATTATTGTTGAAGGTATGATTGTATATAATGTTCATTTACTACTTTATTTAAAATATTAATCTTGTAAACAGACGAAGAAGTTCTGAATGCGAATCACATTATATTATGTGGAATTACCGATAGTTATCGAGAAATTATAAATGTAACATCACTCTTGTCTTCAAGAAAGTGCTCTATCGTCATAAAGATGGTACAGCACTTTTTTTTAATTTCTCCGTTGAGAAGTAATTTCTAAAAAATTATTAAATAATCATAAATATGTTTCAAATATAATTATTAATAATATTACCTGGAAGAATAAAGTCACTGTCTTATCGAACATACTCTCATATACTTGGAAATTTGTTTTCCAGAACGTAAAACATTCTTCCAAGCTACAATGTTTGTTGAATACCTGCATTTGTGGTTATACACACTTTATTTTTACCTATTTTTGGAAAAATGTGGAAACTTAAATGAGTTTCCCTATTCATAAGCGAATGACACCCGTATACACAACACATAATATTGCTTTTACCGTGTTTTACAACATTCATTTTCGTATAAAAGAAGTACTTTTAAAAAATGTATGCTAACATTATGTTGTATTCGCTCGCACCTACCGTCATGCACTAGTTCAAAATTTAGTCACCAGATGTCATATCGATGCTCTACAGTTGTCAATACGATCATAAATGTCAAAAAGTGAAGGCAGTATGACAGCTCGTTTGACAGTTAACTCTTTCATAAGTTCTATCTAAGCAAAAAAAAAACACCCATTATTAGTAATAACAAAAAATTTTAAAAAATATTTACAAGAATTTTTTTAATAAACTACTACTTCCGGTTGTCCAATTGTTACCAAAACCTTTGAAGCTCTTCCCAGGAATGTCAGATTGAGGTATCCATAGTTAAACAGGTCTTAAGTCTTATAGTTTTTGAAGAATCCTCCTTCCAACATCCACCCGTTCAAACACACACACATACACACAGAGACATTATCGTAAAAATGTTATAATCGGATTCTAGGGACCTTAAATCATGTTTATTCACTAAAATCTGGATACGCGATTTTTAGCATGAATCTAATACCTCTAGCGAGAGGTAAAAATGCACATTTTTATTATGTGTTCATAGAAAAATTCACACCGTTTGATTTACAACTAGTTTGAGACCGCGCATGCGCACTGGACCTCAAAATCCAACCCTTTGTAAATCTTTCTATGAACGAAGCTTTATAATATGAGGGGAGCTGTAGTGAATCTGGCCCCTTATATTACAAATTGTTCGAAATAAATCACAATTGGTTAACATAAATTATTTTATTATGTCAAAGCTATAAACGGGAGGGGGGGGGGGGGGGGTATAGGTTACAGTTTGACACATAGAGTTATAAAATATATATACACATAGAGGGCGCCTAAACACTCAAAGCTGATGTCATGCGGGGTATGCTTGTGTTTGTACGGCGGCCATCTTGGGAAGATCAAGTGTATATAAGCGTTCTCTGGTTATTTGATTATTTTACGTTAATAATCGATTTTAATTTGTGTTATTTGAATGTGAAACATTTGTAATTACATGTCAACGACTTGTGCCTTCGGTTGTAATAACCGAATGTCCGTAAAAACTTTAAAACAAGAAAAAGAAAAGGAAAAAGCGATGACAATTCACAAGTAAGTATTATTTTACTTATACATATTATTAATGTTTAGTTCATATAATTTATTGTATTTTTTTTACATATTTCATGTAAAAATATTAACTTATTTTTTGTAATAAATATGTTTGTACTTCGTATTTATTTGTATTGTAAACATCATAAATATATATTTTTATATGAAATTTCTAGCCTCAAATTATTTGCCTATTCGGTACCTAGTTTTTGTAAGTTTCTATCTCAATCATTACAATTGTCATAAAATTCGAACAGTTTAATTTCTATAAAAAATATTTTATTAAAGTTTAATCGCAATACACTTCAAATTGAAGATTTTTACAATTTTTTGGTTCTTTCAAATTTAAATTTAATTAATTTTAATACATTTCTTACTGAATTAAAGCTTGCTAATTACAAATAGCTTCAATTTCTGTTACGTTATTGTATTTTTGTAACAAAACTGAAGAAAGCGCGCTTAAATACATTATAACGTTGATCGTCCCAAGATGGCGGCCACGAGATTCCCCTTCCGTCTCATGGCGACAAAAACTCTGTCCACATCTGTACTTTACGCTCTCTCTAGTCCTATTCTATACTCTAAGGTTTGACACAAGTATCTGACAGGTGCCAACTTCATAAACAATGACAATGACATCTTTATGACAAGTTGTTCTATTTATACTATTTATAAATCGTGGCTTTTTGGAACCATTTCAAAATTCTTATTTAGCGGCTATTTCATTTGAAATTTTATTAAAATGGCTCGTAAAAAAGACAAGAAAGGCAAGAAGAAGAAGAAAGGCGACGACAAGTCTTCTGATCTAAAACTGTCGCCGTATATAATACGAATTAGTCATGTTATTACGACATTGAAACTTCTCGAGAGCCCAGAAGAACACATCGTATTTCTGGTAAGATTCTTAACATTTTCTTATTGTTTAAAGTGCTAAATAAAGTGACGGTCTGTGCACAAATGCGCCTTTTTGGCAAAGTTTTATTTCCAGCGCTCTCCATGAATGTTATTTACAAATTAACACACGCTTTAAAGTATAAACTACATAGTCCAGTTAATGGAGACCAAAAAAGATCTTTGTCTTACAAAAGGTGGGGTAAAATAGCTATTTATGTATTAAGGGCGAAATGATATAGATTTTGGCCCGCGGTGTAAGATTGAAGCCCGACGCGTAGCGGAGGATTACCATGCACCTAGGGCCAAAATATATTTCGCCCGTAATACATACAATATTTTTTGCACATCCGGAGTAGTGTTGCTTCATCGTCGTGATCAAAGTATAACCACAGAATACATTTATACAGAAGCGACACTCCTTGCCGGCACCATTGTTATTGCGATTTTACGTTTATGACCTTGAACTTTAAATTTGTTGGCAAATTTACGCGCGAAATTTAAATTGTTTTAAATGGTAAAAGAAAAATTAGAATATAAAAGTACTAAAATTTTAATTTTATTAACGAATTAAAAAGAAATCAGATAAAATAATCACATAATTATATTTTTATTAAACAAATACCTGAATTTTACAAATTTATTACAATGCACAATTTTCTATATCTTTGATGTGGGAAACAAACGTCAGACTCGATGAATATGTCCCATATATCCTTCTCCATCAAATCCTCTCTTCCACAGGCCTTGAGCCACATTTTACACCTATATTTATTAAATGAATATACATTTTACATGATATGGTAGTCCTTTTACATAACTTGCATTTCTGGATCTTTAGGAAACGAAAAAAACTTACATTTCCCTTTCTCCATTTTTTAAATCTATTTATACAGTCTTTATATGAAAAACAAGTCCTCCCGATTCTACTTTCTTCATTTTATCCATTTAATTAGAAACTAACACCACTTCTAAAATTCACAAACAGTTCACAAAATGACATATGTCAAAAGTGAGAAGACGTGTTTGGTTTGCTTGAATTAGCCATAACCCTAAAATACATGGGCGTGACAAGCTGAAACAACAGCTCTTTCAGAATACGTGAAATATAATGTTTTTCCTTATGATAAAGATTTTTCCTATCGTTTGTTGAAAAATAACATATTTGTTTTTATTAGAAAACAATTTGTGTTTCTCAATATACTTTTATTATTGACCCCTAACGGAATATGTTCACGTCAAGATAATGAATAGCACAAAGAATCGTAAGATACGAAGATATGCCGAAACAATCCGATTTTATCCGATTAGCCCTTTAAATTTGTTGGCATACTTTTTCTCTCTAATTTTCGTTTCTCTCTCTGACTGTCGCTTCTGTATATCGTGAGTATTTTTTAACGTGAAACATTGGGTTTGTCATTTCCATAGTTACGATTCGACATTTGATTAACAGCAATGTATTTGCGTGTCCCATTTAAAATGAAACATAGGGAACGAATTTGACATTTGATAAGACGTCAGTAGAGGTCTGGTAGAGGTTAATTTTGTTTAAATAATTATACCTGCTTTCCAAATTAAATTTAGTGTACCTTGTGCTCGAGTGATTTTGTAACTTGGCCAAACTTCTTACAATATTTAAATATAATACTCTGTAAAATTCATTCCCTATGTTTTCAGTGAGACAGGCAAATATATTACTGTCAATCAAATGTCAAATCGTAACTTATAGGAAAAATTCAGCGATTATCTGTCATATTGACAAGACGTCATTAGAGGTTAATTTTGTTTAAATAATTATACCTTTTTTCTAAAAATTAAATTTAGTTGCAAAAAAAATATTGTGTGCCCGAAATATGTTTAGTACTCTCGAGTGGTTTTCTGACTTAGCTAACATCTGTCAAATTCGTTCCCTGTGTTTCATTTTAAATGGGACACGCAAATACATTGCTGTCAATCAAATGTCAAATCGTAACCATGGACATGAAAACCCAATGTTTCACGTTAAAAAATACTCATGGTAGATGTTTATTCTGTGGTATAACGATGTTCAAATCAAATTTAGATCATAGTAGTCTATTTGACATATATGTACGTTGTCACGGATAACAGTGAAAACAAGCAAATTAATGATGGATGTAATTATTTTAACTGGGTACGAAAAGCTCTAGGGCAAAAATGACTACTTTTTCGCCCTCGGTCGAAAAAGAGTGTCATTTCGCCTTTAAAATAATGTTATTTGTCCGACTTTTACGCCCGGATGTGCAAAAAAGATTTTAACATATATTGCTTGCGTCGAAACGGGGATGAAAAATTCAAATTTGTGACCTTGAGGAGGTTCAAAGTGTATACTGTAATGAAAATAGTTAGTTTTTCATATTATAGCGTGTAAATATAAGATATCAACCATGAAATATACAAAGATAAATAGAGACAGATATCACTAAAAATATGTTAAATTTCACACGCTTGCAAATACAGGCTGTCTCTTAAAAAGTGGGACATGGCTTAACCACAGATTCCCGAGGCTAAAATAAGACTATTTAACTAAACTTGCTTCTACCGGAAGGTGTACCATTTAGCCAAAATTCTGCTTCAAAGTTCTTCGAAAAAAAAATTAATTTTGCTTATAATAACAGGACGCTTTATTCGATTTGGATGAAATTTGGTATGACAGTTCATATGGTTATGTCATCTTTTAAGATGATAATTGTTATTATTAGTGAACCACTAGTGCATGAAACTTAGGTGTCTGAACATTGATTACACCGTAACTTTTTAAATAAATTTTATCTAGCAGTCTGTCCAAATGCCAAACATCAAATTTTTAATGACAGTGACGAGTTATCAATCTTCACTACTTGATTAGGAGTAAGCTAACATATTTATAATAATAGTAGTAAAATACTATTACGACGAACAAACGAACGTTACTAGTTTTTGAATATTTCGAAGTAATATTTTGACAACCCATAAACAATTGTTGCTGTCATTAGAAATTACTTGTTTGACATTGGGATAGATTAAATTTATTTTTTGTACTCACAACCTCGGAAGTGACATTTGACACACGCTATAGACA
The DNA here is from genome assembly GCA_943142095.1 of Ophonus ardosiacus. Lineage (NCBI taxonomy): Eukaryota > Metazoa > Arthropoda > Insecta > Coleoptera > Carabidae > Ophonus > Ophonus ardosiacus. The sequence continues at coordinate 12,591,462 of OW964841.1, read as the reverse complement.
ACCGGAAACATCACTTTCCCGGTGCAGTGCACTAGGAAATCAAGCAAAATACACTGACGTTTTCTGGGCATTCTTCAACAACATAATCTTTAAAATAACAAAATATAGTTTATAAAATGGCACTCATACGATTTTCAAGCACCAAAAACCAATAAAAATAAAGAAATTATTAATAAATAATAAATTTGTCTACCATCAGTGCCATCTGTTGGAGAATCTATCATCTGTGGAATGTCAAAATAGAACGTAACCTTTGACAACCTTAAAAATAAATTATCAGATTTTACACGTATTACATTGAAAATGAAACTACCAGTAAAATAGAGACGTGCCGAACATTATTCTTTATTTAATTATTTGAAAAGTTGGTAAGTACAACATAAAATATGCTTGAAAACTTTTGCTTAATTTCTAGAAGTTTAGGGTTAGGTACGAATTTAAATAAAATTAACTTTTTTATGGAATAACAATATAATTCCTTACAATCGCCGCCGAGAAATTCGTTTTTATCTATCAACAAGTACGGCGTTACATCCACCTAACAAATATTATTATTATTATTATTAATATCAGAATCAGACATTTTGACTTTTAATTCTGAAAAAATATGCAAACAATTGTTTTGGAATCAACAATTTACTTAACAACCGTTGCTATGAAATTTCTAGAAGTTTAGGGTTAGGTACGAATTCAAATAAAATTAACTTTTTTATGGAATAACAATATAATTCCTTACAATCACCGCCGAGAATCCGTTAATACATTTATCTATTAACAAGTACGGCGTTACTTCCACTTAACAATTATTATTAGACATTTTGACTTTTAATTCTGAAAAAATATGCAAACAATTATGTTTTGGAATCAACAATTTACTTAACAACCATTGCTATGAAATTTCTGCTGTGCTATTTACTTATATATTTGCGAATTTTGTACAATTATCTCAACATTTATAATAATGATTTTGTTCGTTACAAAAAGTATTGTACAAACTTCTTGAGGGAAGACGTCATCCACGCATTCGCGCAAATGAAGCCCTCGCTCGCAAGCTCGTTCGTGCCTCAAATAAGCGCTCATGCGGGAAGAATGTCTTCCCGCACTAAGTATGTAAATAACTATTACAGTTGACATTTGACAGTTAACCGTTAACTGTTTGACCTTTACCGTTAATCCTTGGAATACGTTTACCGTTGGCAGTTGATAGTTGCCATTTGACAGTTAACCGTTAAGCTTTATCGTAACCCATGGAATGCGTCCACGCCTCTTTGTTTAGAGTGAAATACAGTAGTGACAAAAAAAATGAGAATCGCCATTCAAAAGAGCTTAAAAACGTGTTCTAAAGAAGTGCAAATCAAAATCTGGAAACATTTCCTACTTAGAAATTTTTCAAAAACAAGAAAAACTACAAAATTTACATATATGTCTGTATCTAGTGACCCATGCATTTTTTCTGAATAAACAATACATTTCTAAAATGGCATTCTAATATAGGATAACTTTCGTCTAATTAACCCACTTCATACCTCTTATAGTTCTCGAGATAATAACAAAAATACACATTTAAGAAACCAAAGTGTCCGATTTTATTTGTCCAGCTGTGTAGTTTGAAACCGGTCATGCGCATTCGATCTCAAACTCCGGGGCCGTAGTCAGAACACGGTTTTATCCTCGGTCCTTAGTCTGTTTTATGTAAAACTAGGACGAAGTGTTAAAACGATTTTAAAACCAAGCGTAGTCAGCACGTGATTTTAAGTCGGTTTTAACAAAAAACAGGAACAACCTAATTTTGATCTGGCAACGTTGAAAACAGGTGACATTTGAGGTTATAATTAACACAAGTAAGAAGTGAGGTTACGCATTTATAAAATATTAAATACAGAATAAAAATTTATTATTAAAATATATAATAATGTTTTTCTTTAAGAGAAAAAATGGACAAGAGGATAGAAAACTAGCTACCAGAAGGAAAAGAATTGTTAATAGAATGTAAGAATGAATATAATATTATAAAGAAGAAGCAGAAAATATGGAATAGAGTAAAAATTTAAAATTAATGGTTACAAAAAAATAATGCAATAATATAATATAAAATGAAGGCTCATTCGCTAATTTGAAAATAACAAATATAAATAAAATTATAAATAAGACTTATGGTTGGTATACTCGTATACAGTTTCGAAAATAAAAAGTAAATTAATATCAACTGTCATTTAATATAATCATATTTAACAAGCAATAAATAAGACTTTATGGTTGGTATTCACAATTTCGAAAATAAAAAGTAAATTAATATGAACTGTCATTTAATATATTCATAATTAGCAAGCAATACTATAATATAATTTAATATCCGAAAGACTAACTAGTGGATTAATTCGTTCACGAAATCTGATTCTTGTTCTTCTGTGTCCTTACTACTTCTACTTCATGTAATTCATCAATATCAGCAAAAATATTTTCTACTCCCGCCATACTTTTTATATAAAACACCGGAGAAACTGAGATGTGCTGGGTCTTCACTCGGTTCTATGTTGACATTGCTACTATGGTAACTAGACCTAAAACCAGCTTAAAATCGTGTTCTGACTACCGATTTAGAACAGAAGTCTAGAACCGAGGATAAAACCGCGTTCCGACTACGGGCCCAAACGTTTACAAACCGTTCTATGAACAAAGCAAATTTTAAAATTTAAGTTGTAAATTCGTAAATTAAATGTAACATCAACCAGCCCTTAATGATTATTACATTAGTTTTATAAAATAGATATTGTCCTCCAATTTAATCTTCTATGTAGCTCTTATAAGTCTCGAGGTAGCAATGGCGGCCTTTTTAAAATAAATGCCCGGCAAAATTTCTATTAAGCGTAAATATATTTCCCATATATTATTACTAGCTGACCCGCCCCGGCTTCGCACGGGTAAAGCTAGAATAACGATTGCTACACGTGTACCAGTAATTTTTCACATTTACTTCGGAGACATGCGCTGCGTAGGGAGCCGGCAACCTGCCTCACATCGTACATGTAACAGGCTCCGACAAATATCGAAAATCTACTAACGTTAAAACTTAACTATAGATACAAAGATAAAAAATAATTGAAATCACCCCCTATTGTACCGCCTTGAGGGATGATGTTTGAAAAACGCTAAAACACTCTTTATTTATTACCAAAAGCATAAAAAAGAATTTTTATATCCTTAACTTGAGAAATGACGGATTTTTCATACAAACTTTCATCCCCTATTTCACTTTTTTCAAGTTTTATTTTCGTGACAAAAGGTAGCCTATGTCCTTCTCCAAGTCCAATCTATCTCTATACCAAAATTCATCAAAATTGATTCAGCGGAGGATATGATGGGTTCTCCATACAAACTTTCATCCCCTATTTCACCCCTTCAAGTTTTATTTTCGCGACAAAAGGTAGCCTATGTCCTTCTTCAAGGTCCAATCTATCTCTATACCAAAATTCATCAAAATTGGTTCAGCGGAAGATATGATGGGTTCTCCATACAAACTTTCATCCCATATTTCACCCCTTCAAGTTTTACTTTCGCGACAAAAGGTAGCCTATGTCCTTCTCCAAGACCCAATCTATCTCTACACCAAAATTCATCCAAATGGGGTATTCCACTCAATTTTTTTTATTATTTTAAATAAAACTTTATTCAGTTTAGAAGCAATTCATAGTATTAAAAATTTTTAATTGTTCCTAGTTTAACAGTATTTTATTTTTGAAAAATCAGTATAACGTCACATTTCCTCTATACTTGTCTCTCTCACACACACTGCTCTGAGTACGCTGCGAGAGAAAGATAACAATTGTATGACGTCAATTTTCCCTTTTAGCAAATGTGAAATATCTCGTAAAGTAATTATTTAAAAAATGTTTTCATTGTTTTAACTATTATTTATTGAGCCATACTTTATGTTAAACTGAATTTTTTTAAACTTTTTTGTTATGGTGGAATACCCCATTGATTCAAACGTAACGGACACACAGACAGAGTTACTTTCGCATTTATTATATTACCTAGTATAGATTAATAACACTCGTACAAAACTAACAAATCGACATGTAACCTTTATTGGTTATATACTAACAGACAGCGGCAGGGGTGAGAACACGTTGTACTTTTACTTTTCCACTATGTGGATAGATGTCGCTAAATTGGCTGCGTTCCACTATAATTAGAAAGAGCATAAAATCCTTAAAAGTTGTGTACTAATTTTTTTTTTTACGTAAATCGATATTTTAATAGTCATTCTGCTATTCGGGGCGGAGACGAATCCAACAAATCAGAGATCATCAAAATCGGTCCAGCCGTTCTTGAGTTATAAATGGTGTAACTAACCCGACTTTGTTTTATATATTAAGATATATATTATTTTTTCAGTCAACATGCAGTTTGGATGGCTTCATAAACAAATATGGAAAACCTGCTCTCCTCTATCTAGAAGAAAATCAGATCCTTCCAAAACTTGTTACAAATCTAACCCAAATTCGTAACATACGGGTGATGACCTTGAAGCTTATAATTAAACTGTTTGATGTAGACAGTACACTACCAGCCTTACAAAGCGATTTGACGACTGTTACGAAACTAATTAATATTTTCATGGAGGTAAGAAAATTAAAAGTTTTATATTTTTTAGAATAGGCTATTCCACGATATTTTTTTATTTTATTTTATTTATTTTTTTGAAGTCCATAAAAATATAAGACCATATATGAAAGTCCGAGTTAAAAATTCCTCCAAATAAGCGAGATATTAAGGTCCGAATTATAAATTAGCTTTGTGACTTACGTAGTGTGGATATACCAGAAGCAGGTATACCTCGTTAGGTATACAGTAGTTTATCTGTTCTGTGCTTGTAATACAGGCCAGTTTGTTTACTTATGTTTATTGTCAACCAAAAGGATGTTTTCTTCCTCAAGAAGGCAAATTACTTTTATGTGTTGAGAATGTTTAAAATATTGTGGAGTAATTTCTGTACTCTCCTCGATACAGTGGCGTCCCCAGAGGGGGGGCGATGGGGGCGATCGCCCCCCCTAGACCTACATATTTTTTTATGTACACACATACACATAATTAGCGGAACACCAAAAAAGCTTTGTATTTAAAAAAGTATGTACCTACTCTCTGTATTTCATAATTGTGTTGGAAATTCTTGATCTACAAGAAATAAAAAATAGCAATATGAAACCCAAATATAGCCATCTAATAAAGATTGACTGTCATTTATGGGGGTCTTAAATATTGCTTTTTCTTTAGTTTTATTAAACATGGGTGTTCAATTCGTATTCACTATAGATCAAGGATTAATAATCATATCTGCTTTTGTCTTCTGTAGTATTTAAAGTAAAAACAATTAACAATTCCTAATAGTACAGTGTCGCCAGAAAGGAGTTTTTCGACACTTCATCGGTTAAAGACATATTTACGAAATAAAATGGACGAAGAAAGTTTGGAAAAGTAATAGAATGTTTCGCAAAAGATCCAACCGTAAATTAGACTTCGTAATATAATCTCTTGTCATCTTTATGTGATATAATAATATACAGGGTGTTAAAAAATAAGTGTTAACAAACTACGAGGACAGATAGTACTAACTAAAATGAGTAAAAAAAGTTTAATCATCGTGGGTCTGATTTTCAACTATTTCTGAAGAGGCCATTTTGTATTAGAATAGAAGAAAAACTGACAAAGATAATGATTGAACAAAATTTTGTCATTTAATATGAAACATTTTTTTCACTTTCTATAGTTACGAAGTTATTCGAAAATTAAATATTGGCCAACATTTATCTGAGTACAATTATTCGATTTTTTATTGAAAAACAAAAATACATTTAAGATGACCTCTGAAAGGTAAACAAAAAGTTTAATTTAATCAAAGTCGTAACTCTTACAGTTTTCGAGATAGCAGAGGTAACCTCGAAAAAACTCATTCTTCACTGCCTTATATCTCGGAAACTATTGAAGATCGGACCCATGTTGATTAAGCTTTTTATACTCATGTTGGTCAGTACTATATGCCCGCATAATTTGTTACGCTTATTTTTTAACAATCTGTACAATAATATTTTTTTGTTCATGTTCTTATTTAAAATATCTAATTTTCTTGTTTAACGTTTCTTACATTTTTAATATTAACCTTCCTACCTAATTATATCTTAAAATATTTTTGTATTATAAAATATAAATATGAGAAAATAAGTACATGAAATTATTTAGTCGCCCCCCCTAGACCAAAATCCTGGGAACGCCACTGCCTCGATAGTAGGGTAAGTAGAGTATTACTTTGAAGTAAACTCTGGCTATTTTGGAATGGGTTAAGAGTAAACTCTGAGAATAAGGTTATTAGTTTTGGAACGACTTTGAGTAACTTTGTACTCTAGAGTAGGGTTTTGGACCCCAGCGGGGTCGATGGGTTCACCAATATAAAATAATCGGGCCTATTCTGTAATTTTTAACAACTGGTTAAAAATTTTATCCAATGTAGCTGATATATAACAAAAAAATCTGATGTGGCCAGCACTTGACCTCCCGCTAATTCCATGTTTAAAATAGCAATGAGCTTTAAGTAAAGTTTCACTTCCGATTGATCGTTTGTAAACAAAATCTACTGTTGTTCCAATAAATAGAAAAGTTTGTAATACGAAATTTTGGATTATATTTTATTATGTTTTTCCTGAAAAATCTGTTAGAGCTTCAAATGAAGTACTACATCCGGTTTATCATATAGTCAAAATCTAATATGTTGTTTCAAATTATATAAGAGTATTAAATACCAACTTTGTGAAGTTTTGGATCATTAATATATTTTAAGGAAAAATCGTCACACACATTATTGTCAAAATCATCACTAACTTCCTTATGCTCTAAAACGCAATCTGTGTAAATTCTTCGCCGTACATTATCCATTTCGTATATGTGTAGTTGCAAACTTTTATTTGACACTTTGAAATCACGTTCTTATTAATAGCTCTTTGATATATAATGCTGCAAACATCAAACTTGATTCGAATTATCCTGTATATCTAATATTTATGTATGATGGAAAATATATTATTTTTACAAACCTTAATTTCATTAGAATCATATTTAAACTACTAAATTCTTCTTAACACGGTTTCATTATTAATTTTAATGAAAATTGCTTCGTGACAGTGACATTTGTTTAAATATGTCAAATTTGTTATTAAAGTATTGTTTTTGTTTGACGCAGAGGCAAAGTGATGTACAAAAATAAATTATTTTATAATATAATATAAAGTTATTTCAAGTTATTTACTAAATGCTATTATCGTAGAATTGAAGATTGTGCCATTATATTCAATTTGTATTGGTAAAAGTTGCTAAAAAATTATATTCAATGAATTTTTTACAAGAAAAACTGTTAAAAGCTTGTATAAATGATACTTCCGGTTATCCGATATGCACTAAAAATTAATGAGCTCTTCCCACATTAGTATAGAATGGATATACAAAAATTAATTTTTTTCTGATTGATAGTATTTGAGTAATCGTGTCCACAAGATTCACACACACACACACATACATACCTACAGACATCATTGTAAAAATGTTAAAATCGGATTCTGGGAACATCAAAACGTGCTTATTCACTAAAATCTCGATATGAGATATTTAGCACGATCCCTATACCTCCCTTACCTAGGGTAGCGGAGGTAAAAATGGATTTTTAGTTGTCAAATCGATGTCTATTGGATAAAATATTTAACCAGTTGTTAAAAATTAACCATTGAGTTATGGAATAAGGCCAATTGTAGTGTAAAACATGATTAAATGTTTTATTGAATAGATTTTCTATTTTAGAGTGACGATAATATAGAATTAGAGTATTCTAGTAATATAATAGGCAAAGTATGTGTGGAAGAAACTTGTGCAGAGCTGCTATGTACGGATAGCATAATACAAAAATTATTTAATACCATTGTTACGAAAATAGATCCAGATATTAAACGAAACTGTCTCACGGTAAGTATTGAATTATAAATATAAATTAGCTGCGTACAATTAATTTAGTCAACAGTGGCGTAGGGAGAAATTTCGGGCCCTTAGGCAAAACTTAAAATAAGTATATCTTTGAATCATTATAGCCAGTTTTCTGCTTTTCTTTTCAGATAGGGTATCATAGTTGGGAACTTATTAATATCAACGCCTTCATTAAAGCCTCATCTACACGTTGGTCGAGGTTAGGCGAATGAAAGCCAACGCCGAGTTTACACCAACGTGTGGAAAGGCTTTTTGTCAAACTTTGTAGCGACTCGCATTGGCCACTCGCCATTTGCTGACGCTCGCCTCATAGTCGGTTTTTGGTGCACGAATCAAAGGAAAGAGAAACGTCTGACACGCGTTAAAACGTCTCAATCATTAACTACAAGCATAAACAAGGTGCGTGAAGTAGGCACCCTCAAGTAGGAATTTTGAAAAAAAAATATTGCATAATTTTGCCCAAGTTATGCTCAGTTTTGCCCAATACTTAATTTATTTTGCCCACGCAAGCTGCCTACCCAAACTGCCCGTATTTATGTCCGATACTGTATATTTCAAAAGTTGCAGCTCCCCACGATTTTAAGCCACGAGCCACCACTGTTTGCCCAATTATTTTAGGCCCTTATTTCAATTTAAATTTTGTGAAGGATTTTAATCGAAAATATTGGAGAAAGAAGTCAGTTCTTTTTCTTTGTTTCTTTCAATATTTTGAGAAAAACCGATATAAAGATATTTTTTTCACTACTAGCCTAGGAACCCACTATTATTTACCTTTATTTGACATGAGAAATTGTTTTTCACTACCGCTTGCTTGTAACCATGGTAACCTAGGTCAATAATAATTTATTATTAACCTTGGTCTATAATGCAAACTGTCACTTTTCAATCAAACTCAAACCTCCAAATCCAAAAATTATTTAACTCATTAAACTCAAGAAAGGTGTTAAGTATATAATTTAAATTTGCCCCTTAATTTTAAATTGACCTATGCTACCGCCCCGCCTGGCCACTGTGCTGTTTTGGTGAAAATGTGAAACATGTGTAGGTGTAGTAATGAATAAATCACTATTTTTATGTATTTGTAGGTAAATACATTTCAATAGATTTATTTAAAAATAATAATAAACTAATAAGGCTGCTGACTGTAACAGCACAAAGTGTTTTTATTAAATAATTAAATCAAATACAAATCAAGGTCCATAAGTGAGGTTATCAAACTAGCGAAATGAGCGAAACTTCAGATAAAAACAAATGCAGCCTACTTTGTTTTTGTGAATATTAACAAGCAAGTAACGTAATTATACATGTCAAAATGATTATTATCAACAAAAAAAATTCAAACCACGGTTGAGAAGATCATTATTGACCAGGCGCCTTGTATCCCTCGGGCTTCGCCCTTGGATTACAGTCTTAAAGCTGGGTCAATAATGATTATCTTCTCAACCTTGGCGTATAATATACTATTAACCGTTGTTGACGAGATTGTTCATGCTGTTTTTTTTATGTATATTAAATACCTAATTTCAAAAGTAAAAGCTTTAACAAAACTCTGAAGATGTATTATTAGCATTCGAAATGTGTGTATTGTTGAGATTTTTCTTTAAATAAACAATCAAACTAACTGCTTTCTCCTATATTTTCACTTCCCTCTGTTAAATTTTATTGTTTAATTTTAAAACTGGTATGTACAGGCAGGAACAAATTCGAGTTCCGTATATGAAAAACTTTCTTTATTATACACGCAACAGAAAATTGATATAGGTCTTTATGGGCCAACTTTTTGAGACACTTTTAATAGGCACCACAGGAATTTTCGATCGTCTTTTGTTTTTGAGCTACAGGCTAAAATTTGTTTTTCGCTTATTTTGAAAATACCTCATATCTCTCTTATTATAAGAGATAATGAAAAAATGCTTAGTTATACATCGTTGAAAAGCATATAAAATAGGGAAAAAGATGAGACTATCTTCAACATATGTTCCCATTTAAAGAATATTATGTTTATGTTATATCTCGGTGAATTATTAAGTTTTAAAAAAAATCTAATTTCATCATGTTATTCTACGTAAACTCAGTATAAAAATTATCTAAACTTTTTTTTTTATCTTTTATATAAACGAATTATTAGGTATTTTTCAAAATAAGCAAAAATCAAGTTTTAGCCTGAAGCTCAAAAACAAAAGACAATCGAAAATTCCTACGGTACCTATTAAAGTTGTCCCATAAAGACCTACATCAATTTTATGTTGCGTGCTTAATAAGAAAGTTTTTCTTATAAGGAACTCGAATTTGTTGCATCATGTACAAATATACAGGGTGTAAATTTTAAAACGGGCCATAGGGCTATAACAGAAAAACAGTTTTTTGGACGCCAAAAGTTTCTATATTAATTTATTGAAAAAATAATTAGTGCATATTATAAAGAAAAAAAATATGAATTTTTTGATACCAAACATATTATATTTCTGTTTCATATAAAGCCAGAAAATAAATTTAAAAATTTGGACATTTAAGAAAAAATATCAATAGCCGTGAAACTGACAGAAACAAAACAAAACAATTGTTGACTTTAAACGCTCATTAATAAACGTTTCTTACACTTTATTTGTTAAATTATTATTATTTTCGTAAATCATGAACAATTTGATTCATGAAGAAAAATTACAAATTATTAATGCTGCGCCTGCGCCACTCGCGCACTTATGACAAATTTTCGCACCTAACCTATGAAAATGTACGAACAAAGTTCCTGAAGAAAAGAGCGACGAAATACTAATTGGACTTATTCAACAAATTGTTTACCTTTATTTTTTTATCTTATATAAATATAATGTATTGCAATGGGGGAGTTCACTTATATTAAATTTGTAGATAAGATTTATTTATAACTGTTTCTAATCGTATTAGTGTATTATTAAATATAAAAAAAAATATAATTTTATTGTAACACTTTTTTTTTTAATTACGTAAAAGTGTAGCATACATTTAAATCGTCCGCCAATGACGTCACGGGATTCAAAGGTGCTACTTCCTTTTGTGCAGATGGCGCTGTTGTCTTAATAAATGACATTTAAACAAACATAAACACAAACATAACCTTTGAATTAAATGTCATGCCTGTATGTATAATAACAATACTGCAATAAAGAATAATAATGTAACTACATATAAACACAAGAACATAACCTCTGATAACGTATGACAGTAGCGCGTATACAGAAACAGAACAAGTAAGTTAAGACATACGGACATATACTTGTCTTTATTAATGCGTGCTCTGTACGTCGATGATATCACGTGCACCGGAAGTGAGGTCGGTGACGTCACAATTGCGGGAACGGTCATAGTAAAATATTCGCCGCTATTTATCTCGGGTTTGAAGCCGAATTTTCAAGAAAAAAAAAATCGGGAATTTCTAAATTTAAAAATACTATAACATAATATAAAAATAAAAAAATCATGAACTCCCCCATTGCACCTATAAAAGTTAGATTATACGGAATGTCAAACATAAAATTCTGAATTTTAATTTACTGCATAAACGACGTTATTTTAGTTTAGTTTCTTAATTTAGTAGCTTAATTTAATTTTATAATTTATATGTTGCATAAACCCAGCATAAATGGTTTTAATTTGTTCCCTTGTAGTTTGCAGTTTTTCTCGTTTCTTATAACTTTTTCTTATTACATGTAGATCTTCTTTAGTTTGTAAATACCTATTACAATAAATAATAATTGTTTCTCATATAAATATCCTAGTTTTTACTTTATTTTGTGTTATTTTGTATTGGTTCATAAGTTAATAACTTTAATCTTTAATTGTTCCCTATCATGACAATGTTTTGTTACTGTCACTTTCATGGCTAATGATATTTTTTCTTAATTGTGCAAATTTTTAAATTTATTTTCTGGCTTTATATGAAACAAAAATGTAATGTGTTTGATGTCAAAAAATTCGTAATTTTTTTCTTTATAATATGCCCTGAATCTTTTTTCAATAAATTAATATAGAAACTTTTGGCGTCAATAAAACTGTTTTTCTATGTTATAGCCCTATGACCCGTTTTAAAATTTACACCCTGTATGTATTTTTTTTTGCAGATGTTATACTGTATAGTGAGTTGCAGAACGATGAAAGAAAAAGTAGCTGAAAGTCCCGCTTTTAAAGTCTGCATTCTCAATCTTGTCCTCGAAGGTCCTTTCACGGTCCTCCGTCCAGATGTGGTCGAAATATTGATCATCATTTCAGATTATGATTCGAAAACAATGCAAAATCAACTGCTTGAAAGCTCTACAGTCTTGTATCTTTTCGATATTATAGTTGTTAGTATCTGTAACTATTTTCGGTTTCCAAAATGCTAAAACAACGTTTGTCATAGGAACAAGAATGGGCTGATATCCAAAATAAATGTTTAACAGTAATTTATAATTGCATGAAACATAATCCCGTACAAATAAAATCTTTAGAATCGAAAAAATTTCTTCATATGGTTAACTTGGCAAAAGATTTAAGTCCAGATCACGCTTTGGGAGTTATTGCGCTTATAACGGAATTTGCCAAAAGCAAGGAAAATCTTCAGGTAATAATTCAAAACGAAATTTAAGATACGAGGTGTGTTCAAAAACTATCGCGAATTTTGAATTTTCGCGGGTTACGTATATTCGAATTTCGATCTTTTTGTGGCTTTATGTTGGTACTCATGTCTCTCACTTATGTCGACAAGCTCGGCCATTTTGAATGTTCACTTAATTGTTGACAGCTGCTTTGCTTGCACGTGTTTTGGATCGTCTTCGATTTTTACCTATTCAAAAAAATGGAACAAAGAACCTGTATCAAATTTTGTGTGAAAAACGAAATTAAGTGCGCGGATGCATTCCGAATGTTGACTGTGGCATACGGAGAAGCTACCTTGGACCAAAGCAACGTTTATCGGTGGTACAAAATGTTCTCAGAAGGCCGAGAAGATGTGAACGACGAAAAGCGTGCCGGACGCCCGAGCACTTCAACAACAGACGAAAAAATTAATTGCAGGGGCGTGGTGCATCATGAGTTCTTGCCACAGGGTAGAACGGTCAATAAGGAATATTACCTGCAAGTTATGCGCAATTTGCGCGAAGCAATCCGCCAGAAACGCCCGGATTTGTGGAAGAACAAAAATTGGCTTTTGCACCACGATAACGCCCCTGCTCACACATCGTTGCTTGTGCGCGACTTTTTAGCCAAAAACAACACACTAATGATGCCGCAGCCACCGAATTCCCCAGATCTGGCCCCCTGTGACTTTTTCTTGTTCCCTAAACTGAAGAGGCCCATGAAAGGACGACGTTACGCTACGCTTGACGAGATAAAGACGGCATCGAAGGAGGAGCTGAACAAGATAAAAAAAAATGATTTTTTGAAGTGCTTTGAAGATTGGAAAAACCGTTGGCACAAGTGTATAATATCTCATGGGGATTACTTTGAAGGGGACAAAATAGATATTCATGAATAAATAAATAATTTTTGAAAAAACACAAAATTCGCGATATTTTTTGAACACACCTCGTAAAAGTACTACGTTTTATACAGGGTGTTGCGCGACTCGTCCGACAAACTTATACCATATATTCCGGGGGTCATTACGATCAAAAAATGTTATATTACCTATAGGTGAATTCCTCTTATTTTCGGAGATATCGAATGAATAGGGCTGTTGCAAGAATTTTTATATGACTTCTAAGTATTAAATTTGAAAAGATATTGTTCTTTAAAGAGCCTCAAATTTGAAAATATCACGAAATATCCTTCAGATATTTTACAATTAATTTTTGAAATTTGGATAAAATTTTGAATAAGTCACATGATCTGAAACAGAATATGACGTCAGAGTACATACATCTTCAGCGGTTGTAAGGTGTCAAGTGTATTGTCAAAGTTGTCAAACAAGTGTCAAATAAGAATCACGACCAGAACTTTAAAGTAAAATATATTATCAATTTATATAATAAATTCAGTTTTTATATTTTATTTTACCTCAACTCTTTAACACCCCTTATTTCGGTAGCAGTAAAACAATCGTTCTGATATAAATTCAGCCATCATCCAGCTATCGACCTTCGGTTCATTGTTCGATTTAGCTTGAGTGTAAATTGAATTAGCCATTATTACTTTATTATTCATTTACAGTGAGCATTGTCAGTGTCAGCGTCAAATGTCAAATTAAAATATTTTATTATTAACATGTGACAAACTTTAGCCTACGTTTATTTATATAAATAATATGAAAAAACGTAAGTGATGGAAAAACTATTTTCCTATTGGCTATTAATGATGTAATGTATGTGCTTCTACGTCACAGGAGTGGGGGGGTAGTTTTTCAGGACGCTAATCTTTTTATTTAATTATTTCCACAAATAACAACAAATTATTAAAATAAAAATTATTACTAAGAAAATCATTCCATAAACTTTCATTTAAAATAGATTTTGAAAAATGTGAAACAGGCTCATTAAAAAAGAAAAAATTATAATTGAGTTAGCCTTGACAAATTAACGTATGTTTGACAAATGAATGATTTTTGTGCTGTCTTATTAATAGGGTCCTATACCATAGTCATATTTTAACTATGTACTAAAATTTTCTTTAAATATTGACTAGGTCACAAACTATAAGCGATTGAAGCTGATTACTAATTGGGTATGACGCGTTAGGTACTAAAAATTTGATTGGTCGCCTGATTTTAAAAAGGAGATTCGTGCGTCTGCAACAGTCACCTTTGAGTCACCTTTAAAAGAATATGAAATGTCATGTTGTTCTATAACCTAACAAAACATTTAACAATTTTGTGTTTGATGAATTTATTTAATGGGCTACTTGCGTACCTTTTTTTATTTAATATTTTTGAAGAGCAGGTAAAAACTTGCTACCCATATTTTTTCTTTTGATAAAATTTTTGTTAATTAGCTAGAAAAAAAATAATGAAATTTGATTATTTGAATTCCCGCCATTTATAACGTGGAATTACGCCGCACCAATGAATTATCGTAAAACCATTGCGTTTGTTTGTACAAGGTTTATACAGGTAATGTAGATCTCCTGTTTGACGTTTCAACAATAGTTTGGAGGTTAGTATTTTAATTTATCTTTTTGGTATCGATATTTTAAATTACATGTAACTACCTATGTTTTTATTTGTGAAGTAATTAATATATTTGAGAGACCAGAGAGAGAGAGAAAAATGAACTAATGTCAAATAAATTAAAACTTTCTCGCATGCCATCTATACTTTACATTTTTAAACATGGTTCTCCAGTTAAATATAATGACGTCACAGAAAATTTTCTTTCTTAATTTACTAAAAAAACAAATAATTTTTTTAAAATAAAATTTATATTTTTATATCTGTTTTCAACATAACATTACATATGTAGTGATAGAAATCGGATTTTCAGTACCACGCAAGTAGCCCATTATAACATCTAGTAATAGCTTTGTTCGATGACATGCACTAGGCCGCCCTAGTGTTAACTTTCTTGCACTAACATGTTTTATGAGAAACGGGCAGCTTCTGGCAGGCTGTTCGATGACAAAAATTTTAAGAACTAGTGCTCACTTTTCTGACCTGACTCGCTAGGTAGTGTAGAAAGTGCAGACTAGGAGTGGGGGTAGCTAAATGTTGTTCGGTAGACATTTTAATTCTATCCTATCTACACATCTGTTTATTTAACCTAAAATTTTGTTTTGCTATATAAAGAATTAATTAATATATCTGTCTGAATCTGATGAAGAATCAAGTGATGATTGATCTTTGTCAGAATCGTTTGTTAGTTCACTATGCTCTTTAAAACAGACATTTCTGCAGTCACTTTTTTTGCAGCTTTATGATATGACTGTGTTTATAAACAACCTAACCTTTTACACCTTTGGCTATGCTTGGCTTGATTACTCACAGCTGAGCAAACTTGCCCAAATATACACTAGTGTGTTTTATGAAACCACAAGAATTAGACTGTACTAGTGTACACTACACTGCACTGTACTATTCTGCTCTACACTTCAAGCACTTCTCATCGAACAGAGCTATAATTAACAATAATAATATATTTATAATTAAATCAATTTGCAATATTAATTAAATTAATATTGAAACTTCAAAACAGCCAACACTAGCGCCATCCGTCGTCAAACTTTGTGTAATAATATTGTCAAACTGTTTCAATGTTCTATAATTTATTAGGGAAAAAATGTTTATTATTTACGTTATTTATACTTAATAATAATTTCTTCATGAATATAACGTATAAGTTTTTATATACAAACATTTCAGCTATGCAAACATGAAAAAAATTGTTCCCTCTATAACTAACAGTTTGTCCCATTGTTTGTCGATCACTTGTTAGTACCTGCTACGTCACGCACAAATTGTTGAACTTTAAAAATTCATATCTCGCTTATTACGTAAAATTTTTAAGTCGCGTTTGCACTAAAATTCTTATTTTATCCTGTTCTTACAGAAAAAATAAAATAAAAGAAAAATGGTATAGGACCCCATTTAAGCTATTATTCCGCATTTTACTAATGCAGAATATGCGGAAAAGGTTTTCGTGTATGATTTTTGCAATGGAGGTAGACGTGCTGTAGCTGCGAAGTACCACAGGCGATACCCAGATTGCATTGTTCCACACCACACATTTTCAAACTTTTTCGTTGCTTGAGAGAGACAGGATTATTCCCACGTCGTCGTGTAGAAAGAGATGGAGATGGGTACGCTGAAATAGTTTTAAATGCAGTGGTTCCAGCAAGATGGGGCACCACCACATTTTGGGAGACTAGTGTCGGTGTTTCTTAATGAAAATTTTCCGGGAAGGTGGATAGGATGAGATGGGCCTATACATTGCCCAGCTCGGTCACATGACTTGTCGCCTATACATTTTTTTTACCTTCCGTCAAAAGGAAGGTATTGTTTTTGGTCAAAAAATTCGGTGCTGAGTTTTTAATGAATAAACACGTTTTAGGGTCCCTACAATTTTTTAAGATGATGTGTGTCTGTGTGTGTGTCCGTGTGTGTGTGTGTGTGACAAATTTTTCTCCGACGATAACTCCAAAACTACAATTCTAAAAATTATGATTCTTTCATATTCCTCTTCTTTACAACCATATGAAGAGCTGATTAGATTTTGGTTATAATTGGTCAACCGGAAGTACCCTTATTTGAAGTTCTTAACAGTTTTTCTTGAAAAATCGCAGTTAAAAATCATTTTCGACATTTTATGTGATTATCAATAGAAAGAATATCTTATTCTCTATACGGTTCGATTATACATTTTCCTTCATATTCAATAGATATAGAGAGATTAACTTTCGAAAATCAGTCAGCTTTGTAAAAATTATGAAAACAACAGTATATTCAAAAAAATCTAATTGACAGATGTCAGTGGCATGTGCAAAGCCAAAGTGGAAAGTATATGATCTGAAAGTGATATAAGTGACAGAGTGTCCCTCTCCAGTGACTTGCATTTGCGGCCTCCCCTCAAGATAGGAACTTATAATGCCAGAAGTACGAGAAAGGCAAAAGAGAAGATGGAAGGACTGTATAGCAGAAGATTTGAGAGAGGAAGAACTGTGTCACGAAGGTGCTTTGGACAGGAATGAGTAGAAGAGAAGAGTAAGAAACAGCGACTAATAAAATAGGGCAAAGTTGAAGCAGGAGGAAGTGTTAAGTGCAATACATAATGTACGTTCGTATTCGTATCAAAATTTTATTAGATTTTAGAATCTTTTCAAAGGAACTTTCAGTATGGATATGTAAAAATAGTGTGTTCTTGTTACAATTATACAGGATATATAGAATATTTTTCGAGGAACTTTTGGTATAGGATATGTACAAAATACATCGAATTGACGGAAGGTTTTGTGCTGGCCACAACAGATTTTTTTCTGTGGGGTTGCCTCAAATCTCGTGTGTATAGTAATGGTAAACCAGATACACGCGAAGAGTTGACTGACCGTATAGTTGAAGCTACTAATTCTCTAAAGAATGAATTAGCAATAATTAACTGGCAACATTCTATGACTCGAAGGATACCTGAATGTTTAGAAAATGGAGGTTCTCATTTTGAACGGTTGCTGTAATTTTGTCCATCCATTGATGAATAAATATTTCATTTTTTTTTAATTCCTTCGATATCTTCGAAACAAAGAGGAATTCACTTTATAGGTCTTATAACATTTTTTGATCGTAATGACCCCGGAATATATGGTATAAGTTTGTCGGTCGAGTCGCGGAACACCCTGTATAATGGGATTTGTTTTTAAAGATCGCTACATTAATAGGCATTTACGAAAATTCTATCGGTAGATACCGCACCTACCGACTGCGTTCGAAAACACAAGTGGTTAATAGTTACCGTGTTCGAAAATTGTACCATATCTACCAGATCCATCTACCGGATCCATGATTTGTGGATCGAGTAATAGGGTCCTATACCATAGTCATATTTTAACTATCTTAAATAAGAAGACGAAAATATACATAAATTAATGAGTATTAGTGAAAAAAATTTCTTTAAATATTAACTAGGTCACAAACTACAAGCGATTGAACCTGATTACTAATTGGGTATGACGTGTTAGGTACTAAGAATTTGATTGGTCGCCTGATTTTAAAAAGAAGATTCGCGCGTCTGTAGCTGTCACCTTTGAAAGAATATGAAATGTCATGATGTTCTATAACCTAACAAAACATTTAACAATTTTGTGTTTGATGAATTTGTTTAATTATAACATCTAGTAATATTAACAATAATCATGTATTTATAATTAAATCAATTTATAATAATAATTAAATTAATATTGAAACTTCAAAACAGGCAAACATTAGCGCCATCCGTCGTCATACTTTGTGTAATAATATTGTCAAACTGTTTCAATGTTCTATAATTTATTACGAAAAAAATGCTTATTATTTACGTTATTTATACTTAATAATAATTTCTTCATGAATATAACGTATAAGTTTTTATATACAAACATTTCAGCTATGCAAACATGAAAAAAATTGTTCCCTCTATAAATAACAGTTTGTCCCACTGTTTGTCAATCACTCGTTAGTACCCGCTACGTCACGCACAAATTCTTAAACTTTAAAAATTCATATCTCGCTTATTACGTAAAATTTTTAAGTCACGTTTGCACTGAAGTTCTTATTTTATCCTGTTCTTACAGGAAAAAAATAAAAGAAAAATGGTATAGGACCCCATTCAGCCGGTAAAAGCGATAAATGAAGAATCTAACCTCAAAAAGGTAGAAATGCCAAGCGAAGTTGGAATCGGAAGTATATTTCAGAAGTTAATTATGATAATACAGAAGTCGAGACGAGATAACGTGTAACTACGTCAAATTTCAAATCTGTTTCATCTTTCAACTGCTTTTCATAGGTTATAAATCTACCCTGTTTATCACTTGCGTTCTTAAAATATATATCCCGGTAGCTGTAACCTGATGAACACCTGTTTACCTATATATACCGATAACGGTTCACCGGTAGAATTTTTGTAAATGCCTAATGATAGATTGGTTCGTTAACTTAAATATATTTTTTTAAGTCTGTTAAAAAGAGTACACTTTTTTTCTTTTAAATGGATTTAAAAGTTTGTCTTTTTTAACACAATAAAAGTGTGAAAAAAGTGCACTTTTCTAACGCAAACACGTGAAATAATGAAATGTTACGGCATTTTTCTCACACATTTATGTAGATGTAAAAAAATAATTGTGAGCAACTCAGGATTTGACGAACTCGCCTACGGGTCGTCAAACTTTCCTATTCGTGAAATAAGACTATACTTTTTACTCTTGTTGCATAAATAACTATTTTACGTTTGTTAAAAAGTACTTTTTTTCTCATTAAAATAGATTTATAAAGCGTATTTTTTAACGCAAACGAGTGAAAAAATTAAACGCTATGGCATTTTTTCACACTTTATTGCAGATTTACTCTGTATCATCACCAAAGGATCGCAATAAACAGCTTAAACACTCGTACCTCCAAATAAAATACATTATAAGAAAAACTTAGGTTTGGTACAACTTCTATACTAATAAATTCACCTTATTTTTGAAATAATGTGGCAACCGTAGGTTTTAAATGATGGTGACTAGCTGGTGCAAACGATAATGTTAATGAACTGTATGTTTCTGTAAGAAAATTCAATGTTTGAAACTGAATCAAAAGAAGATACGACTGAAGTGGGACATCACAATGAAGTCGATCAAAGTAAATTTGAATAAAATTTATTTACACGAACATACGCAGCAGATTGAGTTAAATATTTATAATAAATGCGTACTTTCATAATATTTTTGTTATAAGAGTCCAACTCTATGTACAGCAGTCACAGCATTCACACTCTTAATGGGGTCATATACCATTTTTCTTTTATTTTTTTTTTCTGTAAGAACACGATAAAATAAGAATTTTAGTGCAAACGTGACTTAAAAATTTTACGTAATAAGCGAGATATGATTTTTTAAAGTTTAAGAATTTGTGCGTGACGTAGCAGGTACTAACGAGTGATTGACAAACAGTGGGACAAACTGTTAGTTATAGAGGGAAGAATTTTTTTCATGTTTGCATAGCTGAAATGTTTGTATATAAAAACTTATACGTTATATTCATGAAGAAATTATTATTAAGTATAAATAACGTAAATAATAAGCATTTTTTTTCCTAATAAATTATAGAACATTGAAACAGTTTGACAATATTATTACACAAAGTATGACGACGGATGGCGCTAGTGTTGGCTGTTTTGAAGTTTCAATATTAATTTAATTAATATTATTATTAATTTAATTTATATTACAAATTGATTTAATTATAAATATATTATTATTGTTAATATTACTAGATGTTATAATTAAACAAATTCATCAGACACAAAATTGTTAAATGTTTTGTTAGGTTATAGAACAACATGACATTTCATAAACCTTTAAAGGTGACCGCTGAAGACGCGCGAATCTCCTTTTTAAAATCAGGCGACCAATCAAATTCGTAGTACCTAACGCGTCATACCCAATTAGGAATCAGCTTCAATCGCTTATAGTTTGTGACCTAGTCAATATTTAAAGAAAATTTTTTCACTAATACTCATTAATTTATGTATATTTTCGTCTTCTTATTTAAGATAGTTAAATATGAGTATGGTATAGGACCCCATTATGAGGGGTTGAAATTTGTCAATTTAAAGTAAGAGGCGTTCCAAAGGTTTATTGTGATTCTTTGAGTTTCTTTGAAACATAGTATAATACGAGGTGTGGCAATTAAATAACGAGATTAATTTTTTCTGGCTTCCCTGTAAATTTGGCAACATTTTAGGCTATTTCATATTAATTTGTCATCTTCCCTCCATCCACTGTTAAAATTTCAAGATAATTAGGCAAACCGTTCGGCAATAGCCTTTGATTGAAGTTAACTACTTTCTCGTACTCCGGCGAAATTATGTTAGTGTCAATATGAAATTCTGTGTGAAACTTAAAAAATCCGCCACAGAAAAGTACGAATTGTTGAAGAATGTTTATGGTGATGAGGGTCTATCTAGTACTCAAGTTTTCGAGCAGTTTAGAAAATTTAAAGAAGGAAGAAAAGAGATCGGAGACGATTAGCGCCTCGGCCGTACACTGACATTGTTTTTTTCGAAATGCGAGTGATTGTTCACATGGATTGGGTGCCTGAGGGGCATTTCGTTAACCAAGCATGTTACAAGAAGGTTTTGATAATCCTTCATGCACTAGTAAGAAGAAATGTGAGACAACGCGCTGGAGCAAAACGCCCTGTCCGGCAAGACATTTTTAACGAAATACAAAATCACCATGTTGGTACATCAACCGTACTCACTTGACCTAGTGCCATGTGACTTGCTATTATTCACAAATCGTAATTCTGCGTTAAAAGGCACCAAATTCGGGGCCGAAATGTAGTTATAGAAAAGCGGCAGAGCTTATGAACAAGAAAACAAAAAAGGCCTGAAGGCATTGCTTCCAACAATGGAATATTCGCATCGGGCGGTATAGGGTTTGGGGAGGAGAGTACAGGGTGTCTCATTTTCGATGCTTTTTTAGGGTATCTCGGAAAATATTAATGATAGAGCAAAATCATTTACACATTCCATAGTCAACTTTTTGAGAAAAGTTTAATAGTAACCACAGGAATTTTCGAACTTTTTTTGTTTCTGAGCTACAGGCTAAAACTTGTTTTTCGCTCATTTCGAAAATATCTCATAACATATTTGTTATGGTAGTTACAGAAAAATTGTTTTAACAAATTTTGTACCGTTTTTTAGGTAAATAAAATGGCGTAATTAGATTTTTTTAACAATTGATAATGGGGGATTACGGCTCAATCGAATTAAAGGAAAATAGTAAAAAATTACGAATGTATATGCTAAATAACGAATATTAATAAAAAAAAATTAAATGGTTTAATTGAGATATTTCGGAAATAAAGGGTTTTTTGTTATAGCGCTTCGACACTAATATGAAAATATTTTGATTGGCGACCGAGAAACCGCCTATACATGCATTACAAATAGCATGTTAGGAGGTGGGGATTACTACCAATGGAAGTTAAGAAATTCAAATTCGAAAGGAGGGGCTAACATTCCTGTACTACAGTTTCCAAACAGTTTTTATTTTAACATAAATTTCTTGCATTAAATTTAATAATTTAAATACATCTGTAATTATAAAGTATGTAGACTTATACAGTGTTATAATATTCATTTATTTTTATGTAAATATAACTTAAAATAGCATATATTTCAAGAACATTTAGGTCCATGATGAAAACAGTTTGATATAAAAACACATAAATGTGACGTTACGTCAATCTTTTCAAAATTCGGGAGACCATAACTCGCTTATTAATAGGAATTTTTTCACCGGATTTTCATCAATAGTCTTAGTTTTCCTAATATTTTCAAATAAAATTATAAAAAAAAAAATGTTGTAATCCCCCATTCTCGAGATACAACACAAACTTATGATTTTTTAAATGGCAACATAATGTTGAAAATAGTTTCATTTTTTTGGTTATTTCATAAGCTTTTCAACGATATATAACAAGCCTATATTCTTTTGTTTTACACATGAATAAAAGATGATTTATTATTATTATTATTTTTATTTATTATTATTTATTTATTCCACCAAATTAAATTTGAAGATACGAAAATTATTGCAAGACCTTTTCGACTTAACAACAGATTAATTAGAGAAGCAATTGAGATTTATAAAACAAGAAATATCAATCTCAATCATTGTGACGGATTAGAACTTAGTCGCGCATGGCTTCCAATATTAAATATGTTGTAATTTGTAATATGTATACAATTTTTATAAACTTTTTCTAACATCTGTTTACAAAGAGTATGGCTGCGGTATTTCGCTACCGATAAAGCGTCTCTGAGTTATACAGATCACTTCTCTGCCAGTTTTTGGGACGGTTTTTCCTCTGGCAAAAGGAGATCTTTTCCTAAGAAGATGCATGTTCGCCGTCCAAGTTATTGCCGGGCATGCATATATTGTCTAGAAAATTGTATACATAAAAAAGGTAACATTTACAAACTTTTCTTATTACCTTGGTTACTTGTTGTTTTTGTTTTTTTACATATTTATTTCAATGTTTTCCCCTGAAGAAGGCACCAGTTTATGGTGCCGAAACGTTGGGTTTTAATAAAAAATAAAAACAGAACTTGAACTAAAAAAATCTGATGTGGCCGACCCGAAATCTCCCGCTATTTAATTTTTATTAATTTAAATACATACCTACGTATTTACTAATGCTGCAAACTATATTATGTTCCATTGCATATAACTATTGCTTTATTTACGATTTTCTTTATTATTTAATATATCACTATTATTAATTTGAAGTGATTAATTTTTTGACAATGACATTTACCTGTCAGTTACATTCATTTGAAAAATAAACTGTGTAACAAAGGAATTTTGTTTATCTTAGGCTTCGGGATTAAAAAAAGAAAAATGTTTTTTAAATTTATCTGTAAAATATATAGAAAAAGTATTAATGTATACCTGTACAAAATTCAATAATCTATCATTTTCCAATGACATAAATGCGAAAAAATGGCATTTAATGGTATTTTTTCAAGAAAAACCATTATGAGCTTCAAGTAAAGTGTCATTTCCGTTTATCCGATTTACACCAAAATCTAATGGCTTCTTTTCGTATTAGAATAGGGTAGAAATAGAAGGTTTTAAATTTTTTTGAATGATAGTATTTGAGTTAGAGCGAAGACAAAATTCGTACACACACAAACACACACACGCACATACATACATACACACATACACATACAGACATCATCGTGAAAATGTTAAAATTAGATTCTAGGGACCTTAAAACGTGGTCATTTACTAAAATCTCGATACGTGATTTTTAGCACGATCCCTATACCTCCCTTACCAAGGGTAGCGGGAGGTAAAAAAGTAGTATTATGATTTATTAATTTTTTGAGGTGAAAAAATTAAAAATTATTAAGAAACAAATGAAAAAACTATTACAATTCATTATTTGTTTAATTCTAATATTATTTGCTACATATATTTTTAATTTGTTTACTTTAAAAGCATATTAAATATCCAAAAATAACTGGTTTAGAATAATTATGGAATCAAAATAAACAAATGATGAATTGTAATAGTTTTTTTGTTTGGTTCTTAATAATTTTCAATTTTTTCACCACAAAAAATTAATAAATCATCTTTTATTCATGTGTAAAACAAAAGAATATAGACTTGTTATATATCGTTGAAAAGCTTATAATAATAATAAGCAAAAAAATGAAACTATTTTCAATATAGGTTGCCCTTTAAAAAATCATAAGTTTGTATTATGTCTCGAGAATTCTAAAATTTTCAAAAAATGTAATAACGCCATTTTATTTTGCCTAAAAAACAGTACAAAATTTGTTAAAACAATTTTTCTCTAATTACCATAATAAATAAGTTATGAGATATTTTCGAAATGAGCGAAAAACAAGTTTTTGCCTGAAGCTCAAAAACAAAAGAAAAAATTCCTGTGGTGATTATTAAACTTTTGTTAAAAAGTTGACCCTGGAACATGCAAACGATTTTGCTCTATCATTAATATTTCCCGAGATACTTTAAAAAAACATCGAAAATGAGACACCTGTACATTGAAGGTGACAATGTGGCGTATTCAGAGAAACAGAGTCATAAAGGTTGTTAAGGATATAAAGATTGTTATCATAAAGACATTTGTAACAATCTTTATGAATTTGTCAATTCAGAACCTACGTCGGTATTATTGTCAATCTTTACAAAATAATACTTGTGAATGAACCAGATTATTTGACAATAGCTAACTTCATCATGCATATATGAACTTAACCTAACCTTATATGTCAACGATTTATTCTTTTAATAATGTGTTGCCAATTATATTTAAAATGCAAACATTCTGTCAAAACAACTAAAGAAAAATATGACATTTGTGCCATATTTGAAAACTGCTAAATTATTTAGAACGGGTATGTTAATTCCTACCACTGCTCCCAAGGAAAGATTTTTTTTTTATTTTGATTGAAGAAAAAGCACACATTAGCACCAGAATAAATAACAAAGTTTTCACGAATACCTACCACAGAATATAATATTTTCAAAGAAATATGTATTTACGTCAAAAGTAACTTTCGTCCACGACAGTTTTCATCGTTCTTATTATCATTATTCAAGTCGAAGCAGGATCCATGCGAATAATCAACTGCATCCTGCTAATATTTAGCAGAAAGGCCATTATTAATAATATTTGATTGATGTAATAATCTGTCACATGTCAAATATTAGAAATAACAACGTGATAACATCCATAAATACATAGTTTTAGCAGTCGTTATGATAAAGACTGTCAAAACACGTAACAATTGTTGACGGTAACTACCTTCAGTACTGAGAATACCAATTTTGATTTTAACAATCTTTACAGTACATAACAACCATAAAGACCATAACGACTATGCAAATATTGAGTTCTGAATAGGCCCCCAAATTTGATTTTAACAATCTTTACAGTACATAACAACCATAAAGACCATAACGACAACACAAATATTGAGTTGTGAATAGACCCCAATATTTGTTTTGTGTAATTTTATACACTGTCAATGTTCTAAGATCAATCTTGTTATTTAATTGCCACACCTCGTATGTTGGCCTTGGCCACAGCAGATTACAAGATTCCTTATTTATTATTTTTCAGGTGTTGGTCAATTTTGGAGTTCACGACGTTTTGTCTGACTTTTGTAAATTTGATGACATTATGATATATGTTAAATTTTGCGAAGCCATTTCAGAATTTACTAAGAATTGTCATATAATACCAGAGCTGGCTAATAAGAGCACAATGCATGAAATAAAAAGTAACTATCTCACAATTATTGTTGTTATTTGTGAACTAATAAAAAACATCTTTTGTTAAGGATTAATGCGGCAAACGAATTTACCATGGGCACCATATCGTCAAGCAGGAATTCGTCTTTTATACTTATTTTTAATAAACAATCCACGAATAAGTATACTATACTATCAATGTAATCTCATTGTAAGTATTTGGGATTTCATCAAACAAAAACTTTCATTTTCGGATGCAAAAGTAACATTTCACAATGAGGTCATGCAAAAAAAAATTATTGTACCTTTTTTCTGTTTAAATCGAAAAAGGATAGTCTAATTCATCGATCAGTATGATTAAATTATTTTTTATTTATTTATTTAAATTATGATATTTTTAAAAAGTTGCAAAAACCAGCCATGTTTTGTCGTCACAACGTTACGAACCAAGTTCAGACTCATTTCAAACAGACATTTTATATGGACACATAATTTCTAAAAGAAAAATATATATAAACTATAAATTGAGGATTACATATCTGAATATGCTATAATATATTAATATAACATCGTTCTATTTAAATTTATAAATATAATTTTCATTCGGCGTGAAGTTATCTACACTTTACATCAAATGATTCTTTCACTTTTGTATTGAGATTACATGGTAGAAGGTTATAAATGCATGTGAGACATTGAATATATTGCAGAATATTATTTTATTCTTTATTTTGGCACGAAACAACGTTCCATCGACATGTTTACATTCATAAATTTTAGGTTATCTTTAAATGTCATTTTGACGTTTAAGACAATGTGAAAATCAAAATGGTCGTGCCTTTCACTCTGGGACAAGGGACGAAGTGGGGGTCTAGCAGCCTCATTTTAAAGAATGTCATTTTCAATTAAAATTTTTTCATGATTAAAGATCGATTTGAGGAAAAATAAAAAATACGAGTCTATTATTTTTCACTACTCTATTGATTAAAATTATAAAAAAAGTCGTGCATGACCTCATTTGGTCCAGTTAATAGAGTAGTCCAGTCATTAGAGGTTTTTACCCTACAAAATATGGGGAAAAAGCGATTTTAACATATGTTGTTTGGGTCGAGACGGGGATGAAAAATTCAAATTTGTGACCTTGAGAAGGCTCGGCGTGAGCCGCCATCTTGGATCAAAGGTGTGAAAAATGAGTTTTTCGCTATTATCTCAAAAACAGCGGCCCGTATCAAAATTTTACAAGAATACAAATTTAAATCTCGTTACTTTTTGTACAAAAAGGGTTTTTGCATTTTTTACCTAGGATGAACTCTCAAAGAGTTATGTTCAAAAATAGGTAACCAGAACAACAATTTATGAAAGAAGATTTATGGTGGTATTCTGTACCAATCTATAAGTTCTATAACAAAAACTATAAGACCTATTAGGATTTATAGGAAAAATGATATTCTGTAGTACACCTATAAGTTATAGGTGTCTGATAAATTTTATAGATTTCTGTAAAATTTACAGACAGATTTACTCCAGCCATAGTTGTTATTGAAAATCAGTAAAGATGAATAATAATCAAAATAATATATTATTTATAGCGTTAATTATAGAAGAAGCGCATAATAGGTAAGTTTAGCATGTTTTCTAATAAAATCAATTCATAAATTTATTAACAATACGCACACTTGTAATTTTAGAAATTATATGAGAATAGGAAGGAGACAACTGAGGGATACAATGAACCCATTTGAAATACCTGCAAATCATTTTCAACAAATGTTTAGGCTTGACAAAATATCTGTACAAAATTCAATAACCTCAATTCAGCTATATGTAAATAATTAAATATTTGTACCCTTCCCTCATTTTTAAACAATATTTTTTCACTTTGACATTTATTTTGTTGTTGTCAGTGTTGAACTTAAACGTAGGTAATGCCAACCTGATGCCAACATACTATATATTAGTACTCACATAAAACTTTTGTATAAATGTTGAACTCTCGTAAAAAAACTATATAATACATTCTACTTTATATAATCCGCAATGATATTTAAATAGTTTATTTATATTGTGTAAATATACAGTTTTTTGTAACAGAAAGTTCTGGTTTAATTCTAATGTTGAGATTGAGAACACTGTAAGTTTATTTCTGTAAGTTATGAGTTATAGATTTCTATAAAATTCAATCTTATAGGTGGAGACGCAGAATACAATAAATAGTTTATCTATAAATTTCTCAGTTATAGTTTTTCTATAAGTTATAGATCTGTAAGTTATAGGTCTATAGTAAAAAATCGCAGAATGCCAGCATTAATCACTCAAAATATTTACATTATTAATTTTTAATACTAAGCCTGTTTTACATTATACTATTTTCGTCTATTTTCATACTATATTTTTAGACAGATTTTTGATCAAGTTCCATTCAATTTCCATGCTATCAAGTCGTGTATAATCGGTAATTTTCGGAATGTATCGTATTTTAAATCAAAATACATGAATACCAACCTAACAAATTTGTACAGTTAACTTTGTTTTTGAAATGGATAAAATATCAAAATAAGGAGTTACAAAAATTCATTTTAAATGTGTCTGTGTCATATTAGATATTTTATATTAATGTTATTGAAATTTTATTTATAACCTCACACTTTGCAAAACAAATGACATATAACAAAAGTTGGCAGCTGTTAATATCACGACTTCGCGCTTGCGCATTAACGATCTAGTACGAATCTCGTATCTCGTATAGAAATATACGGCCGGGCGTATATTTCTATACTAGAATCTCGGATGAAAATTTCTGATTTATATTATGCTAGATTTTTCTAGAAATTTCTCGGATGGATCTCGTACTAGAATCTATACAAAAAAAGTATAATGTAAAACAGGCTTTAGTCTAATAGATTTTGTTATTTGTATAACAGTTTACATTTGTTGTGGCATCAAAAGAAGTAAATTATCGATGATTTTTAAATAATTTTTGTTAGCGCTTTTTCACAAATTCATCAACCACTCTGACCCGGTTAAAGATTAAGGTTATTAGTTTTGGAACGATTTTGAGTAATTTCATACCCCAGAGTAGGGTTTTGAAACGCAGCCCTAAAGTTTGTTTTGGTTTATAGCGTGGGTTTGAGGTTATGCGTTTTGTTTTCATAGTTTGACAGTTTTCATATTGAAATTTTTAGTGCGTATTAACTTATTTTATATTTTTTCCAAACCATGAAAATAAAACTTCAGCTCCCCGATCTTCAATTTGACAGTTTCTCCCCAGTTTTGATTAGCTAATTCGCTTCATCACGTGAGTGTCCGCAAGTTATTCTTGTAAAATCTTGATACAAGCCGCTGTTTTTGAGAAAATAGCCAAAAACTCATTTTTGCATCTTTAATCTAAGATGACGACTCACGCCGAGTCTCTTCAAGGTCACGAATTTTTCATCCCCGTCTCGACCCAAACAACATACGTTAAAATCGTTTTTACCCCACCTTTTGTAAGGCAATAGCTATTTGTGTATTAAGAGCGCGAAATTCGACATTGTCGATTGAGAGGTTGTTGCCGCGCGACGAAGGAACGCGGCATTCTCTCAAAATCGACAATGTCCATTTGCGCTCGAAACACACACAAGATTTTTTCTACAGTCGCCACAATGGGGTCCTCCACCATAACAAAAAATAATAAAATGTACACTTTATACTTACAGTACTGCTCAATAAATAACGATTGGCTAATACAAAAGATACGGTTTAAACTTAAAAAGGCTTTTAAATGATTATATCGTTACATTAGCCACCTATTCCATTAAAAAAAAAAAAAATTAGAGCATGGAAGCAAGGATTTGTGATAATTTGATGAGTTTTTGTAGCAAAATGTGTGGTTAGTTTTCACGCCTGTCACACTGAAAAAATTAACATATATTTCAAGGAATTTGTGATTATATAAGGTCTGTTCGTTTGTATTACACTAACTTGTACAAAATGTACCGAGAATACGTCACAGTGTAGTTTAGTGCAACGTAATACAGACTTGTTTTCGAAATTCAAACGAACACTAATTAGACAAGTTAGTGCAGATTGTAGGTTAACTAGCAACGCCATTTATAAATATTTATAATTATAATGGTCGCGTTCAGCCGCATCTAGCAGCTATCTAGCTGCTAGCTAACAGCGGTCGTGGTAATTCGACCGGTCCATCTAAAAATAAAATTTATTCTCACCTCATAATAAAATTTTATATTATATAGTATGTAAAAGTTTACCAGATTGAATATGTTGGTGAATTTCTCTGCTTTCATTTACCAAATATGACATATTTTCATATTCTTATTGTATTATTTCATTTGAATTTGAATTTACTAGCGCCATATTTCCTATTTTTGACAGTTATAGCAGTACGCTAAGTCATCTAGCACATTTTGTTTTCGCTAGCCCGCTAGACTAGCAGCTAGAATCTAGCGGTCGGTCAGCGGACCGTTCAACGACGTTCGCTAGGTTAGCGAGCTAGCAGCTAGGTGCGGCTGAACGCGACCAATGATTTTTCCATTTAGTTAAAATTTATTGCAATTCTTTCAATATGAAAAATCCATTAATGCTTATTTTTGTACTAAATGTGAATTACACATATCTATATCGATTTTAATAGTTTTCAGTTAAATTAAAACTTTTTTTTAATAAATATTTTGTATGCAGTGATATATTACTTATTTTTCCATTTTATTTCTTTGGTATACATAAAACACATTTCCTTTGATTCATTTTTAGAATATAGAATAAGATTTTGCAGATTAATGAAAAAATTAAAGTTACAAGTATACACGACAACCTATGTGATAAATTGTGGCGTCGTTGTAAACACTGCGCACTGCACTAAGTGTACTAGCTTGGGAGGTAGTACAGTTAAGACAAGTTAGTGCAACATGCACGACTACAAACGAACACAGTGCAGACGACTTCGAACACACAAACGAACATATTTTTCAAAAAATTACAAGTTAGTGCAGCTAGAACCATACAAACGAACAGACCTATAGACATGTATGTGCATTGACTGACTTCTCGCAATTATTTAAGTAACGAAATAACTAATAACTTTATTGTAATCAAAATAAATAGTTAACTAGAGATCAGATGTCAGTACGACTCGCAACTATCCTACCGCCATCTGTGTACAATCATTCCCATTACTAAACATAACTGTTCACAGAATTTATTTTATATTTAATTTTATTTTATCGTTATTTTCCATTCTTCTTGAGTTTTTATTCAATCTAATCTAAGCATTTTATACTTTCGTTTTTGTAAATGAATGCCCTATTTCATTTTCACAGCAGTGTGGCATTTTGTTAGGTTATGTTAAATACCGACAGAACATATGTCAAATTGTCTTGTGAACGTGATAAATGTGTAACTACAGTGCCATTAGTTCCTAACTAAACATTTTCATTAAGAATGTAGACAAGTGACATTTCTCAACATTGTATACTTAGAAATTTGGACAACGAGCGTTTTTTTCTACTTTGTCACGCATGAGCGGCAAAGTGACATTTTGCGTTGACAAAAGAGAGCGCAAATGGCTATTTTCTATAGTGACTGTAGAAAAAGGTCTTTTGTTGTTTTCCATTGACTGGACTAAAAGTAACATTTCGCTATCTTAAACCAAAAATAACTATTTTCAGGAACACATTCAAGAAGCTTTGGCTTTACCAAACAGATATTACATGGAACATGATCACTATTTAATGGCGCTGAAAATTTATCAAATCATGCTTAAGTTAAAGTGTCTTCACCAATATTTGTGGACAGAAGATATTTTCTATATCTTTGTACAACTTCTGGAAGTAAGAATTAATTCTTTCTTGCAAAAAGCATTGTTTATATGCATAAAATTTCAGGAATATGACGCCGAGATTGTTCGAGTAGCAATAGACGTTGTACAAAATACCCTGTGTTCTAACAAGTTTCGAGAATGGTTTCTGGAAATGGATGGAATTGATAAAGTCTTTTCTCTTTTACTGAGAAAAGAATGTGAAGTCATAGATGAAGTTCTTGCTTTTATTAAATGTCTGACGAGTTATGTTGAAATGAGTGTCGCCATTTTTAGAGCTGGCATGGTACAAGAGTAAGTAGAAGTTATTATGATAATTTTTTAGGTTAAAAAAGTATCCAAAAGACACAACACAAAATTGCAATTTGCATGAGCGCCTCTAACAGCAAAGCATAGAAATCAAGGTTGCTATGGTTACCACGTCCAAACAAAGACCTATCATCAGCCGTAGACTCTACACTCTACACTACATCGTTTTAGTTGAATAATCGAATGATCTTCAATATTATC
This sequence comes from Ophonus ardosiacus, assembly GCA_943142095.1. Classification (NCBI taxonomy): domain Eukaryota; kingdom Metazoa; phylum Arthropoda; class Insecta; order Coleoptera; family Carabidae; genus Ophonus; species Ophonus ardosiacus. The sequence continues at coordinate 12,558,704 of OW964841.1, read as the reverse complement.
AAACAAAAAAAGTTGCCCCAGACACGTCTTCTGGTTTTAAACTCAATGAGTGAGATACAGTGGGTTGTATTAGCGTGTTTTAAGCTAAAACAGTCCTTTGTTAAAAATATTTTGGCAACTTTGTAATACCTGTCAGAAAAAAGTGAGAGGCCAAAGGATCAAATAAAGAAAAAAAATATTATTAACAGAAGTAAGAAAAAAAGGACAAATGTCAAAACTGATCAAAACGGGGATTGAGATATTTTAAAATTCATTAACATTCAGGTATGAAATATTTGATACATAAAATTTGACATATTTCTAACCTAATTTTGCAATAATGAGTTTCCTTTTACACCTCCCATTTACAATAATACTTCCTCATTTGACTAAAGGATATCTGAATTACTTTTCCCTGTGGTAAAATTTCTAAATCACAATTGAATCTCATTGATACATGTGGAAAATATTACAATGTTGCCATATACTCAATACAAGTTTTAATACAGAGTTTAATACAACCCACTGAATTCCACCCATTTTTATTGAACACAACTTACAAATCACAAGAAAGAATTAGGTTTAACACTGAATAACAGATGCGAACACAATGACAGATAGGAACAGGGAACGGGACGTAAGACAACGAGGGAAGGTTTGTTTGGATGCATCATCTTCTCTCTCTTGCAGTGACGTCAATTTTGTGTCTATTGAATGGGGGATTACGGCTCAATCGAATTAAAGGAAAATAGTAAAAAAATACGAATATATATGTTAAGTAACGAATATTAATAAAAAAATGAAATGGTATAATTGAGATATAGTGGAAATAAAGGGGTTTTTGTTATAACGCTTCGACACTAATATGAAAATATTTTGATTGGCGACCGAGAAACCGCCTATAAATGCATTACAAATAGCGTGTTAGGAGGTGGGGGTTACTACCAATGGAAGTTAAGAAATTCAAATTCGAGAGGAGGGGCTAGCATTCCTGTACTACAGTTTCCAAACAGTTTTTATTTTAACATAAATTTCTTGCATTAAACTTAATAATTTAAATACACCTGTAATTATAAAGTATATATACTTATACAGTCTTATAATATTCATTTATTTTTATGTAAATTAAACTTAAAATAGCATATATTTAAAAAACATTTAGGTCCATGATGAAAACAGTTTGATATAAAAACACATAAATGTGACGTCACGTCAATCTTTTCAAAATTCGGGAGACCATAACTCGCTTATTAACAGGAATTTTTTCACCGGATTTTTATCAATAGTCTTAGTTTTCCTAATATTTTCAGATGAAATTATATAAAAAAAATGGCGTAATCCCCCATTCTTAAAATTCTGATCATGGTGCTCAAGTAACCAATAATGAAATTTTGTGGTTAAAACATTATTCTATAGGGTGTTGCAAACATTTTTATATGCGTTCATTAATCTAAATTCCAAATATTAAAAAATATTATTTTTCAAATAGCCTTAAATTTGAAAATATTATGAATTACAGGCTGGGCCATAAAGATGAGAGGTTTTTAACAAATTCTTAAAAGAAACTATAAATCTTATCGAAAAATTTTGAAATTTATATTAAAGTAACCATTCGGGAAAATCATTTTTTAAAAATAACATGATCTAAGTGTGCGCCATCTCTTTGCAAACACTGACAGTAATAGAGTTGTCAATCTTCATAACTTGTTTAGGAGTAAGCTGAGATATGTAATCGTCTTATTTATAATGATGCTAGTAAAATATTATTAGGCCGAACAAACGGATGTTACTAATTTTAGAATATTGTGAAGAAAATTTTTGACAACCCGTAAAACAATTGTTACTGTTATTAAAAATTACTTGTTTGACATTTGGATAGACTGCTAGATTAAATTTATTTTAAAAATTTAGCAGTGCAGACACTCAGATTTTATTTTTTTCTGTGTGAACTGTAACAGACATCACAAATTACACAGAGAGAGAAAAGTTTACTATTGAATGTATCTTTCTGGAGAAAAATAATTTCACGTTTTCGGCATTGCCATTAAAAAGTTACGGTCTAATTAATGGTGGGGCACCTAAGTTTCATACACTAGTGGTTCACTAATAATAACAAGTATCACCTTAAAAGATGACATAACCATATAAACTGTCATACCAAATTTCATCCAAATCGTATAAAGCGTCCGATTATTATAAGCAATTTTTTTTTTTTTTTTTTCAAAGAACTTGCAGCAGAATTCTGGCTAAATGGTACACTTTTTGGTAGAAGCAAGTTTGGTTAATTCGTCTTTTTTTAGCCTCAGGAATCTGTGGTTAAGCCATGTCCCCCTATTTAAGAGACACTTGTATACAAAGCCTAATATGGAAAGGGCGAGAGGTCTTGTGCTGGCCACAACAGATTTTTCTTGTTGTTTTAAAGTTTTTACGGACGTTCGATTATTACAACCGAAGGCACAACACGTCGGTATATTATCACAAACGTTTCACACCCAAATAACACAAATTAAAATCGGTTATTAACGTAAGATAATCAAATAACTAGAGAACGCTTGTATACACTAGATCTTCCCAAGATGGCCGCTGTACAAACACAAGCTTAGCCCGCATGACATCAGCTTTCAGTGTTTAGACTCCCACTACCGTGAGTATTTTTTAACGTGAAACATTGGGTTTGTCATATCCATAGTTACGATTCGACTTTTGATTGACAGCAATGTATTTGCGTGTCCCACTTAAAATGAAACATAGGGAACGAATTTGACAGATGTATTATAATTTAAATATTGTATGAAATTTACCCAAGTCAGAAAACCACTTAAGAGCACTAAACATATTTAGGGCACAAGGTGCACACAATATTTTTTGTACAACTAAATTTAATTTTTAGAAAACAGGTATAATTTTTTAAACAAAATTAACCTCTAATGACATCATGTCAATATGACAGATAACCGCTATAAATTACGTCTTGACATTTGATTGACAGCTATGTATTTACCTGTCTCATTTATAACATAGGGAATGAATTTGACAGAAGTATTATATTTAAGTATTGTCAGAACATCACTCGGGAACAAGGTGCACACAATATTTTTTCTACAACTAAATTTAATTTAGAAAACAGGTAGAATTATTTAAACAAAACGTCCACTGACGTCTTGTCAAATGTCAAATTCGTTCCCTATGTTTCATTTTAAATGGGACGGGCAAATACATTGCTGTCAATCAAATGTGAAGTCGTAACCGTGGATGACAAATCCAATGTTTCATGTTAAAAAATACTCAACGGTATATGTATACCGGGAGTTTATTTTATCAGTGAACATAGGGTATATCATTGCCATAGTTACGATATGAATGTTTGACAGCAATGTATTGAAGCGTTTATTTTAAGAGTAAACATAGGCGTTTAACATGCGAAGCAGTTTTTTGTAAATACAAAGTGTTCGGCAAAAATTCAAGCCATGCTATTGAACATGATAATAGTACATTACATCTTGTACATTATTTAATATTAATTAATTTAATAATATTGCAAAAATTGCAATAAATTACAGTAATTGTCAAATAAAAAATTGTTTCACTTTTTACCTCCCGCTACCCTTGGTAAGGGAGGTATAGGGATCGTGCTAAAAATCTCATATCGAGATTTTAGTAAATGACCACGTTTTAAGTTCCCTAGAATCCACTTTTAACATTTTCACGATGATGTCTGTATGTGTGTATGTGTGTGTGTATGTGTGTGTGTGTGTATGTGTGTGTGTATGTATGTGTGTGTGTATGTGTAGGGATTTTGTCTTCACTCTAACTCAAATACTATCATTCAGAAAATTCTGAAACCTTGTATTTCAATCCCATTCTAATATGAAAAGAAGCCATTAGATTTTGGTGTAAATCGGATAACCGGAAATGGCACTTTACCTGAAGCTCATAATGGTTTTTCTTCAAAAAATACCATTAAATGCCATTTTTTCGCATTTTATGTCTTATGAAAATTAAAGATTATTGAATATTCTACTGGAATACATTAATACTTTTTCTATATATTTTACATATAAATTTAAAAATAATTTTTTTTATTAGTCGCGAAGCCTAAGATAAACACCATAATTCGTTTGTTACACAGTTCATATTTCAAATGAATGTAACTGACAGTTAATGTCACTGTCAAAAAACTAATCACTTCAAATTAATAATAGTGACATTTTAAAAAGAAAATAGTAAATAAAGCAATAGTTTTCTGCAATGGAACAGTTTGCAGCGATAGTAAATACGTAAGTATGTATTTAAATTAATAAAAATTCAATAGCGGGAGGTTTTGTGTTGGCCACATCAGATTTTTTATTATGTAATATGAAAAGGTTTACAAATGTCTCCGGTGGCACAGTGGTTCTAATAGTATCGTTTGAAATTTTTGTTTGGGGTTCGATTCCCCGTTGGGGTAATTATTTTATTTTTTTTTTACGTAAAAATTATTGAACTTTTAAAAATCAATTTCTATATTACAATCACTTAAAAATAATAATTACATTGTAATAAATAAAGAGAAAATAATTGAGAATAATTGATTACAATAATCAAAATATTGATACAATAATAATGCATTGTAATTTATTTGATAAATACAGTAGAGACATAATATCTACAAAAAATTATTATAATTCAGTTATTTTTATTAATATCAAAGGAAATACAATGCATTATTATTGTATCAATATTTTGATTATTGTAATCAATTATTCTCAATTATTTTCTCTTTATTTATTACAATGTAATTATTATTTTTAAGTGATTGTAATATAGAAATTGATTTTTAAAAGTTCAATAATTTTTACGTAAAAAAAAAAACTAAAATAATTACCCCAACGGGGAATCGAACCCCAACCAAAAATTTCAGACGCCACTGTTATAACCACTGCGCCCCCGAAGACGTTTGTAAATCTTTTCATATTGCATAATAAAAAAGTGAAACAATTTTTTATTTGACAATTTCTGTAATTTATTGTAATTTTTGCAATATTATTAAATTAATTAATATTAAATAATGTACAAGATGTAATGTATTATTATTATGTTCAATAGCATGGCTAGATTTTTTGCCAAACACTTCGTATTTACAAAAAAACTGCTTCCCATGTTAAACGCCTATGTTTACTCATAAAATAAACGCTTCAATACATTGCTGCCAAACATTCATATCGTAACTATGGCAATGATATACCCTATGTTTACTGATAAAATAAACTCCCGGTATATATTTTATACCTCTTATGGTGTGCGCCGTCTCTTTGCAAACACTCTTCAAATCTGAACCTCAAATTTGGGAAAACTCACCGGCTCATTGCGCGTAAAATAGCAGCCCTTCGAGTATATACTGATTATAAAGTGTCCCACACTCTATCTTCAGTGTGGCAGAGATAGCCAATGTTATTCTTATGGAGGTTTTTTGTACCATGTTGCCAATTTTTCAATGTAATGTAATATTGAAACATTCATAAATTTTCATTGCTATACGAAAATTAGTTAACACTGTACAATTTAAGTTTTATGAGGGTCTCTTATTTACCCATGGGCTTATTGTATACACCCAATATTTGTCTAAATAATTTTATATACAGGGCTATTAGTACCTGTAATTAGTAATAGGTTTGTTCGCGGTAACAATCCCTGACGGATCCCAAACTTATTTCGTAATTGTTCCGTACCAATTCATAAATCGTGAAAAACGCATGCGTGATACGAGATTGATTTGGAATTTTTACCTCCCGCTACACTTGGTAAGGGAGGTATAGGGATCGTGTTAAAAATCACATATCGAGATTTTAGTAAATGACCACGTTTTAAGGTCCCTAGAATCCAATTTTAACATTTTCACTATGATGTCTGTATGTGTGTGTATGTATGTGTGTATGTCTAGGGATTTTGTCTTCGCTCTAACTCAAATACTATCGTCCAGAAAATTTTGAAACCTTGTATTTATACCCTATTCTAATATGAAAAGAAGCCATTAGATTTTGGTGTAAATCGGATAACCGGAAATGGCACTTTACCTGAAGCTCATAATGGTTTTTCTTCAAAAAATACCATTAAATGCCATTTTTTCGCATTTTATGTCTCATGAAAATTAAAGATTTTTGAATTTTCTACAGGAATACATTAATACTTTTTCTATATATTTTACAGATAAATTTAAAAATGTTTTTTTTTATTAGTCGCGAAGCCTAAAGTATCATTCACAACCAATTTCACTTTCAAAAATTTGAAGTTTGCATATGGGATATATGTATAAGCATTCACAATCAATTTCAATTCGAAAAATTTGAAGTTTGCAAGCTCCAAACTTGAAATTGAAATTACTATCTTCTGTCCTTGTTTAAGCTAGTTGGTCATGGTTGTACGTTATTAGTTTATCTCGCGAGCCATGGTACTTGTCATTATTTGTTTATGTAGTTGGTGATTAAGTGATAGTTATTTACTGGTTATTTACAATATTAAATTTGTCCATTACCTGCTCGTCCATATCTATATTAGCTGGGTATTTGGCATTTGGTTGACATGTAAATAAATTTCTTACTATTATTCTTTAATTTTTTGGTTATGAAAGTGGTTGTGAACGCTATTAAAAATTATGTATTGCGAATGATGTCAAATTTTTTAAATTCAAATTTCCTAAATTCAAATTATTCAAAGTGGTTGTGAATGAAGCTTAAGATAAACACAATTCCTTTGTTACACAGTTCATATTTCAAATGAATGTAACTGATAGTAAATGTCACTGTCAAAAAACTAATCACTTCAAATTAATAATAGTGACATTTTAAAAAGAAAATAGTAAATAAAGCAATAGTTTTTGCAATGGAACAGTTTGCAGCGTTAATAAATCCGTAGGTATGTATTTAAATGAATAAAAATTACATAGCGGGAGGTTTTGTGTTGGCCACATCAGATTTTTTCTACCGCGAACACTCATTTTGACGTTTGAGGTTATGTATGTTATGTATCTGAATGAAAATATTATATAGTTTTGAACTGAAATGGAGGCAAATATACCTTCAAATATTTATTAATTTAAAATTTGTGAAATTGTTAAAATAAACGTAATTAAACACAGAAAAGTATGCATTGAATACTCGCAATTAGTCCCTGATTTATAGTACTTGCTTCAATTTTCGGACAGGTCTGATTAGTACGTAATCAATCATATACCAGTCCACAGTGTTCCGCGAACACGGAGTTATCAGTCAGAATCGTACTGCGAACGATTAAATTGAAACTGCGCATGCGGTTGATGCTCAAACTATTCCGGGATCGCTACCGCGAACAAACCTAATATTTCAATATAATATTTTAAAACCGCTCAGCATACTAATCTTGATTAAATGCATTAGAAATTAGAATTTTAAAATATTATAAATTCATATTGGAGATTACAAAGAAAGAATAAAGACTTATGAACTATGTAAAATATATACAGTATTTCTATCAAGCTTAAATATTAGTAAATTGTCAAATAAGAAGTTATAAATAAAATAAAAAATATGTATTATTAAACTGACCAGTGTGTTATTCATTTTCATTTTTTTCTTCGCACCGATGCTATTTGACATCTATATATTGTACTCGTATATGTATTAATTTTATATCTTTTCGTAGAATGGAAATATGTAACATAGGGAATTTATATTGTTGACGACGATTGTAAAATGTCCAATTAAGTACAAAAATGTTTTATATTATTTACTTGAAATTGACTAGAGTTTATATGTTAATTCATTTCATTTACCTACGCTTGTTATGATTTTAAATCCAACTTACATTTTGTATTTGTATTATTTTATATTTTTGGAAATTATTAAACTGACCAGTTCATTATTTAATTTAATTTTTTTTCTTTTCACCCACCTGTTTAGATACACTGAAAGTACATCAGTCATAAATAAATTCAATGAAGTACCCAGAATATTTCATCTCTTTTTGGGCATCTATTTTGCTCTTTCTATCTTGCAGATTTACAGCAGGTAAATATGGCAACATGGTACTCCATAAGACCCTATACTGAACATAGAATGTGGGACACTGTATAGAGAAGTAATTCCCTATTGGGCTTCCAAAAAATAAAAATATGTAATATTCTTATACTTTTCATTCATGATTTTCTTTCTAAACATTTGAGTCTTATTTTGTGACGTCATGGGTTTGTAAACACATACAATGATAGTCACGCACACATGTACTCATACACGTACTATTGGGCTTCCAAATTATCAAGAGATGGCGCTGACGTCAAACGTCAAAATTCAAACGAATGGTACATTTTTCGCGGGCTTCCATAAAAGAACAATTGGTGTGAGACTAATTTTCGTAGTTTTTAATTTAATTTCCGATTTAGTATAGTGTTTTTTTGTTAATTTCGGTAGAATTGAGTTTGATCTTTCTTATAATAACAATTTAGTGATAGTTTTAATAATATTTTAGTTAATAGGGTTAATTTTAGTAAGTATTTGTAGGTTAAGAGTATTTTAGTCTTAGAGTATAGAATAGGACTAGAGAGAGCGTAAAGTACAGATGTAGACAGAGTTTTTGTCGCCATGAGACGGAAGGGGAATCTCGTGGCCGCCATCTTGGGACGATCAACGTTATAATGTATTTAAGCGCGCTTTCTTCAGTTTTGTTACAAAAATACAATAACGTAACAGAAATTGAAACTATTTGTAATTAGCAAGCTTTAATTCAGTAAGAAATGTATAAAAATTAATTAAATTTAAATTTGAAAGAACCAAAAAATTGTAAAAATCTTCAATTTGAAGTGTATTGCGATTAAACTTTAATAAAATATTTTTTATATAAATTAAACTGTTCGAATTTTATGACAATTGTAATGATTGAGATAGAAACTTACAAAAACTAGGTACCGAATAGGCAAATAATTTGAGGCTAGAAATTTCATATAAAAATATATATTTATGATGTTTACAATACAAATAAATACGAAGTACAAACATATTTATTACAAAAAATAAGTTAATATTTTTACATGAAATATGTAAAAAAAATACAATAAATTATATGAACTAAACATTAATAATATGTATAAGTAAAATAATACATACTTGTGAATTGTCATCGCTTTTTCCTTTTCTTTTTCTTGTTTTAAAGTTTTTACGGACATTCGGTTATTACAACCGAAGGCACAAGTCGTTGACATGTAATTACAAACGTTTCACATTCAAATAACACAAATTAAAATCGATTATTAACGTAAAATAATCAAATAACCAGAGAACGCTTATATACACTTGATCTTCCCAAGATGGCCGCTGTACAAACACAAGATTACCCCGCATGACATCAGCTTTGAGTGTTTAGGCGCTCTCTATGTGTATATATATTTTATAACTCTATGATTTTAGTTATATTTTAATGAACAGTATATTGGTATTTGTAATAAAAAAAAACATTTGATTTCCTTTATTTAGATTGTATTTCATTGCCGTAGCTGTACATATATTAATTTCTATCTACATAGCTTTACTTTTAGTTAATTGTTTTTCTTTCATAATGAACAATTTTCTTTGCTTAGATTTAGATACTATTTGTAGATTTGGGAATTGTAGTGTATCATCTAGAAATATGGTGGAAGGCCAGCAAGTAATAAATAGTGGCCACATAATATTATGTGGGAAAATATTTTCGGAGAAAACTTCATCGTATCTTTAACCTATAAATTGTATATTTCCTCATTTGTTCATTAATTTTATAAAAAACAAAAACTTACCTGTTATATTAACAGTAATTCAGATCCTACTAAGAATAAAGCAATAATAGCCGAAGATAAAAGCGTATTAAAATTCGTATACAAGTAAATACAATCCCTGAATAAAACAACCATCTTTGTACATGTACACTTCACTCAGTTCAGAAATCTGCCACCAGTGGCGCATTTTAATATTGGAAGCCCAATACCAATGCATAGGATGTTGCGATCGGAAGATATGCAGAAGGAGGACTGGAAGTCATAGTGTATTGTGAGCAGTGTTTTGTTGTGTTATATGTCACTACTTGTCATTTTACTGCAACTTAACGTTAATCTTGGGTTGTTAATAACACAAACCAGAATTTAAGTATTGCAGAGCCACAAATACCAAATAATAAAGTATTTTCCTCTTTTAGAATCCAAGAATTTGGCGAGAATTCCTTCCGTCATAAATGCATGTGCGAAAAAATAGTGGACGACATATACCGTTGTGAACTGAGCATTAAATTCTACATAACTGGCATTTTAGACTATAATGATATAGTCAAAAATGGATTTTGCGTATTTATAGGTTTTAAGCCAGAAAGAGATCTACCAAAAGAAGAGAATGTTTTCTCAAAATTGAGTTTTACTTACACGGCAATTACTGTTAATTTCCACGGAAAGAACCGAGAAAAACTCCCAGCTGCTCTGCGGTATAAGGCAGTCAAAGATGAATCCCAACCCAGAGAATCTACTGACTCTAAAAGAGATATTTCCACATCTCAAACTGCTTCAGGACTGGTATCACAGCCGGTAATTAACTCTCAAATTGATAGACTATAGATTTACGTTTGTCAAATATTAGGTTTGTTCGCAACAGTTTAAAAATGTTCGCACAACAGAAATTTTAAATCTACGATTTTAATATACCTAAATCATTTAAGCAGCCAATGCACGTCATCACTTAGTGTAAAAACCTTAATGCATTAAAATCACTAATAGTGCAAAATGAAATAAAATTTTAATCATTTTTATCCATCAAAAAGTGTGTAGCCTTATATAATTATTATTAAGATGAATAGTAGAGTTCATTACTTATCGTATATGACATGAATAATATACCGGGAGTTTATTTTATCAGTAAACATAGGGTATATCATTGCCATAGTTACGGTATGAATGTTTGACAGCAATATATTGAAGCGTTTATTTTATGAGTAAACATAGGCGTATAACATGGAAAGCAGTTTTTGGTAAATACAAAGGTCTGGCAATAAATCAATCCATGCTATTGAACATGATAACAGTGCATTACATCTTGTACATTATTTAATATTAATTACTTTAATAATATTGCAAAAATTGCAATAAATTATAAAAATTGTCAAATAAATAATTGTTTCACTTTTTTATTATGCAATATGAAAAGATTTCCGAATGTCTCCGAGGCGCAGTGGTCATAACACTAGCTTTTGAAATTTTTGGTTGGCGTTCGATTCCCCATTGGGGTAATTATTTTTTTTTTTTTTACATAAAAATTGTTGAACTTTTAAAAATCAGTTTATATTTCCATATTACAATTATTTAAAAATGATAATAACATTGTAATAAATAAAGAGAAAATAATTGAGAATAATTGATTACAATAATCAAAATATTGATGGAATAACAATGCATTGTATTTCCTTTCGATATTAATAAAAATAACTGAAATATAATAAATTTGTGCAAATATTATATCTTTACTGTATTTATCAAATAAAATTTTTGTAATTTATTGCAATTTTTGCAATATTATTAAAGTAATTAATATTAAATAAGGTACAAGATGTAATGTACTATTATCATGTTCAATAGCATGGATTGATTTATTTTCAGACCTTTGTATTTACCAAAAACTGCTTTCCATGTTAAAGGCCTATGTTTACTCATAAAATAAACGCTTCAATACATTGCTGTCAAACATTCATACCGTAACTATGGCAATGATATACCCTATGTTTACTGATAAAATAAACTCCCGGTATAAATAATGTACGTCAACGTCATATTATTCGTTTAATGAGGTCATGCAAAAACAAATAATTGTACCTTTTTTCTGTTTAAATCGAAAAAGGATAGTCTAATTAATCGATCAGTATGATTAAATTATTTTTTATTTATATTTTTTGTTGTATAAAATCGTTTTAAAGTGTGATATTTTTAAAAAGTTGTAAAACCCAGCCATGTTTTGTCGTCACAACGTTACGAACCAAATTCAGACTCATTTCAAACAGACATTTTATATGGACACATAATTTCTAAAAGAAAAATATATATAAACTATAAATTGAGGATTACATATCTGAATATGCGCTAATATATTAATATAATATCGTTCTATTTATTTTTATAAATACAGGGTGTCTCTTAAATAGGGGGACATGGCTTAACCACAGATTCCTGAGGCTAAAATAAGACGATTTAACCAAACTTGCTTCTACCGGAAACTGTACCATTTAGCCAGAAATCTGCTTCAAAGTTCTTCGAAAAAAAATTAATTTTGCTTATAATATTCGGACGCTTTATTCGATTTGGATGAAATTTGGTATGACAGTTTATATGGTTATAAGTCATCTTTTAAGGTGATACTTGTTATTATTAGTAAACCACTAGTGTATGAAACTTAGGTCTCCCCACATTAATTAGACCGTAACTTTTTAATGGCAATGCCGAAAACGTGAAATTAATTTTCTTCAGAAAGATACATTCAATAGTAAACTTTTCTCTCTCTGTGTAATTTGTGATATCTGTTACGGTTCACACAGAAAAAAATAAAATCTTAGTGTCTGCACTGCTAAATTTTTAAAATAAATTTAATCTAGCAGTCTTTCCAAATGTCAAACAAGTAACTTTTAATGACAGCAACAATTGTTTTACGGGTTGTCAAAAATTTTCTTCGCAATATTCTAAAATTAGTAACATCCGTGTGTTCGGCCTAATAGTATTTTACTGCCATTATTATAAATAAGACGATTACATATCTTAGCTTACTCCTAAACAAGTTGTAAAGATTGACAACTCGTTACTGTCATTAAAAATTACTTGTTTGACATTTGGATAGACTGCTAGATTAAATTTATTTTAAAAATTTAGCAGTGCAGACACTCAGATTTTATTTTTTTCTGTGTGAACAGTAACAGATATTACAAATTACACAGAGAGAGAAAAGTTTACTATTGAATGTATCTTTCTGAAGAAAATTAATTTCACGTTTTCGGCATTGCCATTAAAAAGTTACGGTCTAATTAATGTGGGGAGACCTAAGTTTCATACACTAGTGGTTTACTAATAATAACAAGTATCACCTTAAAAGATGACTTATAACCATATAAACTGTCATACCAAATTTCATCCAAATCGAATAAAGCGTCCGAATATTATAAGCAAAATTAATTTTTTTTCGAAGAACTTTGAAGCAGATTTCTGGCTAAATGGTACAGTTTCCGGTAGAAGCAAGTTTGGTTAAATCGTCTTATTTTAGCCTCAGGAATCTGTGGTTAAGCCATGTCCCCCTATTTAAGAGACACCCTGTATAATTTTCATTTGGCGTGAAATTATCTACGTTACATCAGATGTTTCTTTCACTTTTAAATCTTTGAATTAGACGGTAGAAGGTTATAAACGCATGTGAGACATTGAATATATTGCAGAATATTATTTTATTCTTTATTTTGGCACAAAACAACGTTTCATCAACATGTTTACTTTCATAAATTTTAGGTTATCTTTAAATGTCACTTTGACGTTTAAGACAATGTGAAAATCAAAATGGTCGTGCCTGTCACTCTGTGACGTCATTGGACAAGGGGCGAAGCGGGGGTCTAGCAGCCTCATTTTAAAGAATGTCATTTTTAATTACAATTTTTTCATGATTAAAGATCGATTTGAGAAAAAATGAAAAATACGGGTTTATTATTTTTCACTACTCTATCGATTAAAATTATAAAAAAAGTCTTGCATGATCTCATTGTTGCTATTGGGCTTCCAAATTATCAAGAGATGGCGCTGACGTCAAACGTCAAAATTCAATCGAATGGTACATTTTTCGCTGGCTTCCATAAGAGTACAATTGGTGTGAGACTAATTTTCGTAGTTTTTAATTTAATTTCGGAGTTAGTATAGTGTTTTTTTTTTTTTGTTAATTTCGGTAGAATTGAGTTTGATCTTTCTTGTAGTAACAATTTAGTGATAGTTCTAATAATATTTTAGTTAATAGGGTTAATTTTAGTAAGTATTTATAGGTTAAGAATATTTTAGTCATATTTTAATTAACAGTAGTATATTGGTTTTTTTAATAAAAAACATTTGATTTCCTTTATTTAGATTGTATTTCATTGCCGTAGTTGTACATATACGTATTAATTTCTATCTACATAGCTTTACTTTTATTTAATTTTTTTTTTTTCATAATGAACAGTTTTTTTTGCTTAGATTTAGATACTATTTGTAGATTTGGAAATTGTAGTGTATCATCTAAAAATTTGGTGGAAGGCCAGCAAGTAATAAATAGTGGCCACATAATATTATGTGGTAAATATTTTCGGAGAAAACTCCATCGTAACTTTAACCTATAAATTGCATATATCCTAATTTGGTCATTAATTTTTAAAAAACAAAAACTTACCTGTTATATTAGCAGTAATTCAGATCCTACTACGAATAAAACAATAATAGCCGAAGATAAAAGCATATTAAAATTCGTATACAAGTAAATACAATCCCTGAATAAAACAACCATCTTTGTACAAGTACACTTCACTCAGTTCAGAAATCTGCCACCAGTGGCGCATTTTAATTTTGGAAGCCCAATAGTTGGCAACATTGATAATATGATAATTTGTATGTTCATACTGTCAAAGTTATTATTTGAAAAATATTTGTATCGTGTTTGAAACATTTTTGTACGTTGTAAAGGCCTATTTATAATAAAGTAATGTTAAACGCAACGCAACGCGCAACGTGACCATTAACGCAAACAAAATCTATGAATCTGCCAAAGGTAGCACTTCTAATCAATCAGAAGAATTCGGTATATTTCTTTGAAATTCGGCTCACTTTTATTTATTGCCTTTATATGGCATACATAAGTATAAATAAGGTTAGTATTATAAAATAATTTAAATAGAAATGGACAGTGACGAAAATATAGTATTTATTTTGTATATGTGACAGTTCATGACCATGTCGATAATACAGATTGCAATCTGTATAGCTCTTTTCATAAAGATTCTAAAACCTCTGCAAACGTACCAGTACATGACGTCACACATCTAGTTACTAAAATTCAGTTTTTATTAATGACGTGCATTGACTGCTTGAATGATTTGGGTATAAGTTTATAATATTGCCTCCATTTCAGTTCAAAACTATATAATATTTTCATTCAGGTACATCAACGACCAAATATAACTAGACAAAACATAGTTTCATTTGTTATGATCTCGGCTGGCCAGACAGAGAAAGAGATATGTTTTATCTAGTTCGAGCATTTTTCACTAGAGGCGCAATATCGTTGACATTTCAGAATAGAAAGTTTTTTAGAATATACATCAAGTTATACATATATTTCGATTACAGGTCAAATCTGTAAGTTTTACAGATCTGTAAATCTGTAAAAAACTTATAAAAACGCATCTATTTTTGCATATGAGACGCGGGCTTTGACATTTGCTTGTATGGCCCACCCCAACAAGGTTGCCAAGATTACAGTTTGTGTTCCTTGTCCGTGTTGCCAAATCAATTTATGCGTAAAATTAATTTATAAAAATAAATAATAAATAAAACCAACGTTTCACTCAAAAACAAAACCGCAAATGTCAAATTACACTGATGTATTCAAGTGGCCTCTAGTGAGAAATTCAGGAACTAGATAAAACATATCTCTGTCTCTTTCTGGCCAGCCGAAATCAAAACATTCAATGAAGAGGAATAGGGAATGTTTTGTCTAGTTATATTTCGTCGTTGAGGTACATAATGTACATAACCTCAAACGTCAAAACGAGCATTCGCGGTAGAAAAAATCTGTTGTGGCCAGCACAAAACCTTCCGTGAATTCGATGTATTTTGTATATATCTTATACCAAAAGTTCTTTGAAAAAGATTCTGTATATCCTATAAAATTGTAACACGAACACACTATTTTTTACAAATTCTATACCGAAAGTTCCTTTCCCTATTTTATTAGGGGTCGCTGTTTCTTACTCTTCTCTTTTAATCATTCCTGTCCAACGCATCTTCTTCACACAATTCTTCCTCTCTCAAATCTTCTGCTACACAGTCCTTCCATCTTCTTCTCTTTGGTGGGACACTCTATCACACATAACTTTCTGACCCTATACTTTCAACTTTGGTTTTGCATTTGACACTGACATCTGTCAATTAAATTTTTCTGAATATATTATCTGTTGTTTCCATAATTTTAACAAAGCTGACTAATTTTTGAAAGTTAATCTCTCTTAATGTCTCTATAACTCTATATCTATTGCATATGAACGAAACTGTATAACCAAACCGTATAGATAATAAGATATTCTTTCATATTGATAATCACAAAATGTCGAAAAATAATATTTAACTGCGTTTTTTTAAGAAAAACTGTTAAAAACTTCAAATAAGGGTACTTCCGGTGGATCAATTATAACCAAAATCTAATCAACTCTTCATATGGATGTACAGAAGAGTAATACGAAAGAACTATAATTTTTAGAATTGTAGTATTGGAGTTATCGTCGGAGAAAATTTGTCACACACGGACACACATACACACACACACACACACACACACACACACACATACATACAGACATCATCTTAAAAATAGTAAATTCGTATTGTAGGGACCCTAAAACGTGCTTATTCATTAAAAACTCACCACCGAATTTTTTGACCAAAGACAATACCTTCCTTACCTAAAAGTGACGGAAGGTAAAAATCCGAAATCAATCTCGGATCACGCATGTGTATTTCACGATTTATGAATTAGTATGGAACAAGTACAAAATAAGTTTGGGATCCGTCAGGGATTGTTACCGCGAACAAACCTAATGACAGTTAATGTGGAACATGACTACCAACATAAATAAAATTTTATTATGTATCTGTTAGTTATCTAACCAAATACGTAAATTTCTTGGGAAACCCTGTTTGTAGTTTAGGTACTTTTAGTTTAACTTCGAGTTAAGATTTAACTAATAGTTATTAAACCAAAAAGTTAACTATACAGGGTGTCTCTTAAATAGGGGGACATGGCTTAACCACAGATTCCTGAGGCTAAAATAAGACGATTTAACCAAACTTGCTTCTACCTGAAAGTGTATCATTTAGCCAGAATTCTGTTGTCCCAACATTAATTAGACCGTAACTTTTTAATGGCAATGCCGAAAACGTGAAATTATTTTTCTTCAGAAAGATACATTCGATAGTAAACTTTTCTCTTTCTGTGTAATTTGTGATATCTGTTACGGTTCACACAGAAAATAATAAAATCTGAGTGTCTGCACTGCTAAATTTTTAAAATAAATTTAATCTAGCAGTCTGTCCAAATGCCAAATATTTAATTTTTAATGACAGTAACGAGTTGTCAATTTTCACAACTTGTTTAGGAGTAAGCTAACATATTTATTCGTCTTATTTATAATAATGGTAGTAAAATATTATTAGGCCAAACAAACGGATGTTACTAATTTTAGAATATTAAGAAGAAAATTTTTGACAACTCGTAAAACAATTGTTACTGTCATTAAAAATTACTTGTTTGACATTTGGATAAACTGCTAGATTAAATTTATTTTAAAAATTTAGCAGTGCAGACACTCAGATTTTATTATTTTCTGTGTGAACCGTAACAGATATCACAAATTACACAGAAGGAGAAAAGTTTACTATTGAATGTATCTTTCTGAAGAAAATAATTTCACGTTTTCGGCATTGCCATTAAAAAGATACGGTCTAATTAATGTTGGGACACCTACGTTTCATACACTACTGGTTCACTAATAATAACAGGTATCACCTTAAAAGATGACTTATAACCATATGAACTGTCATACCAAATTTCATCCAAATCGAATAAAGCGTCCGATTATTATAAGCAAAATTAATTTTTTTTCGAAGAACTTTGAAGCAGAATTCTGGCTAAATGGTACACTTTCCGGTAGAAGCAAGTTTGGTTAAATCGTCTTATTTTAGCCTCAGGAATCTGTGGTTAAGCCATGTCCCTCTATTTAAGAGACACCCTGTATATTGAAAAGCAGCCCTAAAGTCTTTAAATCCATTTAAGAAAGCGGCTCCACGAGCCTCTTACGACAGAAGAAATACTGCAACTTCCAGAGTATCTAATACTAGAACGTCTGTCAAGAAAAGACCTACGGCATCTGTTACGGGAATAGAATCTAGAAAATCATCTGTAGGATCTACGAAAAGATTAAGTAAAGTGGAAAAATTAAGTAGCGAAGGAAGCAAAAATGTTGTTCTACAACCCAAAATGATTTATAAACTTGAAATACCTGTCCCGTTGGATGAAGAGCCTATGGATGATTACTATTTGAAGAAGCATTTAAAGGATGCCAGAAAAATACTGTAAGTGTTTTCTCTTTTAATAGTAGCAATTCGCGAGTGAAGAAGAGGAGGAGCTTAGCGCGTGACGTAACAATATGGCCGCTTTAAGGTAGATACTTCGTTTTCCTCAACTGTCTATTCTTATACACTGCGGCGTTTGAAATACAAAGTAATATTAATATAAATGAATAACATTTTGAATTTTGCGAACTAGTCCGTTTCATCTAAAAATTATGTTCAGCATTCTCTCGAATTTTAAATTTACATGATTCGAGTCTTTGTTTTCTTAAATCTACATAGTACTGCATTATTACAGTCTTTGGTAGATTAATGGAGAGATAAGTATTATTATTTTATTGCCATCTTTGTGGAGGCAGGTCTACAAGTTTAGATTTCATTACGAAGCATTTTAGTAAAGACACTAAGTAATTATTACCTTGTAGTTATACCCGGCAAAATATAATCTTGCTTCACAAAATTCAAGGAGCATGTATATTTTTACTCGGTTCCTTTCCCATTTTTAAAAGATGAATGAATAACTTTCTTCTACCAACTATTTCAAATTGGTAAATTTCTCTAATAAATTTTTCCATAGAATTTAGGTTCTTGTTTTCGGGAAATTATGGAAATTAATTATTTCTGGATTTCTGCGTGCTAATGACGTTAAACGCAACAAAAACGTGTTGAAGTTTTAGATTTTGTTATTATACTTTATTTCACGTAAGAATAGTGTTGGTTTAGTTAGGGATATACAGGTTGTCTCAAAAAGCTTGCTCACTATTGGTAACTTTTTTATTTGAAGAGGTACGAGGTTGGTTAAATGAGCAAAATTGTGTCATTTTATATTAGAAAATTGGTCATGTAGACAAAATAAAAATTGTGTCAGCGGTTCTCAAAATTTGGGACAAAATATATATTTTTTAAATGGAACCATATATTTTTTATTATCTTATTGGAAAGAGTATTTTTTTCTCTTTCCAATAAGGTAATGTTGTTTATGTACAATTTTTTCAAATAAACGAGTTATTTACGGTTAAAAATTTAAATTTTGTAAACTATTTTATTAGTTTTTTAGTCAAGTAAGTCATGGAAACAATTGATTCTTTGTTTGTTTGACGTTTAATAATATCTCCCGTAAAGTTATCTGTGTTTAATAATGTTTAATAACTTTAAAAGTAAAGAAAAGTTAGACATGATCTTGCTATATGGAAAGTTATATCTATACACCAGTTACATAGAACGGTCGGCTCTCTTTCCAAAAGAGTTTAAATGTGCGAAAGAAATAATGGCTTTCAATTTGAATATTTTCTTTGTTTTGTTATTACTGTAAAATAAATTAATAAAATAATAATTTTATAAAAGACAATTGTTTCCATAGTTTACTTGACCTAAACTAATAAAAAATAATTTTTATCTTTAAACGTAAATAACTCGTTTATTTGAAAAAATTGTACATACACAACATTACCTTATTGGAAAGAGAAAAAAATAGTCTTTCTAATAAGATAATAAAAAATATATAGTTCCATTTAAAAAATATACATTCTGTCCCAAATTTTGAGAACCGCTGACACAATTTTTATTATGTCTACATGACCAATTTTCTAATATAAAATGGCACAATTTTGCTCATTTAACCAACCTCGTATCTCTTCAAATAAAAAAGTTACCAATAGTGAGCAAGCTTATTGAGACACCCTGTATAAATTCTACCCTTTGATTGGTCAGAATATAAACCTATTTCACAGAAACGAAACAAATATCACCTGTCAGTTATCAAATAAAATCTACAGAATTAAGTGATGTTTAACCATATTTTGTTGCAATTTTAGATTTTGACATTTTTACAGATAAATATATTTATTATTGACAAAGCTTGGTTTCACAAATTTAAATTATTTATTTAAACCATGTAAAAACGGTCTGCTCTTAAGAGCAATCTACGATTTTCTTCCGTAAAATTTCACTTCACTCGTGATTCATTTGTTAAATAATAATATTTTCGCCGCTAGACGTCACATTGCTCTATTTCACTAGCGAATAGTCTAATATATTTCTTTTAGAAATTCTGTGTCCATATAAAATGTTTGTTTGAAATGAGTCTGAACTTAGGTTCGGAACGTGTGACGTCACGACATGGCTCGTTTTTGCAACTTACATTTTAGATTGTGTTTTATATGGCGTAATTTTCATAATTCTAAAACAAAGTATGATCATTTTCTAGGGCCAAAAATGAAAATGATACTGTAATAAAGAAGATAACAGCGTTGGCAAAATTCGTTGTGAATTGTTTGAATGGACATGATGGAGAGATACCTAAGAAACATCAGTTTGAAACGCACATCTCTGAACTTAAGGTAAAAAAAGTATTTTGCATTCTACATGATACTCCAATCCCTTTGTCCAATATCGAGGTCTTATTTAGAGTATTTTTTAGCATTTATTACATGAAAGTTATGAATTTTTATAAGCTAAAGTTTGTTAAGATGTACAACATTCATGTTTTAATTATTTGTTAATCGTATGTAGGCTAATTTATTGGAAATTAGTTTTGATAATTCAAAACTACAAATTTTGTATGTTGCATTTTAAAATGGACAAATATTACATTGCTGTCATTTTTTGACAATAGTGAGTAACCATGGAAGTGATTCGCCATATGTTGCATGTTAAAATAAATTCCCTGTATGGCACTTTCTTGCTCTGCCTTATTACATTTATAGCTATCCGGAACTTTATCTGAAGGTGGAAAGACCGGCCCTAAGAAAGAAAATTTTCTGTGACGTCATTATATTGAACTGAAGAACAGAACCATGTTTAAGAATGTAATTTATAGATGGCATTACGTGCGAGAAAGTTTTAATTTGAATTTGATATTTTTCTCTCTCTGGGCTCTCAAATATATGAATTACTTCACAAATAAACACATAGGTAGTTACATGTAATTTAAAATATCGATACCAAAAAGACAAACTAAAATACTAACCTCCAAACTATTGTTGAAACGTCAAACAGGAGATCTACATTACCCGTACAAACAAACGCTATGGCTTTACGACCACTCATTGGTGTGGCATAATTCTACGTCATACATGGCGGTAATTCAAATAATCAAATTTCATTATTTTTTTCTGGCTAATTAATAAAAAATTTGTCAAAAGAAAAAATAGGGGTAACCATATACCTATTAACTAATATATTGCGGATCCTTTGCTTTTCTTGAAGGAAACACTGGGAAATGGCAATATCATTTCTGCATAAGTCTATCTCACACAAACGCCCAACCGCGAATTATGCGCAAGCTCGGAAACTTGACTACTATTGGCTAACGAGAAAATCATGATCACTTTTTGCGAATCACAGAGTTCTGTTTATTAACGGCTAGCGCGACAAATTTTAAATTTAAATTTGAGAAATTAAACAATGTACCTACTATTTATTTTGTATGTAAATTCTTGAATATAAATATTAGTAATAATAAAAAACATTGTCATATTCTAGTGCTAAATTTGAATTAAATAATTTACTTTGTTGTACTGTAAAAATAATAGGAATACAATCTGGTCAGGATTAATTTATTTAGGTAACAATAAATTACTGTATGAAATACAAAGCAAATGCTTTCGAAGTGCAACTACAAACAGAAATGAAATCAAACGTCAAAATCAAACCATGTGCTCGCTGCATCACCAGGGCTGCGTTCCAAAACCAAGAATACCGAGTTTTGGCGTAGAGTATGATGTTTGTGTTTTGGAACGAATGAGAGTTTTGTTGAAGTAAAAAATTGAAACTAAATTAAAAATAATTTTATAAAACTAACAAAACTACTTATAATTACAACATTAATGTCAAGCCCGTAATAAAAGCGCTTTTATGGAGCACTCTCCTCAATATAATGTGAAAGTACGCTCCATAAAATCGCTTTCATTATAAAAGTATTCTCGTAATACACGCCAACGTATTTACTTATGTTTATTTTCAACCAAAAGCAAGTTTTCTTCCTCAAGAAGGCAAATTACTTTCATATGCTGAGAATCGTGAGCATCTACGTTTGAAAATATTGTGGAGTAATTTCTATACCCTCCTCGTTAGTAGAGTAAGTAGAACATCACTTTGGAGTAAATTCTGGCTGTTTTGGAACAGGTTGAGTAAACTATGAGAGTAAGGTTATTAGTTTTGAAACGACTTTGGATAATTTCGTACTCTAAGAGTAGGATTTTGGTACACAGCCCAGCCAGCGACGCTATCAGCGTTAGCCAATAGTAGTCGCGGTTTCCAAGCTTGCGCATAATTCGAAGTTGGGCGTTTGTGTGATATAGACTTATGCAGAAATGATATTTCCATTTCACAGTGTTTCCTTCAGCTACTCTTATGGGAAAGATACGAGCATTAGCAATATATTAGTTAAGAGGTATATGGGGGTAACAAGTTTTTACCTGCTCTTCAAAAATTATAATAAATAAAAAAAGGTACGCAAGTAGCCCATTATTGAGTTTATGTTTTCTGTGTTTATCGTCTTTTGTAGTTTTTGTATGTGTTAAAAACCCCTCATATAGTTATTTTATTTATGTTTTTTGTATTTTTCGTCTTTTGTGTTATAAACGTTCCCAAACGTTGTCAAATATGTCATTTATTTGTCAGTATGGCTGGCAGATATTTTAATGAATTTTCAGTTACTTATATTCAAATATGTCCAGAACTGCACGTCAGAATACTTTGTTGGAATTTTTACATAATCTATGATAGTTGATTAATACAAATTACAGTTTTTTGTATCTTTATCTATAGCAGTTGTAGTTAAATTATATAAAAAATGTGCGTCTGACACGAGATTCCCTACTGACCACCTGTTAAATTTCCAAATTTCAAAAATTAATTACTCAAAAACTACACATCAGATCTCTCTCAAAAAATTAATTTTTATGTAAATACTTTTGGTTAATAACATACTAAAATTTGAGCTTCTTATCTATACATTGCTCTAATGATCGTACTACCTTAACTTAATGCAAGTATAGGCCATCCAGCGAATCAAGCGGTTTACGTCATCGTTTAGGGATTTTTGAAATTTTCTTTATTTTTTTTTTAATATTTTCATTAACGGTATTTTATTGGTTTTTTTATTATTATCATGTATTTGACACCTTTAATAGAAATAATTATGTTTGGATATATTATTATTAAGTAAAATGTTGTAATTTTTTGCAAAATGACGTTTGATTATATTTTTTTAATATTGGTAATTCTGAACATGTATATTACTAAATATTATATGTCTATATTATACTTTTCAACGTGTATTGTGATTTCATTTTGTTTTTGGTTTCGTTGTTCATTGTCAAAATATCAAATGCTCTGTCATGTCAAATTCAAGAGCTTGTAGTTAATTTATTGACTTATTTTGAAAATGAAAAATAGATTGGTGGGTTTTTACTTTCACTGAAATCTTATATTGAGGTAATATTTGGCTCTATTTGTTAGTAATAATTTGAAAATTAAATCTATATGTACAGCGTGTGGCAAACGCTATACGCAATGTATAGAAACAGTGAGAAATTGTATGGTATGCAGTATTCTGTATTTTTTTAAGGTTCTCACATAATACTAGATAGTTTGTTGCATATACTACAAGAATGAAGTATTTATAACGGCGTAAGCAGTATCGTTCAGAATATTTTAAATAAAATTGGATTTCGATGGAAAAATATTACATCAGACGTGTTTTTAAGAAAAATTTGGGTTTATGAAGACAACCCACAGATCATATTTTAATCCGTTTTACATGCTCATGTAAACTTTTTAACATATGACGTCATTGTTTCTAGTGATATTGTATTTATGACGTAAACCGCTTGATTCGCTGGATGGCCTATACCTATACCCAAATCATGTAAGCAGCCAATGCACGTCATTAATAAAAATTGAATAAAAGTAACTAGATGTGTGACGTCATGTACTGGTACGTTTGCAAAGGTTTTAGAATCTTTATCTTTTATCTTTATCTTAATAAATACAGAACATACACTAAAAAGGTAGTATTTTTCCAATTTATGAAAGGAGTTATACAGATTGCAATCTGTATTATCGACATGTTCATGAACTGTCACATCTACAAAATAAATATTATTTTGGTCATTGTCCATTTCTATTTAAATTATTTTATAATACTAACCTTATTTATACTTATGTATGCCATATAAGGGCAATAAATGCCGAATTTCAAAAAAATATACCGAATTCTTCTGATTGATCAGAAGTGCTACCTTTGGGAGATTCACAGATTTTGTGTTTGCTTTAACGGTCAAGTTGCGTCGTTGCGTTGCGTTTACCATTACTTTATTACAAATAGGCCTTTACAACGAACGCACAAAAATGTTTCAAACACGATACAAATATTTTTCAAATAATAACTTTGACAGTATGAACATACAAATTATCAATGTTGCCAACTATAGCAACAATTAAACGAATAATATGTCGTTGATGTACATTATTTATATATTATTCATGTCATATTCGATAAGTAATGAACTCTACTATTCATCTTAATAATAATTAAACATATAAGGCTATACACTTTTTGACGGTTAAAAATGATTAAAACCTTATTTCATTTTTCACTATTAGTGATTTTAATGCATTAAGGTTTTTACACTAAGTGATGACGTGCATTGGCTGCTTGAACGATTTGGGTATTCGCGATTCAAGTTAAGCAATCTCTATCTGGTGGATAAAGTTTGAACTAAAAAATGTCCAAAATACATTATTTAATTTCCTTCACAGAAACTTTCTAGTGATTGCAGGCTATTTAAAACATCTTTTAACATAAGTTTCAAGTTTTAAACTTTTTTCAAAAAGCGTAAAATTCCTTATATCAGTGACAGATTGACAGGTCGTACAGTGTTGTGATGTCACAACACTGATAAATAATGGCGGGAAAAGTTAATTTGAATCGCCAATAGCTGATAAATGTACTTATAATTTCTTTCTTCGTTACAGAAAAAACTTCTGACTAATTATATTCCATTAGGCTACCTTCGTCTGGGTACAATGATGGAGCGTGCACTACTTTTCAAGGTTTTGGCAGATCGTTTACAAATCCCATGTTCTCTACATCGCGGAGATGGTACTGCGTGGAACGAAGTCTTCTGTTCGTCACAAAAGCTTAACAAAAACTTCATTCACGAATGCGTAGTAGATCTCATGGATAACATAGGAAAACTTCTGGTTAAAGGAACTAAATACGCCAACTTCTATTGCAGTCAAGCGAACTCTTTGGACGAAAGCGATGACAGTATAGATGACAAAGAAAACTCAAAGTCTTCGAATACAGTTTACGAGGAAATAGAACTTAAGACACACGTATATTGATGATGATATCATGACTTATGTTTAGATTTTTATGTAAATTTTTTGTATATTGTTTAATAATAAAATTTATTAAATATGTAAGTCCGGTTTAAGCTAGATAGTAGAATTTTACCTTGCAAAGAGTGGGGTAGTTATTATTATGTTGTTTATGTCGGGACTTTTTTCGCTGGAAAAGGGCGGTGCCAGCCGCCATCTTGGATTAAAGTACAAGAGTTTTTTTTCATATACCTATTAACTAATATATTGCTAATACTCGTATCTTTCCCATAAGAGTAGGTGAAGGAAACACTGTGAAATGGAAATATCATTTCTGCATAAGTCTATCTCTCACAAACACCCAACCGACAATTATGCGCATGCTCGGAAATCTTGACTACTATTGGCTAACGCTGTCAGCGTCGCTGGCTGGGCTGCGTTCCAAAATCATACTTTTAGAGTACGAAATTATTCAAAGTCGTTTCAAAACTAATAACCTTACTCTCAGAGTTTACTCAACCTGTTCCAAAACAGCCAGAGTTTACTCCAAAGTGATGTTCTACTTACTCTACTAACGAGGAGGGTATAGAAATTACTCCACAATATTTTCAAACGTAGATGCTCACGATTCTCAACATATGAAAGTAATTTGCCTTCTTGAGGAAGAAAACATGCTTTTGGTTGAAAATAAACATAAGTAAATACGTTGGCGTGTATTACGAGCATACTTTTATAATAAAAGCGCTTTTATGGAGCGTACTTTCACATTATATTGAGGAGAGTGCTCCATAAAAGCGCTTTTATTACGGGCTTGACATTAATGTAGTAATTATAAGTAGTTTTGTTAGTTTTATAAAATTATTTTTAATTTAGTTTCAATTTTTTACTTCAACAAAACTCTCATTCGTTCCAAAACACAACACATCATAGCTCTACGCCAAAACTCGGTATTCTTGGTTTTGGAACGCTGCCCTGGTGATAAATTAATCCTGACCAGATTGTATTCCTATTATTTTTACAGTACAACAAATTATTTAATTTAAATTTAGCACTAGAATATGTCAATGTTTTTTATTATTACTAATATTTAAATTCAAGAATTTACATACAAAATAAATAGTAGGTACATTGTTTAATTTCTCAAATTTAAATTTAAAATTTCTCGCGCTAGTCGTTAATAAACAGGACTCTGTGATTCGCAAAAAGTGATTATGATTTCCTCGTTAGCCAATAGTAGTCAACGTTTCCAAGCATGCGCATAATTCGCGGTTGGGTGTTTGTGTGAGATAGACTTATGCAGAAATGATATTTCCATTTCACAGTGTTTCCTTCAAGAAAAGCAAAGGATCCGCAATATATTAGTTAATAGGTATATGCCGCGAACGCTTGTTTTGACGTTTGAGGTAATGAATGTCAAAAATGGTTTTTATCAAAATCAAACTTCATCCAACATATGAAAGAACACAATGGAAAATTAAGAAATCATCAGTGTAATGTATGTGAAAAAAGCTTTTTTCATAAATCACACTTAGTCGCACATACAAAACAATACAGTGGAGTAAAAGATTTTCAATGCAATGAATGTAAAAAATGTTTTATTAATACGTCAAAACTAAACAATTACATGAAACATCACAAAGGAATAAAAGATTTTCAATGCAATGAATGTAAAAAATGGTTTTTACAAAAAGGAAACTTAACAACACATATGAAAGTTCACACTAATGCAAAAAAATTTCAGTGCAATGAATGTAAAAAATGGTTTTCACAAAAAATAAATTTAATTAGACATTTTAAACGACACCATGTAGAAGTAAGAACAAGAGATTATCACTGTAATGAATGTGAGAAAAGCTTTTTTCATAAATTACACTTAGTCGCACATTCAAAACTACACAGTGGAGTAAAAAAAAAATTAAAATTCCTTCATATACCCAAAGCATTCAAGCAGCCAATGCACGTCATCACTTAGTGTAAAAACCTTAATGCATTAAAATCACTAATAGTGAAAAATGAAATAAAATTTGAATCATTTTTAACCGTCAAAAAGTGTATAGCCTTATATAATTATTATTAAGATGAATAGTAGAGTTCATTATTTATCGTATACGACATGAATAATATATAAATAATATACATCAACGTCATATTATTCGTTTAATTGTTGCTATAGTTGGCAACATTGATAATTTGTATGTTCATGTTCATACTGTCAAAGTTATTATTTGAAAAATATTTGTATCGTGTTTGAAACATTTTTGTGCGTTGTAAAGGCCTATTTATATTAAAGTAATGTTAAACGTAACGTGACCGTTAACGCAAACACAAAATCTGTGCATCAGCCAAAGAAGCACTTCTAATCAATCAGAAGAATTCGGTATATTTCTTTGAAATTCGGCTCACTTTTATTTTTTGCCTTTATATGGCATACATAAGTATAAATAAGGTTAGTATTATAAAATAATTTAAATGGAAATGGACAGTGACGAAAATATAGTATTTATTTTGTAGATGTGACAGTTCATGACCATGTCGATAATATAGATTGCAACCTGTGTAACTCTTTTCATAAAGATTCTAAAACCTCTCCCGTAGCCGCGTGCCTGAGTGTCTGGTCGCACTGGGGGAACCGGGTTCGATCCCGACCGGCGCCAAATATTTTCCAATTTTAAATGGCACAAAAGTGACCCCTGTGGTGCACTCTCCACACCAGCTATGAGTGCCCGTGAGGAGACGCCTGGCAAGCGCCCACACGGTAAAATATATCGTCAACATTACCGATGTCTACATATGTTGTAGATACTGGCACACCCAGAAATGGGTAATATGCCGTGGTGATATATTTATTTATTTATTTTATTTAACCTCTGCAAACGTACCAGTACATGACGTCCCACATCTAGTTACTAAAATTCAATTTTTATTAATGACGTGCATTGGCTCCTTGAATGATTTGGGTATATGTTATTAAGAATTTAAAAATAGAAATTCCATTTTTGTTTTCTTGAAATTATGTATAATAACGCCTAAAATGATTATTAAAGTTTTGGCGCGAAAGTTGTGACGTCAGCATCACTCCGCCATACGTAGAGAAAACGGACATACGGTAGCATCATCATAAAATACATACAATAATAGGCTATTCCACGATATTTTTTTAATTTTTTTTTCTTGAAGTACATAAAAATATAAGACTACATGTGAAAGTCCGAGTTAAAAATTCCTCCAAATAAGCGAGATATTAAGGTCTGAATTTTATATTAGCTTTGTGACGTAGGTAATGTGGATATACCAGAAGTAAACAAACGGTGGTTCACAAGCCACGAAAAAATGTTAAACAAATTACGAAATAATGTATTTTTAAATTGTAATATTGTAATTCATTATTAGAGACATAAAATAAATTATTATACTTAATTTATTTCACTTTTTACCTCTCGCTAAGAGAGGTATTGGATTCATGCTAAAATTCGCATATCCAGATTTTATTGAATAAGCACGATTTAAGGTCCCTAGAATCCGATTATAACATTTTTAAAATGATGTCTGTGTGTGTGTGTGGATGTGTGTATGTGTGTATGTGTATATGTGTGTATGTCTGGATGTTGTAGCCACGATTGCTCAAAAACTATAAGACTTAAAAAATATTTAACTGCAGTTTCCTCAATCTGACATTCCTTGGAAGAGCTGATTAGATTTTGGTAACAATTGAACAACTGGAAGTAGTAGTTTTTTAGAAAAATTATTCTAAATATAATTTTTTGGGATTTTTTTTTATTAAATATTGAAGAACATAAAATTCTCCATCTAATACACTTAAAAAATTTATTATATCTTGCATAGATTTAGAGATAAAGACACTATAATTTATAGAGTACACTTATCGCAGAGGCTAAGGCACTAAGGAAACCAGTTGACAAATTCCAATGTTTATAACATGACACATGTCATTGTCAAATATCAACAGTTTTAGTGACATTCTGATAGCTTTTTCTGGGAAGTACGAGTATATTTAATTTTTCTTATTGTTTTATTAATTAAATATTTGAAATTATAGGTAAAATTGTGGTAAAATACATATATCCATCAGAAATACCGCCAATCTGGTTAATGAATTGGAACAATCTCTTACATTTAGAAACTTCCTCATACAATGGAAATATATATAATTAGAATTATATGTGTGCAAAAGACATGTTAAATACAATAAAAAACAATATTTGAGTAAAGTTCTGTAATATTTTGTTATAAAACGACGGTTCGAAAGCGAAGTGCAGTACAATACTTATATAGCCTAATATGGAAATGGCGAGAGGTCTTGTGCTGGCCACAACAGATTTTTTTTCTTATTTTATAAAAACAAAGAAATTAGAACGTCACCCGAACAGCGACCGAACAGATCCGACACACCCGAAGAAGTATATTCTTAGTTAGGGCGGGGCTTCTCAAAATCGGAGGTCATACTTGGATCCTATTTGCTCAAACACTCGTGCACATGTCCTGCATCATCAAAAGCAAAACTCCCCGTGTCGTCTAGAAGGAATAATTTATAATAAAAGAAATAATATGGTTTTCCTTATCCTTTAACTATTATCGTTCATATTTTCAATAAACTTTTACTATTTTTGATTACTGTGGAATAGCCTATTGTTGAAAGAATAAAAGTACGTTTTCATTACTTTGTTATTGTATAAATAAAAACTAGGTAAGTAAATTTAATAATTTTAGCTCGTTTTTATAATCATTTTAATTATTTATTTATTAAATATGACTAAGGCTAGGTTGCACCAACGATACTTAAAATTTTAATGAAGGCTTAAAATTAATGAAAATTAAAAATTAATTAATGATACATTAAATTAAACATTAAATTAATTCCCCGATCCCTTGTACTTAAATGTTTAATGAAGCATTAAAATTCATTTTTTTTGTGCGTCTTTTGACGTTTATAATCAAACAAGGCAAGGTAAGTTTTGAAAGAGATATTAATGCATATTTGATTTCGAGCATTACATAAAAAAGGTGTAATTATTTTAGAGAAAAAGTCATCGTCGTTGATGTGATTGACACAAAATTGTTTCACAACGTTTCGGATGCTAAAATCTGCTTCCGTCATCAGGTGAACTGATACTGTATCAGTTCACCTGATGACGGAAGCAGATTTTAGCATCCGAAACGTTGTGAAACAATTTTGTGTTTTCAATAAAGATAATGTCAGTCCAGAAATCGAGTTTAGTGTTTTTTCAGGGCATCAGCGTCATGTCCCGGGTTCCAGAGCAACGGGGTCCAGCGGCAGAGTATGAATGTTGTGTGTGAGGGCCCTCAAAATGCATGGTGTGTGTTGCATGCTAATAATTAATCATTTTCCTTTCCTTCCTGGCCGGCCGGCCCCTCTGCCCAAGTGGAGGGACCTTGACGCGGTGGCAGAGCTTAACCATCCCTTAAATTAGGGGTGGGACCAACGACTCCACAAATCTTTTAATCATTTCAATGTTTTAAATGTTTTATGTATTCTTATGTTCACAGGAAAGAAATACAACAAGAAGAAATAAATATATTATATAATAAATAAAGCATTGTTAAATTAATATTTATTTATTTCCCTATCTTAAACTGCCCTAAAATAAGGCCCCTTCAGGGTAGAAAAGGGTTGGTGAACTACTAGCGGCACCATACCCCAATTTGGGGTGTGTCCATGCTAAATTGCTAAGCTGTTGCTATCCGCGCTACGTAGTTCGCCGTAAGCAACCCGCATTACATATATGTTAAGTGGGTCGCGTGCATTTAAATAAATGTCATCCCGGCGTCATTTTACCCATTTCTGGGTGTGCCAATCTGCTTTGTACATGTCAAAATAGGCCTTCCGTACATCGTGTGGACCTCCCTAAACGTTATTTCATTTCTAGGGGCTTCTTCAACGTGTCTGTTTCACTTTCTTCAAACCTATATGTAAAGGGTATGTTTTATTATTTTTCAAAATGTTTATTGTAGGATAGTATAGGTATATAACATCGATTATTGGAGCCCTGAAACACGATTTAAAGCTGTATTGTTCATCATTTTCCGTTAGTGTTACAACAATGATTTTGCTTATAAATCTTGTGATATTTGTTGTGAAACTTGTGTAAATTCATCAATGGCATATCTTTTGACTATTATAACACTAAATGCGATGCAGCAAATTCGCCCAAATTCTTTTCATTTATTTTCATTTTACATTTTTTTAACAATTTTACAGCTCAATAATACTGTAACAATCTAATATTACATGATTTAAAGCACTTCAAATCTTCTGCTGAGACTAGGTTATATTTGATTAAAGGTAACAAATAAATACAAACCATACAACAAAGTAAGTATAGAAAATTATTTATTTTATTACAAATACATGATATACTATTATATATACTTAAATATTAATATTTTACAATTTAAATTAATATATTTCAATAATATTTTTACTAATTCAGTGTATTTTCTTTACAGTTTGGTGGCAACACTGAAACAATCCGATGTTCAGTCCTACCAGAGTCCTACGCTGAGAGTTGAGCAACGCTCCTCCGCGAAGTCGCGTTCGGTGTTTTAAAATATTAAAATGTGCGGAAATATTGCAAGAACAATAGAAAATTTATGTGCAAATCAAATATAAAGTGTTATTCTAACGTTTCTAATAATAATTTTTACGGGAATCGCAAATTAAATGAGTGAAAATAATGAACTATGTGTGCCGCCTTTGGGAATCGTCGGAGCAGCAAATACAAGTATGTATTAGTTGTTTATTTATATTTAAATAATTCTAAATGTATTTCAAACTATGAAAAACATTCCTTTCGTAGTAATTCGTATAATTTAATTTGTATTTCTCATGATTTCATACATTTTAAGGTGATTAGAATATCATATAAATGTGTTTGTATTTATTTCTCATTTTGTATGTAAAACATACAAAAATGTCTATATTTTACGTTTAAATACATATATTGCTATTTAATAGTGATTTTCCATATAAAATCCAAGATTTACTTTGCTAAAAACCGTCTCAAACTTGTACGCTCCGTAGATTGTTGCATGATTGCAAACTTTGGAAATGTTCGTACGGTTTTATTTCTTTATATTGTAAAAATATTATTTTAATAGTGAAATATTGTTGCAAATTAGCAACAATGGTAAGTTTAAACAATAGTTTAACTATTTTAATAGTTATTTTTTCTGATAACATGTTCTATTATTGAAATATTTCAATTTTAAAATATTGTTTTCTTTGTTCCAGTGGCGTACCAGAGCTGTTTTGGGGGTCGCTGTTTGCTGGTTGTGTTCATCAATGTAAGTCGTTATAATATGTGCCTCTCTTCACTGTCGCTTTTTTGCTTTTTTTTCAGCTTAACACAAAAGTAAATTCATTTTTCTCTTGAAAATATGGTTTATGTTGTTGAATTTAATTCAAATAATCATATTTTCTTCTATACTTATTTTCCGGGGCACATTGTGAATGTCTATCTATGTTATTAACATCGGGCGTCGTTACTCGTTACAATATCGTAAATAAATCGACGAAACTTTTAGAAATAATTAGCTTTTTTCATTTTTGAATTAGTTTAATTGAATATCCGTTCTTTCAGTGATAGGTTTCTTCCCCAAAAAATTGTATTTGTTTAAATTAATATTTAACCAAGTACAGTTTACAATACAGGGTTCCAGTGAAGTTTCCAAGGAGTGTAAAGGCTGGTTTAAGCCTTTGATTCTACAACAGGGCTTTTCTAAAGCTTTGTCTAAGGCTTTAAGAACTTTAAGGCCAATCTACAACCACCAGAAGGCAGCAAATAGTTAGAATTATTTTAGTTATTAAAGTCGCGATTAATTTTTTCTAATATTACATTCAAATTAAATTCATTTGCATTTTAAAGTTAGGATAAAATATAATTAAAGTTTCGTCGATACTTTTTCGGGTTCGGATCGGTTTCCGCGATATTTAAGGACAGGGTAGCGTAGTTTTTATTTGAAGTGTCTACCCCATTATTTACATTATGAAAGATATGTTGAATGACGTAGCTGCCAGTGGCAATCAAGACGTGAACTATTGTATTAAAAAATAAAAAATAGTGGAGGACCTCATTGTATAATTTATTTAAAGACGTACACATATTTTAATATTTAAATTTATTTAATTTTGATTCAAGAATTTTATTAATTTTGTAGTAAATAAATAAAGATTGGACACTTCATTTAGAAACGAAACTACATTTATCAATGATCTATAGCACCGGCTGTAGATGGTAAAAACAATAGATTTTTCGCGATTTCAGGTAAAGAAAAGATCAGTTGAAGAAAGAAGAACCCCCTTTCCCTGCATGCTTTTGCTTTTTTTCAGTTTTCCTCTTTACTATCCAAGCAGCTCTTTCTAGTATGCCCTTGTTAGATTAAAATCAATTTCCCAAGAACGACTGGGACCCATTGGGCAAACTTAGTCGTTCTTTTCGCTGCTCCCCTCTGGGATAGGGCAGTGGGGCCTCTGGGAAGGACGCCTGTACTCCAACTATGGGCCGCCGGACTGAGTAACCCCCTGTACTGATTCCCAGTTTTTGAAGTAGATATAAATGCATGCATTTTCGTACCGTGTGGGCGTCTACCAGGCGTCGCCTCACGGGCACTTATCGCCTGCATGGAGAGTGCACTACAGGAGGCACTCTTGTGCCATTCAAACAGATACACTAAATCATAGTTAGAGTTAGTTTCAGTTTACAGTTTTAAATTGGTATATCATTAGTTTACTTGCGGTTAAATTTTTAATTTGCAGTTTAAACTTAGTATAATTGGTTCACTTGCATTTTAAAGTATTAGTTTGCAGTCTTAAATGATTACAATTACATAGTTTATTTACAGTTTTAAATAGTTTCAATAAGTTTGCGTGCATTTTAAAATATTAGTTTATAGTTTTAACTTATTAAATTGTAGTTACACACACTTGCTTTTGTATTAATTTTGCAAAAACACACACACATACACAAAATAATATATCTATTAAAGTTAATAGATACATGAAAAAAATTCGTTTTTAGTATTCGCGTTAGCTTTTGAATAATTTTTCCGTTCGTCGCCGCGATTTCGTCCGTATATATTGTTGATTTCTTATGTATTTATGTACGTATATTATATATTTATGCATGTGTGTTATGTATATGTATATTATGGTTAGGGCGTGAGCAGTTTCAACGGGGCCTCCTGATCTAACTTTTCCCTTTCAGGTGCCGGGCCGTTAGGCGGTTGGGCGTCTAGCGGTATTCGGCCCCTTTCCTTTCTCGCTGCAACTAAATTTGTGGGCTTGAAAGAGCGTTAACCGGGCTTGGGTGCTTACTCAGAATGCTCCGGCTTCATTGCACGATAAGCACCCAAGTTCCGGGGCCTGGTCTGCCACACTCGCGGTGGTGCGAACCTAGCCATTTCGATGGCGGAGGAAGACCCTAGGGACGTACACATTTTACACAACTCAACACCGTCGTTGAGTACACATTGTTAGGTTCCCTCATTTTAATATGTATATGTATGTTTACTTTTCAGTTTTATCAGGAGGCCCACACCATCATTTATTTATTTATTTATGTTTTCCATATGTATGTATTTATGTGTATTTCTTAACTAAAATGTTAGGTAGGATGTATAAAAACAATAATAATTAATAATAAATTAACTAATTGCGGTAAAATATAACTAAAACTGCGTCGAAAACGTCGAAAATTTCAAATAAACTTCAAAAAAATAATGTAGATTTTCTCTTTCAGGATTTCCTCACCTTCACAAATAGTTGAAGACAAATATTAACGACATTTTTGTTACAGAATTTCTGGACATCAAAAGTAGATTTATTTTCTATCTAATAAAAAAAAGGTTTCGAAAACTAGAAGAAATAGGGACTCGTCATGTTCATATTTGAATTCAGGAGGGACGTTTTCAAAAGAAAAAGTTAGTTTCAGAATTTCAGGATAGCTGAAACATATTTAAATACATCGTTTTCTGCATAAACACTACTGTTCGTATGTTGCACTCTATATACTAAAGTAAGAAATTAGTACACCACTTTTATGCTTTTAACAGTGAATAGTGGAACGCAGCCAATATTCAATAGTTCAGCGTTTTCCTGCGGGATGGCGCTAGGTGTTTAAATGTTAACTTTAAACAATTCAGTAGTCCACTAAAAATTCGATCACCCTGTATTTAAATTTAAAGTATCATTTTCTCTTAATTCAAGCATGCTGATTACGGGAAAAATAATGAAAAAAATCTCTAGGCCTTAGTTTTCAAAATAGAAATTTTTATTTTTAAAGCGAAATTGACAATATATTTTGAGTTTGACGGACTATAACTAATGAATGGTAAACGATACTTTAACGGGCGTTGCGCCATTCGATTCTATGGACATTTCTACATATGTTTACCAATTTTGAATAACCGCGTCTAGCTAGTATAGTAAGAGTAAGCAAAAATAGAAAAAATGGTAACTTTAAACAATTCAGTAGTCCACTAAAAATTCGATCACCTTGTATTTAAATGGAAAATATCATTTTCTCTTAATTCAAGCATGCTGATTACGGAGAAAATAATGAAAAAAATCTCTAGGCTTTAGTTTTGAAAATAGAAATTGTTTTTTTAATGCAAATTTGACAACATTTTTGACTTTGACGGACTATAACTAATGAATGGTAAAAGATACTTTAACGGGCGTTGCGCCATTCGATTCTATGGACATTTCTACATATGTTCACCAATTTTAAATAACCGTGTCTAGCTAATATAGTACGAGTAAGCAAAAATGAAAAAAATGGTAACTTTAAACAATTCAGTAGTCCACTAAAAATCAGACCAGCCTGTATTTAAATTTAAAGTATCATTTTCAATTAATTCAAGCATGCTGATTACGGGAAAAATAATGAAAAAAATCTCTAGGCTTTAGTTTTCAAAATATAAATTGTTTTTTTAATGCAAAATTGACAATATTTTTGACTTTGACGGACTATAACTAATGAATGGTAAAATATACTTTAACGGGCGTTGCACTATTCGATTCTATGGACATTTCTACATATGTTTACCAATTTTGAATAACCGTGTCTAGCTAGTATAGTAAGAGTAAGCAAAAATGGAAAAAATGGTAACTTTAAACAATTCAGTAGTCCACTAAAAATTCGATCACCTTGTATTTAAATGGAAAATATCATTTTCTCTTAATTCAAGCATGCTGATTACGGGAAAAATAATGAAAAAAATCTCTAGGCCTTAGTATTTAAAATAGAAATTTGTATTTTTAATGCAAAATTGACAATATTTTTTGATTTTGATGGACTATAACTAATGAATGGTAAAAGATACTTTAACGGGCGTTGCGCCATTCGATTCTATGGACATTTCTACATATGTTTACCAATTTTGAATAACTGTGTCTAGCTAGTATAGTAAAAGTAAGCAAAAATGAAAAAAATGGTAACTTTAAACAATTCAGTAGTCCACTAAAAATCAGACCAGCCTGTATTTAAATTTAAAGTATCATTTTCGATTAATTCAAGCATGCTGATTACGGGAAAAATAATGAAAAAAATCTCTAGGCTTTAGTTTTCAAAATAGAAATTGTTTTTTTAATGCAAAATTGACAATATTTTTTGACTTTGACGGACTATAACTAATGAATGGTAAAATATACTTTAACGGGCGTTGCACTATTCGATTCTATGGACATTTTTACATATGTTTACCAATTTTGAATAACCGTGTCTAGCTAGTATAGTAAGAGTAAGCAAAAATGGAAAAAATGGTAACTTTAAACAATTCAGTAGTCCACTAAAAATTCCATCACCTTGTATTTAAATGGAAAATATCATTTTCTCTTAATTCAAGCATGCTGATTACGGGAAAAATAATGAAAAAAATCTCTAGGCCTTAGTATTTAAAATAGAAATTTGTATTTTTAATGCAAAATTGACAATATTTTTTGATTTTGATGGACTATAACTAATGAATGGTAAAAGATACTTTAACGGGCGTTGCGCCATTCGATTCTATGGACATTTCTACATATGTTTATCAATTTTGAATAACCGTGTCTAGCTAGTATAGTACGAGTAAGCAAAAATGAAAAAAATGGTAACTTTAAACAATTCAGTAGTCCACTAAATATCAGACCAGCCTGTATTTAAATTTAAAGTATCATTTTCTCTTAATTCAAGCGTGGTGATTACGGGAAAAATAATGAAAAAAATCTCTAGGCCTTAGTTTTCAAAATAGAAATTTTTATTTCTAAAGCAAAATTGACAATATTTTTTGACTTTGACGGACTATAACTAATGAATGGTAAAAGATACTTTAACGGGCGTTGCGCCATTCGATTCTATGGACATTTCTACATATGTTTACCAATTTTGAATAACCGTGTCTAACTAGTGTAGTAAGAGTAAGCAAAAATGAAAAAAAATGGTAACTTTAAACAATCCAGTAGTCCATTAAAAATTCGATCACCCTGTATTTAAATGGAAAGTATCATTTTCTCTTAATTCAAACATGGTGATTACGGGAAAAATAATGAAAAAAATCTCTAGGCCTTAGTTTTCAAAATAGAAATTTTTATTTCTAAAGCAAAATTGACAATATTTTTTGACTTTGCCGGACTATAACTAATGAATGGTAGAAGATACTTTAACGGGCGTTGCGCCATTCGATTCTATGGACATTTCTACATGTGTTTACCAATTTTGAATAACCGTGTCTAACTAGTGTAGTAAGAGTAAGCAAAAATGAAAAAAAATGGTAACTTTAAACAATCCAGTAGTCCATTAAAAATTCGATCACCCTGTATTTAAATGGAAAGTATCATTTTCTCTTAATTCAAGCATGCTGATTAAGGGAAAAATAATGAAAAAAATCTCTAGGCCTTAGTTTTCAAAATAGAAATTTTTATTTTTAAAGCGAAATTGACAATATATTTTGAGTTTGACGGACTATAAATAATGAATGGTAAACGATACTTTAACGGGCGTTGCGCCATTCGATTCTATGGACATTTCTACATATGTTTACCAATTTTGAATAACCGTGTCTATCTAGTATAGTACGAGTAAGCAAAAATGAAAAAAATGGTAACTTTAAACAATTCAGTAGTCCACTAAAAATTCGATCACCCTGTATTTAAATGGAAAGTATCATTTTCTCTTAATTCAAGCATGCTGATTACGGGAAAAATAATGAAAAAAATCTCTAGGCCTTAGATTTCAAAATAGAATTTTTTATTTTTAATTACGTAAATTTATCTCCGATTAAAAATTACGATTTAATTGTTTATTTCTGTCTGCAGCACAGGCCTTTTGTCGGTTGTTACGTCATTAACAAAGTATTAGATAACTAATTATTTTAAAAAAATATACCTCGTAAAGTGGTAAACAGTCATTTACAATTTGTCTTTCATAGTGAAAGGATGGTTGTACTCTTCTGGTTTGCTGGACCGTGCTTGACCATTCTTTTATTATTTTTTTGTATTTGTATTTCATAGTATTTAAATCTGAGGTAGTTACCTCTACCCTTAAAATATAAAATTTTAGAATTAAATTCATTAAATTAAAGTGCGCCTAGACCAACCCAGGGCCCGGAAAGACAACGCGGGATATTCTTGTACAATGGTAGTTTGGTAAAATGTCCAGGTTTATCCTGAGACAAGGTATGTGAAAATAAACTTCCCAGCAAATTGAAAATTTATCAATTTTTACATTTTATATCAATTTTTAAAATATTTTAGGTCAATTAACTTGACATGTTCCTCAATCTAACAATTGTTGCTGTACCCGTAATTTTAGGGTATAAGGCATAACAATACAATATAAATACAATACAATGAATTGTACAACAATTCAAATTTAATATTTTAAAATACAGTATTTGTACTAGTGTTACATAATACATAAAATATCTAAAATATATTTTTTAAACTATTTAAAACTTACAATTTCAAAATTTATTTGACCAAAAAACATTACAATATATGTCTCATAGATTGTAACACGGATTTTTCCATTTATTTATTTAAATATACAAACCATCAATAATAAAAAATAAAGTAAATGACACACCCAACAATGGGTAATAAGCAGTAATGATATAATTATTTACTATTAAACAGACTTGTATTAAATAAATTTTTGTTTCAACTTTAAATAAATTTAAAATTGAGTACAATGTGGCATATAAAGGAATGACAGTGTGTGAGTGATTGGGTAAGCGAAATCTTGCTCTATAAAATTACCCGGGAAATTTTATAGTGTAAGACTAGCTTTAATTAAGGTTAGCTTAGGATAAGTTAGTTATAAGATAGGGCGCCATATTTGTACTCAGTTTTTTTCATATTAATAAATAGTTAATTATTAATAAACAATTATTTGACTATATTTCTATAACAATAATTTGGGAAAATCCTGTCTGCAAAATTCATTAAAAATTGTTTCATTTTCAATAATTTCAATTCATTCTTTTAATTGATTTTTCTATATTTTTTAACTGTTATTGTATGCCAATTAGTTTTGGGTTCAAATCCCGCACTCAACAATTGCTAAACAGAGGAAATGTCTAAGTTTTTGACCCAATTTTCTGATACATAATTTTTAATTTTTACTAATTCAGAATAACATATTACATTTTTATTTTGTTAAAATGAAAATAGTAGATAATGATTGTTATTACTATTTTGTCAAAATTGAATAAAATATTACATAAACTACGTGAGTTAAGAATGTTTATTTAGTTGAAGAAATTAACCGACTCGCCCTTACGGGCTCGTGGGTTAAGCTTTCTTCTCATGAATAAACATTATCTTAGCCCATTTGGTGTATAAATATCTATTAACGAATATATATTTTACTATATTACATGCTTTTGAAAACTTGGATTTTTAAAGTGTTACTTATTACAATTTTGCTGGGAAGTTGCTGTACATTGCAATGAATGTTCAATTATTAATAAATGAAAATATAAAAATAATTTAGAATGAAAGGTGTGAGTGAGTGTGGATCGTATATATGGGTAAAACATAAAAAAAAAAACAAAAAAAAAATAAGAATAATATGAAAATAAAAACCAATTTTTATTTATAAATGATCCCCTGAATGTTTTGTGTGATTGAGGTTTATTTAGTATTGATAAATATTTGATAAAAGACATAGTATTTCAACATTTTTATTCGGACAATAATATTTTATAATATTTATGTATCTTTGAAAGAAAATTTTGAATCTATTTCATTCATTTGAAATGAGACTTTCTGGGTCTTAAGAGAAAAGATGCCACACCCAACTAGGGGTAAAGAACATTATAATAAACAGATATTTTACATTTATACAAATCTTAGAATTAAAATGAAATGTTTAATAAGTTAAATAAAAACGTTCATTGCAGTACAGCCTAGTTAAGTTTAGATTAAGGGGGCGCGTCGTCATCCTAACTTTAACTTGTAAATCTAACTTAAATTGTAACTTTCGTCCCGGGTGAATTTGCTCGCGTAACCCGGCATGAGGTCCGGGTCGTTAACTTCCGCATATCCGGCATGTGGTCCGGATCGTTTCCGTTCCGTTGACATCGTACAGGCCAGGATCCTTTTGGACCTGGATATTATCGTCCTTCTAGACTCCGTGGGATATAATCATCATCCTAACTGTAACTTTTAAATGGTAGATTTCATGCCGGCATGAGGTCCGGATTGTTTTAGTTTTTTTAAAATTATTATAAGCTCGTGTAATCCGGTATGAGGTCCGGATCGATTAGGCCAGGAACCCAGGACCTGGACAACGGGGGACAACGAGGGATCGAGAAAGTAGCAAGTCTTCAAGGCGAATTAAAGACGCGAATATATTCGGAATTTGTCGCGAACCGGGTACGGGAAATGTTAAATAAATTTTGATAATACTGATTTTATTTTTTGTTGTATCGGGAATATTTTTTTTAAACTGTAGTTTGGGGTTTGCAGGGTTAATTTTTGCCATAAATTCGTTCGTGAAAATCGATTTATAAATGATTTATTTGGGCTGGGATTTTAGGATTGTTTATATTATATTATCTTATATTATATATGCTCGTATATAATATAAATATGATATAATATATTTATTTTGTATGTTATGCTTTTTTCCTAGGGCACTGAGTATTTGGCGTGCCAGTATTTTTAATACTGTGCAATGAATACTCATCAAATTCCGCCGAAAGTCTCTCGCGGGCATGAAAATGTTCGGTGGACTTTACACATGGTAAAAAAGAGCTTTGTTGCAGATTACTAAAATTAGTACCAGCAGCTAATTTGGTAATCACAATGAAGTTGTTTTTTATCATGAGGTGAGCAACCCTCGTCCAAGAAAACTTACTCTCCTATATGGATTGCACGGGGTCGGTTTTCGCGGAATGGGGAGGGCGCGGTCGTAGGTCCAAACACTGTATGGAATATGACGATGAGCAATAGTTTATCGGCGTATGCATATCAGTGGTTGGAACGCGCTTGGCCCCAGCAGGCCGCGTCCGTGAACAAGCCACAAATAGGTTCATTTCATCTCATTATCATTTTTGTTAGGGTTTCAGGCGCGGGCGATTCTATTTACAGTTGGTATGAGATCGTTAGGGTTTTGTAGGACACCCCAGTCTTGGTTTAGGCCGGGGTGGCTCTGTCCTCAACTACTTTGAATCGTAGGAGGTTTGGACAGGGTTCCCTGCCCACGTGGAGAGACCTTGTCGTGGTGGCAGGGCTAAACCATACCCAAATTGGGGTGGGACCAACGTCTCCACAAACTATCGAATTAATATCTGTTTCTGGTTAATATATTAACAAAATAATTATTTTGGCACATATTAATTCGATATTTTTTATTTAAATGCAATTATTTTAATAAATGAACAAATAAAATATTAATTCTTGCGGAACATAGTTATAAAATTTGATAACCTCCCGCCAATTCCATGTTTAAAATAGCAATAATCTTTAAGTAAAGTATCACTTCCGGTTGATCTAATTTTTTGTCCCAATAAATTGAAAAGTCTGTAATACTTAATTATATTTTATTATGTTTTTCCTCAAAAATCTGTTAAGAACTTCATGTAAACTACCACTTCCGGTTTATCAAAGTCAAAATCTAATATGTTTCAAATTATATACCAGTTTTAAATACCAAAGTTTTGCATCATATTTTAGTAGATTTTAAGGAAAAATTGCCACAAACACATGATTGTACAAATTGTAAAAACGTGTTGTAGGTACCTTAATTCGTGCTTATTCACTAAAAACTCTCTTTCGAATTTTTGGACCGAAAACGTTACCTCCCTTATCTATGGTGTGGCGGGGGGTAAAAATACATAATATATCGAAAATAAACTAATACAAAAATTGTGTGAAGAAAAGCACAAGAAATTTTAGTTGTAAACTGTACTGATTTTCCTGGAATTGTAAAGGGGGTAGAGCGCGCGGCTGTTGCTAGACGGAGTCACGGAGTCAGTCGAGCACAGACCAGAGACACTATAGTCGAGTATTGTACGTTGTGCTAAGCAGTACGCTGTGTATGTTTATGTAGAAAGATTGTATCAAGACTGTATTTTTGTTGTGTCTAAATAAATCATAAACTCTGTTTTTTATTGAACCTAAAACGACGGGTAGTTGTTTGTGTATTAACAATTGTCAATTTAGTAATTTTTCCAAAAAATAGCCCAATTTAGAGCAGCTGATGTTCCTTTAGCCAGATCTTCTCTCGTGCATTCCTCTTCTAAGATGGCGCACGTGAGCAGGTAGGTCATTATTTGTTCTTGACTACAATGACATAAAGTGGGTTCTACTTGGTACCCCCAGTTGTACCTATGTATTTCATAGGCGATTTAAAATTTTCCAAATGGGTCATTTTTTGTCATTATCTGGTGGTGGTTTTTCATCTTTTGCAAATAAAGTAAAAAGAAAATTATGATAAGTTATTTAACAATGAATTTAATTCAAGCAATTTGAAATAAAGTATTAGATATCTATATGAGGATTTTGAATGTGTCTTTGCTTATAACACAAAAAATAGGGGTTGGACACTTTAAATTTAAATATTAAAATATATTTTATCTTTTAAATATCCTAATTTTTATTTGTTTTCAATGTTTCAGGGTTCTATGCAGTATGGCCGATTCACCTTTCCAATGTACCCTCATGAAACCTGATTTCTTCCAGTATCATCGTTGGAGAATGAATTCCGAGACGTGGAGAAGAATTTTCCGAAAAAAATGCACCCTTACGCCCTCCCCATAAACCCTATTTTAAAGGTATTTATGCCCATTGTCATCTACTTATCAATAAAACCAAATTAATTCGAAATATTTCTTGTATTGTGTTATTATTTATGTATAATTTCCGGTAAAAATTGATGTACGCTGTTGTATGATGAATTTAAATTACAAACTATTATTTAAATATCTTAAATTAATGATTGTTTTCAAATAAATACTCTTCATCCGTTCAAAATTGATAGGATTTTATTGTATTCGAATTCTCGCTGTATTTCCACCAATCACAAGCTTCGTTATTTTTGCCAATCACAATCGTTATATTCACCAGATTTTCACCAATCACTGAGACCACGTCGTAAGCCCAGTGTTGCCAACCGTAGCATTATTATGCTAGAGTAGCATAATTACAAATATTTTCCAGTCGTTATAAATTAGTCATTATTATATTTTACTTAATATTTATTTTCGCCATGTCTATAATAGGGTTGTTACTTGTCGTCATTGACAGATTTTCTCTTAAGTTGTTACTTACTCTCAAGCGCCATCTGTTATTTTCTTAAATGAAGTGAAATATATTTTTAGTTTTAAAGTTTTTTGTTTATCGTTTGTATTATATGTTCATTAAAACATTGTTTTTTTGTGTATTTTTCATTGTTCTTTATATCATTAATATTTGAGCATAATTTTCTGAGCGGTAACATAATTCAATTTTAAGAGGTTGGCAATACTGTCGTAAGCGTCAGTGCGTTACATGTGTTGCAAGTAAGTTGTTGTTAAGAAGTGGTTTTATGTTTTTGTGATATATTTTGTGATTAAAATAACTTATTTACGTGTTATATTTGTGAAATGGACTTGAAGCAGTTGAATTCGAATGCTTAGCTGTAGTTTGAAAGGTAAATTACTTGATTTTCTAATAAATTTAAGGACAAAAATCTTGATGTAACCTTACTTACATCTTCAAGTTCTACATAAATATGTATTTGTATATTGAATTCATCATAAAACAGCCTTAATACATGTAATATATTGTTGCATTTAACATTCTTTTACATTAGTAAAGTATTAATACAT
Organism: Ophonus ardosiacus; assembly: GCA_943142095.1. Lineage (NCBI taxonomy): Eukaryota > Metazoa > Arthropoda > Insecta > Coleoptera > Carabidae > Ophonus > Ophonus ardosiacus. The sequence continues at coordinate 12,513,709 of OW964841.1, read as the reverse complement.
TCTTATACGACGAAGAATGTCTAACCTTGCTCTTTGAAGGTCATACATAATTTGCAACTTTCAGTATCATATTTTTAAGAACTTAAACATAAAATCGTGTAGTGTATGTATCTAGCTGCAGTTTGAAAGGTATATTATGTAATTTTACAATAAATGTAAGGGCAAAAATAATATTGAAATATCTAATGACGCTACGTACATCTTCAAGTTCTAAATATACATTTGTATAGGTATCAATTTCATCATTAAACAGCAGCTAATACATTTATACATTTGAGTATTTTTAATATTGCTGTTTGAATATCATATGCAACTTTATAAAAATGTCTATAATGTTATGTAATGTTTATCTATAGAGGTGTGCAAAAGTTTTAAGCGAAACAGACTTTTAAACCATTATCATATATTGCAAAGGTGATACAACAATGAAACAGTTATATTAATAAACACATGCATTTGTGCATAAAATATGTTCCTATTATAAACCAGAAACTATGTAGGTAAATAAGATTATGTAGTAACAAAATAATTTGTAGTGCTATGCAAAAATATGCGTATTTCAAAACAACTAATAAATCTGTTCAGTCTTATTTTGTTATCCATATTTAATAGTTTATCATCATTCCTTTTGATACAATCACTGCAGAATACTGTCGAGACATTGATTTAATTAAATTTGTGATACTGTCTTGTGGTGTACATCTTGTCATTCATTTTCTAAATGGTTCTATAATTCAGGCTTGTTTTTCTTTTCCATCGCGGATGTTTAACTTCTGGCTTAAATGTTTTATTGGATTTAAATTCGGAGATTAGGGTGGTCAAACAAGAATTTGCCCTTTTGTTGACCTAAAAATTAGTTTATTACTTTAGATTTTAGTTTAATTATTTTATCTGTTCGCTTTGTTGGTTTACGGGGGTCTATTGCATCTTGGCTTGTCAGCTAATGATTTTGGCAATGTATATTTGGTGATAATTCCATTTGCTGTGCTTTTATCGATCGTTAGGAAGTCTGCTATCTCACGAGAATACTCTCCTTGTCGAGAAAGGTTTATTGCGGATTCTCGTACTTCAAAGTGGGTGTATTTCCCCATTTTGTTAGACAATAACATAGATCAATATTGATTGGAGTAATATTTATTTGAAAGTATTTACATATATTACAGTCTCGATTACAGTAACCTATATAACTACATTTTCTCGATTGATAGCAATGTAAACAATGATGTAGAGACGAATTATTTTCATTTGATATAAAAAGCGCCCATAACTGTTGGTTTCAAACTTAGCAAAAACGTATTATAAGCGACATTCATTCTCTAAATAATATTTTTTTTTATTTTATATATTGATTTATTTATTGCTCAGTACATTATACATAAACTTGACAATAAATCCATGTTCTCCACACCAGCTATGAGTGCCCGTGAGGTGACGCCTGGTAAGCGCCCACACGGTAAAATATATCGTGATCATTACCGATGTCTACACATGTGTAAATAATGGCACACCCAGAAATGGGTAATATGCAGTGATGATATATTTATTTATTTATTTATATACGCGTTGAAATGCTAGTGAAAATTTCGCAAGGACCACTAAATCGACTTCACATCTTTAGATAAGAAAATACTTATTGCAATAATAACCAATGTGGACATATCAGTAAAATCTTGTAGGGCTTTAGTACTATAAATAAGATAATTAGTGACATTTATAATCAACATTAATAGTGCGTAGTGTTAATATACTCCCGGTTTTATTAATATTGAAAATTACTCATTTTCAAAGTTATGAAATGTCAACATTGGTTGCTCTTGCTTTAAACTATAGATTTTTAGTCTGTGTAATTTGGTGAAAAATATAACTTAATATGTGATAGTGAATATGTGATAATGAATATGTGATAGTGAATATATCAGTATTATATTATAATTGCTCTACTTTATTTCCTATTGATATTGATACAGTTTTTCTCTAAGACATAGTCACACTATAGCAGTTAGCATATTCAAATTAAACATATATTTATTCAAAAAATTTTGTATTAAATTATTGATCTATTTTTAATTGTATCTCTGTAAATAAATCTTTGCATAACTATTATGTATTTGAAAGTATTTACATAGGTATATTAAAGTAATCTATATCTCGATAAGTCTTAGAAAAAAATGTTATACATTATACTCGCAAAAATCTGTAATATTATGTAATAACTTATACGATACAATTTAATAAATATTTGGCGATATATATTTCATTATTTATTTATTTATTTATTTACAAGTCCTCATAGAATAATCTCATTACAATATATAACACAAATAAAATGTATTATATAAATGACCAATAAAAACAGTAAAAAAGAGTACAATTTCTCAATTCAAAAACCTATTTTCCTATCCTCAAAAATTGCATTCCAGAAACCAGAAATTCACCAAAATACGAACTAGATCATCAAAATGAGATCAGCAGGATATGAACTATTTACAGCCTATAGGTAAGCAATCGGCAAAATTCGATTAGCACCGCAAAACGACCGTCGATCTGCAACCTGCATTAATAATTTTAGCGCCTAAATTTCAACCTAGTGCACAACAGATTACAAAAGCAAGTAGCCTACACGAAAAAATTCCTAGCCAGCAAAATCCGATCCGCGAGCACCAGCAAGGCTTCTGGTCGACAAAATCGCAAAAATCGTGTAAAATCGACGTTTTAGAGCAATAGCGGCCGAAAAGTAGCACTTTACTGCCGTTGCGAGCATTTTTGAGCTCTCAGACGGATTTTCAGCCGATCGCAAGGCATTTACCCACCAAAATTCAAATATCCATCGATCGCAATACTGTTGCTAGACTTCTGGCTGACAAAATTTAAAAAATCGTGTAGAATCGGCGATGTACAGCGTGTAGCAAGACTACTAGTCACGAAAACGAGAATTTGTGAGCTCTCTGGCCGAACGGAATGTATTCACCCACAAAAATTCAAATTTCTGACAATACGGTAGGCTGTAGTAAGGCCTGGTGATCGAATCATGAATCTCAAGTCTCCCACCACAGATTTCTAGCTATGTATAATACTGGCTGTCTGTTGAATTTACAGCCATTCGTGCAGCGTGAGCGGTGGCGTCCTACCGGTCACTCTTTGTCGTGAAATTACGTAATAACGTCTATTTCAAGCTATATACAGGTTTCTAGAAATTTTTTGCTGGCTAGGCCCCAGGAACCAGCGGAGCGATCCGATCCCAGCTCCCAGCAACCCGCCTAGCACCCACGTGCTGCTTTCGGCTGTAGCCTAGGCGCGCTCGTGGATGGGTAGGGCGGGTTGCTGGTAGCTAGGATGGGATGCTCGGCTGGTTCCTGGTGGCTAGTAAGCGGGATTCGAACCTGGATCTTTAGGATGGGAGATTTTTGTTGGTCGTCGTTCTGGTCGTGGATCTATAGGCTGTGAAATGGTTTCTAAGCGGGATATGAACTTAGATCTTTGGATTGCAATTTTTTGTTTTGGAAATAGGGTGTTAGAATGAGATATTTATATTATTTTATCAGTATTTATTGGTCATAAATATAATACATAATGGTGTACATAATGCATTGCTATATTTTGCAAAGGTATTGTTTTAATACAAAGATATATGTGAATGACAATTATATACATAAATAAATGTATCTTGATCTGTAACACTTTGACAGATGATATTTGATATATAGGTTTGTTTATAATTATACATATGATAACATATGATAAATTCTTTATTATGATTCGTTGAAATATACAAGTAGGCTAACATATATGATTGACAACAATCGATCGATTCATTGTTGAAAGAACTTTTATAAGGATCATTTGTTTTAACAAATAGAAATAATAGAGGACATTAATTATGTATAAGATGATCATATGTTTATTTATAACAGAAAATCCTTACAAAGTTTTTCCCTAACATTTTTTGGGTATTGAAAATATATTCTAAGTTTAAAATAATATATTTTATAACTTCAAAATGTATGTCTCTCTTGCTAAAAACTTTTGGGATTCAAATACGAATTCGCACATAGCTAAAAGATATATTGAAAATATGTAAACTAAAGTTTAAACAAAATGAAAAGAAAATTTTGATGGTTTTTTTTAAATCAATTGTTGAATATGAAAATGAAGTTTAAAAACTTTTCAGTCATGCAAACAGTATATAAAATATATTTGAACTATATTTGTTTTAAAGTGTATCAAACATGTAAATGTTAATATATTAATTAATTCTGTGGAATCGAAATATCAGGCCCATAATTTTGTGATCCATATAAATAGGGATAATGTATCAATTTATCAGTTTTATATCTTAATTAATGCATTTCGAAATCTATAATGTAATGTTTTTAATTACGTCGAAATTCATTGTTACAGGAGAGACAATTATTTTGTGATACAGTTTTAAATTAGAAGACATGGTACATAGGTGATTTGAAAGCAAAATGTTTTTATCATCTTTTTCAACGGACGTAGAAAAAGTGTGTGTGTAAAGTATCATTTTCTGCTCTAGATACACAAATAACTATTTTTTCAATGTGCGAATATGTTATTAAGTGTATTTTAAATATAATAATACGAATTAGGTTTTATCTTACTATGTTTTATTTATTTATTTATTTATTTATTTATTTACATTGAGGGAAGCTGACAGTTACCCAATAATGAGCTTCCACATATTAATAATAATTAGTTAGCAAACATTAATTATTACATTATTACAATTTATACACAGTTAAGGTAATACAAACGTAAAATATGGTAATGAAGTGACATAAAAAGAAAAAATAATTAGTATAGTGATAGATAAATGTTTTATAAAGTCTAATTCCTAAGCAAACTTTTAACTTGACTTAAAGATAAACTAAAGAAGTCCAAATGCTGGTAATGATTGTTGTAAGTTATCATAGCTCTTATTAACGGAGAGTTTTTATAAGAGTTAGATTTGATTAAAGGAATGTAGAATAAGCTATTATTTCTTGTTGATTTATTTGGAACACAAAAACAAAGATTTTCAATGAATAATTCCGTATTAATAACATTATTCAGTATTTTGTGGAGTAATATCATATCAGCATTTGTTCTTCTTTGTGCGAGAGTTGCCAGATTGAAAGTGGGCAAGATTTCTTCATAACTAGTGTAAATTATATTAAATTTATAACAGAGCATATTGATAAATTTTTTCTGAATGGATTCAATTCTAGCTTTATGATTAAAATATTGAGGATTCCATATTACTGTGGCATATTCTAATTGTGACCTCACGATGGAAGTGTATAACATAATTGCTGTCTGAATATTATTAAAATATTTAATCGAACGTATCACAAAACCAAGTAATTTATACGCTTTGCTTGTTATACTATCTAGATGGTCATTTAGAAGTAGTTTAGAGTCGAAAATAATACCTAAATCGCGGATGTTGTTTTCTCTTGAAAGGGAGATGTTGTTAATTTTATAATCATAGATAATTGTATTCATATTTCTAGTAAAACTAACAACAGAGCATTTGTTTTCATTTAATGTTAAATAATTTACACAGCAGTAACGAGAAAGACGTGAAAGATCTTCTTGTAGTAAGAAACAATCGTTTTGATTTTCGATTACTCTAAAAAACTTTAAATCGTCTGCGTATAAAAGAAAATTACTGTTTTGGAAAACAATTAGTATTGTATTAATGTATAAATTAAATAGCATAGGTCCTAAATGAGATCCTTGCGGTACTCCAGAAGTTACAGAAATGCATCTAGATTTGAATCCATTACAGACTACAAATTGAGATCTGTTTTTTATATATGACTCGATCCATCTTAAAAGTGACCCATGGATGCCACACTCAAATAGTTTATGCAATAATAAATTGTGGTGAACTTTGTCGAACGCCTTACTGAAATCTGTGTAGATTACATCAATTTGCTTTCTTACATCCATATTCAGATTCAAAAATTCAGTAAATGGAATTAAGTTGCTTACAGCTGATTTATTTGGACAAAATCCGCATTGTTGGGGAATAATAATGTTATTGATATCATATTTTATTTCTTGAATTATTAGAGACTCAAATACTTTGCTAAATATAGATAAAATAGATATCGGTCTGTAGTTGGAAATGTCGCTCTTAGTTCCAGATTTGAATATTGGTGTTATATATGATGTTTTCCAGATCGTGGGAAACACACTCAGACTTAGAGATTGATTAAATATTATGTATAGCGGGTCAACTAAATAGTGTGCACAGGTTCTTATAAATTTAGGGTGTATTCTATCCGGACCGCATCCTTTATTTATATTTAAAGTATCTAGTGCTCTTAATATCTTAGATTTACTTAGATATAAGGAACTTAGGTTTACGGTGGGCAGTTTATCATCAGTTTCAGTAAGTGTAAAGTTGTTATTATTGCAATAAACTGATTCAAAGTGATTGGCAAATAAATTACAAATTTCTACACCGGTAGAGGCTTCTACGTTATTGTATGTTAAGATATTTGGAATACCACTGTTCTTTTTTAGAGTGTTTACATGACTCCAGAAATATTTAACATTTGACTTAATTTTCGCCTCCGTAACATTAATATAGTTTTTGTAATCTAAATCAATTTTTTCTTTTACTCTCTGACGCAATAACGAGAATGTAAGATAGTCTGATTGGTTACCGTATATTTAAATCGATCAGAGTATTAGATTACATGTGTACTCGTATGTATGTAGGGGATGCAAATGATGGTACAGAAAAATAGAGCTAAGTCCCAATTACTTATATAGTTTCGAGATATTGAAATTTTAAAGTTTTAAATATGTACTATTGATTCATATATTGTGCATAATAACTTTAAAATTAAATACTTCAAGAACTAAGAGTGATAGCAAATTATCCTAATCTTATTTTTATTTGTTGGATTATTTTCTATAAGTAAACGAAATTTCAGCACTTTGGAATCGCTGAAAACATTTTCAGCAATGCTTGTTTCACAACAGGTATATCTATTGACAATAGCTATTTAAAAAAATGAGTATATGAAAAACTAAAAGAAAAAGCGACTTGCATTTTCCAAATTTAGTTGTAGAGAGTTATTTCGTGTATTTATACAAATTTTAGTTTTAAATCGCTGAAAATATTTTCAGTAATGTTTATTTCAAAACGTGTTCATGTTTATTAAAAATATCAACTTTGAAATTGAATATCACGAAAACTAAGAAAAATAGCGCCTCGTACTTTTTAAATTTGTATATAGAAAGTAATTTTCTATATGTATAATTTTAAAATGTTTCAGTCACTAGAAAAGAAAATCAGTGATGTTTATTTTAAGACGTGTATATGTTTAATGAAAATAGCAACTTTAGAAATGAATATCACGAAAATTAAGAGATATAGCGACTTGTACTTTTCAAAGTGATATTAAGGAATTTATTTACTATATTGTAAACCTAATTTTAGAATATATGAATCGCTGAAAAAGTTTTCAGTAATGCTAGTTTCAAGACGAGTACATCTCTATTGAAAATAGCAAGTTTAAAAATTAATATCTCAAAACTAACAGAAATAGCCATTTGTACTTTTCAAATTTGAATGTAGGATATTATTTTGAATATGCATAATTATTTTCCAAATGTATGAATCGTTAAAAAAAATCAGTAATGTTTAGACTTAGCTCTTTCGTTTCTTGTACCCTTCAAATAATATGTAATATGTGTTTGTAATGTATGAGAACCTAAAGTAATACGCTTTGAGATGTTGAAATATAATTATGAAAATGAAAATGGGAATTGTATAATGATATGATTTTATTCTCTGTCATTTAAATATGCTTATATGTATGAGTGTTTTCGACATTTGTTTATAAAGTTTTTATTAGTAGAGCAGATGATTTTTCACGTTAAATGGTTATATCATATAAGTACTTTATAGGTGTGAGGTGGTTTTATTTATTTATTTACATAAATTTGATAAATATGACTTGGGGTGTACAACATCCATGTTGGGGTTGTTTTGGGGTGCGATGCTCTGCAACAGGGTGATCATCTCCAATGCGGAAATCAGGATTCATGAACTGCAACTTTCTCGGGTACATCTGCAGTATCGTCTGTTTAAGTGCACAGCTTATCTTTCTGCAACAATAGAAAATATACTCGAAAGCAACAAATATAAATTAGTGGTTAATGGTCATAGAAAATAATATGATTTTATTTGTAGATTATTAAGAATTATTTCAAGTATATATAATTATTATTTAAAAAGATATATTAATACCAAAGAAAATGCGAGATATTCAATATTACAAAAGAATGAATAAATATTTCAATCGATCAATTATAGATTTTAATGCATAATGTGTACGATATTAAAGTATTTTAATAATGAGGTAAAAGTTACGTATTTTGTCGCATTATCGTACACATTCATAATTACGTATATATGGAACAAAATATATGTAGTAAAATATATAGGACATACAATGATATGATATATTAAATTATACACAAGATGCACACAATTCATGACAGATGTTTAACATTAGAAAACATTTTTTTCAAATATCTTTGCCGTAAAAGTATATGGGGCTTTATACATAGTATTTACAGAATAAAATGTTAGAAGATTGTATATGGTAGAAATATTAAATAATTGTCAATTAATGCAAACTATTTTCGATATAATATGAACAATTATTTAAATATAGCTTATATCTTGTATCTATCTAGAATAATTCCTCCAAATTAATGGTTAATATATCAAATGAAAATACAACTATGTATGAAGTATTATAAAAGCAAAAAAAAAACTCACTTTGAATAAAGGAAATCTATGGATATAACTCAAAGTCCTGCAGGTATCCTAACGTCCTCTCCAAGCACCAGGAAGTTGTCCTCGTGGTCACGATACACCAGCGCGCTACACACACGTCGTTACACTAGCACTGCAACAAACAAACTGAAAGAATTAATCCATGTAATTGTTAGGGTGTTAAATAATTTACCCCGTAGAAATACAAGTCAACAATTAAATAATAATGAGTCATTATAAATAATAATTGCTTCTTATGTATTATGTAATCAGTTCACACAAAATACAAAATTACAATTTTTTTTTATTGACATTTTAATATTATATGTAGTAATCAAATAATATTACTACCAAGTTCATATCTCTACTCATTTTTGAATTATTGCCCCAAAAGTCAATATACCCCATTTTCAGATAAAAACTTCAAAATTTTCAAAAATCTAATTTTTATGGATCTAGATACTTCTCAATGCGCTGATTCCAAATTTTGAAACCGCAGGTCAATATCTCATTTCGTTCTTGAGATATTTAGATTCAAAGTTTTGCTCAAAACTGCCCATTTTTGGGTTATAACCCAAAAATGGGTCGAGATATGAATTTGGCGATAACACCATTCGATTCTACGCGCAAAATTACATAAGTACACCAATTTTCAGAATTTTTGAACACCGCATACAATCTCTAAAGCAAAATAACTGAAAATGGGCAAAAATCGCAAAAATCTTAAGGGGTACCCCTTACGATTTTTTCAGATTTTGGCCATTTTCAAACTTTTATTCATAAAAAATGAACCGGTTGGTCAAAAATGATGAAAATTGCTATACTTATGTATTTTTGTCCGTAGAATCGAATGGTGATGTCGCCAAATTCATATCTCGACCCATTTTTGGGTTATTACCCAAAAATGGGCAGTTTTGAGCAAAACTTTGAATGTAAATATCTCGAGAACGAAACGAGATATCGACCTGCGGTTTAAAAATTTGGAATCAGCGCATTGAGAAGTATCTAGATCCATCAAAAATAGATTTTTGAAAATTTTGAAGTTTTTATCTGAAAATAGGGTATATTGACTTTTGAGGCAATAATTCAAAAATGGATAGTGATATAAACTTGGTAGTAATTTTATTTGATTGTAAAGACAATGTTACTTAAGTGTACGCATTTTTAGAGTATTTGAACAAATGTGTGAATTTTTAGAAAGAAAAGTATTGAAATAAAAATGAATAAATGCTATATAAAAGTTCCTTGGAAAAGATTCTATATACTTAGGACAACTTTTATTTATTTATTTACATAAATCTTATAAAAATAAATCTTGAGGGGCACCATTACATGTTGGGGTGTATTCAGTGTGATGCTCTACAACAATATGATCATCTCCAACGCTGAAATCAGGATAGATATCTTTCTGCAACTCACTCACATCCTTCTACGGCTTGGCCAGGACTGTAATTCATCTCTGTTACATGTTTCTGTAACAATAAAAATATATTCGAGATATTATTTGGATTAGTGGTTACAGATAATTAATATGGATGGACTTAGAACTGTTTCAATCGTTTGTAATTATTAAAAATAAATACCTAATACGAAAGTAAGTGTGAGAAATTTAACATTAAAAAGAATATTTAAATTTTTAATTATTTAAATATAAAATATTTGTAGTAAAATATATAGTACGTCCAATAATATATGATATGTGTATATGGTATTAGCACTATAAATAATTCTAACTTAACTTAAATTCTTTTCCACACAACATCAACAATTATAATTCAAATATAAAGTATATATACACCCGAAATAATCTTTAGAAATAATGGCTGATATACCCAATAGTGGTTACTAAAAGTAGTTTAAAAATATAAAAAAAAACTTACTATGAATAAATTATTTCCCTAAGTATAAGTCCAAGTCTTGAAGATGTCCAAAAGTCCTCTCCAGGCACTAGGAAGTCGTCCTCGAAGGCACAGTACACGAACACACCACACGTCTTTACACTAGCACTGTAACAAACAAACTGAAAGAATTAATCCATGTAATAGTTAGGGTGTTAATTTACCCCCTAGAAATACAAGTCAACAATTTAATAATAATTGCTTCTTATGTATTATGTAATTCGTTCACGGTTTTTTTCAATTTTATGAATGTAGAAGTGGCGCGAAAAAATTTGAGTACACAAAATACAAAATTACCTTTTTTATTATAACATTTTATTAAATATGTGTCTTCTTTCAGATGCAGCCGTGTGAAAAGCTGAGATCCTGGTGTTGCAGACTTAGCGACTTGGAGTCCCGACATTGTAACCTGAAGCACTCAACAATGGTGAGTTACATTTTAGTAGATATTTCTTTCCATACGGATTAGCTGTTAAATCTTCGTTTTCATGAAGACTATCCCTGTAAAACTAAATTAAACAATGTAATACTATATGTAGTTTACTAAAAGTCCGACTATTTTCCCTTAATTCGTACACGCTGATTAAGGGAAAAATAATGAAAAAATCTCTAGGCCTTAGTTTCCAAAATAGAAATTTTTATTTTTAATGCAAAATTGACAATATTTTTTGACTTTGACGGACTATAACTTATGAATGGTAAAAGCTACTTAAACGGGCGTTGCGCCATTCGATTCTATGGGCATTTCTACATATGTTTACCAATTTTGAATAACCGTGTCTAGCTAGTATAGTAAGAGTAAACAAAAATGAAAAAAATGGTCACTTTAAACAATTCAGTAGTCCACTAAAAATCCGACCACCCTGTATTTAAATGGAAAGTATCATTTTCTCTTAATTCAAGCATGCTGATCACGGGAAAAATAATAAAAAAAATTCTCTAGGCCTTAGTTTTCAAAATAGAAATTTTTATTTTTAATGCAAAATTGACAATATTTTTTGACTTTGACGGACTATAACTTATGAATGGTAAAATATACTTAAACGGGCGTTACGCCATTCGATTCTATGGACATTTCTACATATGTTTACCAATTTTGAATAACCGTGTCTAGCTAGTATAGTAAGAGTAAACAAAAATGAAAAAATGGTCACTTTAAACAATTCAGTAGTCCACTAAAAATCCGACCACCCTGTATTTAAATGGAAAGTATCATTTTCTCTTAATTCAAGCATGCTGATCACGGGAAAAATAATAAAAAAATTCTCTAGGCCTTAGTTTTCAAAATAGAAATTTTTATTTTTAATGCAAAATTGACAATATTTTTTGACTTTGACGGACTATAACTTATGAATGGTAAAAGATACATTAACGGGCGTTGCGCCATTCGATTCTACGGACTTTTCTACATAAATTTACCAATTTTGAATAACCGTGTCTAGCTAGTATAGTAAGAGTAAGCAAAAATGAAAAAATGGTCACTTTAAACAATTCAGTAGTCCACTAAAAATCCGACCACCCTGTATTTAAATGGAAAGTATCATTTTCTCTTAATTAAAGCATGCTGATTACGGGAAAAATAATAAAAAAATTCTCTATGGACATTTCTACATATGTGTACCAATTTTGAATAACCGTGTATAGCTAGTATAGTAAGAGTAAGCAAAAATGATAAAAATAGCAACTTTAAACAATTCAGTAGTCCACTAAAAATCCGATCACCCTCTATTTAAATAAAAAGTATCATTTTCTCTTAATTCAAGCATGCTGATTACGGGAAAAATAATGGAAAAAATCTCTAGGCCTTAGTTTCCAAAATAGAAATTTTTATTTTTAATGCAAAATTGACAGTATTTTTTGACTTTGACGGCCTATAACTAATGAATGGTAAAAGATACATTATTGGGCGTTGCGCCATTCGACTCTACGGACTCTCCTACATATGTTTACCTATTTTGAATAACCCTGTCTGGCTAGTATAGTAAGAGTAAGCAAAAATGAAAAAAATGGTCACTTTAAATTTTTAGTTGCCCACTAAAAACCCGACCATCCTGTATAACTTTAAAATGAAATTATTGAAAAACTAAGTGAAATAGTTGTTTTCTACAGCTATGTAATGTTGCAGGAATTAAAATTGCTGAAAAAAAATTCAGTCATGTTTGTTTCAAGATAGCTAAATTATCTATTGTGTACACCATGATAAAAATAAAATAAATTGAAAACTAAGTGAGATAGCGATTTGCAGTTTTCAAATTCGGATTCCGGGGGTTGTTTCAAATATGTATACATAGTTTTAGAAATTTGAAATGCCGGATACAGAGTTAAATTTCAGTAGGAAATATTTGAACCTAGCTTTTTGTTTTTCTGTACCTTTAAATAGTATGTATGCATAGATGTATGGTATGTGAATTACTTATATAATGAACTGTAAAATATATGACAATGAAGATATATGTGTTGCATAATGACATGAATTGATTATGTGCCAATTTTTCTTGCCATATATTAGTTATACGAGTACATAATGTTTAGGAGGATATTTTTTTTTTATTTATTTACATAAATCTTATAAATAAGTGTTGAGGGGTACCAATACATGTTGGGGTGTCTTCAGGGTGATGCTCTACAACAATATTATCATCTCCAACGCTGAAATCAGGATAGATATCTTTCTGCAACTCACTCACATCCTTCTATGGCTTGGCCAGGACTGTAATTCATATCTGTTACATGTTTCTGTAACAATAAAAATATATTCGAAATAATATTTGGATTAGTGGTTACAGATAATAATATGGATGGACTTAGAACTGTTTCAATCGTTTGTAATTATTAAAAATAAAATACCTAATATGAAAGTAAGTGTGAGAAATTTAACATTAAAAAGAATATTTAAATTTTTAATTATTTAAATATAAAATATTTGTAGTAAAATATATAGTACGTCCAATAATATATGATGTGTATATGGTATTAACACTATGAATAATTCTAAATTAACTCAAATTCTTTTCCACACAACATCAATTATAATTCACCCGAAATAGTCGTTAAAAATAATGGCTAATATATCCAATAATGGTTACTAAAAGTAGTTTAAAAATATAAAAAGAAACTTACTATGAATAAATTATTTCCCTAAGTATAAGTCCAAGTGTTGAAGATGTCCAAAAGTCCTCTCCAGGCACTAGGAAGTCGTCCTCGAAGGCACAGGTCACGAGCACACCACACGTCTGTTCACTAGCACTGTAACAATGAAACTGACAAACTGACAAAATTGATCTATGTAACAGTTAAGCATTAGATAACAATAATAAAAAAAAAATGGTAGTCAACAATCAAAATAATGAGTATAAATTATAGTTGATGTCTATGTATTACATAATTTTGTAGTCGCTCGTACAATTTTTTTGAAATTAATATTTGTAAACAAGGTCTATGGATTACCCGCGAAATATAATTAATGAACTTTAGGGTTGAAAGAAAGGATGCTAGTTTTTAATTTTGAAAAATTCAAAATGTTGATTTGAGAATAAATGATCTATTTAAAAACGCTATTACAAAAAATCTTGTATGTAATACGTTGTGAAATGAGTGTTTTAGGCACTTGACGTGTTGTAGCACTCGCTTACCCTCGTGCGTATAAATTTCACGTCGCGTGTCAAACTATTATTTCGCAACTTATTACAAAAATAGTTAGTAAAAACTAAGTGAGATAGCGACTTACAGTTTTCAAATTTGAATTCAGGGGGTGTTTTTCGATATGTACACTAAGTTTCAGGAATTCGAAATGCTGAAAAATAAAATTCAGTGATGTTTGTTTCAAGATAGGAAAATGTCTCTTGTGCATACCATGATAAAAGTAAAATATTTTAAAAACTAAGTGAGATAGCGACTTGTACTTTTCAAATTTAAATTCAGGGGGTGTTTTTCGATATGTACGCTAAGTTCAGGAATTCGAATTGCTGAAAAATAAAATTCAGTGATGTTTGTTTCAAGATAGGAAAATGCCTTTTGTGTATACCATGATAAAAGTAAAATATTTTAAAAACTAAGTAAGATATCGACTTGCAGTTTTCAAATTTGAATTCAGGGGGTGTTTTTCGATATGTACGCTAAGTTTCAGGAATTCGAATTGCTGAAAAATAAAATTCAGTGATGTTTGTTTCAAGATAGGAAAATGTCTTTTGTGTATACCATGATAAAAGTAAAATAGTTTAAAAACTAAGTGAGATAGCTACTTGCAATTTCCAAATTTAAATTCAGGGGGATGTTTTCTGTATATATACTAAGTTTCAGGAGTTTGAATTGGAAATTTTAACTTTAGGCCTCTAAATTTCTGAAACTAAGTGAGATAGGAAATTATACATTTCAAATTTGATTTGCACATGCATATTTGTATACATAAGCAACGTTTTAAAATTGTTGAAATGTTGACAAATACTTTTCTATAGAATATTTCAACTTTACATATTAATATGAATAGAAAAGTGGTATTATTAATACAAACACAAAGTGCAGATACAATAAATAAGTTATTACATTTATAATTTTATTAATAAATCATTTCTTTTTGCAGATCATCACGTTTTCGACGTTCCAGTGGTAAGAGACGCAGACATCGTGACTTGGAGAACCCGTTCGTGTGTCTACAGTATCCTGGGGCTTCTCTCCGGACCTGGTGGACATGATTTCGTTGTCTGGATCAGGAAACCATCCCCTGCGGTATCGTGAAGTCGTGAACCGGTTTGCCTGATCTCCATACTTGAAATTCTATGAAATATAAATGTGAGAGTTAAACTGTATATTCCACTAAACTTTGTCATACGTTATTTCACATTCTTATTTATTACTCCTACATTGTTAAAGATAGCAACTTGCGCAATGAAAATTTGGAATCTACATAAAATTCTCCGTAAGATACGTCTGATTATAATTTTTAACTTCGATTGGTTTAGGAGTTACGGGGTGTTAAAATACATGTATTTTCGTCAAATTTTCTCTGTACACTTTTTCATATTTTCATTTATCACTACTACAAGAATAAAGATAGTAAATAGGGAAGAAAAAAAATATATTTTACATAAAATTCGTTATTGACAGACATATTTGTTTAGTGTTCAACAACTTAGAAGAAATGTAAATGTAATATCAAAGGTTCATACTTACCTATGATGAATTTTCATAATATATCATCCGCTGTTGTATCATCACTGTAATATATCATCATCGGCGATTTTCACAGATCAGAATACACTTTGTAGTAAATATTACGTAACACTTACTCCAATTAGAATAACTTGTATAACACTTGGTATTAGTAAAACACTTTTACGGACAATTATACACATTTTAATAATAGGAAAGACTTTTTTTTAAATATACAGCAACTGTATAGTAAACTAACTCATGACACAATATAATTTTGAATAAGGATTAAACAATGAACACTAACGGAAGGACAGAGTCTTATGCAACATTTTAAATAATATCTAAAATTATAAGAAGCAGAAATACGTTGTATAAGTAAAAATGAATTTTGAATATTTAGATTTTATTTTAAATAATAATGTACATATGAACATTTAAATTTAGTGTACTATTAAATTATTAAATTTAAATTTTTTTTAAAAGTTTAAACAAAATGACAATTATTTAAAGCTATTTAAATATTTTTTAAATATTTATAGAGTAAATCTAACACTTTTAAAATATATAGCGAACTATATGATGTAAATAGAGAACGATTTCAATAAAAATTTCAAACTTTTTCGTTGCTATATGGCACTACACGATTATTCACAAGCACACGATGTTCACTTCACCAAAGACTGAAAGGAACTGAAGTCTTTATTCTAAAAACATAATATTAATATTATCACATAATACCCCCACTCTAATTAAGTGTTTATTTTTTATATCTTTTGTACTTTGGCGCTCAAAGTAAACAATGTTTATGTTTGTTTACAAGTTCTGCGAAGGGCCTAGTACACCCAGCAATAGGATACGATGACTACAGCACTGGATGATGATAATATATGACTTTTTATAAGAATAAATAAATAAAATAGTAGTTTTCTTACCTTTCCTATGTAATAACAAAAGGGACAGGGAAATATCTTAATATTTAAGGATTTTTCCGGATTTTTCTATCCTATCTTTTAGTATTAAGTTCTCTAGGTACGAAAATAACCATCCGATAGGAGTCCGCCCTTTTATAAAGGGCTAAGGGCTTATTTGAGCCCTTAGGGAAAATTAGACCACGGATTTCATTTATGCAGCTCCAAGTAGGTTTAACAACACTTGTCCGGATTTTCTAGCTCTTTTAGTTCAGGAATTAGCGCAGGCCCTTCGCCACTAACTTGAAGGGCAAATATATTGTAAACCAAAGGGTTTTTATCAATTCTGTGCAAGCCAATGGAAAGCGCGGGTTCGAATCCCCCCGATTCGCTATTTCCCGGCCCTTTAGCCCTATAAATGAACGAATTTAAGTGTTGGTCCCTTTAAAAAACTTTAAGGGCCCATATCTCGAAAACGGCTGGGTTTTCAGCGTTTTCCTTAAAACGCTGTTCCTTAGGGGAATTCGAATGAGTAATATAGGGTCAAATTACATCATACCAAAGTTTGAAGGGCGTAGTGCAAAGTTTTTTACAATAAGGGTTTTTGAAAAATTTTGAACATTTTTTGATTTTTTTTTGTTTACACCAAAATTTTATTATTTATTTTTTAAGCTCTATAAGCAATAAAATAACCATCTTTCTCATTTTTGTTCCCCGGATACTATGGATAATTATCGACTCAAAATGCGACACTTTTTAATTAAGAAATGCTTTATAACTCCTAAACTACAAAAGTTATAAAGGCCGGACAATGTTTTTTAGACTAATTACGACCCGTAGAACACGAATCCGGTCTCACATTGAAAATATGAGAACTCTTTTCATTCCTGTTATCCGGATACCATCAAAAATTTTCGACTCAAAAACTGAGTAAATTCAGGTCATTGACCCCAAAAATTGGGTTAAGAAAAGTGTTGTAGCTCGTAAACTACAGAAGTTAGAAGGGCCGGGCAGGGTTTTTTATACTAATTACGACCCGTAGAACACGAATCCGGTCTCACATTGAAAATACGAGAACTCTTTTCATTCCTGTTATCCGGATACCATAAAAAATTTTCGACTCAAAAACTGAGTAAAATTGAGTAAAATTGGGTTTAAAAAAAGTGTTATAGCTCCAAAACTACAAAAGCTAGAAAGGCTGGACAGGGTTTTTTAGACTAATTACGACCCGTAGAACACGAATCCGGTCTCACATTGAAAATATGAGAACTCTTTTCATTCCTGTTATCCGGATACCATCAAAAATTTTCGACTCAAAAACTGAGTAAAATTGAGTAAAATTGGATTTAAAAAAAGTGTTATAGCTCCAAAACTACAAAAGCTAGAAAGGCCGGACAGGGTTTTTTAGACTAATTACGACCCGTAGACACGAATCCGGTCTCACATTGAAAATATGAGAACTCTTTTCATTCCTGTTATCCGGATACCATCAAAAATTTTCGATTCAAAAACTGAGTAAATTTTGGTCATTGACCCCAAAAATTGGGTTTAAAAAAAGTGTTGTAGCTCCAAAACTACAGAAGTTAGAAGGGCCGGACAGGGGTTTTTATACTAATTACGACCCGTAGAACACGAATCCGGTCTCACATTGAAAATATGAGAACTCTTTTCATTCCTGTTATCCTGATACCATCAAAAAATTTCGACTCAAAAACTGAGTAAAATTGAGTTTAAAAAAAGTGTTATAGCTCCAAAACCATAAAAGCTAGAAGGGCCGTACTAGTTCTATTAGACTAATTACAATCCGTAGAACACGAATGACCATAAAAAAATTCCCATGTCTTATTTCCCTTATAAATGTTACATAACTACATACTTCCCTGTCTCTTTGTTGTGGTACATCCCCCTGAAATAAATGACGGGTTGTTAAATAAAAATTGTATTGGTTTAAGAAATATTTATTGTTTATTATGGTCATAGCTTAAATTCTATGTATTCTTATTTGTATTTTATAAACAAATATGCTTAGGGATGTTTAAATAATAGTCTGTATAAATTTTACTTGTATTTATTGTTTATTTGTACTTTGCATTGTTGTATTTCATGTAACTACCCTTAATGTACTTTGTAAATAAATAATATACTTACCCGTATCCTGAAAAAATAGAAATAGGGATGTTTAAATAATAGTTTGTGTACATTTTACTTGTATTTATTGTTTATTTGCACTTTACATTGTTGTATTTCACGTAACTACCCTTAATGTACTTTGTAAATAAATAATATACTTACCCTTATCCTGAAAATTAGAAATAGGGATGTTTAAATAATAGTTTGTATACATTTTACTTGTATTTATTGTTTATTTGTATTTTACATTGTTGTATTTCACTTAACTACCCCTAATGTACAATAATATTACACAATAAAATATAATTTAAGATATAAATTGTTTATTTTTTACCCCTTTGCTACCCCTACACGTATATAGTTGTTAGAATAACCGCTAGATGGCAGCACCTATTAAAAAGGGGTTTGCGCCTAAAATATAGGCAACCAGAAATACTACTCCGCTTTGAACAAACATACGTACATACATCATTTTAGGGTTATACCTAATGGGAATTTAACCCACTAAATATTGGACGTTTACTATGGGAATTTGAGTTGGTGAAAATAGGACGAAAAGGCTCTAAAAATGAAGTATACCTATTGGGAATTTTAACCCAGTTTCTTTCGTCAAATTTTTCGTCCAATTTCACCTGTCAAAATATACATTTGACAGCTTTACCTGTCAAATGTATATTTTGACAGGTGAAATTGGACGAAAAATTTGATGGAAACTAGTGAGTTAAAGTCCCACAACCGATTTTCAATGCAAAAACACTCAAAAATAAGCGTCCCATTTTTAGAGTAACAAATTCCCAAAGGTATACATCTTTTTAGTGAACGTGCCATATTCAGAGGGTTAAATTCCCATCAGGTATAACCGAAAATGATGTATGTACGTACGTATGTACACAAATGAAATTTTTTTGGTTAAATTTTCCTCTAAGTTGGAACATTTATCGACAGGTGCTGCCCCCTGGTGGCCGTTTTAAAAACTACATACGTGTAGGGACTTAGAAAAAAAAATCAATTTTTAAACAATAATATATTTGTATTATATCAAAAAATTACAAGACTTTCTTATAAAAATTTTAAGTTTATTGCAATTATTACAAAAGACTTTAACATTATAATAAATTGTTATTAGATTTGTTGACAAATTTAGTAACAATTGTGAACAGAATTATAACACAAAAGAAACTTAAAAGACACTTGTGTTTGAAAATTCTGTTCATAATTATTTCTCACTAAGTTTGTTTAACAAATTTGGTGACAATCTTTTAACGTTGTCAAACAGGCTTTAGTTGTAAGTTAGAAATGTGTTTCGGAAAGTAAAACTATCATTATTCTGATTGTAATGACAGATATACTTTGTAAAACACATTTCTAATTTAAAACTAAAGCCTGAACGACAACGTTAAAAGATTGTCACCAAATTTGTTAAACAAACTTAGTGAGAAATAATTATGAACAGAATTTACAAACACAAGTGTCTTTTAAGTTTCTTTTGTGTTATAATTCTGTTCACAATTGTTACTAAATTTGTAAACAAATCTAATAACAATTTATAATAGTGTCAAACATGATTTAGTTATAAAACTAAAATGTTTGTTCCCATATAAAATTATCATTATTATAGTTGTATTATTTGTTGTTAATTATTTTGCATCTTTATTCTGTGGACTGAATAAAGATGCAATAGAATTGAACACAAATAATATAATCATAATTTTATTTGGTAACAAACATTTCAGTTTTATAACTAATACGAAACTCTACATTTATATTATTTAAGTTTTAAAGTAAAATGATACTATATTGTAGAGTTTCGTTTACAATAGTAATTTAACAAATGAAATCTTGGTGGTCCCTAAATAAGATTCCTTGTAGACATAGAAGATATTTGTGTTTGAAAATTCTGTTCATAATTATTTCCCAACTAAGTTTGTTAACAAATTTGGTGACAATTTTTTAACGTTACCAAACAGGCTTTAATTGTAAAATTGAAATGTTTGTTACCAAGTAAAATTATCATTATTTTGGTTGCAGATATTATAAACTATTTTGAATCTTTATTTTGTAATAAAAGTAACTTCTATTACAAAATAAAGATACAAAATAATTGATATTTACAATCAAAATAATGATAATTTTGCTCGGTAACAAACATTTCAATTTTACAACTAAAGCCTGTTTGACACGTTAAAAAATTGTCACCAAATTTGTTAACAAGAAATAATTATGAACAGAATATTTAAACACTAATGCCTTTTACGTTTCTTTTGTGTTATAATTCTGTTCACAATTGTTACTAAATTTGTCAACAAATCTAATAACAATTTATGACAGTGTCAAACATGATTTAGTTATAAAACTAAAACGTTTGTCACCAAATAAAATTATCATTATTATAGTTGTATTATTTGTTGTTACTTATTTTGTATCTTTATTCTGTGACTGAATAAAGATGCAATAGAATTGAACACAAATAATATAACCATAATTTTATTTGGTAACAAACATTTCAGTTTTATAACTAATACGAAACTCTACATTTAAGTAAAATGATACTATATTGTAGAGTTTCGTTTACAATACTAATTTAACAAATTAAATCTTGGTGGTCCCTAAATAAGATTCCTTCTTCCCATTTTTAAAGGTACAAAGATTTCTTATTCAGTTGAAGACCGTTTCCGAAACTTTATATTAATATTATATATTTTGTTACCACCCAAACCTCCCACTTACCAAAATATATAATATTTATGAATACAAAGCTTCGTTTACAATACTTAAAATCTAATTTTGGCCTGACCGCGTCTAAATACTTAATAATAATTGCAATTTTTTACTAAAACTACCTACTTTACAACTAAAGGAACATGGGTATTAATTTAAAATAACCGCAATAAAAGTTTGTTTTATTGTACATACATTTTAAACAAATGAAGAAGAAGCCATGGTCTGCGTCTCCAATCGGCACTGCAATCTTGAAGATAGTGGCGGTGGGGAGTTTTTTTCAACTTTAAAACTATCTTAGAACTAAAAACGAAACCCTTTATTTAATAAATAGTATATATAAGGGAAACACCGCCCTCAAATGCCAAACCCACGTTCCCTTATACCGTGAGTATTTTTTAAAGTGAAACATTAGGTTTGTCGTATCCATGGTTACTTGACATTTGATTGACAGCAATGTATTTGCCCGTTCCATTTAAAATGAAACATAGGGAACGAATTTGACATTTAATAAGACGTCAATAGAGGTTAATTTTGTTTAAATAATTATACGTGCATTCTAAATTAAAATTAGTTGTAGAAAAAATATAGTGTGCACCTTGTGCTCGAGTGGTTTTCTGACTCGGCTAAATTTCTTACAATATTTGAATATAATACTTCTGCCAAATTCATTCCCCATGTGTCATTTTAAATGAGACAGACAAATACATTGCTGTCAATCAAATGTCAAATCATAACTTATAGGGAAATTCAAGGGTTATCTGTCATATTGACAAGATGTCATTAGAGGTTAATATTGTTTAAATAATTATACCTGTTTCTAAAAATTAAATTTAGATGTAGAAAAAATACTGTGTGCACCTTGTGCCTGAAATATGTTTAGTGCTCTCGAGTGGTTTTCTGACTCCGCTAAATTTCTTACAATATTTTAATATAATACTCCTGTCAGATTCGTTCCCTATGTTTCATTTTAAATGGAACGGGCAAATACATTGCTGTCAATCAAATATGAAGTCGTAACCAAGGATATGACAAACTCAATGTTTCACGTTAAAAAATACTCACGGTATATACCATTTATTAAATACAGTTCCGTGTACAATAATACTTATAATCTAACTTAAATTATTGTAGTTCCCCCCCCAATTTAATTTGTGAAGTGCGCAAAAAAACCCTATCTTATGTTAAAGATCTATTTCAAAGAAAAACAAATCTAAAAAAGCCTATCTTACGTTAATAACGATTTCAAAGAAAAGCATGTCTAAAAATGTCAAGTTACGTTAATTTTTCTCTCTCTCTCGAAAAGCAAAAACAACCCTTCCTACTTATATCTAAGCTATCTTATGTCTACGCGAACTATCTTATATCTAGATTAAACTAAGCTAAAGGCGTGTGAGAGAGAAAGAGTACGAGCTAAGCAAATGGTGAGAACGCCGTGGCGTCGAACGCCGTTGTTGGTTCTCACGGAAGTTTACGAGGGGGTTAAGCCGACCCCACGCGATGCAGAGCATTTACGGCCTACAAACCGAACTAGGTAGAGAGCACGGCAGCAGTCACATGTAACTACCTAGGGTGCACGCCAACCTACCTAGCTACTCCCGGAGACATTCGCCCGCGCCTCTCGCGGATACCCTACACCGAACGCGGTTATTAACCCGTGTGCTCAACAAAGTTAATTCAAACAAAAACTTCACCTATTCGTTGCCATTACCATTAAATGATGATTACGTTGCCTCCGGATGAGGAGAGCACATAAGGCCATAAGAAAGCTTTCTGTGCCAACTATGGATTAATGTCCCTAGAAACATTCACACAAGTGTGAAGCGATCCACCATAACAACAGGATTCACATGACGGTGCGTTGCACATATCAGTCCACTCAATTATGGCTATCGCGCACGAACCCTACCTACCCAGCCCCTCTGACCGTGTGAAGTTAATTGAATAAGGAACCCGAACACCCACATCAAAGTTTCGAATCTGTTACCTCCTTCCTGACTCACTCATCCATCCACCTGCAAGCATCCCCCGATTCGTCCGTATTTTCTTTTCCCAAGCACTCTCCCTAACTACCGTCTGGGTAAGCCACGCGTACGGTTACCGCTGCAACCGTAGACGCACGATTTTAGGATGATCGCCACGGACTGCACTTCAAATTAATCAATTTATTATTTTTAATTTTTAAAGAAAACGCGTGTTTGCTCGACGGCGCGATGAGCCAAAGTTTAATTAAAACCTGAAAATACATTTCCAAGAACTTAAAACTATAGTATTCCTCACGTACGAATGGCATTGCACAAGTTCAATTCGCTTTATAATCTGTGCTGACATCTAATAAGAAACTATCTTTTCCTGCATCAAAAAACGCACATGAATTGATAAATCAACACTAAACACAAAAATGTTAAAACACCCGTCAATGTTTACGAACTATGTTGACAGTTTCAAATTATTTCCTAAACGTTACCTTATGAACAGATTTTATAACCTGTGTGTCAAAAAAACTATTTCAATTACGTGTCTTTAACAAGCCTACACTTTATTGCGCGCAATGCCATTCTTACGTAAATAATACTAAAACTTATAAAGCTACTACTTTTTAATCTTCTAGATGTCCGATTCCTGAAAAATAAATGCTAATCATTTGTTCCCAGATATTGATTTTATTGATAAATAGTTGATATTTCAATTTCAAATTGTTTTGATTTTATAAGAACATTTATGAAAGTTATATTTCGTTTACGACAGTACTCAAAATTGAATTTGAGTTCAAGATAATATTTAGACATATACCTTTGACTATAAGTTCTCATGGCTGAGTATGAGAACAAGATAATATTTTATAAACGTTACAATTATGAGAAAAATAAAGTTTCCTACCAGTTTATCCATCGATGGCCGCCTACGTCGAAGATTTGTCTGGTGCTCAGCTATCCTTACAAGATCCTTAAAGTTGCAAACTACAGCAGCTTTTGTAGTGTTAAAATCCAATGCTCGAAAGTTGTATCCAAATTTTCCAAGTTTCTTGACGCACCAGACCAACCAAAGGTCCACCTATTAAATATTAATTATTAGTTTGTGGTATTCTTGAAACCATTTAAAAAACTGTTGGAAAAAATTTCTTATGGCAAACGTGTGTTCATTACGGAAGACACTTGAGAAAAGTATCGCTTTTTACCTCTGGCTAAGAGAAATATTGGATTTATGCTAAAATGATGTGCATGTATGTGTGTGTATGTAGTGTGTGTGAGTGTGTGTCTGTGTGTGTGTGTGTGTGTGTGTGTGTGTGTGTGTCTGTGTCTGTGTGTGTGTGTCTGTGTCTGTGTGTATGTGTCTGTGTGTATGTGTCTGTGTGTATGTGTCTGTGTATATGTGTCTGTGTGTATGTGTGTGTCTGTGTGTATGTGTGTGTCTGTGTGTATGTGTGTGTCTGTGTATGTCTGTGTGTGTCTGTGTGTGTCTGTGTCTGGCTGTGTGTGTCTGTGTGTGTGTGTGTGTGTGTCTGCCTGTGTGTGTGTCTGTCTGTGTGCATGTGTGCATGTGTGTATGTGTGTCTGTGTGTATGTGTGTATGTGTTTGTGTGTATATGTGTATACAGAATAATCTATTGCAATAAATCACACAGTCCAGACTACACTAGTTGCCAAATGCAATTGTTTGTAATTGACAGATAATTGTCAGTGTCAAAAATCAACAGTTTTACTAACATTAGTGAAAGCTTTTTCTAGGAAGTAAGTACATTTAATATTTCTTATTGAATTATTATCTAAATAATTAAAATCATGTATATTAATAGTAATAGTTTTTAATATCCTTAAGAAATACTGCCAATTCCGTCAATGAATTGGAACCATCTTGAACATTTTAGAAGAGTAGAACAAAATGAAAAGTGCGAGAGGTATTGTGCTGACCACAACAGATTTTTTTAAAGTGATTCATGTAATGTGAATGTGATATATGTAATGAATCCACGTGTATAATGAGATATTACATCCAACAGTTTTTAAATGGTTCGACCAGTCAACATTTTCAACAAACAAATTATAAAACCTATCTAAATTCCTACAAATTTCTTTCGACTAGTTTAAAACATAGATTATATACTTACAGAAACTTTACGAAGTTGTTTTTCATTATACCAAAAGTAAAGGGTCTCAGTAGAAGCTAAATCTGGACCATAAGATGACCCTTAAAATACCGGCCGAACTATTGTCACCAGTCATTTGGCCCACAGTTTTTCTTAAAGTTTTAAGTCTATATTGAAAGTAGAAATTTATGTAGATTTTTATAATTTGTTAAAAATGTTGCCCGGTCGAATTATTAAGAATTTGGGCCCGTGAGTAGAAACAATTTATAAAGTACTGAAATTTTCACATTAACAAATATTATACCTCATGACTTTTTGCAAAAGTAACACTTTAACAACATAAATAACTATTAATATAGTTGAAACATTGTTTAAACTTACTACTGATATTAATTTGCAACAATATAAAACACCAAATATATTTATTTTTACGTATTGTGTATCTTTAACTGTGCACGAATGTCAGATGAAAATACGATATTCCACGCACTAGAGAGATAGAACTGTTTCAACTAATCATTCAACTTTAATAGTAATGGCTAGTAACTAGATTTGAACTAGTTAATTTTTATTCTACGATTCGACTCGTACATTATAAAGTATTGTTGCATTGACAATAATATTAGCTGTTCCAACCAAATAAATACATTTAATAATGACCACAAAAATATAAAATAAGAGATAAAGATAAAAATATCCACTTACATTTGATGATTTCTTCCTGTCTGAACCGCTAGGAATCTGTTCTCTGGTCCTTTAAAATTGTATCTCGACTCTGGATATCATTTCCAATGGTCTGGAACACTGCAGATTCGTTGATTTCTACTGAAAAGAAAATAATTCATTGTAATATACAACAAAATTATCATTACAAATGACATTTGTATATTTGAGAAAGAATATTGATAGATAAAAATAATTAATTAAGTTGTATAAACTATAAATATAGTTGAAATGTTGTTTAATCTTACTATTATTATTAATTTGCAACAATATGAAACCCCAAATATGTCTTTTAAATTAATAAAAATACACTTACAAATTAAGAACACCTTTTGTCCGTTTTAACCTTCAAAGTTTGCTGTAAATTTAGTCGAAAATACGAATAGATACACCACTGACTATTTTACTAATCGAATTTTCATAAAAAGATGAAAAAATTCACAAATTTTCAAGATAATTAATACAGTGAATAATAGAAGTATTTCGAACTTTCATTGTCTTTATTTTTTGAGTTACACAACGTTTCGATTAAATAATTAATACAGTAATTCAACTTTTATGGATCAAAGTGCGTAGACGAAACGACAACAAACGTACAACGTGTTCAAAATGGCGATTTAGAAACTTGTTGTACTACCCAACCTACATAACACTCGCCCTGATATCAGCGCCAAAATATTGGAACTAATTACTAATTAAATAAAAATAAATTCTAATAAGGGGAAAATTATACTTTTCATTTAAATACATAATGATCGAATTTTTACTGCCCTACTGACTATTTGAAGTACCATTTTTTGGTTTTTCGCTTTGTCTAACTGTAACAGCAGGGCCCGGCAATTGAAAATTCGTACATATATGTACAAATGTCCGTAGAATCGAATGGCGCAAACCGCGTCAAAAAATCTTGTACCGTTTAATAGTTATAGGCCGACAAAGTGAAAAAAACATGAGAGATTTCTAATCAAAATAATACTTTCTATTTTGAAAACTAAAGGCCAAAGAATTTTTTAATTATTTTTCCCATAATTAGGGTGTCCGAATTAAGGGAAAATGATACTTTCTATTTAAATACAAGGTGATCGAATTTTTATTGCCCTACTGACTATTTGAAGTATACATTTTTTGGTTTTTCGCTTTGTCTAACTGTAACAGAAGGGCCCGGCAATTGAAAATTCGTATATATATGTACAAATGTCCGTAGAATCGAATGGCGCAAACAGCGTCAAAAAATATTTTACCGTTCATTAGTTATAGGCCGACAAAGTGAAAAAAACATGAGAGATTTCTAATCAAAATAAAACTTTCTATTTTGAAAACTAAAGGCCAAAGAATTTTTTAATTATTTTTCCCATAATTAGGGTGTACGAATTAAGGGAAAATGATACTTTCTATTTAAATACAGGGTGATCGAATTTTTACTGCCCTACTGACTATTTGAAGTATCCATTTTTTGGTTTCTCGCTTTGTCTAACTGTAACAGCAGGGCCCGGCAATTGAAAATTCGTACATATATGTACAAATGTCCGTAGAATCGAAAGCCGCAAACCGCGTCAAAAAATATTGTACCGTTTAATAGTTACAGGCCGACAAAGTGAAAAAAACATGAGAGATTTCTAATCAAAATAAAACTTTCTATTTTGAAAACTGAAGGCCAAAGAATTTTTTAATTATTTTTCCCATAATCAGTGTGTTTCAATTAAGGCAAAATGATACTTTTTATTTAAATACAGGGTGATCGAATTTTTACTGCCCTACTGACTATTTGAAGTATCCATTTTTAGAATTTTCGCTTTGTCTAACTGTCCAAGCAGGGCCCGGCAATTGAAAATTCGTACATATATGTACAAATGTCCGTAGAATCGAATAGAGCAAACCGCGTCAAAAAATCTTGTACTGTTCTTTAGTTATAGGCCGACAAAGTGAAAAAAAAACATGAGAGATTTCTAATCAAAATAAAACTTTCTATTTTGAAAACTAAAGGCCAAAGAATTTTTTAATTATTTTTCCCATAATTAGTGTGTTTGAATTAAGGCAAAATGATACTTTTTATTTAAATACAGAGTGATCAAATTTTTACTGCCCTACTGACTATTTGAAGTATCAATTTTTTTGGTTTTTCGCTTTGTCTAACTGTACCAGCAGGGCTCACCAATTGAAAATTCGTACGTATATGTACAAATGTCCGTAGAATCGAATGGCGCAAACAGCGTCAAAAAATATTTTACCGTTCATTAGTAATAGGCCGACAAAGTGAAAAAACATGAGAGATTTCTAATCAAAATAAAACTTTCTATTTTGAAAACTAAAAGCCAAAGAATTTTTTAATTATTTTCCACATAATTAGTGTGTCCGAATTAAGGGAAAATAATACTTTTTATTTAAATACAGAGTGATCAAATTTTTACTGCCCTACTGACTATTTGAAGTATCAATTTTTTGGTTTTTCGCTTTGTCTAACTGTACCAGCAGGGCCCGGCAATTGAAAATTCGTACATATATGTACAAAAGTCCGTAGAATCGAATGCCGCAAACCGCGTCAAAAAATCTTGTACCGTTTAATAGTTACAGGCCGACAAAGTGAAAAAAACATGAAAGATTTCTAATCAAAATAAAACTTTCTATTTTAAAAACTAAAGGCCAAAGAATTTTTTAATTATTTTTCCCATAATTAGGGTGTCCGAATTAAGGGAAAATGATACTTTCTATTTAAATACAAAGTGATCGAATTTTTACTGTCCTACTGACTATTTGAAGTATCCATTTTTTGGTTTTTCGCTTTGTCTAACTGTAACAGCAGGGCCCGGCAATTGAAAATTCGTACATATATGTACAAATGTCCGTAGAATCGAATGGCGCAAACATCGTCAAAAAATATTTTACCGTTCATTAGTTATAGGCCGACAAATTGAAAAAAACATGAGAGATATCTAATCAAAATAAAACTTTCTATTTTGAAAACTAAAAGCCAGAGAATATTTTAATTATTTTTCCCATAATTAGTGTGTCCGAATTAAGGGAAAATAATACTTTTTATTTAAATACAGGGCGATCGAATTTTTACTGCCCTACTGATTATTTAAAGTATCCATTTTTTGGTTTTTCGCTTTGTCTAACTGTACCAGCAGGGACCGGCAATTGAAAATTCGTACATATATGTACAAATGTCCGTAGAATCAAATGGCGTAAACAGCGTCAAAAATATTTTACCGTTCATTAGTTATAGGCCGACAAAGTGAAAAAAACATGAGAGATATCTAATCAAAATAAAAAGTTTTATTTTGAAAACTAAAGGCCAAAGAATTTTTTAATTATTTTCCCCATAATTAGTGTGTCCGAATTAAGGGAAAATAATACTTTTTATTTAAATACAGAGTGATCAAATTTTTACTGCCCTACTGACTATTTGAAGTATAAATTTTTTGGTTTTTCGCTTTGTCTAACTGTACCATCAGGGCCCGGCAATTGAAAATTCGTACATATATGTACAAATGTCCATAGAATCGAATGAAGCAAACCTCGTCAAAAAATCTTGTACCGTTTAATAGTTATAGGCCGACAAATTGAAAAAAAACATGAAAGATACCTAATCAAAATAAAACTTTCTATTTTGAAAACTAAAGGCCAAAGAATTTTTAAATTATTTTTCCCATAATTAGGGTGTCCGAATTAAGGGAAAATGATACTTTCTATTTAAATATAAAGTGATCGAATTTTTACTGCCCTACTGACTATTTGAAGTATCCATTTTTTGGTTTTTCGCTTTGTCTAACTGTAACAGCAGGGCCCGGCAATTGAAAATTCGTACATATATGTACAAATGTCCGTAGATTCGAATGGCGCAAACCGCGTCAAAAAATATTTTACCGTTCATTAGTTATAAGCCGACAAAGTGAAAAAAACATGAGAGATTTGTAAACAAAATAAAACTTTTTATTTTGAAAACTAAAAGCCAAAGAATTTTTTAATTATTTTCCCCATAATTAGTGTGTCCGAATTAAGGGAAAATAATACTTTTTATTTAAATACAGAGGGATCAAATTTTTACTGCCCTACTGACTATTTGAAGTATAAATTTTTTGGTTTTTCGCTTTGTCTAACTGTAACAGCAGGGCCCGGCAATTGAAAATTCGTACATATATGTACAAAAGTCCGTAGAATCGAATGCCGCAAACCGCGTCAAAAAATCTTGTACCGTTTAATAGTTACAGGCCGACAAAGTGAAAAAAACATGAGAGATTTCTAATCAAAATAAAACTTTCTATTTTAAAAACTAAAAGCCAAAGAATTTTTTTATTATTTTTCCCATAATTAGGGTGTCCGAATTAAGGGAAAATGATACTTTCTATATAAATACAGGGTGATTGAATTTTTACTGCACTACTGACTATTTGAAGTATCCATTTTTTGGTTTTTCGCTTTGTCTAACTGTACCAGCAGGGCCCGGCAATTGAAAATTCGTACATATATGTACAAATGTCCGTAGAATCGAATGCCGCAAACCGTTTTCTAAAAATCTTGTACCGTTTAATAGTTATAGGCCGACAAATTAAAAAAAACATGAGAGATTTCTAATCAAAATAAAACTTTCTATTTTGAAAACTAAAGGCCAAAGAATTTTTTAATTATTTTTCCCATAATTAGAGTGTCCGAAATAAGGGAAAATGATACTTTCTATTTAAATACAGGGTGATTGAATTTTTACTGCCCTACTGACTATTTGAAGTATCCATTTTTTGGTTTTTCGCTTTGTCTAACTGTAACAGCAGGGCCCGGCAATTGAAAATTCGTACATATATGTACAAATGTCCGTAGAATCGAATGCCGCAAACCGCGTCAAAAAATCTTGTACCGTTTAATAGTTATACGCCGACAAAGTGAAAAAAACATGAGAGATTTCTAATCAAAATAAAACTTTCTATTTTGAAAACTAAAGGCCAAAGAATTTTTTAATTATTTTTCCCATAATTAGGGTGTCCGAATTAAAGGAAAATGATACTTTCTATTTTGATCGGGTGATCGAATTTTCACTGCCCTACTGACTATTTAAAGTATCCATTTTTTGGTTTTTCGCTTTGTCTAACTGTACCAGCAGGGACCGGCAATTGAAAATTCGTACATATATGTACAAATGTCCGTAGAATCGAATGCCGCAAACCGCGTCAAAAAATCTTGTACCGTTTAATAGTTATAGGCCGATTAAGTGAAAAAAAAACATGAGAGATTTCTAATCAAAATAAAACTTTCTATTTTGAAAACTAAAGGCCAAAGAATTTTTAAATTATTTTTCCCATAATTAGGGTGTCCGAATTAAGGGAAAATGATACTTTCTATGGAAATACAGGGTGATTGAATTTTTACTGCCCTACTGACTATTTGAAGTATCCATTTTTTGGTTTTTCACTTTGTCTAACTGTAACAGCAGGGCCCGGCATTTGAAAATTCGTACATATATGTACAAATGTCCGTAGAATCGAATGGCGCAAACCGCGTCAAAAAATCTTGTACCGTTTAATAGTTATAGGCCGATTAAGTGAAAAAAAAACGAGAGATTTCTAATCAAAATAAAACTTTCTATTTTGAAAACTAAAGGCCAAAGAATTTTTAAATTATTTTTCCCATAATTAGGGTGTCCGAATTAAGGGAAAATGATACTTTCTATTTAAATACAGGGTGATTGAATTTTTACTGCCCTACTGACTATTTGAAGTATCCATTTTTTGGTTTTTCACTTTGTCTAACTGTAACAGCAGGGCCCGGCAATTGAAAATTCGTACATATATGTACAAATGTCCGTAGAATCGAATGCCGCAAACCGCGTCAAAAAATCTTGTACCGTTTAATAGTTATAGGCCGACAAAGTGAAAAAAAACATGAGAGATTTCTAATCAAAATAAAACTTTCTATTTTGAAAACTAAAGGCCAAAGAATTTTTAAATTATTTTTCCCATAATTAGGGTGTCCGAATTAAGGGAAAATGATACTTTCTATTTAAATACAGGGTGATTGAATTTTTACTGCCCTACTGACTATTTGAAGTATCCATTTTTTGGTTTTTCGCTTTGTCTAACTGTAACAGCAGGGCCCGGCAATTGAAAATTCGTACATATATGTACAAATGTCCGTAGAATCGAATGCCGCAAACCGCGTCAAAAAATCTTGTACCGTTTAATAGTTATAGGCCGACAAAGTGAAAAAAACATGAGAGATTTCTAATCAAAATAAAACTTTCTATTTTGAAAACTAAAGGCCAAAGAATTTTTAAATTATTTTTCCCCTAATTAGGGTGTCCGAATTAAGGGAAAATGATACTTTCTATTTAAATACAAAGTGATCGAATTTTTACTGCCCTACTGACTATTTGAAGGATCCATTTTTTGGTTTTTCGCTTTGTCTAACTGTAACAGCAGGGCCCGGCAATTGAAAATTCGTACATATATGTACAAATGTCCGTAGAATCGAATGGCGCAAACCGCGTCAAAAAATCTTGTACCGTTTAATAGTTATAGGCCGACAAAGTGAAAAAAAAACATGAGAGATTTCTAATCAAAATAAAACTTTTTATTTTGAAAACTAAAGGCCAAAGAATTTTTAAATTATTTTTCCCATAATTAGGGTGTCCGAATTAAGGGAAAATGATACTTTCTATTTAAATACAGGGTGATTGAATTTTTACTGCCCTACTGACTATTTGAAGTATCCATTTTTTGGTTTTTCACTTTGTCTAACTGTAACAGCAGGGCCCGGCAATTGAAAATTCGTACATATATGTACAAATGTCCGTAGAATCGAATGCCGCAAACCGCGTCAAAAAATCTTGTACCGTTTAATAGTTATAGGCCGACAAAGTGAAAAAAAACATGAGAGATTTCTAATCAAAATAAAACTTTCTATTTTGAAAACTAAAGGCCAAAGAATTTTTAAATTATTTTTCCCATAATTAGGGTGTCCGAATTAAGGGAAAATGATACTTTCTATTTAAATACAGGGTGATTGAATTTTTACTGCCCTACTGACTATTTGAAGTATCCATTTTTTGGTTTTTCACTTTGTCTAACTGTAACAGCAGGGCCCGGCAATTGAAAATTCGTACATATTTGTACAAATGTCCGTAGAATCGATTGCCGCAAACCGCGTCAAAAAATCTTGTACCGTTTAATAGTTATAGGCCGACAAAGTAAAAAAAAAAACATGAGAGATTTCTAATCAAAATAAAACTTTCTATTTTGAAAACTAAAGGCCAAAGAATTTTTAAATTATTTTTCCCATAATTAGGGTGTCCGAATTAAGGGAAAATGATACTTTCTATTTAAATACAAAGTGATCGAATTTTTACTGCCCTACTGACTATTTGAAGTATCCATTTTTTGGTTTTTCGCTTTGTCTAACTGTAACAGTAGGGCCCGGCAATTGAAAATTCGTACATATATGTACAAATGTCCGTAGAATCGAATGGCGCAAACCGCGTCAAAAAATCTTGTACCGTTTAATAGTTATAGGCCGACAAAGTGAAAAAAAAACATGAGAGATTTCTAATCAAAATAAAACTTTCTATTTTGAAAACTAAAGGCCAAAGAATTTTTAAATTATTTTTCCCATAATTAGGGTGTCCGAATTAAGGGAAAATGATACTTTCTATTTAAATACAGGGTGATTGAATTTTTACTGCCCTACTGACTATTTGAAGTATCCATTTTTTGGTTTTTCACTTTGTCTAACTGTAACAGTAGGGCCCGGCAATTGAAAATTCGTACATATATGTACAAATGTCCGTAGAATCGAATGCCGCAAACCGCGTCAAAAAATCTTGTACCGTTTAATAGTTATAGGCCGACAAAGTGAAAAAAAACATGAGAGATTTCTAATCAAAATAAAACTTTCTATTTTGAAAACTAAAGGCCAAAGAATTTTTAAATTATTTTTCCCATAATTAGGGTGTCCGAATTAAGGGAAAATGATACTTTTTATTTAAATACAGGTGATCGAATTTTTACTGCCTTACTGACTATTTGAAGTATCCATTTTTTGGTTTTTCGCTTTGTCTAACTGTACCAGCAGGACCCGGCAATTGAAAATTCGTACATATAAGTAAAAATGTCAATAGAAACGACGGGCGCAAACCGCGTCAAAAAATCTTGTACCATTCATTAGTTATAGGAAGACAAAGTGAAAAAAAAATGAGAGATTTCTAATCAAAATAAAACTTTCTATTTTGAGAACTAAAGGCCAAAGAATTTTTAAATTATTTTTCCCATAATTAGGGTGTCCGAATTAAGGGAAAATGATACTTTCTATTTAAATACAGGGTGATTGAATTTTTACTGCCCTACTGACTATTTGAAGTATCCATTTTTTGGTTTTTCGCTTTGTCTAACTGTAACAGCAGGGCCCGGCAATTGAAAATTCGTACATATATGTACAAATGTCCGTAGAATCGAATGCCGCAAACCGCGTCAAAAAATCTTGTACCGTTTAATAGTTATAGGCCGACAAAGTGAAAAAAACATGAGAGATTTCTAATCAAAATAAAACTTTCTATTTTGAAAACTAAAGGCCAAAGAATTTTTAAATTATTTTTCCCCTAATTAGGGTGTCCGAATTAAGGGAAAATGATACTTTCTATTTAAATACAAAGTGATCGAATTTTTACTGCCCTACTGACTATTTGAAGGATCCATTTTTTGGTTTTTCGCTTTGTCTAACTGTAACAGCAGGGCCCGGCAATTGAAAATTCGTACATATATGTACAAATGTCCGTAGAATCGAATGGCGCAAACCGCGTCAAAAAATCTTGTACCGTTTAATAGTTATAGGCCGACAAAGTGAAAAAAAAACATGAGAGATTTCTAATCAAAATAAAACTTTTTATTTTGAAAACTAAAGGCCAAAGAATTTTTAAATTATTTTTCCCATAATTAGGGTGTCCGAATTAAGGGAAAATGATACTTTCTATTTAAATACAGGGTGATTGAATTTTTACTGCCCTACTGACTATTTGAAGTATCCATTTTTTGGTTTTTCACTTTGTCTAACTGTAACAGCAGGGCCCGGCAATTGAAAATTCGTACATATATGTACAAATGTCCGTAGAATCGAATGCCGCAAACCGCGTCAAAAAATCTTGTACCGTTTAATAGTTATAGGCCGACAAAGTGAAAAAAAACATGAGAGATTTCTAATCAAAATAAAACTTTCTATTTTGAAAACTAAAGGCCAAAGAATTTTTAAATTATTTTTCCCATAATTAGGGTGTCCGAATTAAGGGAAAATGATACTTTCTATTTAAATACAGGGTGATTGAATTTTTACTGCCCTACTGACTATTTGAAGTATCCATTTTTTGGTTTTTCACTTTGTCTAACTGTAACAGCAGGGCCCGGCAATTGAAAATTCGTACATATATGTACAAATGTCCGTAGAATCGATTGCCGCAAACCGCGTCAAAAAATCTTGTACCGTTTAATAGTTATAGGCCGACAAAGTAAAAAAAAAAACATGAGAGATTTCTAATCAAAATAAAACTTTCTATTTTGAAAACTAAAGGCCAAAGAATTTTTAAATTATTTTTCCCATAATTAGGGTGTCCGAATTAAGGGAAAATGATACTTTCTATTTAAATACAAAGTGATCGAATTTTTACTGCCCTACTGACTATTTGAAGTATCCATTTTTTGGTTTTTCGCTTTGTCTAACTGTAACAGTAGGGCCCGGCAATTGAAAATTCGTACATATATGTACAAATGTCCGTAGAATCGAATGGCGCAAACCGCGTCAAAAAATCTTGTACCGTTTAATAGTTATAGGCCGACAAAGTGAAAAAAAAACATGAGAGATTTCTAATCAAAATAAAACTTTCTATTTTGAAAACTAAAGGCCAAAGAATTTTTAAATTATATTTCCCATAATTAGGGTGTCCGAATTAAGGGAAAATGATACTTTCTATTTAAATACAGGGTGATTGAATTTTTACTGCCCTACTGACTATTTGAAGTATCCATTTTTTGGTTTTTCACTTTGTCTAACTGTAACAGTAGGGCCCGGCAATTGAAAATTCGTACATATATGTACAAATGTCCGTAGAATCGAATGGCGCAAACCGCGTCAAAAAATCTTGTACCGTTTAATAGTTATAGGCCGACAAAGTGAAAAAAAACATGAGAGATTTCTAATCAAAATAAAACTTTCTATTTTGAAAACTAAAGGCCAAAGAATTTTTAAATTATTTTTCCCATAATTAGGGTGTCCGAATTAAGGGAAAATGATACTTTCTATTTAAATACAGGGTGATTGAATTTTTACTGCCCTACTGACTATTTGAAGTATCTATTTTTTGGTTTTTCGCTTTGTCTAACTGTAACAGCAGGGCCCGGCAATTGAAAATTCGTACATATATGTACAAATGTCAATAGAATCGACGGGCGCAAACCGCGTCAAAAAATCTTGTACCGTTCATTAGTTATAGGCCGACAAAGTGAAAAAAACATGAGAGATTTCTAATCAAAATAAAACTTTCTATTTTAAGAACTAAAGGCCAAAGAATTTTTTTATTATTTTTGCCATAATTAGTGTGGCTGAATTAAGGGAAAATGATACTTTTTATTTAAATACAGGGTGATCGAATTTTTACTGCCCTACTGACTATTTGAAGTATCCATTTTTTGGCTTTTCGCTTTGTCTAACTGTACCAGCAGGGCCCGGCAATTGAAAATTCGTACATATAAGTAAAAATGTCAATAGAAACGACGGGCGCAAACCGCGTCAAAAAATCTTGTACCATTCATTAGTTATAGGAAGACAAAGTGAAAAAAACATGAGAGATTTCTAATCAAAATAAAACTTTCTATTTTGAAAACTAAAGGCCAAAGAATTTTTAAATTATATTTCCCATAATTAGGGTGTCCGAATTAAGGGAAAATGATACTTTCTATTTAAATACAGGGTGATTGAATTTTTACTGCCCTACTGACTATTTGAAGTATCCATTTTTTGGTTTTTCACTTTGTCTAACTGTAACAGCAGGGCCCGGCAATTGAAAATTCGTACATATATGTACAAATGTCCGTAGAATCGAATGCCGCAAACCGCGTCAAAAAATCTTGTACCGTTTAATAGTTATAGGCCGACAAAGTGAAAAAAAACATGAGAGATTTCTAATCAAAATAAAACTTTCTATTTTGAAAACTAAAGGCCAAAGAATTTTTAAATTATTTTTCCCATAATTAGGGTGTCCGAATTAAGGGAAAATGATACTTTTTATTTAAATACAGGTGATCGAATTTTTACTGCCTTACTGACTATTTGAAGTATCCATTTTTTGGTTTTTCGCTTTGTCTAACTGTACCAGCAGGACCCGGCAATTGAAAATTCGTACATATAAGTAAAAATGTCAATAGAAACGACGGGCGCAAACCGCGTCAAAAAATCTTGTACCATTCATTAGTTATAGGAAGACAAAGTGAAAAAAAAATGAGAGATTTCTAATCAAAATAAAACTTTCTATTTTGAGAACTAAAGGCCAAAGAATTTTTAAATTATTTTTCCCATAATTAGGGTGTCCGAATTAAGGGAAAATGATACTTTTTATTTAAGTACAGGGTGATCGAATTTTTACTTCCCTACCGACTATTTGAAGTCTCCATTTTTTGGTTTTTCGCTTTGTCTAACTGTACCAGCAGGGCCCGGCAATTGGAAATTCGTACATATATGTACAAATGTCCATAGAATCGACGGGCGCAAACCGCGTCAAAAAATCTTGTACCGTTCATTAGTTATAGGCCGATAAAGTGAAAAAAACATGAGAGATTTCTAATCAAAATAAAACTTTCTATTTTAAGAACTAAAGGCCAAAGAATTTTTTTATTATTTTTCCCATAATTAGTGTGGCTGAATTAAGGGAAAATGATACTTTTTATTTAAATACAGGGTGATCGAATTTTTACTTCCCTACTGACTATTTGAAGTCTCCATTTTTTGGTTTTTCGCTTTGTCTAACTGTACCAGCAGGGCCCGGCAATTTAAAATTCGTACATATATGTAAAAATGTCAATAGAAACGACGGGCGCAAACCGCGTCAAAAAATCTTGTACCGTTCATTAGTTATAGGCCGACAAAGCGAAAAAAACATGAGAGATTTCTAATCAAAATAAAACTTTCTATTTTGAGAACTAAAGGCCAAAGATTTTTTTAATTATTTTTCCCATAATTAGTGTGGCTAAATTAAGGGAAAATGATACTTTTTATTTAAATACAGGGTGATCGAATTTTTACTTCCCTACCAACTATTTGAAGTATCCATTTTTTGGTTTTTCGCTTTGTCTAACTGTACTAGCAGGGCCCGGCAATTGAAAATTCGTACATATATGTACAAATGTCAATAGAAACGACGGGCGCAAACCGCGTCAAAAAATCTTGTACCGTTCATTAGTTATAGGCCGACAAAGCGAAAAAAACATGAGAGATTTCTAATCAAAATAAAACTTTCTATTTTCAGAACTAAAGGCCAAAGAATTTTTTAATTATTTTTCCCATAATTAATGTTTCCGAATTAAGGGAAAATGATACTTTTTATTTAAATACAGGGTGATCGAATTTTTACTGCCCTACCGACTATTTGAAGTATCCATTTTTTGGTTTTTCGCTTTGTCTAACTGTACCAGCAGGGCCCGGCAATTGAAAATTCGTACATATATGTACAAATGTCCATAGAATCGACGGGCGTAAACCGCGTCAAAAAATCTTGTACCGTTCATTAGTTATAGGCCGACAAAGTGAAAAAAACATGAGAGATTTCTAATCAAAATAAAACTTTCTATTGTGAGAACTAAAGGCCAAAATTTTTTTTTATTATTTTTCCTATAATTAATGTGTCCGAATTAAGGGAAAATGATACTTTTTATTTAAATACAGGGTGATCGAATTTTTACTGCCCTACCGACTATTTGAAGTATCCATTTTTTGGTTTTTCGCTTTGTCTAACTGTACCAGCAGGGCCCGGCAATTGATAATTCGCATATGTACAAATGTCCATAGAATCGAATGGCGCAAACCGCGTCAAAAAATATTTTACCGTTCTTTAGTTATAGGCCGACAAAGTGAAAACACCATAAAAGATTTCTAATCAAACTAAAACTTTCTATTTTGGAAACTAAAGGCCAGAATTTTTTTTAATTATATATCCTCTAATCAGCGTGGTCAGATTAAGAGAATATAAAAAATACCCCATTGTTAAAATAGTGCTTATGTCTTTATTATATCATTACTGATAACTATATAAATTAACACACGCACGAATTGTGAAATATTCGAACCGTAATGATTTATTTATTATCAAAAGAGAAAAATGAATTTGTTTAGCATGACTTACATTAGAAGATATCAGCTACCCGGCATCTCTGCAATCTCGTACTCAACTGCTCGGCATTTCTGCAAACTCGTTTCCATTTACTCGGGAACTCGGCAATTTCCATTCACCTGCAAATTGACAAAAATATAAAAATTAAATAATTGTTTGCATCTGAATCGATTTCTAATAAATAAATTACTTAAAAACATATATTATTATTTAAATTTTAGTTTGTTACCAATATTTTTGCTATGAAATATTTAATAATTTATAAAATTAAGCACAAAGCTTAATTATAATTACGTAACATTTTATTCTCATACAAACACATTATCAACTTATATAACCATTAATAAAGTTGGGATATTATTTAAACTTACGAATAGTTAACAATATTTCACTATTAAAACAATAATATATCAACAATAAATGCATTTTTAGCAGTAAAATCAAATAGATATTTGCTTGAAGGCGACTGCTACACAAGTAACGAGTAAGAACGTTACAGACGAACACAAACGAGTTTAATATGGAATGCCGACCGTAATTATGCTCGATTTTGTTAATTCAATACAGATAGAAAATTTATTTGCAAAATAAAAATAATACAAAATAAGAGATGTACTTTAAAATGCAATTATTCATGAATATTCGAACGTAAAATTACATACCAATAAAATTTATTAAGAATTGCCAGAAACTATTTTAAATTGTTCTCAACTGCCGAAACTTTAAATTAATATAGTTGAAACATTGTTTAAACTTACTATTATTATTAATTTGCAACAATATGAAATACCAAATACATCATATTTTAACGACTAGATATTTTTACATTATGTGCACAAAATACGCCATTTTCTAAACAAACCCACGCTAAAATTGTATGCACATAATTATGAAAACACCTCAAAGTACATATAAAATCATGTAAAATATAAAGAAATATAACACTTTGCAGTATATTTCCATACATAAATAAAATTGTACTCACGATTCCAACATTGTAATTCGCTAGTAATTTTCTCGTACAAATATATCGACTTCAACAACAAATATTGTCTCAAACGTTCAACCAACACTATATCTCACTTTTCTACATGATTTTTCATACGTTTCCCAAGTTTTAACGAAGAAAATAAACGTCTATTACACTACAATGCAAACCGGTCACTTTTGTACAACATGTACCAAGAGCTGTGTTCATATTTACGTAAATTTCTTGCACAAATAGTCGACCCCGGTAACAATTATTATCTCAAAAGATGAACAATCACTTTATAAAACTTTTCTATATAATTTTTCTTATGTGTCTTGAGATTTAAAGAGGAAAATAAACGTTTTATCACAGCAAAATGCAAGTTGGCGTCACCTCACCATTTTGTTCTAGCATGTAGTTGTGAACTTGTTGTGTGGCCGCGTACGCGTAGGAATATCAAGTACTACGTGATTCAAGTTGCAATTTATTTGGAAATAAATTACGCAAAATATAAAATTTATCGTGGAATTATTTAATATTTAATTATTTTAATATCAATTTTGAATTTATTTATGTGTTTCAGGCGTTTTAAAGAAACATATCTTATTTTGTCTGATGTGCACAAAATTCGATGGGATTACTTTTTCAACAAATCATAAACTCTGGACAAATAAATAAAAATTCCTACAAAATTATTTAAATATAGACTTAAAACTATAAAAAAATTGTGGGACAAATAATTCTTCGACCCATATTTTAATACAAAAACCCTAAAAAGTCAATTTTTGAATTGATTTTTTTTTTCATTATTTTCTTTCTAAAAATTGTATTATATGCTTAATAACTCTGAATATCGCCAAGTATGTATTTCCATCCGTTTTAGAGTTATTACCCAAAAATGGGTAACTGTTTTAAGGGAAAATACTTTTCTTTTAAACACAAGGTGATCGAATTTTTAGTAGACTACTGTCTATTTGAAGATCTCATATTTTGGTTTTTCGCTTTGTCTGACTGTACCAGATGGGCACGACAATTGAAAATTGAAACAAATATGTACAAAAGTCCATAAAATCGAATGCCGTAATGCGTCAATGTATCTTTAACCGTTCATTAGTTATAGCCCGGCAAAGTGAAAAACTATGGGAGATTTCTAATCAAAATAAAAAAAAATATTTTGGAAACTAAAGCCCTGAGAATATTTAGATTATTTTCCTGTAACCAACGTAGTCGGATTAAGTAGAAATTAAAAATACCCCATTATTAAAATGGTGCTTACGCCTTTATGAGATCATTGCTTCTGATATTATCATCATTACTGATAACTGTGTTGATTGACACACCCACAAATTGTGAAATATTCGAACCGTGGTGATTTATTTATTTATTATCAAAACAGAAAAATAAATTAATTTAGCATGACTTACGTTAGAAGATCTCAGCTACTCGGCATCTCTGCAATCTCGTACTCAACTGCTCGGTATCTCTGCACACTCGTTTTCACTTACTCGGGAACTCGGCAATTTCCATTCATCTACAAATTGACAAAAACATAAAAATTAAATTGATGTTTGCTACTGAATGCATTTTGTTCGATTTCTAATAAATAAATTACTTAAAGGCATTTATTATTCAAATTTTATTTTATTACCAATATGTTTGCTGTGAAATATTTAATAATTTATAAAATTGTACACAAAGCTTAACTATAATTATGAAACATTTTATTCTCATACAAACACATTATCATCTTAAATAACTATTAATAGAGTTGGGATATTATTCAAACTTACGAATGTTATTAATTTGCAACAGTAGTTAACAATATTTCACTATTAAAACAATAATATATCAACAATAAATGCATTTTTAGCAGCAAAATAAAATTGATATTT
The DNA here is from genome assembly GCA_943142095.1 of Ophonus ardosiacus. Lineage (NCBI taxonomy): Eukaryota > Metazoa > Arthropoda > Insecta > Coleoptera > Carabidae > Ophonus > Ophonus ardosiacus. The sequence goes on along the minus strand of OW964841.1, from coordinate 12,471,078 downwards.
GTTTGAAGACGGTAGCTATATGTTACAAGAATATTGCAGACGAACACAAACGAGTTTAATTTGGAATGCCGACCGTAATTATGCTTGATTTTGTTAATTCAATGCAGATAGAAAATTTATTTACAAAATAAAAATAAAACAAAATAAAAGATGAACTATAAAATGCAATTATTCATGAATATTCGAACGTAAAATTTTATATCAATAAAAATGATACCAAATTTAGTTACGGCAATACCTATGGATTTTTAATTTATAATACAAATACACAAAGCTCAGATTGAATGATTTCTACTGAAAAGAAAATAATTCATTGTAACATACACTAAAATTATTATTTCGAATGATATTTGAATGTATGGGTCAGAATATTGTTAGATAATAATTATTATAGTTGTAATTAAAGCTTGAACTTGTGAAAAAAATTACCATGTAATTTTTATAAGAAAAAACATTTCTAACAAAAATAACTATTAATACAGTTGAAACATTGTTTAAACTTACGATTGTTATTAATTAAAACTAAATAATGTGTTTTAAACTACAGATAAATTATCAAAAACAATATTTCCAATACTTTCAAGCAGGTATTGTAAGAAAATAACTAAAATTCTACTTACATATTAAAGGGACGCCACCAAAGTTTGGTTGTTTTCTTGTACTAAACAATCGATTCCCACAAAATTTTTATCACAAACGTTTAAAGAGCACTTTATTTCACTTTTCCGCGTAAATTTTCTCAGATTTTCCTAGTGCTTCCAGCACAAAATTATGAATTTGTAGCACTAAAAACATGTTGGCAATTTTCTCTTCGAGCACATGTATGAAGATGCCGCGCGTGGGATTATGGGAGTTTTGCAGTAATACGTGTGAACTGCTCCGCCGCGAACTATAGTTCTAAAAATGCTGAAATAAAAAGAAATGTTAAAATAGCCCAGAAATGTTATAACAGTTTTCGTAAAATGCAAAATAGATTATAATATAGCTATAGCATTGTTTATACTATTATTATTAATTTGCAACAATATGAAACCCTAAATATAATGACCGGTAGTATTTACTCAAAATTTTAGTCACCCTGACTAAATAATTACCATGACAACCATTTAGAAATACATTGGGATGATTAAAAAACAGTTGAATTTGTTATTTTAGTCAACGCTTAATCACCGCTGTTTAAGAGTAAATACTACCAGTCAATGTCTTTTAAATAAATTAAATTACACTTACAAATCAAGTACGTTTCTTGTCCGTTTTAACCTTCAAATTTTGCACTATATTTAGTCAAAAACACGAATAGATACACCACTGACTATTTTACTAATCAATTATTCTCAGCAACTATTATCGGCTTGGCATTGTTCGTAAACATCAATAAATGTTCTCAAATTTGATCACTTATTTAACCAAATGTTATTCACCAACACAATGTTCCTTCAAAACACACGTACACTTTCTCAATTTCATCATAAAATGTCATTAAAATATCGTAAACACTATTTAAATAATTATTTGTGTTGATAAATACCCATTTACGGTCAATGAACACGAAATAACTTGGAATCTTGTGCAAAATTTTCACAAAGTGAAACTAGATGGCGCCTTCGCGGAGCAGCGCGACGTGAACTCATCGCGAGCTGAATCTAGACTGAATCATGGAGTCGACTCGCGTAACTTACATAAGAGGACGTGTGTTGAAGAGAGATAGAAGATACTCAACGTCAGATTGATGAGTGATGATTTGGAATTATCAATTATCATTAAATGATAAATAATCTTTATAAAAACACGCCATTTTATATGCCATTCATGAAAAAGTACTTAAAACATTTGTAGATTTTCGTATTTCCGAGAAATCGGCGAAAATTCAACGACTTGAAGTTGGAACTGTCAGCTGTTAACCAAGAACATTGTTAATTGTTGATTATAGTTATTGGCTTTGTTTAAACATTATTGTAATATGTTTTTTAATAAAAATGATTCTTTTTAATCCTATTTTAATATTCCATGCTTGCTTTTACTGTAATTAATAATAAATTGTTGTATTATGTTAGAGTTACATAATACCTTTACCTAGTATTTATGTATTTGTTTTAATAACTTTGAAATATATTTTTATCAAAAAATGATGCTTATTATTCATATTATAATATTCTATAAACAATTTTCTAATATTTATTTATAAATTGTCAAAATTTGCAATGTTTTCATTATAGATTTGGCTCCGGGAATAGGGGCACATATTGAACTATTTCATTAAATATTTCTATAATTTATTAATAAAAAATCAATTTTCAAACATTGTTTCACTTATTTCCAATTACTATATTGCCGTAATTGTTACATAAATGTAATAATTTCATTCTAAATGTTATTGCAAAAACAGCTGATTCCAAGATGTTACTGTTTCAAAGTATATATCTTTAAAAATATAAAATATTTGGAACTATATATTGTTGTTAAATAGTCTCAAATACTTGTAAATTGTTGTACATTAACTTTATTGATATATAAATAAAAATATGTACGCAAAATACAGTTTAAGATATGTACAAAATCTGATAAAATGATTCCAGAATCTTATGTTTAAACATCGTTCTTTTGGAAGAATATTATATATTTCTTGAATAATAAACTTATTTTCTTATCAATTTATATTATAACACATTCTACATATATATATATATATATAATTTGCTGTACATTAACCTTTATTACGTTGCTGGAAAACGTTTCATTTTAAATGATGAGTTATTTTTCTATTAAGAACTCTGATGAAAATGCAAATGCATGGTTTAACTTTGAGACTATTCGTGATGAAGAAGAACCAAGAAGAATAAACACGTTTTGGGATCCCTAGAATACGATTTTACTAGTTTCACGATGATGTCTGTATGTGTGTCTGCCTGTGTGCATGTGTCTGCGTGTCAAAAATTTCTCTGACGATAACACCAACACTACAATTCTAAAAATTATAATTTCTTTCGTATTCCTCTTCTTTACACCCATATGAACAGCTGATAAGATTTTGGTTATAATTGGAGAACCAGAAGAACCCGTATTTGAAGTTTTTAAGTACTCCAAAAAAATTAGTGAAACCATTTTTAAATAGCGGTATAAATACCATTGTTGATAACTGTTACATTAAAAAATGGACCATTCAAAATACATATGTATACCAAATTTTATTAAAATATTTAAACAAATGGCCATTTAATTAAAAAAATCTTAAAGGTCGTTGACCCCAAAATGTTTACGGTTTTAAATCGTTTTTTACTAGGCTTAAACCACTAGTACAATAATTATGAAACTATGCAAACTTGTATTAAAAAATATACAGAATTTAATGGTAGAGTCGACAAGTTTGTATCTACACCCAGTATCAAAATATATATATATATATATATATATATATATATATATATATATATATATATATATATTATCAGCTCTATAAGCCTTGTAGGCTCATGGCTTGTTGAATGACTCTTCTCCATTCCACTCGGTTTGCGGCTTTTTCTTCCCATCTTCTGATTCCTAGTAGTTGGATATCCTTTTGAACCGCATTGAACCATCTTTCTTTCGGACGCCCTACTCTTTTTTTAGTCTCTATACCTCCTTTAAATATCATTTTTACTACTTTATTGTCCGGCATTCGCACTACATGTCCTAGCCACCTTAGTCTTTGTGACTTTATCACCCCCGTAATATTAGTTTCTCCAAATAACTCCCTTAGTTCCCTGTTGTCCCTACGCAATACTAAATCACCCACTTTTTTACCACCGTATATTGTTCGTAATACTTTTCTTTCCCACACCTCCAGTCTTTCCTGATTTACTTTGCTTAGCGTCCATAATTCGCTTCCATATAAAACCGTTGGCTTAATTACAGAGTTGTACGTTCTGATTTTTGCTTCTCTCGACACCAAACTTGATTTGAGAAATTTATACAAAGATCCAAAACACTTATTTCCTTTTTTTAATCTCTCCTTGATTTCTGTGTCTTCCTCGTTCTCATTTGTTATTGTTACCCCTAGGTAGTTGAAGCTGCTAACTTCTTCAAACTTGTACTCCTTATTTTCCATTGTCACTACCAGGTCTTGTTTTCCATTTATCTTCCCTTTCTCAATTCTCATAAATTTTGTTTTTGATTCGTTTACTGTCAGCCCAACTTGTTTCGCTTGTGTTATTATTTTCTTGAAAATCAGACAAATTTCTTTTTTTGATCTCGTAATGACAGCTATATCATCCGCGTACGCTAATAGTTGATGTTTCTGTCGGTAAATCGTTCCTGTTCTGTAAAGTTGACTCCTCCTTATTATACCTTCCAAAACTAAATTAAATAGTATAGGGGATACTGGGTCTCCCTGTCTCAGGCCTCTAAATGTCTTAAAACTCTCTGATATTCTTCCTTCTACCAAAACTTTGCTCGATGTCTCTTCTAGTGTCATCTTTATTAGATTTATTAATTTTGCTGGTATTTCTAATTCTCCCAATATACTTATTATTTCATTTCTGTCGATAGTATCATAGGCCTGCTTAAAATCTATGAATAATATATTTAGTTCCAAATTATGTTCATAACTATTAGCTACCATTTGTTTTAAGCTAAAAATTTGATCTGTTGTTGATTTATTACTTCTGAAGCCTGCCTGGTATTCTCCTAGTGTTTCTTCTGCAATTTTACTTAGCCTGTTTCTAATGCAAATTGCAAATAATTTATATGCTGTGTCGAGTAAAGCTATGCCTCTATAATTTTCACATATTGCTTTATCTCCCTTTTTGTATATTGGGAATATAAGTGCTTCCCTCCATTTTCCTGGCATTTGTTCTCGTTTCCATATCTCTGTCACTAATTCATGGACTTTACTTAGCAGCTCCTCACCACCATATTTGTAAATTTCTGCCGGTATACCGTTTTCCCCCGGGCTTTTATGGTTTCGTAATTCTTTCATAATTTTTATGATTTCATCTTTATCTGGCACTCTTATGAGTTCCTCATAAATCGTTCGAGTTTGGCACATCATATTTATATCTATTGTATTTCTGCTTAACTCCGTATTATCTCCTTCATTTAAAAGTTCCTCAAAATGTTCTTGCCATCTCTTAATTTTCTCTTCTCCTGTTACTAACTTTCCTGCTTTATCTTTACAGTATATAGTTTTACCTTGATAATCCGTTTTCTGTTTTTTCACTTCCTGGTAAAAATTCCTCATATTTTTATTTTTATAGTCCTCCTCTGCTCTTTGTAGCATTTTCTCTATCTTTTCCCGTTTCTTTTTCCTGCATAAGTTTTTGAATACTTTTTTTGACTCCTGATATGCCGAATTCCATTTTTGATTGTTTATTTTTAGTGATATGCCTCTTAGTCTATTTTTGTTTTTCAATGCTTCTTTGCAGTCGTCATCAAACCACTCCTTACTCCTTACGTTTGTTTTCTTTGGCAAAATATCTCTAGATACTTTGCTCACCGTATCTTCTATATCGGCCCATTTTTCTTCAGGTGTTTTGCTTGCCGTTAATTTTTGAAGGTGTTCTTGTAAACGATCTTGGAATTCTTTGCACGTCTCTTCCTCGCATAACATACTTGTGTCATATTTAGCTCTTATTTTATTGTTGTTTTTCCTATTGATATGCGGGATGTCTTGTTTCATTTTGATTTGAACCATAAAATGATCGCTGTCACAGCTGGCACCTCTCCGAGATCTTACATTTTTGATAATATTACAGTATTTTTTTTCTGTTAGTACATGATCAATTTGATTTGCAGTTTTACCGTCTGGGGAAATCCACGTAACTTTATAAATGTCTTTCCTCTGGAACACAGTACTCATTATTTTCATATTCATTTGTCTTGCGAACTCTATCAGTTTTATCCCGTTTTCATTTGACTCTTCATGCTTGCTATGTCCACCCGTTATCTGTCTGTATTCTTCTTCTCTTCCTATCTTAGCATTAAGGTCTCCTAAAATTAGTTTGATATCGTATCTTGGAGTATGGTCTACTACCTTGGATAATTCTTCATAAAATTTGTCTTTTTCGTCCTCTTCTTTATTGTTTGTTGGAGCATGTACGTTAATAAATGATATTTTCCTGTATTTTCCTCGCATTCTAAGTCTGCACATTTTGTCTGATATTGGTTCGAAATCTATTATTAAATCTTTCAGTTTTCTTTTTATCATAAATCCCGTTCCATGATATTTTGTATTATACCCGCTATTGAAAACTATATATTCGTTTATTTCAGAGATATTTTCTCCTTTTTGTTTAGTTTCCTGCAATGCAGCTATATCAACATTATAATTATGTAGTACCTCACTTAAATTTTTGTAAGCCCCTATACTTCTTGTACCTTGCATATTCCATGTGCATATATTTAAAAACTCATATTCCTTTTTCCGTAGCCGTGTCGTTTTGAGGGTGGGAGGGTGTGTCACTAGTTTTTTGTACCATTATTCAATTTTCCATAAGCGATTCTTTGTTTTTCTAGTGTCCCCTTCTCCTTATTCCATACGAGCATTTCATCCTCTATTTGCAACTTATTGTAGAATATCTTTGTGTTTTTTCCTTTATTCTTTTCTAACTTTGCCTTTTTCCTTATTTCAGCTTGCATTTTTCTTTCTTCTTTCGTTAAATCATTATCGATGTAAATATCCCGGCCTTTTAGTTTACTTTTGTTTTTCATCACGTTGATTTTATCCTCGTTATTTGCTAACTCTATGTAAGTTATTGGAATCTGTTTTTGATTTTTAATTACATTGGCGGATTTAATTTCGCATTGTACATTCAACTCATTTTCCAGGAATTCTTTAACCGCTACTTTTGGCTTCTTTCCTTTAATATCAAAGCCTTTTATAATAATATTATTTGCCTTACTCCTCTTTTCTTGTTCTTCTATTCTGTTTTTTAGAAATTGAATTTCTGTACTCATTTCTTCTTTTTCTTTTTTCCATATTTTTTCTCTTTCTTCATATTGTTTTTGGAGTTCTTGAATGGAAATGGCGTTTTTATTAATTTCTGATTTTAGCTCTTGGTGGTTAGTACTTATTTGTTTTTTAATTTCATTCATAGTACCTTCAAGTGATGCAAACATAGTTCTAACTTCGTCCATTTCTGATGAATCAATGTTTTCCTCTGCTTTTGTTGGTGATCTTCGGATGATTCTGCTTCTTTTAAAAAATATTCTCTCGTTCGTTTTCTATTTCCTCTCTTCTCCGCTTTTCTAAAGAGTCACTGCGCTGTCTAAATTCCGCGCTCATAGCCCACTACCTCCGCCACTGCTATTTATTTTGCACGCGCCGAATCCTTACACAAGGTCGTTCTTCAATGTTCACTACACTGTATTAAAAAACAGAAAAACTTGAATTTGCCACTTTGTCCGGTAAATTTTTATATATATCCACGTTCAGTACACACAACTACACTTTATTCACTCACTTTTAGCATTTAAAACACAGCAATTTCCTATATTTTTGGATTTTATCACTGGTGTATTAAAAACTTATTCTACACGTGTGTAACCATAGGCGTACTCCGTATCAAAATATATACGTATACTAATTTTTGTTATTTTTCTGCAAAGGATATACTAAATATTTAAACTTGTATTTGCCCTAAATTTCAGGAATCTTGCCGGCAACCGAAGCGTAGCTTGCGCAGTGAAAATTCAAAGATTTGCGGTAAAATTCAAAGTGTGTTTACATGGAATTCCTTGAACAATAAATATGAAAATTGGTATACTTATGTAAGAACATATGTAGAATCTGATGGTGAAGTCTAAAATTGTTTATCTTTACCTAGTTTTGGGTGGTGAATATCTACCCATTTAAGGGTTGAGGGTACAACTTTAATTTTAAGAAAAATCGATTCTTTGGGGTCTAATACACATATTTACTAATTTTTGTTAAAATATTACAAGAGATAATTTAGTAAGATCAAAATAAAATATTCAGAAGTCATTGACCCTAAATGTGTAGGATTCAGAATGTTTCATTACTATAATTATAACAAAAAATCATTTCCGGCTAAACGGTTTACTTAAGAACAAAATTTATTTGAGATAAGTTTCTCATAATTAAATTCTTGGTGGGGTTAGTTTGAAACTTATTTTAAAATTATCACATTTTTGAAAACAGGATCATTGAGTAATTTTATTTTAAAAGAAAATTTTTGAAAAAAAACTTTTTTGTTTATTATTATTAAATAACCAAATTTTGGGTACATATATATCTCAAGCCGTAGATTCCAAAAATCGATAAGCCAATTTTCTATCACTACCCATTTTTGGGTAAAGAGCAGTCACCCAAAAAAATTGTAGACCTACGAAGTCGAACTATCAATTTTTGGAATCTACGGGTCGAGTTGCATATAAACCCAAAATTTGGTTGACAAATTTTTATAAGTACAGCTCTGGCGAATTTTTAAATGTAATTGCACAATTGGAAAAAAAATTTTTCCGGCTAAACGATTTACTTGAGAATAAAATTTATTAAAAAAAAGTTTCTTATAATTAAATTCTAGGGGGGGTTATTTTGAAACTTTTTTAAAAATTCTTACATTTTTGAAAACAGGATCTTTGAGTAATTTTATTTTAAAAGAAAATTTTTCAAAAAAAACTTTTTTGTTTATTATTAATTAACCAAATTTTAAGTACGTATATAACTCAAGCCGTAGATTCCAAAAATCGATAAGCCAATTTTCTAACACCACCCATTTTTGGGTAAAGAGCAGTCACCCTAAAAATTGGTAGACCTACGAAGTCGACACATTGATTTTTGGAATCTACGGGTTAGGTTGCATATAAACCCAAAATTTGGTTGACAAATTTTTATAAGTACAGCCCTGGCGAATTTTAAAATGTAATTGCATAATTAGGAAAAAAATAATTTCCGGCTAAACGGTTTACTTGACAACAAAATTTATTTGAAAAAAGTTTCTCAAAATTAAATTCTAGGTGGGGTTAGTTTGAAACTTTTTTTTAAATTCTTACATTTTTGGAAACAGGATCTTGGACTATTTTAATTTGATTTACTGCGCATGATCAATATTATTGATTTTTCGATCGAGCGATCTTACACATTCCAAACCATGCCTGTCGGTACAAAGTTTTTGCCATGTATAATTTATATGAGTGTTTGGGGGCATTTAAAGAAACAGGCCCCCTAAAGAAGGCGTCTGCACTGGAAAAACTAAAGATTTTCAAGGTTGTGTGGGTGGATTTTACATATGGTGCCATCTGCCATAAAAAATTTAATCTAGGAAAACAAGTGTCATATTTTGTTTGTATTTAAATGATTTTAAATAGTTTTCTTATTATGGCTTAAACCATTCGTACAATAATTCTAAAAATTAATATACTTGTATTAAAAAATACGTAGAAATTAGCGGTGAAGTTGACAGGTTTGTATCCCCACCCAGTTTTGGGTAACGTATATGTACCCATTTAAGGGTTTTAGATATGGTTTCAATTTTCAATCAAAAATCGATTTATCATGTCAATATACATATGTGTACCAATTTTTGTTAATTTTCTGCAAAGGATATACTAAATATTAGAACTTGTATTTGCCCTAAATTTCAGGAATCTTGTCGGCGTCTGACGCGTAGCTTGCGCACAAAAAATACAAAGTTTTGCGGTAAAATTCAAAGTGTGTTTATTTGGAATTCCTTGAACAAAAAAATATGAAAATTGGTATACTTATGTAAGAACATACGTAAAATTTGATGGTAAAGTCTAAAATTGTTTATCTGTACCCAGTTTTGGGTGGTGAATATCTACTTATTTAAGGGTTGAGGGTGCGAATTTAATTTTAGGAAAAATCGATTCCTTAGGTTATAGTACACATGTTTACTAATTTTTGTTAAAATATTACAACAGAGAATATAATATCAAAAATTTTCAGAGGTCATTGACCCTAAAGATATAGCATTCAGAATCTTTTATTACTATAATTATGCCAGCAGTACAATAATTCTGAAAATTGTTATTTATGTACAGAAAATATATAGATTCTAATGGTGCAGTCAACGTGTTTGTATCTCTACCCAGTTTTGGGTAGCATATATATACCCACTTAAGGGTTGAAGATAGAGGTTTATTTTAAATAAAAATTGATTCCTCGGGTCAAAATTCATATATGCAATGATCTTTATCAAATTCTTTTGAGTGGTCCAATATTAATTATGATGAACAATGGTATTTACATACATCGCTGCTCAAAAATGGTTTTACTAATTGATTTATGGTACTTAGACCAATTAAGTAAAAATTTTGAAAACTGGGTTTTTTATATAAGAAAGTTCATAGAATCTAACGGTGTTACAGAAAAAAATCCAGCTCCACCCATTTTTGGGTGGCAAATATATACCCATTTTTGGGTAAGTTATATGGATTTATTTTAACAAAAATCGATTTAATATATATGTGTACCAATTTTCAGTTGAATATTCCTAAGAACACAAAAGTTATTCGTTTTCATGCTCATGTTAAAAAAATACGGGTCCATAAATCTTTTTTACTGGGCTTAAACAACTAGTATAATAATTCTGAAAATTGACAAACTTATATAAAAAAATTTAAGGGTTGAAGATAGGGATTTAATTTTAGAAAAAATCGATTCTTCGTGTCAAAATACGTATGTGTACTAATTTTTGTTAATTTTCTGCAGAGGATATACTGAATATTTGAACTTGTATTTGCACTAAATTTCAGAAATTTTGTCGGCGTCCGACGCGTAGCTTGCGCACTGAAAATTTAAAGATTTGCGGTAAAATTCAAAGTGTGTTTATTTGGAATTCCTTAAACAAAAAAAATTGAAAATTGGTACATTTATGTAAGAATATACCCAGAATCTGATGATGAAGTCTAAAATTATTTATCTGTACCCAGTTTTGGGTGGTAAATATCTACCTATTTAAGGGTTGAAGGCACAACTTTAATTTTACGAAAAATCGATTCTTTGGGTCAAAATACATATGTTTACTAATTTTTGTTAAAATAATGCAACAGGTAATTTAGTAATATCAATACAAAATTTTCAGAGGTCATTGACCCTAAAGGTGTAGGATTCAGAATCTTATATTACTGTAATTATAATAATAGTACAATAGTTCTGAAAATTGGTATATATGTACAGAAAATATGTAGATTCGAATGGTGAAGTCGACAGGTTTGTATCTCGACCCAGTTTAGGGTAGTATATACATAACCATTTAAGGGTTGAAGATAGGGATTTAATTTTAACAAAAATGAATTCCATGATTCAAAATATATATGTACTGTAATTTTTAACAAAATATTTTGAATGGTCCAGTTTTAATTTTAACATTTATCAACAATGGTATCTGAATCGCTACTCAAGAACAGTTTTACTAATTTATTCATGCTACTTAGACTAATTAAGCAATTGAAGACTGGGTTATTTATATAAGAAAGAATCTAATGGTATTATAGAAAAAAATCCATCTCCACCCATTTTCGGGTGGCAAATTTTTATCCATTTTTGAGTGACAAATGTGGATTTTATTTTATCAAAAATCGATTCCTCGGGTAAAAATACATATGTGTACCAATTTTTATTCAAATATTCCTCAGAATACAAAAGTTATATAAGTTTTCATGCACATGCAATGTGTAGTTAGAGTTAAAAAAATATATATCAATATACAAATACAGTATTATGTAACTTTTAATTGTAAATAAATATCTTCAAATAAACTTTTTTTAAAAATGAGAAATAAACCCGTTATTTAATAATTTATGAATCAATAATTCTAATATAATATTGGTATAGCCACCTATTGACAAGAATTATAAACACTGGTTGGACTTGAAAATTTTATCTTATTTATATTCAGAAATTGATATCTCAAAACTGGGGCATTAAATAGAAAATAGTTTCAAATAAAATTTGCTCAAAATATTCTAATTTAATTATTTATACAATAATCTTAATTGTATAGTTTCTATTTTTGGAGATATAAATGTTTAAATAAATAATACATTTTCTCAAGAACGATATGTAAATAAAATAAATTATTAGTTAAAATATATTTAGAATTAAATAATAAATAGAGTTTGCTAGAAAAATTATTTTGAAAAAAAATTTGTTTGCGAGAAATAAATTGATTTTTATTTTTATTCATTATCTCTGAAATTAAAACGAATATAAAAAAAAGTTTCAAGAAAACTGCCTTTTATTTTTAATTACAAATATTTTTTCTTATGACAAATTTGGGCGAAATGTTATTAGTTTAGCCAAAAAATGGATTTTCTCAAAATTATTAATACCAAAACAATACTGCTGCTGTACTCTATGATAAAACTTATGAACTATATATGTCATTTAATTATTAATCAAATGACAAATGGAAAACTTGCTAAATTTATCATTTTCAATAAATTAATAATTAAAATATAGTTTGATACATGATTTTCTGTTTATTATAATTCTTTTCTTTGTCAATTTTATTTGACGTTTGTTATATCTGCTGCAAGATGTCTCCACGTGTATTTCAGCAAATCTGACCTTCAAGGATTCCAGGACTGTAATTAAAAATTATTGTCTACAGAACATGTTTAACAGTTTTTTGGGCCAAAATTTATATATATTTCAACAAGGATAACACAATAGTTTATAAAAAATACAAAATAAATGATCAAACTTGTTTATTTAAGAATGAATACGGAAATATTGAATAGCAGAAAATTTCCTGAATACGTCTCGTGTGATAGCAACAAATTATTTATGGAATGCAAAATATGACTGGCGCTGGCGCTTAAATACCATAAAATGTACATTGGAATTTCTTCAAAATTTGACCACATACAATAATTTTTCAATTAAATATTGTTATTATATGTAATTTAGAGGTTAAATAAATATAATATTGTACATATTATCCATTTTTATTATAATAAATACCATATTTTGTTATATACTGTACAGAATAAAAGTATTTCATTGTTTATTAATATTATATACAATAATCGTTAACTATATCATATTGTAAACATTATGCTAATTATACAGTTTACAGAAATAAATATATAATACAAAATAAATAAAAATTATTATGTATAACACCGACATGGAACCTACAATTTTTTGTTTTTATTTTTCTTCACTAAATTTTCATAAAAAGTTAATGTGTTATACATCAGAAGATTCAGCACAAAATTCTGAGTATAAAAATATAAAATTTATAAATTAGAACTATAATATATCGCTAATATCTTATACATTACATCTGACATTTTTGGGTTTTTTTCAGTTACAATTTTCAATACAAAATTTTCATTAAAAGTTAATAAATTATACATCAGCAGATTCAGCGTGAAGCACTGAATAAAACTATACTAAATACTTGTACTAAAATATTAATGTAACACTAACATTATCCATCTAGTTTATTAAAGGTTATTTATCATTAATTTGTTGTTTGATGTCATCTGTTTGTGTTTTGTCTTCTTTGATTCGTCCCACATTCTTCGTCTACATAAAACAACCCCCGGAGTTTAGTCCTGCGATATTTCATCCCTTAAACAACAATTTTCTTCGGTAGACAACTCCAAACATTTGTAATGTTTGCATTTAATAGGATCTTGTAATCATCTGATTCTTCATTCTGTAAAAGAACTTATACAGTGATAATAATAATGCTATGTATTGATTATCTTTTATTCTAAACGGGTACATTCACTATCTATATTTGAATTCATCAAGACGATCGGGGAAATTTTATTCGTCTCTACAGCTTAAACGGTGCGAGTGATTTTAATGAAAATTTTTCTGGGATGTAGAGAATAACTCAACTTGATTTCCTGGTAATAGGTCATTTTTCTGTACGGTGCATAGTTTTTATGTAAAACATTTTTAAAGGTCGTATTTTGGCTTTTTGAAACAATTTGAAATCAAAAATTTAGTCTTCTTTGAAAAATTTAAGACAAAGAACGTTTCTTTGACATGTCAATCAGAACATTTAAATGGAATTATTTATAAAATAAGGACATTTTGAAAAAAGTTAAATTCATAAACATACATTATGGCAATGGGCGGTTATTCCATAGTAGATTAAAAGGCCCTAAAACATTATATTTAAAAATTAAACTTTTTGAAGGTTCATGTCCGTGATTCATGTACATTTCCAAAGTGTTGCCAAACATCCCATAAATAACTAAGTAAAAAACAAATATTCCACTGTCAAAAATTTGACAGCTCTATCGGCTTTTGTTTTTTACATAAAATTGTCAAAAACAAGTCGTGTTTGGTATCAAATGAGAGGTAACCACAAGGGCTGTCATGCAGAAGTGTCAAAAATTTGACAACTCGATCGGCTTTTGTTTTTTGCTTAAAGTTGTCAGAATCATGTCGTGTTTGGTATCAAATGAAAGGTAACGTCAAGGGCTGCCATGCAGAAATGTCAAAAATTAGACAGCTCGATCGGCTTTTGTTTTTTGCTTAAAGTTATCAGAACCATGTCGTGTTTGGTATCAAATGAGAGGTAACGTCAAGGGCTGTCATGCAGAAATGTAAAAAAATTAACAGCTTTATCGGCTTTGGATTTTTGCTTAAAGTTGTCAGAATCATGTCGTGTTTGGTATCAAATAAAAGGTAACGTCAAGAGCTGTCATGCAGAAATGTCAAAAATTTGACAGCTCGATCGGCTTTTGTTTTTTGCTTAAAGTTGTCAGAACCTTGTCGTGTTTGGTATCCAATGAGAGGTATCGTCGAGGGCTGTCTTACAGAAATGTCAAAAATTTGACAGCTCTATCGGCTTTTGTTTTTTACATAAAATTGTCAAAAACAAGTCGTGTTTGGTATCAAATGAGAGGTAACGACAAGGGCTGTCATGCAGAAGTGTCAAAAATTTGACAACTCGATCGGCTTTTGTTTTTTGCTTAAAGTTGTCAGAAACATGTCGTGTTTGGTATCAAATAAAAGGTAACGTCAAGGGCTGCCATGCAGAAATGTCAAAAATTTGACAGCTCGATCGGCTTTTGTTTTTTGCTTAAAGTTATCAGAACCATGTCGTGTTTGGTATCAAATGAGAGGTATGGTCAAGGGCCGCCATGCAGAAATGTCAAAAGTTTGACAGCTCGGTCGGCTTTTGTTTTTTGCTTAAAGTTCTCAGAACCATGTCGTGTTTGGTATCAAATGAAAGGTAACGTCAAGGGCTGTCGTGCAGAAATGTCAAAAAATTAACAGCTCGATCGGCTTTTGGGTGGGCAAGTTGCGTAGGCAGTTTGAGTGGGCATTTTGGGTGGGCAGGTTGCGTGGGCTGTTTGGGTGGGCAGGTTGCGTGGGCATTTTGGGTGGGCAGGTTGCGTGGGCATTTTGGGTGGGCAGGTTGCGTGGGCTGTTTGGGTGGGCAGGTTGCGTGGGGATTTTGGGTGGGCAAGTTGCGTGGGTCGTTTGGGTGGGCAGGTTGCGTGGGCTGTTTGGGTGGGCGGGAAAAAAATATTTTGAAAGACTTTTAGCGGCAGCACTTTGCGTTTAAATTGTTCCTAGACGGATTGCACGTACGTAAAACTTTTATAAAACACTATCGGCGGAGCCCTAGGGAATACTCGGCGTAGCCGAGTTTTCGCTAGTTATATACTAATATAAATATCGTAATATAATACATGAAATATTGCTATGTCCATTTGGTTTAAGAGGCATTGAAAGCTGTAGCATCTTTGCAAAAATCTATAAAATGAACCAAAACTGTTGTTATTAAATTTGTAAAAATTATTGCCTGAAGCTCTACGTAACAGCTGATAAACCTTGTTGTCTCTAAACCTGTTTTGAAACCCGGTTTTTATAACTAGTTTCAATTCAAACCGGTTTCGGTACTGGTTTCCATAAACAGTTTCTTCCCAAACCGGTTTTTCAAGTTCAATACTCGCTCAAAATCTGGTTTATTTTACTGAAAAACCGGTTTCATGCTCTGAAATACAATTTATTTACATATCCATTGTTTAAACAAATGTTTACTAACCAAATATCACTTTGTAACAAAATAAAAACTGAATAAATTACTTTTGTTTTCAGTTCCAATTATATACATTTGTTTATCCATAATTGTTGTCAGCTGTCATTTGAGGTTATAACAATTGTTATTAACAATTGATAAAATATTAGTTGTCCACATATTACTTGGTATTGTTTACTTAATATTTCAATTTAATATACGAATATACCGTATATAATCGATTGTATTGATTTTTACTAAATCATTGTTCAAAACTGCCACTCATCGCTCATTAAAATACAGTCACTCTCACGCACCATTCATTAAAAAATAATTTGATTTACTGCGAATGATCAGAATTATTGATTTTTCGATCGATCAATCTTACACATTCCAAACCATACCTGTCGTTGCAAAGTTTTTGCCATGTATTATTTATATAAGTGTTTGGGGGCATTTAAAAAAACAGGCGCCCTAAAGAAGGCGTCTGCACTGGAAAAACTAAAGAATTTCAAGGTTGTGTGGGTGGATTTTACATATGGTGCCATCTGCCATAAAAAATTTAATCTATCTCTTTTATTTGTATTTATTTATTATGGCTTAAACCATTCGTACAATAATTCTGAAAATTGCTATACATATATTAAAAAATACGTAGATTTTAGTGATAAAGTCAACAGGTTTGTATCTCCACCCAGTTTTGGGCAGCATATATGTACCTATTTAAGGGTTAAAGGTAGGGGTTTAATTTTATAAAAAATCGATTCCTCGTGTCAAAATACATATGTATACCAATTTTTGATAATTTTGACTAAAGGATATACCAAATATTCGAACTTGTGTTTGCTCTAAATTTCAGGAATCTTGTCGGCGTCTGACGCGTAGCTTGCGCACAAAAAATTCAAAGATTTGCGGTAAAATTCAAAGTGCGTTTATTTGAAAATCCTTTAACAAAAAAATTTGAAAATTGGTATACTTATGTAAGAATGTATGTAGAATCTGATGATGAAGTCTAAAATTGTTTATTTGTACCTAGTTTTGGGTGGTGAATATCTACCCATTTAAGGGTTGAGGGTACAACTTTAATTTTACGAAAAATCGATTCTTTGGGGTCTAATACACATATTTACTAATTTTTGTTAAAATATTATAAGAGATAATTTAATAATATCAAAATAAAATTTTCAGAGCTCATTGACCCTAAACGTGTAGGATTCAGAATGTTTCATTACTATAATTATAACAAAAAAATCATTTCCGGCTAAACCGTTTACTTGAGAACAAAATTTATTTGAAAAAAGTTTCTCATAATTAAATTCTAGGTGGGGTTAGTTTGAAACTTTTTTAAAATTCTCGCATTTTTGAAAACAGAATCTTTGAGTAATTTTAATATAAAAGAAAATTTTTGGAAAAAAACTTTTGTTTACTATTATTAATTAACCAAATTTTGGGTACATATATATCTCGAGCCGTAGATTCCAAAAATCGATAAGCCAATTTTCTAACACTACCCATTTTTGGGTAAAGGGCAGTCACCCAAAAAATTGGTAGACCTACGAAGTCGACATATCGATTTTTGGAATCTACGGGTTGATTTCCATATAAACCCAAAATTTGGTTGACAAATTTTTATAAGTACAGCCCTGGCGAATTTTTAAATGTAGTTGCACAATTAGATAAAAAATCATTTCCGGCTAAACAGTTCACTTGACAACAAAATTTATTTGAAAAAAGTTTCTCAAAATTAAATTCTAGGTGGGGTTTGTTTGAAACTTTTTTTAAAATTTTTATATTTTTGAAAACAGGATCTTTGAGTAATTTTATTTTAAAAAAAAATTTTTCAAAAAAAACTTTTTGTTTATTATTATTATTTAACCAAATTTTGGGTACATATATAACTCGAGCCGTAGATTCCAAAAATCGATAAGCCAATTTTCTAACACCACCCATTTTTGGGTAAAGGGCAGTCACCCAAAAAATTGGTAGACCTACAAAGTCGACATATCGATTTTTGGAATCTACGGGTCAAGTTGCATATAAACCCAAAATTTGGTTGACAAATATTTTTGAGTACAGCCCTGGCGAATTTTTAAATGTAATTGCACAATTGAAAAAAAAATTATTTCCGGCTAAACAGTTTACTTGAGAACAAAATTTATTTGAAAAAAGATTCTCAAAATTAAATTCTCGGGAGGGTTAGTTTAAAACTTTTTTTAAAATTTTCACAATTTTGAAAACAGGATCTTTGAGTAATTTTATTTTAAAAGAAAATTTTTGAAAAAAAACTTTTTTGTTTATTATTATTAATTAACCAAATTTTGGGTACATATATAACTCGAGCCGTAGATTCCAAAAATCGATGACAATTTTCTATCACAACCCATTTTTGGGTAAAGGGCAGTCACCCAAAAAATTGGTAGACCTACAAAGTCGACATATCGATTTTTGGAATCTACGGGTCAAGTTGCATATAAACCCAAAATTTGGTTGACAATTTTTTACAGCCCTGGCGAATTTTTGAATGTAATTGCACAATTGGAAAAAAAATCATTTCCGGCTAAACAGTTTACTTGAGAACAAAATTTATTTAAAAAAAAGTTTCTCAAAATTAAATTCTAGGGTGGGTTAGTTTGAAACTTTTTTTAAAATTCTCACATTATTGAAAACAGGATCTTGGACTATTTTAATTTGATTTACTGCGCATGATCAATATTATTGATTTTTCGATCGAGCAATCTTACACATTCCAAACCATGCCTGTCGTTACAAAGTTTTTGCCATGTATTATTTATATGAGTGTTTGGGAGCATTTAAAAAACAGGCCCCCTAAAGAAGGCGTCTGCACTGGAAAAACTAAAGAATTTCAAGGTTGTGTGGGTGGATTTTACATATGGTGCCATCTTCCATAAAAAATTTAATCTAGGAAAACAAGTGTCATATTTTATTTGTATTTAAACCATTTTAAATAGTTTTCTTATTATGGCTTAAACCATACCTACAATAATTCTGAAAATTGATATACTTGTATTTAAAAATACGTAAAATTTAGCGGTGCAGTTTACAGGTTTGTATCTCCACCCAGTTTTGGGTAGCATATATGTACCCATTGAAGGGTTTCAGATATGGTTTTAATTTTATCAAAAATCGATTCATCATGTCAAAATACATATGTATACTAATTTTTGTTAATTTTCTGCAAAGGATGTACTAAATATTTGAACTTGTATTTGCCCTAAATTTCAGGAACTTGCCGGCAACCGACGCATAGCTTGCGCACAGAAAATTCAAAGATTTGCGGTAAAATTCAAAGTGAGTTTATTATGAATTCATTTAATAAAAAATTTGTAATTTGGTATATTTACGTAAGGATATACGCAGAATCGGATGGTGAAGTCGAAAATTGTTTATCTCCACCCAATCTTGGGTGGTAAGTGTCTACCCATTTAAGGGTTGAAGATAAAGGTTTAATTTTATGAAAAATCTATTCCTTGGGTCAAAATATATATGTGCAGTAATTTTTATTAAAATATTTTGGGTGGTCCATTTTGTTTTTTTATGACATATTTGTACATTAACTTGTAAATAAATAATTATTAAGAATTGTTATTTAATACAAAATCCCTATTAAAATTAATTTATACTAGAACAATAACTTTAAATAAATTTATAAAAAATCTGTTGTGGCCAGCACAAGACCTTCCGTCAATTCCATGTATTTTGTACAAATCCTACACCAAAAGGTCCTTGGACCAGATTCTATATAATATCAAGTTCATTTGAAAAGGTTCTATAAATCCAATAAAATTATAACATAAACTACACTAAGTAATGTCCTTCCATCTTCTCTTTGGCCTTTCTCTGCGTGTCACTTGCGAGCAACACTATGACATACCAATTTTAGATCCTATACTTTTTTCCATATTTGGTTTTACACTTGCAACTGACATCTGTCAATTAAATTTTTTTGAATAATTATGTCAGCTGTTTCTATGATAAATAGCTAAGCTGACTAATTTTTGAAAATTAATTTCTTTATAATGCTTTAAATTTACATCTATTGAATATGAAGGAAAATGTATAATCAAACTGTATAGAGAAGAGTATTTTCTTTAATATATATAATAACAAAATGTCAAAAAATAATATTTAACTGCGTTTTTTTAAGAAAAACTGTTAAAAACTTCAAATAAGGGTACTTCCGGTGGATTAATTATAACCAAAATCTAATCAACTCTTCATATGGATGTACAGAAGAGGAATACGAAAGAATTATAATTTTTAGAATTGTAGTATTGGAGTTATCGCCGGAGAAAAATTTGTCACACACGGACACACACACACACGGACACACACACAAACACACGGACAAACACACACACACACACATACAGACATCATCTTAAAAATGGTATATTCGTATTGTAGGGACCCTAAAACGTGCTTATTCATTAAAAACTCACCACCGAATTTTTTGACCAAAGACAATACCTTCCTTACCTAAAGGTGACGGAAGGTAAAAAGGTCCTTATATCTTGTACTAATGAATAAATCGTTATTTTATAAATTATCTGGTATAAAATAATGATTCAGTAAAATATGTATTTAATACAAATGAAATCTTGAAACATGTAACGTTAATAACATTTATTAAATTATAAAATTTTCAAAAATGATTGTATTATTGATTTAAACAAAAAAAATCGATATATTTGTGTTTCATTAGCCCAAAACGATATTGGTAGTGACATCTGTGTCAATATCGTGGAACTACTATTTATTTATTTATTTAATAAACAATCCAACAAATTTATTAATTATATTTTTTTGATTATATTTTTCAGTTTCATGTATTAGAAATTAATAACAACCAATGTTTTATTAATTGTTAATAACAATTTTATAACCTTAAACGTCAAATGACATGATGAACAATTGTTAATAACAAATGTACAACATGAGAAGAACGGGAAACAATTATAATTGAGACTTTTTGTTTTATTGTAAAGTTATATTTGGTAAGAAAACATTTGTTTAAACAATGGATATACGAATAAATAATATTTCAGATCCTGACAACTAGTTTCTAGTAAATATATAAAACAAACCGGTTTGTGAACAAGAATCGCACTTCAAACGGGTTTCGGATCAAATATTAAGCTTAAACCGGTTTGGGATTAAGTACTAAACTTTAAAACCGGTTTCAGACGAGAACTAGTCAAGTTAACCGGTTTGCGAGGAAGTATCGATATTAAAACCAGTCTGCCATCAAATACTAAATAAGCTTTAATAAGACTAGATGGATAATGTTAGTGTTACATTAATATTTTAGTACAAGTATTTAGTATAATTTTACTCAGTGCTTCACGCTGAATCTGCTGATGTATAATTTATTAACTATTAATGAAAATTTTGTATTGAAAATTGTAACTGAAAAAAATCCAAGAATGTCAGATAAAATGTATAAGATATTAACGATATATTATAGTTATAATTTATGAATTTTATATTTTTATACTCAGAATTTTGTGCTGAATCTTCTGATGTATAACACATTAACTTTTTATGAAAATTTAGTGAAGAAAAATAAAAACAAAAAATTGTAGGTTCCATGTCAGTGTTATACATAATAATTTTTATTTATTTTGTATTATATATTTATTTCTGTAAACTGTATAATTAGCATAATGTTTACAATATGATATAGTTAACGATTATTGTATATAATATTAATAAACAATGAAATATTTTTATTCTGTACACTCTGTAAAGTATATAACAAAATATGGTATTTAGTATAATAAAAAATGGATAATATGTACAATATTATATTTATTTAACCTCTTAATTAAATATAATAACAATATTTAATTGAAAAATTATTGTATGTGGTCAAATTTTGAAGAAATTCCAATGTACATTATTGGTATTTAAGCGCCAGCGCCAGTCATATTTTGCATTCCATAAATAATTTGTTGCTATCACACGAGACGTATTCAGGAAATTTTCTGCTATTCAATATTTCCGTATTCATTCTTAAATAAACAAGTTTGATCATTTATTTTGTATTTTTCATAAACTATTGTGTTATCCTTGTTGAAATATATATAAATTTTGGCCCAAAAAACTGTTAAACATGTTCTGTAAACAATAATTTTTAATTACAGTCCTGGATTTTATGAAGGTCAGATTTGCTGAAATACACGTGGAGACATCTTGCAGCAGATATAACAAACGTCAAATAAAACTGACAAAGAAAAGCATATTTAATTATAATAAACATAAAATCGTGCATTAAACTATATTTTAATTATTAAATTATTTAAAATGATATATTTAGCAAGTTTTCCATTTGTCATTTGATTAAGAATCAAATGACATATATAGTTCATAAGTTTTATCATAGAGTACAGCAGCTGTATTATTTTGGTATTAACAATTTTGAGAAAATTCAGTTTTTGGCTAAACTTATAACATTTCGCCCAAGTTTGTCATAAGAAAAAATATTTATAATTAAAAATAAAAGGCAGTTTGGTTGAAACTTTTTTTTATATTCGTTTTAATTTCAGAGATAATGAATAAAAATAAAAATCAATTTATTTCTCGCAAACAAAATTTTTTACAAAATAATATTTGTAATAAACTCTATTTATTATTTAATTCTAAATATACTTTATCTAATAATTTATTTTATTTACGAATAGTTCTTGAGAAAATGTTTTTCATATATATCTCCTACCCAAAAATGGGTATATATTGACTACACGAAAATGGGTCGAGATGTATATATATATGTCTCTTAAACTGGTTAGAGATACAAAAATGTCGACTTCATCATTAGAATTAATATTTTTTATACATGTATACCAATTTTCAGAATTATTGTACTACTGGTATAATTATATTAGTAAAAGATTCTGAATGCTACACATTTAGGGTCAATGACCTCTGAAAACTTTATTTTGATATTAATAAATTATCTCTTGTAATATTTTAACAAAAATTAGTAAGTATGTGTATTATGACCCAAAAATCGATTTTTCGTAAAATTAAATTCGCACCCTCAACTCTTAATTAAGTAGGTATTCACCACCCAAAACTGGGTACAGATATATAATTTTAGACTTTACCATCAGATTCTCCGTATATTCTTACATAAGTGTACCAATTTTCAAATTTTTTTGTTCAAGGAATTCCAAATAAACACACTTTGAATTTTACCGCAAATCTTTGAATTTTCAGTGTGCAAACTACGCGTCAGACGCCGACAAGATTCCTGAAATTTAGGGCAAATACAAGTTTAAATATTTAGTATATCCTCTGCAGAAAATTAACAAAAATTAGTATACATATGTATTTTGACACAAGGAATCGATTTTTAATAAAATTAAACCCCTATCTTAAACCCTTAAATGGGTAGATATATGCTACCCGAAACTGGGTAGAGATACAAACCTGTCAACTTGACCACTAAATTCTACGAATTTTTTTATATAAGTTTGTTAATTTTCAGAATTATTGTACAAGTTGCTTAACCCAGTAAAAAAAAATTAAAATGATGAAAACCGTATAATGGAAACTATTTTAATTTGTTCTCAACTATGTGCAATTTATTCAGAATTACCGGAAACTGTTTTAAATTATTTTCAATTATTCTCTAAAATTTAATCAGAATTAAATATTTTCAACTTTTCAGCCACATCAATTACGCCTGCTTTGCTAGAATCATTTATATTGATTTTATGATCTCAATCAATTTATTAATTAAAATTTTTAAATACAGTTATCAGCACATGTTAAATTCTTGTACAAAATTCTTAACATTCTTTGTAAGATTCCAGTGCAGACGCCTTGTTTAAGGGGCACGATTTTAATGTGTCCCCAAAAGCCTATATAGTTTAAACATAACAAACAATCTATACCGACACATATGGAATAACAAAATCCAAAAAATCAACAAATGCGAGCATGCGCAGTAGATCAAAATAATACTTTCGTAATTATCTCATAGATGGCCCTAAATTATAAAGCTTTATTTACATATGTATATAAAGCTTGATTTACACAAACATATTAAATGCAATTTTATATTTATGGTCAGATTGCACGCTCGTAAAAGCAATTTTCAAATCTTTTCTATGTAATTAAAAATACAATAAAATACTATGAGATAATTTTATAGAAGTCGAACGGAGACATGCGAATAGTGAAGAAAATCAGTGCTTCTCATGATACAGCACAAAGTTATAATCGGAAGGTATATATTATTGTCATTGTTGTAATTAATTATTGTCTATTATTTCCTCTTTATTTAATATAAATTTATTATTTCTAAATAATTGTAGTAGTAAATAGATCATAGATTTTTAAAATTCGAACATTTTTTTTATAAAAAAATAAAAAAAATAGCTGGTCGGGGAATCGAACCCAAAACCTTTGGGTCCATAGGCCGATATGCTAACCGTTATACCACGGTAGATATTTAGAGATCGTTTCATATTACATGATAAAAAGCTGAAATCATTAATTCTACATTTGCAAATCTTTATGTTTATGGCTTATGTTTAATTTTATTTTCAAGAGCTGTGAACACTTTCATAAGAATCTATTGTTCATATCGTTATTTTTATTATTATGTATAATTTTATTTTTATTTTCGGAGCTGTGAATGAGGTTTTAAGATGCAAATTAAATAGAACATACTTTAGCTATGGAATAGGCCTAAAAATTTACGCTATCTTATTAAAAAAATATAACTTTGCGTTGTATCTTGCGAAGCACTGATTGAAAACAAAATTTTTCTTCTTTATTCGGATGTCTCCGTTTGACTTCTATACAATTGTCTCATAGTATTTTATTGTATTTTAATAACAGAAAATATTTGAAGATTGTTTTTATATGAGTGTGGAAATTAAGCTTTATATTACAGTGCCATCTGATCATTTATATAAAATTACATTTTATATGTTTGTGTAAATCAAGCTTTAGATGCATGTGTAGATCAAGCTTTATAATACAGAGCCATCTATTGAATACATAGAAAATCACATTATATGTTTTTGTAAATTAAGCTTTATGTACATGTGTAAATGAAGCTTTATACTTTAGTGCCATCTATTAGATAATTATAAAAGTATTATTTTGATCTACTGCGCATGCTCGTATTTATTGATTTTTTGGATTTTGCTATTCCATATGTGCCGGTATAGATTTTTTGTTATGTATAAACAATATAGGCTTTTAGGGGCACATTAAAATTTCAACATGGAAGAACGGGAAACAATAATAATGAAGACTTTTTGTTTTATTGCAAAGTTATATTTAGTAAGAAAACATTTATTTAAACAATGGATATACAAATAAATAACATTTCATATATGTGCAATAATTCTTATCCAAATATTTTGAATGGTCCATTTTGTTTTTTTAGTAAATGACATATTTGTACATTAACTTCTAAATAAATAATTATTAAGAATTAATATTTAATACAATATCTTTAAATAAATTTGTAAAAAAGGTCTTTATGTCTTGTACTAATGAATAAATCGATATTTTATAAATTATTTGGTATAAAAAAATTATTCAGTAAAAAATGTATTTAATACAAATGAAATCTTGAAACATGTAACGTTAATAACATTTATTAAACAATACAATTTTTAAAAATTGTTGTATTATTGATTTAAACAAAAAATTGATATATTTGTGTTTCATTAGCCCAAAACGATATTGGTAGTGACATCTGTGTCAATATCGTGGAACTACTATTTATTTATTTATTTATTTAATAAACAATCCAACAAATTTATTTTATTATATTTTCTTGATTATATTTTTCAGTTTCATGTATTAGAAATTAATAACAACCAATGTTTTATTAATTGTTAATAACAATTTTATAACCTTAAACGTCAAATGACATATGATGAACAATTGTTAATAACAAATGTACAACATGTGAAGAACGGGAAACAATAATAATTGACTTTTTGTTTTATTGCAAAGTTATATTTGATAAGAAAACATTTGTTTAAACAATGGATGTACGAATAAATAACATTTCAGATCCTGACAACTAGTTTCCAATAAATATATAAAACAAACCGGTTCGTGAACAAGAATCGCACTTGAAACCGGTTTCGGATCAAATATTAAGCTGAAACCGGTTTGGGTTTAAGTACTACACTTTCAAACCGGTTTCAGACGAGAACTAGTTAAGTAAACCGGTTCTGTAACGTAATAAACCGGTTTGAAGAAAGTATCGATATTAAAACCGGTCTGACATCAAATACTAAATTTGAAACCGGTTTTCACAGCAAGTACTCGATTTGAAAAACTGGTTTTTAGATAAAAACCAGTTGAAATAATGAGTTCTCATAACACTATAGAAGATCTGGCGAAGACAATACCAACTGCTCTAAATTGTGCTATTTTCTGGAAGCATACGTACAATTAAACTAGGCCACATTATTAGTGCAGTATAGATTTTTGCAAAGATTCTGCAGCTTTCAATGCCTCTTGAACCAAATGGACATAGCAATATTTCATGTATTATGTTACGATATGTATATTTGTATATAATAATCAATACATAGCATTATTATTATCATTGTATAAGTTTTTCTGTAGAATGCCAAATCAGATGATTACAAGATCCTATTAAATGCAAACATTACAATTGTTTGGAGTTGTTTAGCGAATAATATTGTTGTTTAAGGGATGAAATTTCGCAGGACTAAATTTCGGGGGTTGTTTTTATGTAGACGAAGAATGTGGGACGAATCAAAAAAGACAAAATACAAACAGATGACATCAAACAACAAAATGATGATAAATAACCTTTAATAAGACTAGATGGATAATGTTAGTGTTACATTAATATTTTAGTACAAGTATTTAGTATAATTTTACTCAGTGCTTCACGCTGAATCTGCTGATGTATAATTTATTAACTTTTAATGAAAATTTTGTATTGAAAATTGTAACTGAAAAAATCCAAGAATGCCAGATGAAATGTATAAGTTATTAGCGATATATTATAGTTATAATTTATGAGTTTTATATTTTTATACTCAGAATTTTGTGCTGTATCTTCTTATGTATAACACATTAACTTTTTATGAAAATTTGGTGAAGAAAAATTAATAAAAAAAATGTAGGTGCCATGTCAGTGTTATACATTATAATTTTTATTTATTTTGTATTATATTTATATACATATATATTTCTGTAAACTATATTATTAGCATAATGTTTACAATATGTTATAGTTAACAATTATTGTATATAATATTAATAAACAATGAAATAGTTTTATTCTGTACACTCTGTAAAGTATATAACAAAATATGGTATTTATTATAATAAAAAATGAATAATATGTACAATATTATATTTATTTAACCTCCAAATTATATATAATAACAATATTTAATTGAAAAATTATTGTATGTGGTCAAATTTTGAAGAAATTCCAATGTACATTTTATGGTATTTAAGCGCCAGCGCCAGTCATATTTTGCATTCCATAAATAATTTGTTGCTATCACACAAGACATATTCAGGAAATTTTCTTCTATTCAATATTTCCGTATATATTCTTAAATAAACAAGTATGATCATTTATTTTGTATTTTTTATAAACTATTGTGTTATCCTTGTTGAAATACATATAAATTTTGGCCCAAAAAACTGTTAAACATGTTCTGTAGACAATAATTTTTAATTACAGTCCTGGATTTTATGAAGGTCAGATTTGCTGAAATACACGTGGAGACATCTTGCATCAGATATAACAAACGTCAAATAAAATTGACAAAGAAAGGAATTATAATAAACATAAAATCATGTATCAAACTATATTTTAATTATTAATTTATTTGAAATGATAAATTTAGCAAGTTTTCCATTTCTCATTTGATTAATAATCAAATGACATAGTTCATAAGTTTTATCATAGAGTACAGCAGCAGTATTGTTTTGGTATTAATAATTTTGAGAAAATCCATTTTTTGGCTAAACTAATAACATTTCGCCCAAGTTTGTCATAAGAAAAATATTTGTAATTAAAAATATAAGGCAGTTTTGTTGAAACTTTTTTTTATATTTGTTTTAATTTCAGATATAATGAATAAAAATAAAAATCAATTTTTTTCTTACAAACAAAATTTTTTACAAACTCTATTTATTATTTAATTCTAAATATATTTTATCTAATAATTTATTTTATTTACCTATAGTTCTTAAGAATATGTGTTTTTCATATATCTCCTACCCAAAAATGGGTATATATTGACCACTCGAAAATGGGTGGATACGGAATTTTTTCTATAGCACCATTAGATTCCACGTACTTTCTATATAAATATCCCAGTTTTCAAAGTAACACAAGATTCTGAATGCTACACCTTTAGGGTCAATGACCTCTGAAATTTTATGTTGATATTACTAAATTATCTTATGTAATATTTAAAAAAAAATTAGTTGACATGTGTATTATGACCCAAAGAATCGATTTTCCGTAAAATTAAATTCGCACCCTCAACCCTTAATTAAGTAGATACTCGCCACCCAAAATTGGGTAGAGATAATCTATTTTCGACTTCACCATCAGATTCTACGTATATCTTTACACAAATACACCGAATTTCAAATTTTTTTATCAAAGGAATTCCAAATAAACACACTTTGAATTTTACCGCAAATCTTTGAATTTTCAGTGCGCAAGCTACGCGTCGGACGCCGACAAGTTTCCTGAAATTTAGGGCAAATACAAGTTCAAATATTTAGTATATCCTTCAGCGAAAATTAACAAAAATTAGTATACATATGTATATTGACACGAGGAATCGATTTTTAATAAAATTAAACCCCTATCTTTAACCCTTAAATGTGTAGTTATATACTACCCGAAACTGGGTAAAGATACAAACCTGTCGACTTGACCATTAAATTCTACGAATTTTTTTATATAAGTTTGTTAATTTTCAGAATTATTGTACGAGTTGCTTAACCCATTAAAAAAATTAAAATGATGAAAACCGTATAATGGAAACTATTTTAATTTGTTCTCAACTATGTGCAATTTATTCAGAATTGCCGGAAACTGTTTTAAATTATTTTCAATTATTTTCTAAAATTTAATCAGAACTAAATATTTTCAACTTTTCAGCCACATCAATTACGCCTGCTTTGCTAGAATCATTTATATTGATTTTACGATCTCAAAAATTTTTAAATACAGTTGTCAGCACATGTTAAATTCTTGTATAATTGTAATTATTTTATAGATGGCTCTAAAGTATAAAGCTGCATATACACATGTACATAAAGCTTGATTTACAAAAACATAAAATGTGATTTTATATATGATCAATAGAGGGCCCTGAATTATAAAGCTTTATGTATATAAAGCTGGAGTTACACAAACATATAAATGAAATTTTATATTTATGGTCAGATTGCACGCACGTAAACGCAATTATCAAATCTTTTCTGTGTAAATAAAAATACAATAAAATGCATTATTCAAAAATGGGTGTATATTTACCACCCAAAAATGGGTGGAGCTGGATTTTTTCCTGTAGCACTATTAGATTCTAAGAACTTTCTTATGCAAGCAACCCAGTTTTCAAAATTTTTACTTATTTGGTCTAAGTACCATAAATCAATTAGTAAAACCATTTTTGAGTAGCGATGTATACCATTGTTGATAAATGTTACAATTAAAATTGGACCATTCCATAGAATTTGATAAAAATCACTATATATATGAATTTTGACCCGAGGAATTGATATTTAATAAAACTAAACCTCTATTTTCAACCCTTAAATGGGTAGATATGTGCTACCCAAAATTGGGTAGAGATACATACACGTCGGCTTCACCATTAGAATCTACATATTTTCTGTACATATATACCAATTTTCAGAATTATTGTACAATTGGCATAATTATAGTAATAAAAGATTCTGAATGCTACACCTTTAGGGTCAATGACCTCTGAAAATTTTGTTTTGATATTATTAAATTATCTGTTGTAATATTTTAACAAAAATTAGTAAACATGTGTACCATGACCCAAAGAATCGATTTTTTGTAAAATTAAATTCGCACCCTCAACCCTTAATTAAGTAGGTATTCACCACCCAAAAGTGGGTACAGATACAAAATTTTAGACTACACTATCAGATTCTACATATATTCTTACATAAGTGTACCAATTTTCATATTTTTTTGTTGAAGGAATTTCAAATAAACACACTTTGAATTTTACCGCAAATCTTTGAATTTTCAGTGCGCAAGCTACGCGCCAGACGCCGACAAAATTCCTGAAATTTAGGGCAAATACAAGTTCAAATATTTAGTCTATCATTTGCAGAAAATTAACAAAAATTAGTATACATATGTATATTGACATGATGAATCGATTTTTGATAAAATTAAAACCATATCTGAAACCCTTCAATGGGTACATATATTCTACCCAAAACTGGGTGGAGATACAAACCTGTAAACTGCACCGCTAAATTTTACGTATTTTTAAATACAAGTATATCAATTTTCAGAATTATTGTAGGTATGGTTTAAGCCATAATAAGAAAACTATTTAAAATGGTTTAAATACAAATAAAATATGACACTTGTTTTCCTAGATTAAATTTTTTATGGAAGATGGCACCATATGTAAAATCCACCCACACAACCTTGAAATTCTTTAGTTTTTCCAGTGCAGACGCCTTCTTTAGGGGGCCTGTTTTTTAAATGCTCCCAAACACTCATATAAATAATACATGGCAAAAACTTTGTAACGACAGGCATGGTTTGGAATGTGTAAGATTGCTCGATCGAAAAATCAATAATATTGATCATGCGCAGTAAATCAAATTAAAATAGTCTCTTAAACTGGTTAGAGATACAAAAATGTCGACTTCATCATTAGAATTAATATTTTTTATACATGTATACCAATTTTCAGAATTATTGTACTACTGGTATAATTATATTAGTAAAAGATTCTGAATGCTACACATTTAGGGTCAATGACCTCTGAAAACTTTATTTTGATATTAATAAATTATCTCTTGTAATATTTTAACAAAAATTAGTAAGTATGTGTATTATGACCCAAAAATCGATTTTTCGTAAAATTAAATTCGCACCCTCAACTCTTAATTAAGTAGGTATTCACCACCCAAAACTGGGTACAGATATATAATTTTAGACTTTACCATCAGATTCTCCGTATATTCTTACATAAGTGTACCAATTTTCAAATTTTTTTGTTCAAGGAATTCCAAATAAACACACTTTGAATTTTACCGCAAATCTTTGAATTTTCAGTGTGCAAACTACGCGTCAGACGCCGACAAGATTCCTGAAATTTAGGGCAAATACAAGTTTAAATATTTAGTATATCCTCTGCAGAAAATTAACAAAAATTAGTATACATATGTATTTTGACACAAGAAATCGATTTTTAATAAAATTAAACCCCTATCTTTCACCCCTATATGGGTAGATATACGCTACCCGAAACTGGGTAGAGATACAAACCTGTCGACTTGACCATTAAATTCTACGAATTTCTTTAGATAAGTTTGTTAATTTTCAGAATTATTGTACGAGTTGCTTATCTCAGTAAAAAAAATTAAAACGATGAAAACCGTATAATGGAAACTATTTTAATTTGTTCTCAACTATTTGCAATTTATTTAGAATTACCAGAAACTGTTTTAAATTATTTTCAATTATTCTCTAAAATTTAATCAGAATTAAATATTTTCAACTTTTCAGTCACATCAGTTACGTCTGCTTTGATAGAATCATTTATATTGATTTTACGATCTCAATCAATTTATTAGTTAAAATTTTTAAATACAGTTGTCAGCACATGTTAAATTCTTGTACAAAATTCTTAACATTCTTTGTAAGATTCCAGTGCAGACGCCTTGTTTAATGGGCACGATTTTAATGTGTCCCCAAGAGCTTATATAGTTTAAACATAACAAAAAATCTATACCGACACATATGGAATAACAAAATTTTAAAAATCAACAAATGCGAGCATGCGCAGTAGATCAAAATAATACTTTCGTAATTATCTCATAGATAGCACTAAAGTATAAAGCTGCATTTACACATGTATATAAAGCTTGATTTACAGAAACATAAAATGTGATTTTATATATGATCAATAGATGGCCCTAAATTATAAAGCTTTATTTACATATGTATATAAAGCTTGATTTACACAAACATATTAAATGCAATTTTATATTTATGGTCAGACTGCACGCTCGTAAAAGCAATTTTCAAATCTTTTCTATGTAATTAAAAATACAATAAAATACAATGTGATACTTTTATAGAAGTCGAACGGAGATGTGCGAATAGAGAAGAAAATCAGTGCTTCTCATGATACAGCACAAAGTTATTAATCGGAAGGCATATATTGTTGTCATTGTTGTAATTAATTATTGTCTATTATTTCCTCTTTATTTAATATAAATTTATTATTATTTCTAAATAATTGTAGTAGTAAATAGATCATATATTTTTAAAATTCGAACATTTTCTTTTATATAAAAATAAAAAAAATAGCTGGTCGGGGAATCGAACCCAAAACCTTTGGGTCCATAGGCCGTTATGCTAACCACTATACCACGGTAGATATTTAGAGATCGTTTCATATTACATGATAAAAAGCTGAAATCATCATCGCATATGGAATAGCAAAACCCAAAAAATCAATAAATGCGAGCATGCGCAGTAGAACAAAATAATACTTTCGTAATTATCTTATAGATGGCACTAAAGTATAAACCTGCATATACACATGTACATAAAGCTTAATTTACAAAATCATAAATGTGATTTTAATGTCATCAATAGATGGCCCTGAATTATAAAGCTTTATTTACATATGTATATAAAGCTTGATTTACACAAACATATAAAATATAATTTTATATTTATGGTCAGACTGCACGCACGTGAAAGCAATTTTCAAATCATTTCTAAAAAATTAAAAATACAATAAAATACTATGAGATAATTTTATAGAAGTCGAACGGAGACATGCAAATAGATAAGACAATATTTTTTTAAAATCAGTGCTTCTCATGATACAGCACAAAGTTATATTTGTTTTAATCGGATGGCATGTATTGTTGTAATTAATTATTGTCAATTATTTCCTCTTTATTTAATATAAAGTTATTATTATTTCTAAATGATTGTAGTAGTAAATAGAACGTAGATTTTTTAAATTTAAAAAATAAAAAAAATAGCTGTTCGGGGAATCGAACACAAAACCTTTGGGTCCAAAGGCCGTTATGCTAACCGTTATACCACGGTAGATATTTAAAAGTCGTTTCATATTACATGATAAAAAGCTGAAATCATTAATTCTACATTTGCAAATCTTTATGTTTATGGCTTATGTTTAATTTTATTTTCAAGAGCTGCGAACACTTTCATAAGAATCTATTGTTCATATCGTTATTTTTATTATTATGTATAATTTTATTTTTATTTTCGGAGCTGTGAATGAGGTTTTAAGATGCAAATTAAATAGAACATACTTTAGCTATGGAATAGGCCTAAAAATTTACGCTATCTTATTAAAAAAATATAACTTTGCGTTGTATCTTGCGAAGCACTGATTGAAAACAAAATTTTTCTTCTTTATTCGGATGTTTCCGTTTGACTTCTATACAATTGTCTCATAGTATTTTATTGTATTTTAATAACAGAAAATATTTGAAGATTGTTTTTATATGAGTATGGAAATTAAGCTTTATATTACAGTGCCATCTGATCATTTATATAAAATTACATTTTATATGTTTGTGTAAATCAAGCTTTAGATGCATGTGTAAATCAAGCTTTATAATACAGAGCCATCTATTGAATACATAGAAAATCACATTATATGTTTTTGTAAATTAAGCTTTATGTACATGTGTAAATGAAGCTTTATACTTTAGTGCCATCTATTAAATAATTATAAAAGTATTATTTTGATCTACTGCGCATGCTCGTATTTATTGATTTTTTGGATTTTGCTATTCCATATGTGCCGGTATAGATTTTTTGTTATGTATAAACAATATAGGCTTTTAGGGGCACATTAAAATTTCAACATGGAAGAACGGGAAATAATAATAATTAAGACTTTTTGTTTTATTGCAAAGTTATATTTAGTAAGAAAACATTTATTTAAACATTGGATATACAAATAAATTACATTTCATATATGTGCAATAATTCTTATCCAAATATTTTGAATGGTCCATTTTGTTTTTTTAGTAAATGACATATTTGTACATTAACTTCTAAATAAATAATTATTAAAAATTAATATTTAATACAATATCTTTAAATAAATTTGTAAAAAAGGTCTTTATGTCTTGTACTAATGAATAAATCGATATTTTATAAATTATTTGGTATAAAAAAATTATTCAGTAAAAAATGTATTTAATGCAAATGAAATCTTGAAACATGTAACGTTAATAACATTTATTAAACAATACAATTTTCAAAAATTGTTGTATTATTGATTTAAACAAAAATTCGATATATTTGTGTTTCATTAGCCCAAAACGATATTGGTAGTGACATCTGTGTCAATATCGTGAAACTACTATTTATTTATTTATTTATTTAATAAACAATCCAACAAATTTATTTTATTATATTTTCTTGATTATATTTTTCAGTTTCATGTATTAGAAATTAATAACAACCAATGTTTTATGAATTGTTAATAACAATTTTATAACCTTAAACGTCAAATGACATATGATGAACAATTGTTAATAACAAATATACAACATATGAAGAACGGGAAACAATAATAATTGACTTTTTGTTTTATTGCAAAGTTATATTTGATAAGAAAACATTTGTTTAAACAATGGATGTACGAATAAATAACATTTCAGATCCTGACAACTAGTTTCCAATAAATATATAAAACAAACCGGTACGTGAACAAGAATCGCACTTGAAACCGGTTTCGGATCAAATATTAAGCTTAAACCGGTTTGGGATTAAGTACTAAACTTTCAAACCGGTTTCAGACGAGAACTAGTGAAGTAAACCGGCTTCGTAACGTAATAAACCGGTTTGAAGAAAGTATCGATATTAAAACCGGTCTGACATCAAATACTAAATTTGAAACCGGTTTCACAGCAAGTACTCGATTTGAAAAACTGGTTTTTAGATGAAAACCAGTTAAAATAATGAGTTCTCATAACACTATAGAAGATCTGGCGAAGACAATACCAACTGCTCTAAATTGTGCTATTTTCTGGAAGCATACGTACAATTAAACTAGGCCACATTACTAGTGCTGTATAGATTTTTGCAAAGATTCTGCAGCTTTCATTGCCTCTTAAACCAAATGGACATAGCAATATTTCATGTATTATGTTACGGTATGTATATTTGTATATAATAATCAATACATAGCATTATTATTATCATTGTATAAGTTTTTCTGTAGAATGCCAAATCAGATGATTACAAGATCCTATTAAATGCAAACATTGCAATTGTTTGGAGTTGTCTAGCGAATAATATTGTTGTTTAAGGGATGAAATTTCGCAGGACTAAACTTCGGGGGTTGTTTTTATGTAGACGAAGAATGTGGGACGAATCAAAGAAGACAAAATACAAACAGATGACATCAAACAACAAAATAATGATAAATAACCTTTAATAAGACTAGATGGATAATGTTAGTGTTACATTAATATTTTAGTACAAGTATTTAGTATAATTTTACTCAGTGCTTCACGCTGAATCTGCTGATGTATAATTTATTAACTTTTAATGAAAATTTTGTATTGAAAATTGTAACTGAAAAAATCCAAGAATGCCAGATGAAATGTATAAGTTATTAGCGATATATTATAGTTATAATTTATGAATTTTATATTTTTATACTCAGAATTTTGTGCTGTATCTTCTGATGTATAACACATTAACTTTTTATGAAAATTTGGTGAAGAAAAATTAATAAAAAAAATGTAGGTGCCATGTCAGTGTTATACATTATAATTTTTATTTATTTTGTATTATATATATATATATATATATATATATATATATATATATATATATATATATATATATATTTCTGTAAACTATATTATTAGCATAATGTTTACAATATGTTATAGTTAACAATTATTGTATATAATATTAATAAACAATGAAATACTTTTATTCTGTACACTCTGTAAAGTATATAACAAAATATGGTATTTATTATAATAAAAAATGAATAATATGTACAATATTATATTTATTTAACCTCCAAATTATATATAATAACAATATTTAATTGAAAAATTATTGTATGTGGTCAAATTTTGAAGAAATTCCAATTTACATTTTATGGTATTTAAGCGCCAGCGCCAGTCATATTTTGCATTCCATAAATAACTTGTTGCTATCACACGAGACGTATTCAGGAAATTTTCTTCTATTCAATATTTCCGTATATATTCTTAAATAATCAAATTTGATCATTTATTTTGTATTTTTTATAAACTATTGTGTTATCCTTGTTGAAATACATATAAATTTTGGCCCAAAAAACTGTTAAACATGTTCTGTAGACAATAATTTTTAATTACAGTCCTGGATTTTATGAAGGTCAGATTTGCTGAAATACACGTGGAGACATCTTGCAGCAGATATAACAAACGTCAAATAAAATTGACAAAGAAAGGAATTATAATAAACATAAAATCATGTATCAAACTATATTTTAATTATTAATTTATTTGAAATGATAAATTTAGCAAGTTTTCCATTTCTCATTTGATTAATAATCAAATGACATAGTTCATAAGTTTTATCATAGAGTACAGCAGCAGTATTGTTTTGGTATTAATAATTTTGAGAAAATCCATTTTTTGGCTAAACTAATAACATTTCGCCCAAGTTTGTCATAAGAAAAAATATTTGTAGTTAAAAATAAAAGGCAGTTTTGTTGAAACTTTTTTTTATATTCGTTTTAATTTCAGATATAATGAATAAAAATAAAAATCAATTTTTTTCTCACAAACAAATTTTTTTACAAACTCTATTTATTATTTAATTCTAAATATATTTTATCTAATAATTTATTTAACTTACGTATAGTTCTTGAGAATATGTTTTTTTCATATATCTCCTACCCAAAAATGGGTATATATTGATCACACGAAAATGGGTGGATACGGAATTTTTTCTATAGCACCATTAGATTCCACGTACTTTCTATATAAATATCCCAGTTTTCAAAGTAATACAAGATTCTGAATGCTACACCTTTAGGGTCAATGACCTCTGAAACTTTTATGTTGATATTACTAAATTATCTTATGTAATATTTTAACAAAAATTAGTTGACATGTGTATTATGACCCAAAGAATCGATTTTCCGTAAAATTAAATTCGCACCCTCAACCCTTAATTAAGTAGATACTCGCCACCCAAAATTGGGTAGAGATAATCTATTTTGGACTTCACCATCAGATTCTACGTATATCTTTACACAAATACACCGAATTTCAAATTTTTTTATCAAAAGAATTCCAAATAAACACACTTTGAATTTTACCGCAAATCTTTGAATTTTCAGTGCGCAAGCTACACGTCAAACGCCGACAAAATTCCTGAAATTTAGGGCAAATACAAGTTCAAATATTTAGTCTATCCTTTGCAGAAAATTAACAAAAATTAGTATACATATGTATTTTGACATGAGGAATCGATTTTTAATTAAACCCCTATCTTTCACCCCTATATGGGTAGATATACGCTACCCGAAACTGGGTAGAGATACAAACCTGTCGACTTGACCATTAAATTCTACGAATTTCTTTATATAAGTTTGTTAATTTTCAGAATTATTGCACGAGTTGCTTATCTCAGTAAAAAAAATTAAAATGATGAAAACCGTATAATGGAAACTATTTTAATTTGTTCTCAACTATTTGCAATTTATTTAGAATTACCAGAAACTGTTTTAAATTATTTTCAATTATTCTCTAAAATTTAATCAGAATTAAATATTTTCAACTTTTCAGCTACATCAGTTACGTCTGCTTTGATAGAATCATTTATATTGATTTTACGATCTCAATCAATTTATTAGTTAAAATTTTTAAATACAGTTGTCAGCAAATGTTAAATTCGTGTACAAAATTCTTAACATTCTTTGTAAGATTCCAGTGCAGACGCCTTGTTTAAGGGGCACGATTTTAATGTGTGCCCAAAAGCCTATATAGTTTACATATAACATAAAATCTATACCGACACATATGGAATAGCAAAATCCAAAAAATCAATAAATGCGAGCATGCGCAGTGGAACAAATTAATACGTTCGTAATTACCTAATAGATGGCAATAAAGTATAAAGCTACATTTACACATGTATATAAAGCTTGATTTACAGAAATATAAAATGTGATTTTATATATGATCAATAGATGGTCCTAAATTATAAAGCTTTATTTACATAAGTATATAAAGCTTGATTTACACAAACATATAAAATGTAATTTTATATTTATGGTCAGACTGCACGCTCGTAAAAGCAATTTTCAAATCTTTTCTATGTAATTAAAAATACAATAAAATACTATGTGATAATTTTATAGAAGTCGAACGGAGACGTGCGAATAGAGAAGAAAATCAGTGCTTCTCATGATACAGCACAAAGTTATTAATCGGAAGGCATATATTGTTGTCATTGTTGTAATTAATTATTGTCTATTATTTCCTCTTTATTTAATATAAATTTATTATTATTTCTAAATAATTGTAGTAGTTAATAGATCATAGATTTTTAAAATTGGAACATTTTTTTTTATAAAAAAATAAAAAAATAGCTGGTCGGGGAATCGAACCCAAAACCTTTGGGTCCATAGGCCGTTATGCTAACCATTATACCACGGTAGATATTTAGAGGTCGTTTCATATTACATGATAAAAAGATGAAATCATCATCGCATATGGAATAGCAAAATCCAAAAAATCAATAAATGCGAGCATACGCAGTAGAAAAAAATAATACTTTCGTAATTATTTCATAGATGGCACTAAAGTATAAAGCTGCATATACACATGTACATAAAGCTTAATTTACAAAATCATAAATGTGATTTTAATGTCATCAATAGATGGCCCTGAATTATAAAGCTTTATTTACATATGTACATAAAGCTTGATTTACACAAACATATTAAATGTAATTTGATATTTATGGTCAGACTGCACGCACGTAAAAGCAATTTTAAAATCATTTTTATGTAATTAAAAATACAATAAAATACTATGAGATAATTTTATAGAAGTCGCACGGAGACATGCAAATAGAGAAGAAAATCAGTGCTTCCCATGATACAGCACAAAGTTATTAATCGGAAGGCATATATTGTTGTCATTGTTGTAATTAATTATTGTCAATTATTTCCTCTTTATTTAATATAAATTTATTATTTCTAATTGATTGTAGTAGTAAATAGAACATAGATTTTTAAATTTCGAACATTTTTTTTATAAAAAAATAAAAAAAATAGCTGGTCAGGGAATCGAACTCACAACCTTTTGGTCCAAAGGTTGTTATGCTAACCGTTATACCACGGTAGACATTTAGAAACTATTCCATATTACATGATAAAAAGCTGAAATCATTGATTCTACATTTCCAAATCTTTATATTTATGGCTTTTGCTTAATTTTATTTTCGAAAGCTGTGAACCCTTTCATAAGAATCTATTGTTCATATCGTTATTTTTATTATTATGTATAATTTTATTTTTATTTTCGAAGCTGTGAATGGATTTTACGATGCAAATCAAATAGAACATACTTTAGCTATGGAATAGGCTTAAAAATTTATGCTATCTTATTAAAAAAATATAACTTTGCGCTGTATCTTGCAAAGTACCGATTGAAAAAAAATTTTCTTCTTTATTCGGATGTCTCCGTTTGACATCTATACAATTGTCTTATAGTATTTTATTGTATCTTTCAACACATGTTAAATTCTTGTACAAAATTCTTAGCATTCTTTGCAAGATTCCAGTGCAGACGCCTTGTTTAAGGGGCACGATTTTAATGTGTCCCCAAAAGCCTATGTAGTTTATACATAACAAAAAATCTATACCAACACATATGGAATAGCAAAATCCAAAAAATCAATAAATGCGAGCATGCGCAGTAGAACAAAATAATACTTTTATAATTATCTAATAGATGGCACATAATTATAAAGCTTAATTTACGCATGTACATAAAGCTTAATTTACAAAAACATAAAATGTGATTTTATATGTGATCAATAGATGGCCCTGTATCATAAAGCTTGATTTACACATACATCTAAAGCTTGATTTACACAAACATAAAATGTAATTTTATATAAATATACAGATGGCACTGTAATATAAAGCTTAATTTCCACACTCATATAAAAGCAATTTTCAAATATTTTCTGTTATTAAAGATACAATAAAATACTATGAGACAATTGTATAGAAGTCGAACGGAGATATCTGAGTAAAGAAGAAAAAAAAATTTTCTCATTCAGTGCTTCGCAAGATACAACACAAAGTTATATTTTTTTTAATGGGATGGCATATATTTTTAGGCCTATTCCATAGCTAAAGTATGTTCTATTTGATTTGCATCGTAAAACCTCATTCACAGTTTCGAAAATAAAATTATACATAAATGTCTATTGTGGTATAACGGTTAGCATGACGGCCTTTGGACCCAAACGTTTTGGGTTCGATTCCCCAACCAGCTAATTTTTTATTTTTAAAATTTTAAAAATATACGTTCTATTTACCATTACAATCATTTAGAAATAATAATAACTTTATATTAAATAAAGAGAAAATAATTGACAATAATTAATTACAACAATACATGCCATCCGATTAAAAAATATATAACTATGTGTTGTATCATTAAAAGCACTGATTTAAAAAAAAATATTTTCTTCTCTATTCGCATATCTCCGTTCGACTTCTATAAAATTATCTCATAGTATTTTATTGTATTTTTAATAACATAGAAATTATTTGAAGATTGCTTTTATATGCGTGCAGTCTGACCATAAATATAAAATTACATTTTATATGTTTGTGTAAATCAACCTTTATATGCTTATGTAAATCAAGCTTTATAATACAGGGCCATCTATTGATCACATATAAAATCACATTTATGATTTTGTAAATGAAGCTTTATATATATGTGTAAATTAATCTTTATACTTCTGTGCCATCTATGAGATAATAGCGACAGTATTATTTTGTTCTACTGCGCATGCTCGCATTTATTGATTTTTTGGATTTTGCTATTCCATATGTGTCGGTATAGATTTTTTATTATGTATAAACTATATAGGGTTTTGGGGGCACATTAAAATCGTGCCCCTTCAACAAGGCGTCTGCACTGGAACCTTACAAAGAATGTTAAGAATTTTGTACAAGAATTTAACATAATATATTAAATTCTTGTACACCTTTAGGGTCAATGACCTCTGAAAATTTTGTTTTGATATTACTTAATTACCTGTTGTAATATTTTAACAAAAATTATTAAACATATGTATTATGACCCAAGGAATCAATTTTTCGTAAAATTAAATTCGCACCCTCAACCCTTAAATAGGTAGATACACGCCACCGAATTTCAAATTTTTTTATTAAAAGAATTCCTAATAAACATACTTTCAATTTTACCGCAAATCTTTGAATTTTTTATGCGCAAGCTACGCGTCGGACGCCGACAAGATTCCTGAAATTTAGGGCAAATACAAGATCAAATATTTTGTATATCCTTTGCAGAAAATTAACAAAAATTGGTATACCTATGTATTTTGACCCAAGGAATCGATTTTTGATAAAATTAAACCCCTATCTTCAACCCTTAAATATGTAGATATACGCTACCCAAAACTGGGTGGAGATACAAACCTGTCGACTTCACCATTAAATTCTAGGATTTTTTATTCTTATATAACTCGAGCCGTAGATTCCAAAAATCAATAAGCCAATTTTCTATCACTACCCATTTTTGGGTAAAGGGCAGTCACCCCAAAAGTTGGTAGACCTACAAAGTCAACTCATCGATTTTTGGAATCTACGGGTTGATTTGCATATAAGCACAAAATTTAGTTGTGAAATTTTTATAAGTACAGCCCTGGCGAATTTTTAAATGTAATTGCATAATTGGAATAAAAATCATTTCCGGCTAAACAGTTTACTTGAGGACAAAATTTATTTTAAAAAAGTTTCTCAAAATTAAATTCTAGGTGGGGTTAGTTTAAAACTTTTTTTAAAATTCTTACATTTTTGGAAACAGGATCTTTGAGTAATTTTAAATTAAAAGAAAATTTTTGGAAAAAAACTTTTTTGTTTATTATTATTAATTGACAAAATTTTGGGTACATATATAACTCAAGACGTAGATTCCAAAAATCGTTAAGCCAATTTTCTAATACCACCCATTTTTAGGTAAAGGGCAGTCACCCCAAAAATTAATACACCTACGAAGTCGACCTATTGATTTTTGGAATCTACGGGTCGAGTTACATATAAACCCAAAATTTGGTTGTAAAATTGTTATAAGTACAGCCCTGGCGAATTTTTAATTATAATTGCATAATTAAAATAAAAATTATTTCCGGCTAAACGGTTTACTTGAGGACAAAATTTATTTGAAAAAAGTTTCTCAAAATTAAATTCTAGGTGAGGTTTTTGAAAACAGGATCTTTAAAACTCATTTTAATTTGATTTACTGCGCATGATCAATATTATTGATTTTTCGATCGAGCAATGTTACACATTCCAAACCATATCTGTCGGTGCAAAGTTTTTGCCATGTATTATTTATATGAGTATTTGGGGGCATGTTAAAAATCAGGCCCCCTAAAGAAGGCGTCTGCACTGGAAAAACTAAAGAATTTCAAGGTTGTGTGGGTGGATTTTACATATGGTGCCACCTGCCATAAAAAATTTAATCTAGGAAAACAAGTGTCATATTTTATTTGTATTTAAACCATTTTAAATAGTTTTCTTATTACGGCCTTAAACCATTAGTACAATAATTCTGAAAATTAGTATACTTGTATTAAAATATACGTAGAATTTAGCGGTGGAATTGATAGGTTTGTATCTTTACCCAGTTTTGGGTAGCATATATGTACCCATTTAAGAGTTTCAGATATGGTTTCAATTTTATCAAAAATCGATTCCTCGGGTCAAAATACACATGTATACCAATTTTCGTTAATTTTCTGCAAAGGATATACTAAACCGTATAATGGAAACTATTTTAATTTGTTCTCAACTATGTGCTTTTTGTTCAGAATTGCCGGAAACTGTTTTAAATTATTCTCAATTATTTTCTAAAATTTAATCAGAACTAAATATTTTCAACTTTTCAGTCACATCAATTACGCCTGCTTTGCTAGAATCATTTTTATTGATTTTATGATCTCAACCGATTTATTAGTTTAAATTTTTAAATACAGTTGTCAGCACATTTTAAATTCTTGTACAAAATTCTTAACATTCTTTGTAAGATTCCAGTGCAGACGCCTTGTTTAAGGAGCACGAATTTAATGTGTCCCCAAAAGCCTATATAGTTTATACATAACAAAAAATCTATACCGACAAATAT
Organism: Ophonus ardosiacus; assembly: GCA_943142095.1. Taxonomy (NCBI): domain Eukaryota; kingdom Metazoa; phylum Arthropoda; class Insecta; order Coleoptera; family Carabidae; genus Ophonus; species Ophonus ardosiacus. The sequence continues at coordinate 12,427,420 of OW964841.1, read as the reverse complement.
GGAATAGTAAAATCCAAAATCAATAAATGCAAGCATGCGCAGTAGAACAAAATAATACTTTTATAATTGTCTAATAGATGGCACTGAATAATAAAGCTTGATTTACATATGTTTATAAAGCTTAACTTACACAAATATCAGATGTAATTTTATATGTGATCAATAGATGGCCCTGTATAATAAAGCTTGATTTACACATGCATCTAAAGCTTGATTTACACAAACATATAAAATGTAATTTTATATAAATGATCAGATGGCACTGTAATATAAAGCTTAATTTCCACACTCATATAAAAGCAATCTTCAAATATTTTCTGTTATTAAAGATACAATAAAATACTATGAGACAATTGTATAGAAATCGAACGGAGATATCTGAATAAAGAAGAAAAATTTTTTTCTCAATCAGTGCTTTGCAAGATACAACAGAAAGTTATATTTTTTAATGGGATGGCATATATTTTTAGGCCTATTCCATAGCTAAAGTATGTTCTATTTGATTTGCATTGTAAAACCTCATTCACAGTTCCGAAAATAAAATTATACATAATAATAAAAATAACGATATGAACAATAGATTCTTATGAAAGTGTTCACATCTCTCGAAAATAAAATTAAGCATAAACCATAAATATAAGAATTTGCAAATGTAGAAATAATGATTTCAGCTTTTCATCATGTAATATGAAACGATTTTTAAATGTGTACCGTGGTATAACGGTTAGCATGACGGCCTTTGGAACCAAAGGTTTTGGGTTCGATTCCCCGAACAGTTATTTTTTTTATTTTTTAAATTTTAAAAATCTACGTTCTATTTACCACTACAATCATTTAGAAATAATAATAACTTTATATTAAATAAAGAGGAAATAATGGACAATAATTACAACAATACATGCCATCCGATTAAAAAATATATAACTTTGTATTGTATCATTAGAAGCACTGATTAAAAAAAATATTTTCTTCTCTATTCGCATATCTCTGTTCGACTTTTATAAAATTATCTCAGTATTTTATTGTATTTTTAATAACGTAGAAATTATTTGAGCTGTGAGGGGTTGAGTTGTGAGGGGGTTGAGTTGTGAAAGGCAGAGAATACGGTTGCGGCGAACGTGCGGCGATAGTCAAATTCGTTAAACGATAGATATCACGCTTTAATTCGCGGACCATATGAAATAATTAAACTCTAGTGAAACAAGGTAGTGTTGTGAATAAAGAAAGTGAAGTGAGAAGTACCTAGAAGCTCTAAATTAGAGTAAAAAAGTGTATACAGCGGTGAGACAGTAGCCAAGGACGTACATATAAACTGTAAGCAAGCGTAGTTTAGCGGCGGTAAGCTAGAACCTGCATACCAAGATAAAAATTTTAGTCAGGCCCGTACTCAGGAAAGTTGTGCAAATATGTCGGATAGAGATGATTACACGTCGGATGACAGTAAAAGAAAGAGAGAAAGTATAGATGGACAAGATATAACAAAACGAAGTAAAAAGACTATGAGAACACCGGACAAAAGTAACAAAGAAGGAAGTGATAAAATAGAATTAAGAGATTTAATGGAAATTATATTACAAATAAAGAACGATACAAAAGAGATAAAACAGGATCAGAAAGAATATAAAGAGGAACTACTACGAATGAAACAGATAAATGAACAACTGAAGGAAGAAAACATAGAGATAAAAAAAGAATTGAACGACATGAAAGAGAGAATCGAGAGATTAGATAAAGAAAAAATCAAAAATAATTTCGTGATTGTAGGGCTAAGAACAGACTCAATCAGCAGAAAAGACCTAAAAAACACCGTGGAAGACTTCATACACAAGAAAATTGGAGTTAATGTACAAGTGAAGGAAGCAATAAAGATAGGAGAGAAGACATGTAAGGTACAAATGGAAAATTTTCAAGATAAACAAAAAGTAATGGCGAATAAAAAGAACCTAAGAACCCTAAAGGACAAAATCTTCATAAACAACGAACTAACAAGAAATGAGCGCGAAATACAAAAGGAAATAAAAATGTTAGCAGAGAAAAATAAAAAGGCAGGAGATATATTGAAGATAGGCTATCAGAAAATAACAATAAATGGAAAGGAATGGAAATGGGACAAAACACAAAAGAAGATGATAGAGGTCAAAGAAGAAGGAGGTACTGCGTCAAAAAACTAAGGGAAAAACGAGGAAAATTGCAACAAAAAGGAAAGACGTCGCAAGCAAAGGAAAAGGATACGATAAGGAACAACAAAACACATATAATTAAGTACGGGATGGGCAAAATAAAAAATAGAGTAAATAAACCAGGGAAAATAATAAAATTTGGAACATGGAATGTAAAAAGTTTAACAGGAAAAGAATATGAATTAACAGAAGAACTGGCAAAAATGAATATGGATTACGTGGGTATAACAGAAACAAAGAGGAAAGGCAAAGGAATCACAAAGACACAAAATGGATATTGGATGTACTGGGTAGGAGTATCGGAAAAAGAAAACGCCAAGGCAGGGGTGGCAATTTTAATTAAAGAGGATAAGATGAAATATGTTTCGAAAGAAAACCTATTGAATGAAAGATTACTATCAATAAATGTTAAGGAAGGAGACGAAAACGAAGAATATACGCTAATTGTGGGCTATGGACCGAACGAGGACGCAAGAAAAGAAGAAAAAGATAACTTCTTTAAAGAACTACAAGAAATAGTAGACAGAAGTGAAAAGAGAGTAATAATAATGGGAGACCTTAACGGGAGGGTAGGAAATAAGAATGATGGAATAGAGTGGTGCTTAGGTAGGAATGGAGAGAATGTGACGAATACAAACGGGAAAAGAATAATAGAGTTTTGCCTAGAGAATGAGTTCAAAATCGGAAATACACACTTCAAGCACAAAGAAATACATAAAATAACAAGACAAGTTATAAGCAGAAATGAAAAATCGATTATAGATTATTTCCTAATTAACATAGACAGCTGGAATAGAGTAAAAGACATAAAAGTAAAAAGAGGACCAGAGATTGGGAGCGACCATTTCCTTGTAACAATGATACTAAAGCAAGAAGTAATCACAAAAAACGAAACCAAAAGAAAGATAGTAAATAAGAAAATAAAATGCCATGAACTTAGAAGACAAGAGATAGAAGAAAAATTTCAAAAGAACGTCAACGAAGAGTTTAAGAAAAAAGCAAAAGAAAAAGAAGGAAACATAGAAAAGAAATGGAAGAACTTCAAAAAGACAGTACTAGAGGCAGCAGAAAAAAGCTGTGGCACGACTAGAATAGTGAACAGAAACACAAACAAAACTAGATGGTGGTCGGAAAGGGTAAAAGTTACAGTGAAAGAAAAAAAGAACAAGTGGAATAAATATCTACAAACGAAAGAACCTACTGACTATGAAAAATATAAAGAACAAAGGAAAAAAGTAAAAAGAGTAATAAAGGAAGAAAAAGAAAAAGCATGGAGAGAATTTGGTGAAAAAATGAAAAACGCATACAATGAAAACCAGAAATTATTTTTTGGAACACTTAAAAATATAAGACAAAAGAAGACAGCAACAATTACGAACATTAAAGATAAGGAAGGAAAGACGATAGCAGAAGAAGACAGAATAATGGATAGATGGAGACAGTATTTCATAGAATTACTAGAGGGAAATGATACTAAAGATGAAGAACAACAAGAAAGCCATCGCACACGAACAAAGGAAACAGAAATAACACAAGAAGAAGAAATAAGCTTGAAAGAAATAATAGAAGCAATAAGAAAAACCAAAAGAGGAAAAGCTCCCGGACATGACAAAATAACAGCAGACATGCTGAAAGCACTACCCGAATCAGCACTACAGGAACTTAAAGACATAATGAATGAAGCGCTAAAAGGAATAACACCAGCAGAATGGCAAATAGGTATCATAACACCAATATTTAAAAAAGGAGATAGCAGAGAGTGCCGGAACTATAGAGGAATTACCCTAATAAGCACAGTGGCCAAAATATATGCAAGAATCCTGGAGAGTAGACTAAGAATAGAGCTGGAAGAATCTTTAGAGGAAACTCAATTTGGTTTTAGACCAAATAGAGGAGTAAATGATGCGATATTCATACTAAGACAAATAGGGGAAAAGGCAATAAAAGAAGGGAGAAACGTACATGTGTGCTTCATTGATCTAGAGAAAGCGTTTGATAGAATCAATAGAGAAGACATATGGAAAACGCTAAGAAAAAGGGGAATATCAAATACGTTAATAACAGGAATTCAGAGCCTATATTCAAACACTAAGAGCTATGTAAGAGTGAAACAAGAGACCTCCAATACATTTGAAACTACAGCCGGAGTAAGGCAAGGATGCATTTTGAGCCCGCTTCTGTTTACGCTAATTCTTGACGAAGGAATAAAAGAGACAAAGAAAGAAGTAAAGAAATACTACATAGGAAATTGGAAATTGAGAAGAGTGGAAATAGCAGAATTATGCTATGCAGATGACATGGTCATCATAGCAGAAGACGAAAAAACCTTAATAAGGAATATAGAAATATATGATAAAGCGCTACAAAAATTAAACATGAAGATCAATAAAGAAAAAACGAAAACCATGATACTAGGAAGAAATGAACAACACCACACGATACAACTAAAAAATGAAAATCTACAGCAAGTCCAAAAATTTAAATACCTGGGGGCAATGATCTCAGAAGATGGAAGATTTGATGAAGAAATAAAAGAAAGAAGAACAACAGGAGGCAAAATATTTAATAGCATCAAACACAGCTTCTTAGGAAAGAAAGAAATACCGAAAGAGACCAGGGTACAAATATTTAAGAAAGTAGTGACACCTATACTCATACACGGAGCTGAAACATGGACATTAACGCAAAGACAAAAAGAAAAAATTACGGCTACCGAAATGAGATTCTTGAGAAAAATAGAGGGGAAAACAAGACTGGACAGAATTGAAAACACAACCTACAGACAAAACTTAAAAGTAAAAGCAATAGAAGATAAGATAGCAGAAGGACAGATGAGATGGTATGGGCATGTAGAAAGGATGGGAGAGGAGAGAATAGTTAAAAAAGTGTTTGAAGCAAAAATTGGAAGAAAGAAACCACGAGGACGACCAAGAAGAACGTGGCTGGAAGAAGTAAAGGAGGCAGCGCAAAGAAGAGGTCTAACTTGGGAAGAAACGAAGACAGCAACACAAGATAGAGCAGAGTGGAAAGAAATATGGAGAAGACCAACAAATCAGAACTCAACCCCCTCCCCCGCAGGCCGGGGGAACGCCTTACACCCGTGAGGGTAGAAAGGTGCAGGATTAAGTAAGTAAGTAAGAAATTATTTAAAGATTGTTTTTATATGCGCACGGTCCGACCATAAATATAAAATGACATTTTATATGTTTGTGTAAATCAACCTTTATATACAGTAAATCAAGCTTTATAATTCAGGGCCATCTATTGATGACATTTAAAATCACATTTATGATTTTGTAAATTAAGCTTTATGTATATGTGTAAATTAAGCTTTATACTTCTGTGCCATCTATGAGATAATTACTAAAGTATTATTTTGTTCTACTGCGCATGCTCGCATTTATTGATTTTTTGGATTTTGCTATTCCATATATGTCGGTATAGATTTTTTGTTATGTATTAACTATATAGGCTTTTGGGGACACATTCAAATCGTGCCCCTTCAACAAGGCGTCTTCACTGGAAACTTACAATGTTAAGAATTTTGTACAAGAATTTGACATAATATATTAAATTCTTGTACACCTTTAGGGTCAATGAACCCTGAAATTTTTTTTTTGATATTACTAAATTACTTGTTGTTATATTTTAACAAAAATTCGAGAACATGTGTATGACCCAAGGAATCGATTTTTCGTAAAATTAAATTCGCATCCTCAACCCTTAAATGGGTAGATACACGCCACCCTAAATTGGGTAGAGATAATCTATTTTCGTCTTTACCATGAGATTCTACGTATATCTTTAAATAAATATACCGAATTTCAAATTTTTTTATTAAAGGAATATCTAATAAACATACTTTGAAATTTACCGCAAATCTTTGAATTTTCTGTGCGCACACTACGCGTCAGACGCCGACAAGATTCCTGAAATTTAAGGCAAATACAAGTTCAAATATTTAGTATATCCTTTAGCGAAAATTTAAAAAACAATAGTATACATATGTATTTTGACGCGAGAAATCGATTTTTTAAAAAATTAAACCCCTATCTTCAACCCTTAAATGGGTAGATATACGCTACCGAAAACTGGGTGGAGATACAAACCTGTCGACTTGATCATTAAGTTCTATGAATTTTTTCGTGTAAGTTTATCAATTTTCAGAATAAAATCTTGAAACATGTAACGTTAATAACATTTATTAAACAATACAATTTTCAAAAATGATTGTATTATTGATTTAAACAAAAAAAAAATCGATATATTTGTTTATTAGTCCAAAACGATACTGGTAGTGACATCTGTGTCTATATCGTGGAACTATTATTTATTTATTTATTTAATAAACAATCCAACAAATTTATTTAATTATATTTATTTGATTATATTTTTCAGTTTCATGTATTAGAAATTAATAACAACCAATGTTTTGTTAATGTTAATAACAATTTTATAACCTTAAACTTCAAATGCCAGCTGATGGGCAATTGTTAATAACAAATGTACAACATGAGATGAACGGGCAACAATAATAATTAAGACTCTTTGTTTTATTGCAAAGTTATATTTGGTAAGAAAACATTTGTTTAAACAATGGATATACGAACAATAACCGTATTTCAGGTGCAGGCAATCAGTTTTCAGGAAATGTATAAAATAAATCGGTTTTCGAGGAAGTATCGAAATGAAAACCTGTCTGACATCAAATATTAAATTAAAAACCGGTTTCCAGAGCAAGTACTAGACTTGAAACACTGGTTTTTAGATGAAAACCAGTTAAAATAATGAGTTCTCATAACACTACAGAAGATCTGGCGAAGACAATACTTTACTAGTGCTTGTTTTGCACTTTAATTTTTACAAATTTAATAACAACACTTTTGGTTCATTTTATAGCTTTTTGCAAAGATGCTACAGCTTTTAATGCCTCTTAAACCAAATGGACATAGCAATATTTCATGTATTATATTACGGTATATATATTTGTATATAATAATCAATAAATAACATTATTATTATCATTGTATAAGTTTTTTTTACAGAATGCCAAATGAGATGATTATAAGATCCTATTAAATGCAAACATTACAATTGTTTGGAGTTGTTTAGCGAAGAATATTGTTGTTTAAGGGATGAAATTTCGCAGGACTAAACTCCGGGGGTTGTTTTTATGTAGACGAACAATGTGGGACGAATCAAAGAAGAAAAAACACAAACAGATGACATCAAACAACAAAATAATGATAAATAACCTTTAATAAGACTAGATGGATAATGTTAATGTTACTTTAATATTTTAGTACAAGTATTTAGTATAATTTTACTCAGTGCTTCACGCTGTATCTGCTGATGTATAATTTATTAACTTTTAATGAAAATATTGTATTGAAAATTGTAAATGAAAAAAATCCAAGTATGTCAGATGAAATGTATAAGATATTAGCGAAATATTATAGTTATAATTTATGAATTATATATTTTTATACTCAGAATTTTGTGCTGAATCTTCTAATGTATAACACATTAACTTTTTATGAAAATTTAGTGAAGAAAAATAAAAACAAAAAATGTATGTGCTATGGCAGTGTTACACATAATAATTTTTATTTATTTCGTATTATATGTTTATTTCTGTAAACTGTATTATTGGCATAATGTTTACAATATGTAACAATTATTGTATATAATATTAATAAACAATGAAATACTGTTATTCTGTACACTCTATAATGTATATAACAAAATATGGTATTTATTATAATAAAAAATGAATAATATGTACAATATTATGTTTATTTAAAATCCAAATTACATATAATAACAATATTTAATAGAAAAATTATCGTATGTGGTCAAATTTTGTAGAAATTCTAATGTACATTTTATGGTATTTAAGCGCCAGCGCCAGTCATATTTTGCATTCCATAAATAATTTGTTGCTATCACACAAGAAGTATTCAGGAAATTTTCTGCTAGTCAATATTTCAGTATATATTCTTAAATAAACAATTTTGATCATTTATTTTATATTTTTTATAAACTATTGTTTTATTTTTGTTGAAATACATATAAATTTTGCCCCAAAAAACTGTTAAACATGTTCTGTAGACAATAATTTTTAATTACAGTCCTGGATTTCTTGAAGGTCAGATTTGCTGTAATACACGTGGAGACATCTTGCAGCAGATATAACAAACGTCAAATAAAATTGACAAAGAAAAGCATATTTTAATTAAAATAAACAAAATCGTGTATTAAACTATATTTTAATTATTAATTTTTATAAAATGATAAATTTAACAAGTTTTTCATCTGTCATTTGATTAATAATCAAATGACATTTGTTTAAACAATTTTTCTTCCCGCTTAGATCCCATATACATTTCCGCGAACATGATTAGTTAATTGATTTGTTGATATTATTGATTTTCTCCCATTTACACGATACATCAACGTATTTTCTTATAACACGACATTAAAATATAGTTCATAAGTTTCATCATAGAGTACAGCAGCAGTATTGTTTTGGTATTAATAATTTTGAGAAATCCATTTTTTGGCTAAACTAATAACATTTCGCCCAAGTTTGTCATAAGAAAAAATATTTGTAAATAAAAATAAAAGGCAGTTTGCTTGAAATTTTTTTTTTATATTCGTTTAATTTTAGAGAATTACAGTAATACAAGATGCTGAATGCTACACCTTTAGGGTCAAAGACCTCTGAAATTTTGTTTTGTTATTACTGAATTACCTGTTGTAATATTTTAACAAAAATTCGTGGACATGTGTATTATGACCCAAAGAATCGATGTTTCGTATAATTAAATTCACACCCTCAACCCTTAAATGAGTAGATACTTACCACCCAAAATTGAGTAGAGTTAAATAATTTTCGACTTCACCATCAGATTCTACGTATATCCTTACATAAATATACCAAATTTCAATTTTTTTTATTAAAGGAATTCCTAATAAACACACTTTGAATTTTACCGCAAATCTTTGAATTTTCAGTGCGCAAGCTACGCGTCGGACGCCGACAAGATTCCTGAAATTTAGGGCAAATACAAGAACAAATATTTAGTACATCCTTTGCAGAAAATTAACAAAAATTAGTATGCATATGTATTTTGACCCGAGGAATCGATTTTTGATAAAATTAAACCCCTGTCTTTAACCCTTAAATGGGTAGATACATGCTACCCAAAACTGGGTGGAGAGACGAACCTGTCGACTTGATCATTAAATCCTACGTATTTTTTAATACAAGTACACCAGTTTTCAGAATTATTGTATCAGTTGTTTAAGCCCAGTAAAAATGATTTTTGGAACCCGTATTTTTGAACAATAGCATGAAAACGAATAACTTTTGTGTTCTTAAGAATATTCAAATGAAAATTGGTACACATATGTATTTTGGACCGAGAAATCGATTTTTGTTAAAATTAAATCCATATCCTTTATCCAAAAATGGGTGTATATTTACCACCCGAAAATGGGTGGAGCTGGATTTTTTTCTGTAACACTATTAGATTCTACGAACTTTCTTATATAAACAACCCAGTTTTCAAAATTTTTGCTTTATTGGTCTAAGTTCCATAAATCAATTAGTAAAACCATTTTTCAGTAGCGATATTATATGAAAATACCATTGTTGATAAATGTTACAATTAAAACTGGACCATTCAAAAGAATTTGATAAAAATCACTGTACATATGAATTTTGACCCAAGGAATCGATTTTTAATAATATTATACCTGTATCTTCAACCCTTAAATGGGTAGATATATGCTACCCAAAACTGGGTAGAGATACATACACGTCGGCTTCACCATTAGAATCTACATATTTTCTGTGCATGTATACCTATTTTCAGAATTATTGTACTATTTGTATAATTATAGTAATAAAACATTCTGAATCCTACTCATTTAGGGTCAATGACCTCTGTACATTTTATTTTGATATTATTTTATTATCTCTTGTAATATTTTAACAAAAATTAGTAAATATGTGTACTATGACCCAACGAATCGATTTTTCTTAAAATTAAAGTCGTACCCTCAACCCTTAAATGGGTAGATATTTACCACCCAAAACTGGGTACAGATAAACAATTTTAGACTTCATCATCATTTTCTACGTATATTCTTACATAAGTGTAGTAATTTTCATATTTTTGTGTTGAAGGAATTTCAAATAAACACACTTTGAATTTTACCGCAAATTAGCGAAAATTAACAAAAATTGGTGCACATATGTATTTTGACACGAGAAATCGATTTTTTATAAAATTAGATCCCTATCTTAAACCCTTAAATGGGTACATATATGCTGCCCAAAACTGGGTAGAGATACAAACCTGTCGACTTTATAACTAAAATCTACGTATTTTTTAATACACGTACACCAATTTTCAGAATTATTGTACGAATGGTTTAAGCCGTAATAAGAAAACAATTTAAAATGGTGAAAACCGTAATTTTTCTGGTTATAACCGATTTTTAATAATATTAAAACCGTACCTCCCGCTAATTAATTGGTAGATTTTTACTACCGAAAAATGGGTTGAGATACAAATTTGTCGATAGCGCCTTTGGATCCTATGTACTTCTGACGATCTTACTAATATAATATTTAATTGAAAAATTATTGTATGTAATCAAATTTTAAAGAAATTCCAATGTACATTTTACGGTATTTAAGCGCCAGCGCCAGTCATATTTTGCATTCCATAAATAATTTGTTGCTATCACACAAGACGTATTCAGGAAATTTTCTGCTAGTCAATATTTCTGTATATATTCTTAAATAAACAAGTTTGATCATTTATTTTGTATTTTTTATAAACTATTGTTTTATCCTTGTTGAAATACATATAAATTTTTGCCCAAAAACTGTTAAACATGTTCTGTAGACAACAATTTTTAATTACAGTCCTGGTTTTTATGAAGGTCAGATTTGTTGTAATACACGTGGAGACATCTTGCAGCAGATATAACAAACGTCAAATAAAATTGACAAAGAAAAGCATATTTTAATTATAATAAACATAAAATCATGTATTAAACTATATTTTAATTATTAATTTATTTAAAATGATAAATTTAACAAGGTTTCCATCTGTCATTTGATTAATAATCAAATGACATTTGTTTAAACAATTTTTCTTCCCGCTTAGATCCCATACACATTTCCGCGAACTTAATTGGATAATTGATTTGCAGATTGTATTGATTTTCTCCCATTTACACGATATATCAACGTATTTTCTTACAACACGACATTAAAATATAGTTCATAAGTTTCATCATAGAGTACAGCAGCAGTATTGTTTTGGTATTAATAATTTTGAGAAAATCCATTTTTTGGCTAAACTAATAACATTTCGCCCAAGTTTGTCATAAAAAAAAATATTTGTAATTAAAAATAAAAGGTAGTTTGGTTGAAACTTTTTTTATATTCGTTTTAATTTCAGAGATAATGAATAAAAATAAAAATCAATTTATTTCTCGCAAACAAAATTTTTTAAAAAATAATTTTTGTAATAAACTCTTTTTATTATTTAAATCTAAATATATTTTATCTAATAATTTATTTTATTTACGTATAGTTCTTAAGAAAAGCGGTAAATTTAATATAAAAAAAAATTATAATTTTTTTTTGTGTTCACTGCTTTGCCAAATTTTTACCGCTTGTCCAAAAGGATTGAAATTTGGGTAAAATATTTTTCAAACCATCCCTAATCTATTTCTGAAGACAGATTTAAAATATCTGTCCCCCTTTTGAAATTATAACTGTTTAAATACAGGGCCGTCATAAAATAAAATTAACTAACAAAAATTACAACTTGTATTTTGACATGGGTGAATAAATATATATATAAATCAGAAATGGAAGCAGATCTTTAAATTCTGTTTTCAGCAGTAGATAAGGGAAAGTTTGATGTATATTTGAGCCAAATTTCAACTTTTTTGGTTAAGCGATAAAAAATTGGCAAAGCGGTAAATTTGATACAAAATAATTTATATTTTTTTTAGTGTTTACCGCTTTGCCAAATTTTTACCGCTTGACCAACAAAGTTAAAATTTGGGTGAAATATACTCCAAATCTTTCCTAATCTATCTCTGAGAACAGATTTAAAATATCTGTCCCCATTTTGATATTATCAGTTTTTAAAGACAGGGCCGTCATAAAATAAAATTAACTAACAAAAAATTACACTTTTTATTTTGACATGGGTGGATAAAAATATATATAAATCAAAAACGGAGACAGATATTTCAATTTTGTTTTCAGCGTTAGATAAGAGAAGGTTTTGTATATATTTGAGCTAAAATTTAACTTTTTTGATTAAGCGATAAAAAATTGGCAAAGCTGTAAATTTGATATAAAAAAAATTATATTTTTTTTGTGTTTACCGCTTTGCCAAATTTTTACCGCTTGACCAACAGGGTTGAAATTTGGGTCAAATATGCTTCAAACCTTTTGTAATCTACCACTGAAAACAGATTTAAAATAGCTGTCCCCATTTTGAAATTATAACTTTTTGAAGACAGGGCCGCTATAAAATAAAATTAATAACCAACAAACTTTTATTTTGACAGGGGTGAATAAAAAAATATGTAAATAAAACGGAAACAGACATTTTAAATCTGTTTTCAGCGGTAGATAAGGGAAAGATTGGAGTACATTTGACCTAAATTTCAACCTTTTTGGGCAAGCAGTAAAAATTTGGCAAAGCGGTAAATTTAATACAAAAAAATTTATAATTTTGTTTTTGTGTTCACCGCTTTGCCAAATTTGTACCGCTTGTCCAAAAGGGTTGAAATTTGGGTCAAATATACTTTAAACCTTCCCTAATCTATCCCTGAAAACAGATTTAAAATAAAATATCTGACTTTTTGATATTCTAAGTATGTGTGTGTGTAAAGTCTGTAAGATATTTGTAAAGAAATGGATATTAATAATTAATTACAAAATATCCGCATATATTTTTATTCTTTTTAATGTAATACATGATTTTTAAAGATGTTAGAGTATTCTACTATTCCTGGGGCATAAGTTATATTTTAAAAAATATATATTTTTTTAACATTTATGGCATATAAAGTATTTTATTTTATATTTTTATATTTATTGAATAAAAATACGGTAATTAACTTCAATCAACAAGCTCGGGAACGTAGCAAAACCTGTCCGTTCCATTAAAACTATATGCAAGCTAGCAGCGAGCGACCTGTTTCTGACTCATTTCCTTCTCAGCCTTCGTCCGCATCGCACGCTCTGTGTATGAGGTGTGCATGGTATTCCGACCCAGATCCACCTACGAGGGATGGAATCCAACCCCTACAGCTGAGCCCAGCAGTAGAGCACCAGGTATTCCTTGAGTAGAAGCAGTATTTCTCCCCAGCACGTGGAAAACGTTATCGTTTATATTGTTGTAGTAAAGGACGCCCGCTCATATTCGTCACAATAAACTCAGCGAAAGTATATACCTGCTACATAAAGGCTAGCCCTTAAAGCGAAAGTCTGTAGCTGTAAATATATACTAGTAGCTTTGTGGTTTGGGGCGAAAAATACTTGTAGTTGATACTGCAACGAAAGTATAACTATTATTATTATATTATTATTATTATTATTATTATTATTATTATTATTATTATTATTATTGAGCGAAGCCCAGCTGCAGTTGTTATATAAAAACCCTGGCCAGGTGGCTGCAGTTGGGTGGATCCGGGGGCGGCGATAACGCAGAGTACACGTGTACGTAAGCGAGAGAATGTAAATCTGCCTAAGCAGGGGGTACTTGGTGCGCGACCATCGCTCCACGGCAGTCACAGTCAAGTAAGGCCCTAGCGGCCGAAATAGGACTGGTGGTCGCGAAGCAGACGAACCCATGGACAGCGGCCGAAAGTGGATCGAAGAACGGAACATGACGACGCACAACAAAATGGCCGACAATCTGGCACGGCCAGGTAAATATCGTTCCAAATTAAAATGAAAATGTAAATGTATGATTTTATATACTATAAATGTTTTGTTCAGGTTTCCACTGCGAGTTCGAGTTTGGAGTTGACTGCAGCCAAAAGGGCCTCAAGTACCAGGCAACACGGCCCCAAAACAACAGCCAAAAGAGCATCCGGTTCCAGTGAACACGGCCTCAAAACAACAACCAAAAGGGCCTCCACTTCCAGTCAACACGGCCACAAAACAACAACCAGAAGGGCCTCCATTTGCAGTGAACACGGCCCCAAAACTACCAAAAGGGCCTCCAGTTCCAATCAATCCAGCCCCAAAGCAACGGCGGTGAGAATAATTTTTTTTAGTCCAAATTCATTAATATCAAATAGTTTAATATTTTCTAAATTTTTTAAACAATGATTAAAGTTTATTAAAATCTTTTGTCATTAAAAGACTTTAATTACCATTTAAAGTTGAAATTGTTGTTCAATGATTTCTAGAAATCCATTAAATACAGGTCCGAAAACTAGTAATTTTTGGGAAAAAATTGACAAAATTTAGATGCGTATCACTGGTACACCATTAAAAATAGGGCCTTAATTGTTTCATATTTGAACTCTACTAGATTGAAATTATATGTAATTATCAAAAAACTCGTAAAAACGAGTTTAAAAATGAATTAAATTCGGGTTCATAGCATATATTTTCTCAAAAAATTGACAAAGTTTAACGGCGTACCACTCATACACGGTTAAAAATAGGGCCTTAATTGTTTTAAATTTGAACTCTATAGAGTTGAAATTGTATTTAACCATTAAAAAGTGGTTAACATATGATTAAAAATGCATTAAAACCGGGTTCAAAATCTTTAATTTTTTCTCAATAATTTTACAAAGTTTAACGACATGCCATTCGTACACAGTTGCAATTAGGGCCTTAATTGTTTCAAATTTGAACTCTATGGGGTTGAAGTTATATGTAACTATTAAAAAAGTGGTTAAAACGCATTTAAAAATGTATTAAATCCGGGGTTAAAAACTTGTAATTTTTTCCCAAAAATTGACAAAGTTTAATAGCATACCACTCGTACACAGTTGAAATTAGGGCTTTAATTGTTCCAAATTTGAACTCTACAGGATTGAAATTATATGTAACCATTAAAAAAGTGGTTAACACACAATTAAAAATGTATTAAATCTGGGATTAAAAACTTGTATTTTTTTCCAAAAATTGATAAAGTTTAATACCATACCACTCATACACAGTTGAGATTAGGGCCTTATTTGTTTCAAATTTGATCTCTGTAAGGATGAGATTATATGTAACAATTAAAAAAGTGGTTAATACGCGATTAAAAATGTTTTAAATCCAGGATTAAAAACTTGTAATTTTCTCCCAAAAATTGACAAAGTTTAATAGCATACCACTCATACACAGTTAAAAATAGGGCCTTAATTGTTTCAAATTTGAATTCTACAGGGTTGAAATTATTTGTAATCATAAAAAAGTGGTTAAAACTTAATTAAAAATGTATTAAATCCGGGTTTAAAATCTTTTATTTTTTCTCATAAATTTTACAAAGTTTAGCGACATGCCATTCGTACACAATTGCAAATAGGGCCTTAATTGTTATAAATTTGAATTGTACAGGGTTGAAATTATATGAAACCATTAAAAAAGTGGTTAAAAATAGGGCCTTAAATCTTCCAAAATCATATTCTCCGATGTTTAAATTCTTTGAACAATGATTAACGTTTATTAAAGTCTTTTGATGATTATTGAAGTATTGTAGAATAAGTTTAAATTGTTGTTGACATTGTTACTGACTTATTAGTGTTTTTTCAGGGCTTCAGCGTCATGTCCCGGGTTCCAGAGCGACGGGGTCGAGCGGCAGTGTATGAATGTTGTGCGTGAGGGCCCTCAGAATGGATGGTGTGTGTTGCATGTTACATTAATCATTTTCCTTTCCTTCCTGGCCGGCCGGCCCCTCTGCCTAAGTGGAGGGACATTGACGCGGTGGCAGAGCTTAACCATCCCTTAAATTAGGGGTGGGACCAACGACTCCACAAATCTTTTAATCATTTCAATGTTTTAAATGTTTTATGTATTCTTATGTTCACAGGAAAGAAAAACAACAACAAGAAATAAATATATTGTAAAATAAATAAAGCATTGTTAATTTTATATGTTTTTATTTCCCTATCCTAAACCACCCTAACCCCTTCAGGGTTGAAAAGGGTCGGTGAACTACTAGCGACACCATACCCAATTTGGGGTGTGTGTCCCTGCTAAATTGCAAAGCGGTTGCTGTCCGCGCTACATAGTTCGCCGTAAGCAACCCGCATTACACATATGTTAAGTGGGTCATGTGCTATTTAAATAAATGTCATCCCGGCGTTATTTTGCCCATTTCTGGGTGTGCCAATGTGCTTTGTACATGTATGTTTTATTATTTGTTAAAATGTTTATTTGTAAGATAGTATAGGGTATATAACATCGATTATTGGGGCCCTGAAACTCGATTTTAAAGCTGTATTGTTCATCATTTTCCGCTAGTGTTACAACAATCATTTCGCATATAAATCTTGTGATATTTGTTGTGAAACTTGTGTAAATTCATCAATGGCATATCCCTTGACTATTATAACACTAAATAGTTCTTTCTTGGCCCGTTTTTCAAAATAAAATAGAAGATTTCCTTTCAAAAAGAACCCTAAACTTCTTCGACCACAAGAGTCGCCGATGCAGCAAATGCGCCCAAATTCTTTTCGCTTATTTTCATTTCATATATTTTTAACAATTTTACAGCTTAATAACATTGTAACTTATTAATAATTCATGATTTACAGCACTTCGAAACTTCTGCTGAGACTTGGTTATATTTGGTTAGAGGTTACAAATAAATACAAACCAGACAACAAAGTAAGTATAAAAATTTATTTATTTTATTACAAATACATGATTTACTGTTATATATACTTAAATATTAATATTTTACAATTTAAATTATTATATTTCAATAATATTTTTACTAATTCAGTGTATTTTCTTTACAGTTTGGTGGCAACACTGAGACAATCCGATGTTCAGTCCTGAGTCCTACGCTGACAGTTGAGCAACGCTACTCCGTGAAGTCGCGTTCGGTGTTTTAAAATATTAAAATGTGCGGAAATATTGCAAGAACAATAGAAAATTTATGTGAAAATCAAAGATAAAGTGTTAATCTACCGTTTCTAATAATAATTTTTACGGGAATCGCAATTTAAATGAGTGAAAATAATGAACTATGTGTGCCGTCTTTGGGAATCGTCGAAGCAGCAAATGCAAGTATGTATTAGTTGTTTATTTATAGTTAAATAATTCTACATCTACTTCAGACTATGAAAAACATTCCTTTCGTAGTAATTTTTATAATTTAATTTGTATTTCTCATGATTTCATACATTTTAAGGTGATTAGAATATCATATAAATGTGTTTGTATTTATTTCTCAAGCATAAATTCGATCACAAAATGGAAAATTTTGTATGTAAAACATACAAAAATGTCTATATTTTACGTTTAAATACATATATTGCTATTTAATAGTGATTTTCCATATAAAATCCAAGATTTACTTTGCTAAAAACCGTCTCAAACTTGTACGCTCCGTAGATTGTTGCATGATTGCAAACTTTGGAAAAGTTCGTACGGTTTTATTTCTTTATATTGTAAAAATATTATTTTAATAGTGAAATATTGTTGTATATTGTTGCAAATTAGCAACAATGGTAAGTTTAAACATTAGTTTAACTATTTTAATAGTTATTTTTGCTGATAACATGTTCTATTATTGAAATATTTCAATTTTAAAATATTGTTTTCTTTGTTCCAGTGGCGTACCAGAGCTGTTTTGGGGGTCGCTGTTTGCTGGTAGCTGAGCTGTATTCATCAATGTAAGTCGTTATAATATGTGCCTCTCTTCACTGTCGCTTTTTTGCTATTTTTTTCAGCTTAACACAAAAGTAAATTCATTTTTCTCCTGAAAATATGGTTTATGTTGTTGAATTTAATTCAAATAATCATATTTTCTTCTTTATTTCTTTTCCGAGGCACATTGTGAATGTCTATCTATGTTATTAACATCGGGCGTCGTTACTCGTTACAATATCGTAAATAAATCGGCGAAACTTATAGAAATAATTAGCTTTTTTCATTTCTGAATTAGTTTAATTGAATATCCGTTCGTTCAGTGATAGGTTTCTTCCCCGAAAATTGTATTTGTTTAAATTAATATTTAACCAAGTACAGTTTACAATACAGGGTTCCAGTGAAGTTTTCAAGGAGTGTAAAGGCTGGTTTAAGCCTTAGATTCTACAACAGGGCTTTTCTAAAGCTTTGTCTAAGGCTTTAACAACTTTAAGGCCAATCTACAACCACCAGACGGCAGCAAATAGTTAGAATTATTTTAGTTATTAAAGTCGCGATTAATTTTTTGCTAATATTAGATTCAAATTAAATTCATTTGCATTTTAAAGTAAGGATAAAATACAATTAAAGTTTCGTCGATACTTTTTCGGGTTCGGATCGGTTTCCGCGATATTTAAGGACAGGGTAGCGTAGTTTTTATTTGAAGTGTTTACCCCATTATTTATATTATGAAAGATATGTTGAATGACGTAGCTGTCAGTGGCAATCAAGACGTGAACTATTGTATTAAAAAATAAAAAATAGTGGAGGACCTCATTGTATAATTTATTTTATTAATTTTGTAGTAAATAATTAAAGAGTGGACACTTCATTTAGAAACAAAACTACATTTATCAAAGATCTATAGCACCGGCTGTAGATCGAAAAAACATTAGATTTTTCGCGATTTCAGGTGAAGAAAACATCAGTTGGAGAAAGAAGAACCCCTTTCCCTGCATGCTTTTGCTTTTTTTCAGTTTTCCTCTTTACTATCCAAGCAGCTCTTTCTAGTATGCCCCTGTTAGATTAAAATCAATTTCCCAAGAACGACTGGGACCCATTGGGCAAACTTAGTCGTTCTTTTCGCTGCTCCCCTCTGGGATAGGGCAGTGGGGCCTCTGGGAAGGACGCCTGTACCTACACTATGGGCCGCCGGACTGAGTAACCCCCTGTACTGATTCCCAGTTTTTGAAGTAGATATAAATGCATGCATTTTCGACGCCTAACGGGCACTCATCGCTGGCATGGAGAGTGCACCACAGGAGGCACTCTTGTGCCATTCAAACAGATACACTAAATTATAGTTAGAGTTACTTTAAGTTTACAGTTTTAAATTGGTATATCATTAGTTTACTTGCGGTTAAATTTTTAATTTGCAGTTTAAACTTAGTATAATTGGTTCACTTGCATTTTAAAATGTTAGTTTGCAGTCTTAAATGATTACAATTACATAGTTTATTTACAGTTTTAAATAGTTTCAATAAGTTTGCGTGCATTTTAAAATATTAGTTTATAGTTTTAACTTATTAAATAGTAGTTACACACACTTGCTTTTGTATTAATTTTGCAAAAACTCACACACACATACACAAAATAATATATCTATTAAAGTTAATAGATGTACACACATACACAAAATAATATATCTATTAAAGTTAATAGATGTATGATGAAAATTCGTTTTTAGTATTCGCGATAGCTTTTGAATAATTTTTCCGTTCGTCGCCGCGATTTCGTCCGTATATATTGTTGATTTCTTATGTATTTATGTACGTATATTATGTATTTATGCATGTGTGTTATGTATATGTATATTATGGTTAGGGCGTGAGCAGTTTCAACGGGGCCTCCTGATCTAACTTTTCCCTTTCAGGTGCCGGGCCGTTAGGCGCTGGGCGTCTAGCGGTATTCGGCCCCTTTCCTTTCTCGCTGCAACTAAAGTTGTGGGCTTGAAAGAGCGTTAACCGGGCTTGGGTGCTTACTCACGAATGCTCCGGCTTCTTTGCACGATAAGCACTCAAGTTCCGGGGCCTGGTCTGCCACACTCGCGGTGGTGCGAACCTAGCCATTTCAATGGCAAGGAAGACCCTAGGGACGTACACACTTTACACAACTCAACACCGTCGTTGAGTACACATTGTTAGGTTCCCTCATTTTAATATGTATATGTATGTTTACTTTTCAGTTTTATCAGGAGGCCCACATCATCATTTATTTATTTATTTATTTATTTATGTTTTTCATATGTATGTATTTACTTGTATTTCTTAGCTAAAATGTTAGGTAGGATGTATAAAAACAATAATAATTAATAATAAATTATCTAATTGCGGTAAAATATAACTTAAACTGCGTCGAAAACGTCGAAAATTTCAAATAAACTTCAAAAAAATAATGTACATTTTCTCTTTCAGGATTTCCTCACCTTCACAAATAGTTGAAGACAAATATTAACGACATTTTTGTTACAGAATTTCTGGACATCAAAAGTAGATTTATTTTCTTTCTAATAAAAAAAGAAGGTTTCGAAAACTAGAAGAAATAGGGACTCGTCGTGTTCATATTTGAATTCAGGAGGGACGTTTTCAAAAGAAAAAGTTAGTTTCAGAATTTCAGGATAGCTGAAACATATTTAAATACATCATTTTCTGCATAAACACTACTGTTCATATGTTGCGCTCTACAGTGTGTCCCATTTAGAGGTGCCACCATTGGGATCTCGAGAACTATAAGAGATACGATGTCGGTTAAATGGAACTTTTTGTGCGCCTTTGGGAGGCCATCTCAGATGTGTTTTTGTTTTTCCAAAATTTCTCATAGGGCACTAGATAATGACGAAAAACTGAATATTGTTGATTTTTTCTTTTTCAAATAACTTCTATACTATTATTAATTGAGAAAAACGTTTCAAATACAAAAGATAGATATTTTTATTAACTAACCAGTGGCGGACGAAATAAATTTTTATATCCGTAAATTTTCAAGATATAACACAAACTTATATTTTTTTAAATGGAACCCATATATGATTTTAGTCTCAAAAAAATAATTATTTTTTTCTCTTTTCAGTGATGTAAGGTTTATTATGTTTTATATTTGTTTTGCCCCTAAAATTTAATTTTTCTCTTTATTTTCCTGAATTTTCTTATTATATCCCAAAAAAACATTATTATTTTAATTAATTATAGTGTATTTGATTGATATAATTTATTTTATGCCTTCATTACTTAATATTTTTATTCTAGACTCATAATTACAAATTACACTATAATGTGCCAAGGGCGACCTGATACAAAATATTATAAAAATTAATTTAATACGAGTTTTGAGCAAAATTTTGTAACGAAATAAATTATTTAAATACAAGGAGTATTTCTAAATATAAATCTAGCAAATATTTTCAAAATAATTGTAAATTTACTATAAAATAAGGAAAAAATAATAATTTTGAAGACAAAACCAATATAAAACATAATAACCCTTATATTATTGAAAAGAGAAAAAAATAATGATTTTTTTGAGACTAAAATCATATATGGGTTCCATTTGAAAAAATATAAGTTTGTGTTATATCTCGAAAATTTACAGATATAAAAATTTATTTTGTACGCCACTGGTTAGTTAATAAAAATATCTGTCTTTCATGTTTGAAACAATTTTCTCAATTAATAATAGTTTAGAAGTTATTTGAAAAAGAAAAAATCAACAATATTCAGTTTTTCGTCATTATCTAGTGCCCTATGAGAAATTTTGGAAAAACAAAAACACATCTGAGATGGCCTCCCAAAGGCGCACAAAAAGTTCCATTTAACCGACATCGTATCTCTTATAGTTTTCGAGATCCCAATGGTGGCACCTCTAAATGGGACACACTGTATATACTAAATTAAGAAATTAGTACACGACTTTTATACTCTTAACAGTGAATAGTGGAACGCAGCCAATATTCAATAGTTCAGCGTTTTCCTGTGGGATGGCGCTAGGTGTTTAAATGCTAACTTTAAACAATTCAGTAGTTCACTAAAAATTCGATCACCCTGTATTTAAATTTAAAGTATCATTTTCTCTTAATTCAAGCATGCTGATTACGGGAAAAATAATGAAAAAAATCTCTAGGCCTTAGTTTTCAAAATAGAAATTGTTATTTTTAATGCAAAATTGACAATATTTTTTGATTTTGACGGACTATAACTTATGAATGGTAAAAGATACTTTAACGGGCGTGCGCCATTCGATTCTATGGACACTTCTACATATGTTTACCAATTTTGAATAACCGTGTTTAGCTAGTATAGTAAGAGTAAGCAAAAATGAAAAAAATGGTGACTTTAAACAATTCAGTAGTCCACTAAATATCAGACCAGCCTGTATTTAAATTTAAAGTATCATTTTCTCTTAATTCAAGCATGGTGATTACGGGAAAAATAATGAAAAAAATCTCTAGGCCTTAGTTTTCAAAATAGAAATTTTTATTTCTAAAGCAAAATTGACAATATTTTTTGACTTTGCCGGACTATAACTAATGAATGGTAAAAGATACTTTAACGGGCGTTGCGCCATTCGATTCTATGGACAATTCGATCACCCTGTATTTAAATGGAAAGTATCATTTTCTCTTAATTCAAGCATGCTGATTACGGGAAAAATAATGAAAAAAATCTCTATGCCTTAGTTTTCAAAATAGAAATTTTTATTTTTAATGCAAAATTGACAATATTTTTTGACTTTGTCGGACTATAACTTATGAATGGTAAAATATACTTTAATGGGCGTTGCGATATTCGATTCTATGGACATTTCTACATATGTTTACCAATTTTCAATAACCTTGTATAGCTAGTATAGTAAGAGTAAGCAAAAATGAAAAAAATAGTAACTTTAAACAATTCAGTAGTCCACTAAAAATTCTATCATCCTGTATTTAAATTTAAAGTATCATTTTCTCTTAATCCAAGCATGCTGATTACGGGAAAAATAATGAAAAAAATCTCTAGGCCTTATTTTTTAAAATAGAAATTTTTATTTTTAATTACGTAAATTTATCTCTGATTAAAATTTACGATTTAATTGTTTATTTCTCTCTGCAGCACAGGCCTTTTGCCGGTTGTTACGTCATTAACAAAGTATTAGATAACTAATTATTTTAAAAACTATGCCTCGTAAAGTAGTAAACAGTCATTTACAATTTGTCTTTCATAGTGAAAGGATGGTTGTACTCTTCTGGTTTGCTGGACCGTGCTCGACCATTCTTTTATTATTTTTTGTATTTGTATTTCATAGTATTTAAATCTGTGGTAGTTACTTCTACCCTTAAAATACAAAATTTTAGAATTAAATTCATTAAATTAAAGTGCGCCTAGACCAACCCAGGGCCCAGAAGGACAACGCGGGATATTCTTGTACAATGGTAGTTTGGTAAAATGTCCAGGTTTATCCTAAGACAAGGTATGTGAAAATAAACTTCCCAGCAAATTGAAAATTTATCAATTTTTACATTTTATATCAATTTTTAAAATATTTTAGGTCAATTAACTTGATATGTTTCTCCATCTAACAATTGTTGCTGTACCCGTAATTTTAGGGTATAAGGCATAACAATACGATATAAATACAATACAATGGATTGTACATCAATTCAAATTTAATATTTTAAAATGTAGTATTTGTACTAGTGTTACATAATACATAAATTATCTAAAATACTTATATATTTTTTAAACTATTTAAAACTTACAATTTAAAAATTATTTGACCAAAAAACATTACAATATATGTCTCATAGATTGTGACACGGATTTTTCCATTTATTTATTTAAATATACAAACTATCAATAATAAAAAATAAAATAAATGGCACACCCAACAATGGGTAATAAGCAGTAATGATATAATTATTTACTATTAAACAGGCTTGTATTAAATAAATTTTTGTTTCAACTATAAATAAATTTAAAACTGAGTACAATGTGGCATATAAAGGAATGACAGTGTGAGTGATTGGGTAAGCGAAATCTTGCTCTATAAAATTGCCCGGGAAATTTTATAGTGTAAGACTAGCTTTAATTAAGGTTAGCTTAGGATAAGTTAGTTATAAGATAGGGCGCCATATTTGTACTCAGTTTTTTTCATATTAATAAATAGTTAATTATTATTTAATAAACAATTATTTGAATATATTTCTATAATAATAATTTGGGAAAATCCTGTCTGCAAAATTCATTAAAAATTGTTTCATTTTCAATAATTTCAATTCATTCTTTTAATTGATTTTTCTATATTTTTTAACTGTTATTGTATGCCAATTAGTTTTGGGTTCAAATCCCGCACTCAACAATTGCTAAACAGAGGAAATGTTTAAGTTTTTGACCCAATTTTCTGATACATAATTTTTAATTTTTACAAATTCAGAATAACGTATTGCATTTTATTTTTTCAAAATTAAATTCGTATTGGTTGTTATTACTATTTTGTCAAAATTAAATAAAATATTACATAAACTACGTGAGTTAAGAATGTTTATTCAGTCGAAGAACTTAACCAACTCGCCCTTACGGGCTCGTGGGTTAAGCTTTCTTCTCTTGAATAAACATTATCTTAGCTCATTTGGTGTATAAATATCTATTAACAAATATATATTTTACTATATTACATGCTTTTGAAAACTTGGATTTTTAAAGTGTTACCTATTACAATTTTGCTGGGAAGTTGCTGTACATTGCAATGAATGTTCAATTATTAATAAATGAGAATACAAAAATAATTTAGAATGAAAGGTTTGGGCATGAGTGTGGATCGTATGTTTGGGTAAAATATAAAAAAATAAAAAAGAAATAAGAATAATATGAAAATGAAAACCAATTTTTATTTATGAATGATCCCCTGAATGTTTTGTGTGATTGAGGTTTATTTAATATTGATAAATATTTGATAAAAGACATAGTATCTTAACATTTTTATTCAGACAATAATATTTTGCAATATGTATATATCTTGGAAAGAAAATTTTGAATCTATTTCATTCATTTCAAATGAGATTTTCTGGGTCTTAAGAGAAAAAATGCCACACCCAACTAGGTGTAAAGAACATAATAATAAACAGATATTTTGCATTTATACAAGTCTTAAGTCAAATAAAAACGTTCATTGCAGTACAGCCTAGTTAAGTTTAGTTTAAGGGGGCGCGTCGTCATCCTAACTTTAACTTGTAAATCTAAGTTAAGTTGTAAGTTTCGTCCCGGGGGAATTTGCTCGCGTAACCCGGCATGAGGTCCGGGTCGCTAACTTCCGCATATCCGGCATGTGGTCCGGATCGTTTCCGTTCCGTTGACATCGTACAGGCCAGGATCCTTTTGGACCTGGATATTATCGTCCTTCTAGACTCCGTGGGATATAATCATCATCCTAACTGTAACTTTTAAATGGTAGATTTCATGCCGGCATGAGGTCCGGATTGTTTTAGTTTTTTTAAAATTATTATAAGCTCGTGTAATCCGGTATGAGGTCCGGATCGATTAGGCCAGGAACCCAGGACCTGGACAACGGGGGACAACGAGGGATCGAGAAAGGAGCAAGTCTTCAAGGCGAATTAAAGACGCGAATATATATGAAATTTGTCACGAATCGGGTACGGTAAATGTTGAATAAATTTTGATAATATTGATTTTATTTTTAGTTGTGTCGGGAATATTTTTTTATAAACTGTAGTTTGGGGTTTTGCAGGGTTAATTTTTGCCATAAATTCGTTCGCGAAAATCGATTTATAAGTGATATATTTGGGGTGGGATTTTGGGATTGTTTATATTATATTATCTTATATTATATATGCTCGTATATAATATAAATATGATATAATATATTTATTTTGTATGTTATGCTTTTTTCCTAGGGCACTGGGTATTTGGCGTGCCAGTATTTTTAATACTGTGCAATGAATACTCATCAAATTCCGCCGAAAGTCTCTCGCGGGCATGAAAATGTTCGGTGGACTTTACACATGGTAAAAAAGAGCTTTGTTGCAGATTACTAAAATTAGTACCAGCAGCTAATTTCGTAATCACAATGAAGTTGTTTTTTATCGTGAGGTGAGCAACCCTCGTCCAAGAAAACTTACCCTCCGTAAGGATTGCACGGGGTCGGTTTTCGCGGAATGGGGAGGGCGCGGTCGTAGGTCCAAACACTGTATGGAATATGACGATGAGCAATAGTTTATCGGCGTATGCATATCAGTGGTTGGAACGCGCTTGGCCCCAGCAGGCCGCGTCCGTGAACAAGCCACAAATAGGTTCATTTCATCTCATTATCATTTTTGTTAGGGTTTCAGGCGCGGGCGATTCTATTTATAGTTGGTATGAGATCGTTAGGGTTTTGTAGGACACCCCAGTCGTGGTTTAGGCCGGGGTGGCTTTGTCCTCAACTCCTTTGAATCGCAGGAGATTTGGACAGGGTTCCCTGCCCACGTGGAGAGACCTTGTCGTGGTGGCAGGGCTTAACCACACCCAAATTGGGGTGGGACCAACGTCTCCACAAACTATCGAATTAATATCTGTTTCTAGTTAATATATTAGCAAAATAATAATTTTGGCACATAATAATTCGATAACTTTTATTTAAATGCAATTATTTTAATAAATGAACAAATAAAATATTAATTCTTGCGGAATATAGTTATAAAATATGATGACCTCCCGCCAATTCCATGTTTAAAATAGCAATGATCTTTAAGTAAAGTATCACTTCCGGTTGATCTAATTTGTTGTTCCAATAAATAGAAAAGTCTGTAATACCAAATTTTGGATTATATTTTAGTAGATTTTAAGGAAAAATTGCCTGAAATACATTATTGTAAAAATAGCAAAAACGTGTTGTAGGTACCTTAATTCGTGCTTATTCACTAACACTCTCTTTCGAATTTTTAAACCGAAAACGTTACCTCCCTTATCTATGGTGTGGCGGGAGGTAAAAATACATAATATATGTAAAATAAACTAATACAAGAATTGTCAGTTTAGTATTTTTTTCCAGAAAATAGCCCAATTTAGAGCAGCTGATGTTCCTTTAGCCAGATCTTCTCTCGTGCATTCCTCTTCTATGTTGGCGCACGTGAGCAGGTGGGTCATTATTTTTTCTTGACTACAATGACATAAAGTGGGTTCTACTTGGTACCCCCAGTTGTACCTATGTATTTCATAGGCGATTTAAAATTTTCCAAATGGGCCATTTTTATCATTATCTGGTGGTGTTTTTTCATCTTTTGCAAATAAAGTAAAAAGAAAATTATAATAAGTTATTTAACAATGAATTTAAAAATAGGGGTTGGACACTTTAAATTTAAATATTAAAATATATTTTATCTTTTAAATATCGTAATTTTTATTTATTTTGATTGTTACAGGGTTCTATGCAGTATGGCCGATTCACCTTTCGAATGTACCCGCATGAAACCTGATTTCTTCCAGTATCATCGTTGGAGAATGAATCCCGAGACATGGAGAAGAATTTCCCGAAAAAAAATCACCCTTATGCCCTCCCCATAAACCCTATTTTAAAGGTATTTATGCCCATTGCCATCTACTTATCAATAAAACCAAATTAATTCGAAATATTTCTTGTATTGTGTTATTATTTATGTATAATTTCCGGTAAAAATTGATGTACGCTGTTGTATGATGAATTTAAATTACAAATTATTATTGAAACATCTTAAATTAATGATTGTTTTCAAATAAATACTCTTCATCCGTTCAAAATTGATAGGATTTTACCGCATTCTAATTCTCGCTGTATTTCCACCAATCACAAGCTTCGTTATTATTGCCAATCACAATCGTTAGTTTCACCAATCACATGAGACCACGCCGTAAGCGTCACTGCGTGACATGTGTTGCAAACAAGTTGATGTTTAAGAAGTGGTTTTATGTTTTTGTGATTAAAATAACTTATTTACGTGTTATATTTGTGAAAAGGACTTGGAGCAGTTGAATTCGAATGCCTAGCTGTAGTTTGGAAGGTAAATTACTTGATTTTCTAATAAATTTAAGGACAAAAATATTGACGTAACCTTACTTACATCTTCAAGTTCTACATAAATATGTATTTGTATATTGAATTCATCATAAAACAGCCTTAATACATGTAATATATTGTTGCATTTAACATTCTTTTACATTAGTAAAGTATTAATACATTCTTATACGACGCAGAATGTCTAACCTTGCTTTTTGAAGGTCGTACATGATTTGCAACTTTCAGTATCATATTTTTAACACGTTAAGCGCCAACAATGTTAATTTCAAATCTTGTTTAAGAACCCATGTGGATTGCCGATGACCCACACATTTTGATTCTTGGTGGACCGCGTGGTCCGTAGTTGACCCATAGCTTATGCTATTTTATATTGGTTTTATAAATCCTAGTCCAACAGAAATATACAATATTTTATTGTATTCGGTCCCACGGTAAAACAAGCTTCAATTTAAATAAAAGCGGGACCCTGTACGACAATTTTTAAAAAAGTTATTCACATTTTTGTTCGATGTGTATTATTTTTTCTTCTGAAGGTTTCTTCTACAATATCCATTTAATTCCAAGTAATAAAAAATGAGAAATATTACTACAAAAAACTGAAATACACTGGTGCGTTTCAGTAATAACTTACGAAGTGTACAGTCGGGCACGGAGCAAAGTAAAAGTGTGGGCCATTCGCAGACCACGTGGCGCTTAACGTGTTAAGAACTTAAACGTAAAATCGTGTAGTGTATATATCTAGCTGCAGTTTGAAAGGTATATTATGTAATTTTATAATAAATGTAAGGACAAAAATCATATTGAAATATCTAATGACGCTACGTACATCTTCAGGTTCTAAATGTACATTTGTATAGGTACAAAATTCATCATTAAACAGCAGCTAATACATTTTTACATTTGAGTATTTTTAATCTTGCTTTTTGAATATCATATGCAACTTTATAGAAATGTCCATAATGTTATGTAATGTTTATCTATAGAGGTGTGCAAAAGTTTTAAGCCAAACAGATTTTTAAACCATTATCATATATTGTACAGGTGATACAACAATGGAACAGTTATATTAATAAACATATGCATTTGTGCATAAAATATGTTCCTATTATAAAACAGAAACTATGTAGGTAAATAAAATTATGTAGAAACAAAATAATTTCTAGTGCTATGCAAAAATATTGCGCCAAAAATATGCGTATTTCAAAACAATTAATAAATCTGTTCAGTCTTATTTTGTTATCCATATTTAATAGTTTATCATCATTCCTTTTGATACAATTACTGCAGAATACTATCGAGACATTGATTTAATTAAATTTGTAATACTGTCTTGTGGTGTACATCTTGTCATTCATTTTCTAAATGGTTCTATAATTCAGGCTTGTTTTTCTTTTCCATCGCGGATGTTTAACTTCTGGCTTAAGTGTTTTATTGGATTTAAATTCGGAGATTAGGGTGGTCAAACAAGAGTTTGGACTTTTGTTGACCTAAAAATTAGTTTATTACTTTAGATTTTAGTTTAATTATTTTATCTGTTCGCTTTGTTAATTTACGGGGGTCTATTGCATCTTAGTTTGTCAGCTAATGATTTTGGCAATGTATATTTGGTGATAATTCCATTTGCTGTGCTTTTATCGATCATTAGGACGTCTGCTATCTCACGAGAAACCTCTCCTTGACGAGAAAGGTTTATTGCGGATTCTCGTACCTGAAAGTGGGTGTATTTCACCAATTTATTAGACAACAACAAGTTAATATTGAATTGTGTATTATTTATTTGTAAGTATTTACATTATATTAGAGTTTGGATTACAGTGACCTATATAGCTACATTTGTGTGTAATTTGGTGAAAAATATAACTTAATATTGTGATAGTGAATATGTGGTAGTGAATATATTAGTATTATTTTATAATTGCTCTACTTTATTTCCTATTGATACAGTTTTTTTCTAAGACATAGTCACAATATAGCAGTTAATATATTCAAATTAAACATATATTTGTGTTAAATTATTGATCTATTTTTAATTGTATCTCTATATACGAATCTTTGCATCACTAGTATTTATTTGAAAGTATTTACATAGGTATATTAAAGTAATCTATATCTCGATAAGTCTTAGAAAAAAAATGTTATACATTATACTCGCAAAAATCTGTAATATTATGTAATAACTTGTACGATACAATTTAATAAATATTTGGCGATATATATTTCATTATTTATTTATTTATTTATTTACAAGTCCTCATAGAATAATATCATTACAATATGTAACACAAATGAAATGTATTATATAAATGACCAATAAAAGCAGTAAAAAAGAATACAATTTCTCAATTGAAAAACCTATTTTCCTATCCTCAAAAATTGCATTCCAGAAACCAGAAATTCACCAAAATACGAACTAGATCATCAAAATGAGATCAGCAGGATATGAACGATTTACAGTCTATAGGTAAACAACTAGCAAAAATCGATTCGAGAGCACCGCAAAGCAATCGCCGATCTGCAACCTGCATTAATACTTTAGCGCCTAAATTTCAACCTAGTGCACAACAGATTACAAAAGCAAGTAGCCTACACGAAAAAATTCCTAGCCTGCAAAATCCGAGCCACGAGCACCAGCAAGGCTACTGGTCGACAAAATCGCAAAAATCGTGTAAAATCGACGTTTTAGAGCTGTAGCGGCCGAAAAGTAGCACTTTACTGCCGTTTCGAGCATTTTTGAGCTCTCTGACGGATTTTCAGCCGATCGCAAGGCATTTACCCACCAAAATTCAGATATCCATCGATCGCAATACTGTTGCTAGGCTTCTGACTGACAAACTTTAAAAAATCGTGTAGAATTGGCGATGTACAGCGTGTAGCAAGACTACTAGTCACGAAAACGAGAATTTGTGAGCTCTGGCCGAACGGAACGTATTCCCCCACAAAAATTCAAATTTCTGACAATACGGTAGGCTGTAGTAAGGTGATCGAATCGTGAATCTCAAGTCTCCCACCACGGATTTCTAGCTGTGTATAATACTGGCTGTCTGTTGAATTTACAGCCATTCGTGCAGCGTGAGCGGTGGCGTCCTACCGGTCACTCTTTGTCGTGAAATTACGTAATAACGGCTATTTTAAGCTATATACAGGTTTCTAGAAATTTTTTGCTGGCTAGGCCCCAGGAACCAGCCGAGCGATCCGATCCCAGCTCCCAGCAACCCGCCTAGCACCCACGTGCTGCCTTCGGCTGTAGCCTAGGCGCGCTCGTGGATGGCTAGGGCGGGTTGCTGGTAGCTAGGATGGGATGCTCGGCTGGTTCCTGGTGGCTAGTAAGCGGGATTCGAACCTGGATCTTTAGGATGGGAGATTTTTGTTGGTCGTCGTTCTGGTTGTGGGTCTATAGGCTGTGAACTGGTTTCTAAGCGGGATATGAACTTAGATCTTTGGATTGCAATTTTTTGTTTGGGAAATAGGGTGTTACAATGAAATATTATATAGTATTATCGGTATTTATTGGTCATAAATATATTACATAATGGTGTACATAATGCATTGCTATATTTTGCAAAGATATTGTTTTAATACAGAGATATATGCGAATGACAATTATATGCATAAATAAATGTATCTTGGTCTGTAACACTTTGAAAGATGATATTTGATATAGGTTGTTTTTAATTATATATATAAGAACATATGATATAAATTCTTTATTATGATTCGTTGAAATATACAAGTAGGCTAACATACATGATTGACAACAATCGATCGATTAATTGTTAAAAGATTTTTTATAAGGATCATTTGTTTTAACAAATAGAAATAATAGAA
The DNA here is from genome assembly GCA_943142095.1 of Ophonus ardosiacus. Classification (NCBI taxonomy): domain Eukaryota; kingdom Metazoa; phylum Arthropoda; class Insecta; order Coleoptera; family Carabidae; genus Ophonus; species Ophonus ardosiacus. The sequence goes on along the minus strand of OW964841.1, from coordinate 12,395,476 downwards.
GACATTAATTATCTATAAGATGATCATATGTTTATTTATAACAGAAAATCCTTACAAAGTTTTTCCCTAACATTTTTTGGGTATTGAAAATATATTCTAAGTGTAAAATAATATATTTTACAACTTCAAAATGAATGTCTCTCTTGCTATAAACTTTTGGGATTCAAATTCGAATTCGCACATAGCTAAAAGATATATTTGAAATATGTAAACTAAAGTTTAAACAAAATGAAAAGAAAATTTTGATGGTTTTTTTAATTCAATTGTTGAATATGAAAATGAAGTTTAAAAAATTTTCAATCATGCAAACAGTATATAAAATATATTTGAACTGTATTTGTTTTAAAGTGTATCAAACATGTAAATGTTAATATATTGATTAACTCTGTGGAATCGAAATATGAGGCCCAAAATTTTGTGATCTATATAAATAGGGATAATGTATCAATTTATCAGTTTTATATCTTAATTAATGCATTTCGAAGTTTAAAATGTAATGTTTTTAATTACGTCGAAACTCTTATTACGTCATTCTTACAGGAGAGACAATTATTTTGTGATACAGTTTTAAATTAGAAGACTTGGTACATAGGTGATTTGAGAACAAAATGTTTTGTCATCTTTTTCAACGGACGTGGAAAAAGTATGTGTGTAAAGTATCATTTTCTGCTCTAGATACACAAATAACTATTTTTTCAATGTGCGAATATGTTATTAAGTGTATTTTAAATATAATAATACAAATTAGGTGTTTTCTTACTATGCTTTATTTAAAACGATCAGACTATTAGATTACATGTGTACTTGCGTGTATGGGATGCAAATGATGGTACAGAAAAATAGAGCTAAGTCCCAATTACTTATATAGTTTCGAGATATTGAATTTTTAAAGTTTGAAATATGTACGGTTTGATTCATAAATTGTGTACAGTAACTTTAAAATTAAATACTTCAAGAACTAAGAGCGATAGCGAATTATCCTAATCTTATTTGTATTTGTAAGATTATTTTCTGTACCTATGTAAACGAAATTTTAGCACTTTGGAATTGCTGAAAACATTTTCAGTAATGCTTGTTTCACAACAGGTATATCTATTGACAATAGCAATTTAAAAAAATGAGTATATGAAAAACTAAAAAAAAAAGCGACTTGCATTTTCAAAATTTAGTGGTAGAGGGTTATTTCGTATATTTATACAAAATTTAAAAAGTTTTAAATCGATGAAAATATTTTCAGTAATGTTTATTTCAAAACGTGTTCATGTTTATTAAAAATAGCAACTTTGAAATTGAATATCACGAAAACTAAGAAAAATAGCGTCTCGTACTTTTTAAATTTGTATATAGAAAGTAATTTTCTATATGTATAATTTTAAAATGTTTCAATCACTGGAAAAGAAAATCAGTAATGTTTATTTTAAGACGTGTATATGTTTAATGAAAATAGTAACTTTAGAAATGAATATCACGAAAATCAAGAGATATAGCGACTTGTACTTTTCAAAGTGATATTAAGGAATTTATTTACTATATGGTAAACTTAATTATAAAATATATAAATCGCTGAAAAAGTTTTCAGTAATGGTAGTTTCAAGACGAGTACATCTCTATTGAAAATAGCAAGTTTAAAAATTAATATCTCGTAAACTAACAGAAATAGTCATTTGTACTTTTTAAATTTGAATGTAGGATATTATTTTGAATATGCATAATTATTTTCCAAATGTATGAATCGTTAAAAAAACCAGTAATGTTTAGACTTAGCTCTTTCGTTTCTTGTACCCTTCAAATAATATGTAATATGTGTTTGTAATGTATGACAACCTAACGCAATACGCTTTGAGATGTTGAAATATAATTATGAAAATGGGAATTGTATCATGATATGATTTTATTCTCTGTCATTTAAATATGCTTATATGTATGAGTGTTTTCGACATTTGTTTATAAAGTTTTTATTAGTAGAGCAGATGATTTTTCACGTTAAATGGTTATATCATATAAGTACTTTATAGGTATGAGGTGGTTTTATTTATTTATTTACATAAATTTTATAAACATGACTTGGGGTGTACAAAATCCATTTTGGGGTTGTTTTGGGGTGCGATGCTCTGCAACAGGGTGATCATGTCCAATGCGGAAATCAGGATTCATGAACTGCAACTCTCTCGGGTACATCTGCAGTATCGTCTGTTTAAGTGCACAGCTTATCTTTCTGCAACAATAGAAAATATACTCGAAAGTAACAAATATGAATTAGTGGTTAATGGTCATAGAAAATAATATGATTTTATTTGTAGATTATTAAGAATTATTTCAAGTATATATAATTATTATTTAAAAAGATATATTAATGTCAAAGAAAATACGAGATAGGTATTCAATATTACAAAAGAATGAATAAATATTTCAATCGATCAATTATAGATTTTAATGCATAATGTGTACGATATTAAAGTATTTTAATAATGAGGTATAAGCTACGTAATTTCACCAATAAAAAAAGGACGTCACCATTTGTATTATCGTACACATTCATAATTACGTATATGTATATGGAACAAAATATATGTAGTAAAATATATAGAACATATGATATATTAAAAATTATATACAGCATGAACACAATTCGTGACAGATGTTTAACATTAGAAAACATTTTTTTCAAATATCTTTGCCGTAAAAGTATATGGGGCTTTATACATAGTATTTACAGAATAAAATGTTAGAAGATTGTATATGGTAGAAATATTACATAATTATCAATTAATACAAACTATTTTTGATATAATATGAACAATTATTTAAATATAGCTTATATCTTGTATCTATACTAGAATAATCCCTCCAAATGAATGGTTAATATATCAAATGAAAATACAACTATGTATGAAATATTATAAAAGCAAAAAAAAACTCACTTTGAATAAATGAAATCTATGGATTTAACTCCAAGTCCTGCAGGTATCCTAACGTCCTCTACAAGCACCAGGAAGTCGTCCTCGTGGTCACGATACACCAGCGCACTACACACACGTCTTTACACTAGCACTGTAACAAACAAACTGAAAGAATTAATCCATGTAATAGTTAAGGTGTTAAATAATTTACCCCGTAAAAATACAAGTCAACAATTAAATAATAATGAGTCATTATAAATAATAATTGCTTTTTATGTATTATGTAATCAGTTCACGGTGTTTTGAATTTTATGAATGCAGAAGTGGCGCGAAAAAATTTGAGTACACAAAATACAAAATTACATTTTTTTTTTTATTGTAACATTTTATTAAATATGTGTGTTCTTTTCAGATGTAGCCGTGTGAAAAGCCGACATCCTGGTGTTGCAGACTTAGCGACTTGGAGTCCCGACATTGTAACCTGAAGCACTCAACAATGGTGAGTTACATTGTAGTAGATATTTTCTTGTAATCTCGCCCATGGGGATTATCTGTTAAATCTACGTTTTGATAAAAAGTACTAAAATATAATTAAACAATATAATACTATATGTAGTAATCAAATAATATTACTACCAAGTTCATATCTCTACCCATTTTTAAATTATTGCCCCAAAAGTCAATATACCGCATTTTCTGATAAAAACTTCAAAATTTTCAAAAATCTAATTTTCATGGATCTAGATACTTTTCAATGCGCTGATTCCAAATTTTGAAACCGCAGGTCGATATCTCTTTTCGTTCTCGAGATATTTAGATTCAAAGTTTTGCTCAAAACTGCCCATTTTTGGGTAATAACCCAAAAATGGGTCGAGATATGAATTTGGCGACAACACCATTCGATTCTACGGGCAAAATTACATAAGTACACCAATTTTCAGAATTTTTGAACACCGCATACAATCTCTAAAGCAAAATAACTGAAAATGGCCAAAAATCGCAAAAATCCTACCCCTTACGATTTTTTCAGATTTTGGCCATTTTCAAACTTTTATTCATATAAAATGAACCGGTTGGTCAAAAATGATGAAAATTGGTATACTTATGTATTTTTGTCCGTAGAATCGAATGGTGATGTCGCCAAATTCATATCTTGACCCATTTTTGGGTTATTACCCAAAAATGGGCAGTTTTGAGCAAAACTTTGAATGTAAATATCTCGAGAACGAAACGAGTTATCGACCTGCGGTTTCAAAATTTGGAATCAGCGCATTGAGAAGTACCTAGATAGATAAAAATTAGATTTTTGAAAATTTTGAAGTTTTTTTCTGAAAATGGGGTATATTGACTTTTGAGGCAATAATTCAAAACTGAGTAGAGATATAAACTTAATAGTAATTTTATTTGATTGTAAAGACAATGTTACGTAAGTGTACGCATTTTTAGAGTATTTGAACAAATGTGTGAATTTTTAGAAAGAAAAGTATTGAAATAAAAATGAATAAATGCTATAAAAAAGTTCCTTGGAAAAGATTCTATATACTTAATGTTTAGGAGGATAACTTTTATTTATTTATTTACATAAATCTTATAAATAAATCTTGAGGAGCACCATTACATGTTGGGGTGTCTTCAGTGTGATGCTCTGCAACAATATGATCATCTCTGACGCTGAAATTAGGATAGATATCCTTTTGCAACTCACTCACATCCTTCTACGGCTTGGCCAGGACTGTAATTCATTTCTGTTGCATGTTTCTGTAACAATAAAAATATAATCGAAATAATATTTGGATTAGTGGTTACAGATAATAATATGGATGGACTTAGAACTGTTTCAATCGTTTGTAATTATTAAAAATCAAATACCTAATATGAAAGTAAGTGTGAGAAATTTAACATTAAAAAGAATATTTAAATTTTTAATTATTTAAATATAAAATATTTGCAGTAAAATATATAGTATGTCCAATAATATATGATATGTGTATATGGTATTAGCACTATAAATAATTCTAAATTAACTCAAATTCTTTTCCACACAACATCAACATTTATAATTCAAATATAAAGTATATATATATATACACCCGAAATAGTCGTTAGAAATAATGGCTGATATATCCAATAATGGTTACTAAAAGTAGTTTAAAAATATAAAAAGAAACTTACTATGAATAAATTATTTCCCTAAGTATAAGTCCAAGTCTTGAAGATGTCCAAAAGTCCTCTCCAGGCACTAGGAAGTCGTCCTCGAAGGCACAGTACACGAGCACATCACACATCTGTTCACTAGCACTGTAACAATGAAACTGACAAACTGACAAAATTGATCTATGTAAGAGTTAGGCGTTAGATAACAATAATACAAAAAATGGTAGTCAACAATCAAAATAATGAGTATTTATAAATTATAGTTGATGTCTATGTATTACATAATTTTGTAGTCGCTCGTACAATTTTTTTTAAATTAATATTTGTAGATAAGGTCTATCGATTACCCGCGAAATATAATTAATGAACTTTAGGGTTGAAAGAAAGGATGCTACTTTTTAATTTTGAAAAATTCAAAATGTTGATATTCAAGAATAAATGATCTATTTAAAAACGCTATTACAAAAACACATTGTATGTGATACGTTGTGAAATGAGTGTTTTAGGCACTTGACGTGTTGTAGCACTCGCTTACCCTCGTGCGTATAAATTTCACGTCGCGTGTCTAAAACTATCATTTCGCAACTTATTACAAAAATAGTTATTAAAAACTAAGTGAGATAGCGACTTGCAGTTTCCAAATTTGAATTCAGGGGGTGTTTTTCGATATGTACATTAAGTTTCAGGAATTCGAATTGCTGAAAAATAAAATTCTGTCATGTTTGTTTCAAGATAGGAAAATGTCTCTTGTGCATACCATGATAAAAGTAAAATATTTTAAAAACTAAGTGCGATAGTGACTTGCAGTTTTCAAATTTGAATTCAGGGGGTGTTTTCCGATATGTACACTAAGTTTCAGGAATTCGAATTGCTGAAAAATAAAATTCTGTCATGTTTGTTTCAAGATAGGAAAATGTTTCTTGTGCATACCATGATAAAAGTAAAATATTTTAAAAACTAAGTGAGATAGCGACTTGCAGTTTTCAAATTTGAATTCAGGGGGTGTTTTTCTATATGTACGCTAAGTTTCAGGAATTCGAATTGCTGAAAAATAAAATTCTGTCATGTTTGTTTCAAGATAGGAAAATGTCTTTTGTGCATACCATGATAAAAGTAAAATATTTTAAAAACTAAGTGAGATAGTGACTTACAGTTTTCAAATTTGAATTCAGGGGGTGTTTTTCCATACGTACGCTAAGTTTCAGGAATTCGAATTGCTGAAAAATAAAATTCTGTCATGTTTGTTTCAAGATAGGAAAATGTCTCTTGTGCATACCATGATAAAAGTAAAATATTTTAAAAACAAAGTGAGATAGCGACTTACAGTTTTCAAATTTGAATTCAGGGGGTGTTTTTCTATACGTACGCTAAGTTTCAGGAATTCGAATTGCTGAAAAATAAAATTCTGTCATATTTGTTCCAAGATAGGAAAATGTCTTTTGTGCATACCATGATAAAAGTAAAATATTTTAAAAACTAAGTGAGATAGTGACTTACAGTTTTCAAATTTGAATTCAGGGGGTGTTTTTCCATACGTACGCTAAGTTTCAGGAATTCGAATTGCTGAAAAATAAAATTCTGTCATGTTTGTTTCAAGATAGGAAAATGTCTTTTATGTGTACCATGATAAAAGTAAAATATTTTAAAAACTAAGTGAGATAGCGACTTACAGTTTTCAAATTTGAATTCAGGGGGTGTTTTCCGATATGTACACTAAGTTTCAGGAATTCGAATTGCTGAAAAATAAAATTCTGTCATGTTTGTTTCAAGATAGGAAAATGTTTCTTGTGCATACCATGATAAAAGTAAAATATTTTAAAAACTAAGTGAGATAGCGACTTGCAGTTTTCAAATTTGAATTCAGGGGGTGTTTTTCTATATGTACGCTAAGTTTCAGGAATTCGAATTGCTGAAAAATAAAATTCTGTCATGTTTGTTTCAAGATAGGAAAATGTCTTTTGTGCATACCATGATAAAAGTAAAATATTTTAAAAACTAAGTGAGATAGTGACTTACAGTTTTCAAATTTGAATTCAGGGGGTGTTTTTCCATACGTACGCTAAGTTTCAGGAATTCGAATTGCTGAAAAATAAAATTCTGTCATGTTTGTTTCAAGATAGGAAAATGTCTCTTGTGCATACCATGATAAAAGTAAAATATTTTAAAAACTAAGTGAGATAGCGACTTACAGTTTTCAAATTTGAATTCAGGGGGTGTTTTCCTATACGTACGCTAAGTTTCAGGAATTCGAATTGCTGAAAAATAAAATTCTGTCATGTTTGTTTCAAGATAGGAAAATGTCTTTTGTGCATACCGTGATAAAAGTAAAATATTTTAAAAACTAAGTGAGATAGTGACTTACAGTTTTCAAATTTGAATTCAGGGGGTGTTTTTCCATACGTACGCTAAGTTTCAGGAATTCGAATTGCTGAAAAATAAAATTCTGTCATGTTTGTTTCAAGATAGGAAAATGTCTCTTGTGCATACCATGATAAAAGTAAAATATTTTAAAAACTAAGTGAGATAGCGACTTACAGTTTTCAAATTTGAATTCAGGGGGTGTTTTTCTATATGTACGCTAAGTTTCAGGAATTCGAATTGCTGAAAAATAAAATTCTGTCATGTTTGTTTCAAGATAGGAAAATGTCTCTTGTGCATACCATGATAAAAGTAAAATATTTTAAAAACTAAGTGAGATAGCGACTTACAGTTTTCAAATTTGAATTCAGGGGGTGTTTTTCTATACGTACGCTAAGTTTCAGGAATTCGAATTGCTGAAAAATAAAATTCTGTCATGTTTGTTTCAAGATAGGAAAATGTCTTTTGTGCATACCATGATAATAGTAAAATATTTTAAAAACTAAGTGAGATAGTGACTTACAGTTTTCAAATTTGAATTCAGGGGGTGTTTTCCGATATGTACACTAAGTTTCAGGAATTCGAATTGCTGAAAAATAAAATTCTGTCATGTTTGTTTCAAGATAGGAAAATGTCTTTTGTGCATACCGTGATAAAAGTAAAATATTTTAAAAACTAAGTGAGATAGTGACTTACAGTTTTCAAATTTGAATTCAGGGGGTGTTTTTCCATACGTACGCTAAGTTTCAGGAATTCGAATTGCTGAAAAATAAAATTCTGTCATGTTTGTTTCAAGATAGGAAAATGTCTCTTGTGCATACCATGATAAAAGTAAAATATTTTAAAAACTAAGTGAGATAGCGACTTACAGTTTTCAAATTTGAATTCAGGGGGTGTTTTTCTATATGTACGCTAAGTTTCAGGAATTCGAATTGCTGAAAAATAAAATTCTGTCATGTTTGTTTCAAGATAGGAAAATGTCTCTTGTGCATACCATGATAAAAGTAAAATATTTTAAAAACTAAGTGAGATAGCGACTTACAGTTTTCAAATTTGAATTCAGGGGGTGTTTTTCTATACGTACGCTAAGTTTCAGGAATTCGAATTGCTGAAAAATAAAATTCTGTCATGTTTGTTTCAAGATAGGAAAATGTCTTTTGTGCATACCATGATAAAAGTAAAATATTTTAAAAACTAAGTGAGATAGTGACTTACAGTTTTCAAATTTGAATTCAGGGGGTGTTTTCCGATATGTACACTAAGTTTCAGGAATTCGAATTGCTGAAAAATAAAATTCTGTCATGTTTGTTTCAAGATAGGAAAATGTCTTTTGTGCATACCATGATAAAAGTAAAATATTTTAAAAACTAAGTGAGATAGCGACTTGCAGTTTTCAAATTTGAATTCAGGGGGTGTTTTTCTATATGTACGCTAAGTTTCAGGAATTCGAATTGCTGAAAAATAAAATTCTGTCATGTTTGTTTCAAGATAGGAAAATGTCTTTTGTGCATACCATGATAAAAGTAAAATATTTTAAAAACTAAGTGAGATAGTGACTTTCAGTTTTCAAATTTGAATTCAGGGGGTGTTTTTCCATACGTACGCTAAGTTTCAGGAATTCGAATTGCTGAAAAATAAAATTCTGTCATGTTTGTTTCAAGATAGGAAAATGTCTCTTGTGCATACCATGATAAAAGTAAAATATTTTAAAAACTAAGTGAGATAGCGACTTACAGTTTTCAAATTTGAATTCAGGGGGTGTTTTTCTATACGCACGCTAAGTTTCAGAAATTCGAATTGCTGAAAAATAAAATTCTGTCATGTTTGTTTCAAGATAGGAAAATGTCTTTTATGTGTACCATGATAAAAGTAAAATATTTTAAAAACTAAGTGAGATAGCGACTTACAGTTTTCAAATTTGAATTCAGGGGGTGTTTTTCTATATGTACGCTAAGTTTCAGGAATTCGAATTGCTGAAAAATAAAATTCTGTCATGTTTGTTTCAAGATAGGAAAATGTCTCTTGTGCATACCATGATAAAAGTAAAATATTTTAAAAACTAAGTGAGATAGCGACTTATAGTTTTCAAATTTGAATTCAGGGGGTGTTTTTCTATACGTACGCTATGTTCCAGGAAATCGAATTGGTGAAAAATAAAATTCTGTCATGTTTGTTTCAAGATAGGAAAATGTTTCTTGTGCATACCATGATAAAAGTAAAATATTTTAAAAACTAAGTGAGATAGCGACTTACAGTTTTCAAATTTGAATTGAGGGTGTGTTTTTCGATATGTACACTAAGTTTCAGGAATTCGAATTGCTGAAAAATAAAATTCTGTCATGTTTGTTTCAAGATAGGAAAATGTCTCTTGTGCATACCATGATAAAAGTAAAATATTTTAAAAACTAAGTGAGATAGCGACTTACAGTTTTCAAATTTGAATTCAGGGGGTGTTTTTCTATACGTACGCTAAGTTTCAGGAATTCGAATTGCTGAAAAATAAAATTCTGTCATATTTGTTCCAAGATAGGAAAATGTCTTTTGTGCATACCATGATAAAAGTAAAATATTTTAAAAACTAAGTGAGATAGTGACTTACAGTTTTCAAATTTGAATTCAGGGGGTGTTTTTCCATACGTACGCTAAGTTTCAGGAATTCGAATTGCTGAAAAATAAAATTCTGTCATGTTTGTTTCAAGATAGGAAAATGTCTTTTATGTGTACCATGATAAAAGTAAAATATTTTAAAAACTAAGTGAGATAGCGACTTACAGTTTTCAAATTTGAATTCAGGGGGTGTTTTCCGATATGTACACTAAGTTTCAGGAATTCGAATTGCTGAAAAATAAAATTCTGTCATGTTTGTTTCAAGATAGGAAAATGTTTCTTGTGCATACCATGATAAAAGTAAAATATTTTAAAAACTAAGTGAGATAGCGACTTGCAGTTTTCAAATTTGAATTCAGGGGGTGTTTTTCTATATGTACGCTAAGTTTCAGGAATTCGAATTGCTGAAAAATAAAATTCTGTCATGTTTGTTTCAAGATAGGAAAATGTCTTTTGTGCATACCATGATAAAAGTAAAATATTTTAAAAACTAAGTGAGATAGTGACTTACAGTTTTCAAATTTGAATTCAGGGGGTGTTTTTCCATACGTACGCTAAGTTTCAGGAATTCGAATTGCTGAAAAATAAAATTCTGTCATGTTTGTTTCAAGATAGGAAAATGTCTCTTGTGCATACCATGATAAAAGTAAAATATTTTAAAAACTAAGTGAGATAGCGACTTACAGTTTTCAAATTTGAATTCAGGGGGTGTTTTCCTATACGTACGCTAAGTTTCAGGAATTCGAATTGCTGAAAAATAAAATTCTGTCATGTTTGTTTCAAGATAGGAAAATGTCTTTTGTGCATACCGTGATAAAAGTAAAATATTTTAAAAACTAAGTGAGATAGTGACTTACAGTTTTCAAATTTGAATTCAGGGGGTGTTTTTCCATACGTACGCTAAGTTTCAGGAATTCGAATTGCTGAAAAATAAAATTCTGTCATGTTTGTTTCAAGATAGGAAAATGTCTCTTGTGCATACCATGATAAAAGTAAAATATTTTAAAAACTAAGTGAGATAGCGACTTACAGTTTTCAAATTTGAATTCAGGGGGTGTTTTTCTATATGTACGCTAAGTTTCAGGAATTCGAATTGCTGAAAAATAAAATTCTGTCATGTTTGTTTCAAGATAGGAAAATGTCTCTTGTGCATACCATGATAAAAGTAAAATATTTTAAAAACTAAGTGAGATAGCGACTTACAGTTTTCAAATTTGAATTCAGGGGGTGTTTTTCTATACGTACGCTAAGTTTCAGGAATTCGAATTGCTGAAAAATAAAATTCTGTCATGTTTGTTTCAAGATAGGAAAATGTCTTTTGTGCATACCATGATAAAAGTAAAATATTTTAAAAACTAAGTGAGATAGTGACTTACAGTTTTCAAATTTGAATTCAGGGGGTGTTTTCCGATATGTACACTAAGTTTCAGGAATTCGAATTGCTGAAAAATAAAATTCTGTCATGTTTGTTTCAAGATAGGAAAATGTCTTTTGTGCATACCGTGATAAAAGTAAAATATTTTAAAAACTAAGTGAGATAGTGACTTACAGTTTTCAAATTTGAATTCAGGGGGTGTTTTTCCATACGTACGCTAAGTTTCAGGAATTCGAATTGCTGAAAAATAAAATTCTGTCATGTTTGTTTCAAGATAGGAAAATGTCTCTTGTGCATACCATGATAAAAGTAAAATATTTTAAAAACTAAGTGAGATAGCGACTTACAGTTTTCAAATTTGAATTCAGGGGGTGTTTTTCTATATGTACGCTAAGTTTCAGGAATTCGAATTGCTGAAAAATAAAATTCTGTCATGTTTGTTTCAAGATAGGAAAATGTCTCTTGTGCATACCATGATAAAAGTAAAATATTTTAAAAACTAAGTGAGATAGCGACTTACAGTTTTCAAATTTGAATTCAGGGGGTGTTTTTCTATACGTACGCTAAGTTTCAGGAATTCGAATTGCTGAAAAATAAAATTCTGTCATGTTTGTTTCAAGATAGGAAAATGTCTTTTGTGCATACCATGATAAAAGTAAAATATTTTAAAAACTAAGTGAGATAGTGACTTACAGTTTTCAAATTTGAATTCAGGGGGTGTTTTCCGATATGTACACTAAGTTTCAGGAATTCGAATTGCTGAAAAATAAAATTCTGTCATGTTTGTTTCAAGATAGGAAAATGTCTCTTGTGCATACCATGATAAAAGTAAAATATTTTAAAAACTAAGTGAGATAGCGACTTACAGTTTTCAAATTTGAATTCAGGGGGTGTTTTTCTATACGTACGCTAAGTTTCAGGAATTCGAATTGCTGAAAAATAAAATTCTGTCATGTTTGTTTCAAGATAGGAAAATGTCTCTTGTGCATACCATGATAAAAGTAAAATATTTTAAAAACTAAGTGAGATAGCGACTTACAGTTTTCAAATTTGAATTCAGGGGGTGTTTTTCTATACGCACGCTAAGTTTCAGAAATTCGAATTGCTGAAAAATAAAATTCTGTCATGTTTGTTTCAAGATAGGAAAATGTCTTTTATGTGTACCATGATAAAAGTAAAATATTTTAAAAACTAAGTGAGATAGCGACTTACAGTTTTCAAATTTGAATTCAGGGGGTGTTTTTCTATATGTACGCTAAGTTTCAGGAATTCGAATTGCTGAAAAATAAAATTCTGTCATGTTTGTTTCAAGATAGGAAAATGTCTCTTGTGCATACCATGATAAAAGTAAAATATTTTAAAAACTAAGTGAGATAGCGACTTATAGTTTTCAAATTTGAATTCAGGGGGTGTTTTTCTATACGTACGCTATGTTCCAGGAAATCGAATTGGTGAAAAATAAAATTCTGTCATGTTTGTTTCAAGATAGGAAAATGTTTCTTGTGCATACCATGATAAAAGTAAAATATTTTAAAAACTAAGTGAGATAGCGACTTACAGTTTTCAAATTTGAATTGAGGGTGTGTTTTTCGATATGTACACTAAGTTTCAGGAATTCGAATTGCTGAAAAATAAAATTCTGTCATGTTTGTTTCAAGATAGGAAAATGTCTCTTGTGCATACCATGATAAAAGTAAAATATTTTAAAAACTAAGTGAGATAGCGACTTACAGTTTTCAAATTTGAATTCAGGGGGTGTTTTTCTATATGTACACTAAGTTTCAGGAATTCGAATTGCTGAAAAATAAAATTCTGTCATGTTTGTTTCAAGATAGGAAAATGTCTCTTGTGCATACCATGATAAAAGTAAAATATTTTAAAAACTAAGTGAGATAGCGACTTACAGTTTTCAAATTTGAATTCAGGGGGTGTTTTTCTATATGTACACTAAGTTTCAGCAATTCGAATTGCTGAAAAATAAAATTCTGTCATGTTTGTTTCAAGATAGGAAAATGTCTCTTGTGCATACCATGATAAAAGTAAAATATTTTAAAAACTAAGTGAGATAGCGACTTACAGTTTTCAAATTTGAATTCAGGGGGTGTTTTTCTATACGTACGCTATGTTACAGGAAATCGAATTGGTGAAAAATAAAATTCTGTCATGTTTGTTTCAAGATAGGAAAATGTCTCTTGTGCATACCATGATAAAAGTAAAATATTTTAAAAACTAAGTGAGATAGCGACTTACAGTTTTCAAATTTGAATTCAGGGGGTGTTTTTCTATACGCACGCTAAGTTTCAGAAATTCGAATTGCTGAAAAATAAAATTCTGTCATGTTTGTTTCAAGATAGGAAAATGTCTCTTGTGCATACCATGATAAAAGTAAAATATTTTAAAAACTAAGTGAGATAGCGACTTACAGTTTTCAAATTTGAATTCAGGGGGTGTTTTTCTATACGTACGCTAAGTTTCAGGAATTCGAATTGCTGAAAAATAAAATTCTGTCATATTTGTTCCAAGATAGGAAAATGTCTTTTGTGCATACCATGATAAAAGTAAAATATTTTAAAAACTAAGTGAGATAGTGACTTACAGTTTTCAAATTTGAATTCAGGGGGGTGTTTTTCCATACGTACGCTAAGTTTCAGGAATTCGAATTGCTGAAAAATAAAATTCTGTCATGTTTGTTTCAAGATAGGAAAATGTCTTTTATGTGTACCATGATAAAAGTAAAATATTTTAAAAACTAAGTGAGATAGCGACTTACAGTTTTCAAATTTGAATTCAGGGGGTGTTTTTCTATATGTACGCTAAGTTTCAGGAATTCGAATTGCTGAAAAATAAAATTCTGTCATGTTTGTTTCAAGATAGGAAAATGTCTCTTGTGCATACCATGATAAAAGTAAAATATTTTAAAAACTAAGTGAGATAGCGACTTATAGTTTTCAAATTTGAATTCAGGGGGTGTTTTTCTATACGTACGCTATGTTCCAGGAAATCGAATTGGTGAAAAATAAAATTCTGTCACGTTTGTTTCAAGATAGGAAAATGTTTCTTGTGCATACCATGATAAAAGTAAAATATTTTAAAAACTAAGTGAGATAGCGACTTACAGTTTTCAAATTTGAATTCAGGGGGTGTTTTTCTATATGTACACTAAGTTTCAGGAATTCGAATTGCTGAAAAATAAAATTCTGTCATGTTTGTTTCAAGATAGGAAAATGTCTCTTGTGCATACCAAGATAAAAGTAAAATATTTTAAAAACTAAGTGAGATAGCGACTTACAGTTTTCAAATTTGAATTCAGGGGGTGTTTTTCTATATGTACACTAAGTTTCAGCAATTCGAATTGCTGAAAAATAAAATTCTGTCATGTTTGTTTCAAGATAGGAAAATGTCTCTTGTGCATACCATGATAAAAGTAAAATATTTTAAAAACTAAGTAAGATAGCGACTTACAGTTTTCAAATTTGAATTCAGGGGGTGTTTTTCTATACGTACGCTAAGTTTCAGGAATTCGAATTGCTGAAAAATAAAATTCTGTCATGTTTGTTTCAAGATAGGAAAATGTCTTTTATGTGTACCATGATAAAAGTAAAATATTTTAAAAACTAAGTGAGATAGCGACTTAGCTTTCAAATTTGAATTCAGTGTGTGTTTTTCGATATGTACACTAAGTTTCAGGAATTCGAATTGCTGAAAAATAAAAATCTGTCATGTTTGTTTCAAGATAGGAAAATGTCTCTTGTGCATACCATGATAAAAGTAAAATATTTTAAAAACTAAGTGAGATAGCGACTTAGTTTTCAAATTTGAATTCAGGGGGTGTTTTTCGATATGTACACTAAGTTTCAGGAATTCGAATTGCTGAAAAATAAAATTCTGTCATGTTTGTTTCAAGATAGGAAAATGTCTCTTGTGCATACCATGATAAAAGTAAAATATTTTAAAAACTAAGTGAGATAGCGACTTACAGTTTTCAAATTTGAATTCAGGGGGTGTTTTTTCTATACGCACGCTAAGTTTCAGGAATTCGAATTGCTGAAAAATAAAATTCTGTCATGTTTGTTTCAAGATAGGAAAATGTCTCTTGTGCATACCATGATAAAAGTAAAATATTTTAAAAACTAAGTGAGATAGCGACTTACAGTTTTCAAATTTGAATTCAGGGGGTGTTTTTCTATATGTACGCTAAGTTTCAGGAATTCGAATTGCTGAAAAATAAAATTCTGTCATGTTTGTTTCAAGATAGGAAAATGTCTCTTGTGCATACCATGATAAAAGTAAAATATTTTAAAAACTAAGTGAGATAGCGACTTACAGTTTTCAAATTTGAATTCAGGGGGTGTTTTTCTATACGTACGCTAAGTTTCAGGAATTCGAATTGCTGAAAAATAAAATTCTGTCATGTTTGTTTCAAGATAGGAAAATGATTCTTGTGCATACCATGATAAAAGTAAAATATTTTAAAAACTAAGTGAGATAGCGACGTACAGTTTTTAAATTTGAATTCAGGGGGTGTTTTTCTATACGTACGCTGAGTTTCAGGAATTCGAATTGCTGAAAAATAAAATTCTGTCATGTTTGTTTCAAGATAGGAAAATGTTTCTTGTGCATACCATGATAAAAGTAAAATATTTTAAAAACTAAGTGAGATAGCGACTTACAGTTTTCAAATTTGAATTCAGGGGGTGTTTTTCTATATGTACGCTAAGTTTCAGGAATTCGAATTGCTGAAAAATAAAATTCTGTCATGTTTGTTTCAAGATAGGAAAATGTTTCTTGTGCATACCATGATAAAAGTAAAATATTTTAAAACTAAGTGAGATAGCGACTTACAGTTTTCAAATTTGAATTCAGTGGGTGTTTTTCGATATGTACACTAAGTTTCAGGAATTCGAATTGCTGAAAAATAAAATTCTGTCATGTTTGTTTCAAGATAGGAAAATGTTTCTTGTGCATACCATTGATAAAAGTAAAATATTTTAAAAACTAAGTGAGATAGCGACTTACAGTTTTTCAAATTTGAATTCAGGGGGTGTGTTTCTATATGTACGCCAAGTTTCAGGAATTCGAATTGCTGAAAAATAAAATTCTGTAATGTTTGTTTCAAGATAGGAAAATGTCTTTTATGTGTACCATGATAAAAGTAAAATATTTTAAAAAACTGAGTGAGATAGCGACTTGCAGTTTTCATAATTGAATTCAGGGGGAAGTTTTCTGCAAGTATACTAAGTTTCAGGAATTTGAATTGGAAATTCCAACTTCTAAATTCTTAAACTAATTAAGATAGGAACTTGTACGTTTCAAATTGGATTTGTACATGCATCCTTGTATACATAAGTAACGTTTTAAAATTGTAGAAATGTTGACAAATACTTTTCTATAGAATATATCAACTTTACATATTAATATGAATAGAAAAGTGGTATTATTAATACAAACACAAAGTGCAGATACAATAAATAAGTTATTACATTTATAATTTTATTAATAAATTATTTCTTTTTGCAGATCATCAAGTTTTCGACGTTCCAGTGGTAAGAGACGCAGACATCGCGACTTGGAGAACCCTTTCGTGTGTCTACAGTATCCTGGGGCTTCTCTTCGGACCTGGTGGACATGATTTCGTTGTCTGGATCAGGAAACCATCCCCTGCGGTATTGTGAAGTCGTGAACCGGTTCGCCTGATCTCCATACTTGAAATTCTATGAAATATAAATGTGAGAGTTAAACTGTATATTCCACTTAACTTTGTCATGCGTTATTTCACATTCTTGTTTATTACTCCTACATGGTTAAAGATAGCAACTTGCACAATTAAAATTTGGAATCTACATAAAATTCTCTGTACGATACGTCTGATTATAATTTTTAACTTCGATTGGTTTAGGAGTTACGGGGCGTTAAAATACATGTATTTTCGTCAAATTTTCTCTGTACACTTTTCCATATTTTCATTTATCACTACTATAAGAATAAAGATAGTAAATAGGGAAGAAAAAATTTATATTTTACATAAAATTCGTTATTGGCAGAGACATTTGTTTTGTGTTCAACAACTTAGAAGAAATGTAAATGTAATATCAAAGGTTCATACTTACCTATGGTGAATTTTCATAATATATCATCCGCTGTTGTATCATCACTGTAATATATCATCATCGGCGATTTTCACAGATCAGAATACACGTTGTAGTAAATATTACTCCAATTAGAATAACTTGTATAACACTTGGTATTAGTAAAACACTTTTACGGACAATTATACACATTTTAATAATAGGAAAGACTTTTTTTTAAATATATAGCAACTGTATAGTAAACTAACTCACGACACAATATAATTTTGAATAAAGATTAAACAATGAACACTACCGGAAGGACAGAGTCTTATGCAACATTTTAAATAATATCTAAAATTATAAGAAGCAGACATACGTTGTATAAGTAAAAATGAATTTTGAATATTTAGATTTTATTGTAAATAATAATGTACATATGAACATTTAAATTTAGTGTACTATTAAATTATTAAATTTAGATTTTTTTTAAAAGTTTAAACAAAATGACTATTATTTAAAGCAATTTAAATATTTTAAAAATATTTATAGAGTAAATCAAACACTTTTAAAATATATAGCGAACTATACGATGTAAATAGAGAACGATTTCAATAAAAATTTCAAACTTTTTCATTGCTATATGGCACTACACGATTATTCACAAGCACACGATGTTCACTTCACCAAAGACTGAAAGGAACTGAAGTCTTTATTCTAAAAACATAATATTAATATTATCACGTAATACCCCAACTCTAATTAAGGGTTTATTTACTATATCTTTTGTACTTTGGCGCTCAAAGTAAACAATGTTTATGTTTGTTTACAAGGTCAGCGAAAGGCCTAGTACACCCAGTAATAGGATACGGTGACTACAACACTGGATGATGATAATATATGACTTTTTATAAGAATAAATAAATAAAATAGTAGTTTTCTTACCTTTCCTATGTAATCACAAAAGGGACAGGGAATTTTCCTATGCTATCTTTTAGTATTAAGTTCTCTAGGTACGAAAATAACCATCCGATAGGAGTCCGCCCTTTTATAAAGGGCTAAGGGCTTATTTGAGCCCTTAGGGAAAATTTGACCACGGATTTCATTTATGCAGCTCCAAGTAGGTTTAACAACACTTGTCCGGATTTTCTAGCTCTTGTAGTTCAGGAATTAGCGCAGGCCCTTCGCCACAAACTTGAAGGGCAAATATATTGTAAACCAAAGGGTTTTTATCAATTCTGTGCAAGCCAATGGAAAGCGCGGGTTCGAATCCCCCCGATTCGCTATTTCCCGGCCCTTTAGCCCTATAAATGGACGAATTTAAATGTTGGTCCCTTTAAAAAACTTTAAGGGCCCATATCTCGAAAACGGCTGGGTTTTCAGCGTTTTCCTTAAAACGCTGTACCTTAGGGGAATTCGAATGAGTAATATAGGGTCAAATTACATCATACCAAAGTTTGAAGGGCGTAGGGCAAATTTTTTATAATAAGGGTTTTGAAAATTTTTGAACATTTTTTGATTTTTTTTTGTTTACACCAAAATTTTATTATTTATTTTTTAAGCTCTATAAGCAATAAAATAACCATCCGCCTCATTTTTGTTCCCCGGATACTATGGAAAATTATCGACTCAAAATGCGACACTTTTTAATTAAGAAATGCTTTATATCTCCTAAACTACAAAAGTTAGAAAGGCCGGACAATGTTTAGACTAAGTACGACCCGTAGAACACGAATCCGGTCTCACATTTAAAATATGAGAACTCTTTTCATTCCTGTTATCCGGATACCATCAAAAATTTTCGACTCAAAAACTGAGTAAATTCAGGTCATTGACCCCAAAAATTGGGTTAAGAAAAGTGTTGTAGCTCGTAAACTACATAAGTTAGAAGGGCCGGATAGGGTTTTTTAGACTAATTACGACCCGTAGAACACGAATCCGGTCTCACATTGAAAATACGAGAACTCTTTTCATTCCTGTTATCCGGATACCATCAAAAATTTTCGAATCAAAAACTGAGTAAAATTGGGTTCAAAAAAAGTGTTATAGCTCGAAAACTACAAAAGCTAGAAAGGCCGGACAGGGTTTTTTAGACTAATTACGACCCGTAGAACACGAATCCGGTCTCACATTGAAAATAGGAGAACTCTTTTCATTCCTGTTATCGGATACCATCAAAAATTTTCGACTCAAAAACTGAGTAAAATTGAGTAAAATTGGGTTTAAAAAAAGTGTTATAGCTCCAAAACTACAAAAGCTAGAAAGGCCGGACAGGGTTTTTTAGACTAATTACGACCCGTGGAACACGAATCCGGCCTCACATTGAAAATATGAGAACTCTTTTCGTTCCTGTTATCCGGATACCATCAAAAATTTTCGACTCAAAAACTGAGTAAATTCAGGTCATTGACCCCAAAAATTGGGTTAAGAAAAGTGTTGTAGCTCGTAAACAACAAAAGTTAGAAGGGCCGGACAGGGTTTTTTAGACTAATTACGACCCGTAGAACACGAATCCGGTCTCACATTGAAAATAGGAGAACTCTTTTCATTCCTGTTATCCGGATACCATCAAAAATTTTCGACTCTAAAACTGAGTAAAATTGAGTAAAATTGGGTTTAAAAAAAGTGTTATAGCTCCAAAACTACAAAAGCTAGAAAGGCCGGACAGGGTTTTTTAGACTAATTACGACCCGTAGAACACGAATCCGGTCTCACATTGAAAATAGGAGAACTCTTTTCATTCCTGTTATCCGGATACCATCAAAAATTTTCGACTCAAAAACTGAGTAAAATTGGGTTTAAAAAAAGTGTTATAGCTCCAAAACTACAAAAGCTAGAAAGGCCGGACAGGGTTTTTTAGACTAATTACGACCCGTAGAACACGAATCCGGCCTCACATTGAAAATATGAGAACTCTTTTCATTCCTGTTATCCGGATACCATCAAAAATTTTCGACTCAAAAACTGAGTAAAATTGGGTTTAAAAAAAGTGTTATAGCTCCAAAACTACAAAAGCTAGAAAGGCCGAACAGGGTTTTTTAGACTAATTACGACCCGTGGAACACGAATCCGGCCTCACATTGAAAATATGAGAACTCTTTTCGTTCCTGTTATCCGGATACCATCAAAAATTTTCGACTCAAAAACTGAGTAAATTCAGGTCATTGACCCCAAAAATTGGGTTAAGAAAAGTGTTGTAGCTCGTAAACTACAAAAGTTAGAAGGGCCGGACAGGGTTTTTTAGACTAATTACGACCCGTAGAACACGAATCCGGTCTCACATTGAAAATATGAGAACTCTTTTCATTCCTGTTATCCGGATACCATCAAAAATTTTCGACTCTAAAACTGAGTAAAATTGAGTAAAATTGGGTTTAAAAAAAGTGTTATAGCTCCAAAACTACAAAAGCTAGAAAGGCCGGACAGGGTTTTTTAGACTAATTACGACCCGTAGAACACGAATCCGGTCTCACATTGAAAATAGGAGAACTCTTTTCATTCCTGTTATCCGGATACCATCAAAAATTTTCGACTCAAAAACTGAGTAAAATTGGGTTTAAAAAAAGTGTTATAGCTCCAAAACTACAAAAGCTAGAAAGGCCGAACAGGGTTTTTTAGACTAATTACGACCCGTGGAACACGAATCCGGCCTCACATTGAAAATATGAGAACTCTTTTCGTTCCTGTTATCCGGATACCATCAAAAATTTTCGACTCAAAAACTGAGTAAATTCAGGTCATTGACCCCAAAAATTGGGTTAAGAAAAGTGTTGTAGCTCGTAAACTACAAAAGTTAGAAGGGCCGGACAGGGTTTTTTAGACTAATTACGACCCGTAGAACACGAATCCGGTCTCACATTGAAAATATGAGAACTCTTTTCATTCCTGTTATCCGGATACCATCAAAAATTTTCGACTCTAAAACTGAGTAAAACTGAGTAAAATTGGGTTTAAAAAAAGTGTTATAGCTCCAAAACTACAAAAGCTAGAAAGGCCGGACAGGGTTTTTTAGACTAATTACGACCCGTGGAACACGAATCCGGTCTCACATTTAAAATATGAGAACTCTTTTCATTCCTGTTATCCGGATACCCTCAAAAATTTTCGACTCAAAAACAGTAAATTCAGGTCATTGACCCCAAAAATTGGGTTAAGAAAAGTGTTGTAGCTCGTAAACTACAGAAGTTAGAAGGGCCGGACAGGGTTTTTTAGACTAATTACGACCCGTAGAACACGAATCCGGTCTCACATTGAAAATACGAGAACTCTTTTCATTCCTGTTATCCGGATACCATCAGAAATTTTCGACTCAAAAACTGAGTAAAATTGGTTTTAAAAAAAGTGTTATAGCTCCAAAACTATAAAAGCTAGAAGGGCCGTACTAGTTCTATTAGACTAATTACAATCCGTAGAACACGAATGACCATAAAAAAATTCCCATGTCTTATTTCCCTTATAAATGTTACATAACTACATACTTCCCTGCCTCTTTGTTGTGGTACATCCCCCTGAAATAAATGACGGGTTGTTAAATAAAAATTGTATTGGTTTAAGAAATATTTATTGTTTATTATGGTCATAGCTTAAATTGTATGTATTCTTATTTGTATTTTATAAACAAATATGCTTAGGGATGTTTAAATAATAGCCTGTATATATTTTACTTGTATTTATTGTTTATTTGCACTTTACATTGTTGTATTTCATGTAACTACACTTAACGTACTTTGTAAATAAATAATATACTTACCCTTGTCCTAAAAAATTAGAAATAGGAATGTTTAAATAATAGTTTGTGTACATTTTACTTGTATTTATTGTTTATTTGTACTTTACATTGTTGTATTTCATGTAACTACCCTTAATGTACTTTGTAAATAAATAATATACTTACCCTTATCCTGAAAATTAGAAATAGGGATGTTTAAATAATAGTTTGTATACATTTTACTTATATTTATTGTTTATTTGTATTTTACATTGTTGTATTTCACTTAACTATTCCTAGTGTACAATAATATTACACAATAAAATATAATTTAAGATATAATTTGTTTTAGTTTTTACCCCTTTACTACCCCTACACATATATAGTTTTTAAAATGGCCGCTAGAGGGCAGCACCTATTAGAAAGGGGTTTACGCCTAAAATATAGGCAACCAGAAATACTACTCCGCTTTGAACAAACATACGTACATACATCATTTTAGGGTTATACCTAATGGGAATATAACCCTGTAAATATGGGACGCTTACAATGGGAATTTGAGTTAGTGAAAATGGGACGAAAAGGCTCTAAAAAAGATGTATACCTATTGGGAATTTAAAACCTGTATTTTTCGTCAAATTTAAATTCCCAATCAAGTATACATTCGATTTTCAATGCAAAAACACCCAAAAATAAGCGTCCCATTTTAAGAGTAACAAATTCTCATTAGGTATACATCTTTTTAGTGAACGTGCCATATTCAGAGGGTTAAATTTCCCATTAGGTATAACCGAAAATGATGTATGTACGTACGTATGTACACAAATTAAATTTTTTGGGTTCAATTTTTCTCTAAGTTGGAACATTTATCAACAGGTGCTGCCCCCTGGTGGCCATTTTAAAAACTACATACGTGTAGGGACTTAGAAAAAAAAATCAATTTTTAAACATAATATATTTGTATTATATCAAAATTACAAGACTTTCTTATAAAAATTAAAGTTTATTGCAATTATTACAAAAGACTTTAACATTATAATAAATTGTTATTAGATTTGTTGACAAATTTAGTAACAATTGTGAACAGAATTATAACACAAAAGACACTTGTGTTTGTAAATTCTGTTCATAATTATTTCTCACTAAGTTTGTTTAACAAATTTGGTGACAATCTTTTAACGTTGTCAAACAGGCTTTAGTTGTAAGTTAGAAATGTGTTTCGGAAAGTAAAACTATCATTATTCTGATTGTAAATATTATAAACTATTCTACATCTTTATTTTGTAATATAAGTTACTTTTATTACAAAATAAAAGTGTAGAATAGTTTATAATATTTACAATCAAATTGTAATGACAGATATACTTTGTAAAACACATTTCTAATTTACAACTAAGGCCTGTTTGACAAATTAAAAGATTGTCACCAAATTTGTTAAACAAACTTAGTGAGAAATAATTATGAACAGAATTTTCAAACACAAGTGTCTTTTAAGTTTCTTTTGTGTTATAATTCTGTTCACAATTGTTACTAAATTTGTCAACAAATCTAATAACAATTTGACAGTGTCAAACATGGTTTAGTTATAAAACTAAAATGTTTGTTCCCAAATAAAATTATCATTATTATAGTTGTATTATTTGTTGTTAATTATTTTGCATCTTTATTCTGTGGACTGAATAAAGATGCAATAGAATTGAACACAAATAATATAACCATAATTTTATTTGGTAACAAACATTTCAGTTTTATAACTAATACGAAACTCTACATTTATATTATTTAAGTTTTAAAGTAAAGTGATACTATATTGTAGAGTTTCGTTTACAATAGTAATTTAACAAATGAAATCTTGGTGGTCCCTAAATAAGATTCCTTGTTCCCATTTTTAAAGGTACAAAGATTTCTTATTCAGTTGAAGACCGTTTCCGAAACTTCATATTAATATTATATATTTTGTTACCACCCAAACCTCCCACTTACCAAAATATATAATATTTATTAATACAAAGCTTCGTTTACAATACTTAAAATCTAACTTTGGCCTGACCGCGTCTAAATACTTAATAATAATTACAATTTTTTACTAAAACTACCTACTTTACAACTAAAGGAACATGGGTATTAATTTAAAATAAACGCAATACAAGT
Organism: Ophonus ardosiacus; assembly: GCA_943142095.1. Lineage (NCBI taxonomy): Eukaryota > Metazoa > Arthropoda > Insecta > Coleoptera > Carabidae > Ophonus > Ophonus ardosiacus. The sequence goes on along the minus strand of OW964841.1, from coordinate 12,371,158 downwards.
TTGTTTTATAGTACATACATTTTAAACAAATGAAGAAGAAGCCATGGTCTGCGTCTCCAATCGGCACTGCAATCTTGAAGATAGTGGCGGTGGGGAGTTTTTTTTTAACTTTAAAACTATCTTAGAACTAAAAACAAAACCCTTTATTTAATAAATAGTATATATAAGGGAAACACCGCCCTTAAATGCCAAACCCACGTTCCCTTATATATACCATTTATTACATACAGTTTCGTGTACAATAATACTTATAATCTAACTTAAATTATTGTAGTTCCCCCCCACCCCCCAATTTAATTTGTGAAGTGCGCAAAAAACCCTATCTTACGTTAAAGATCTATTTCAAAGAAAAACAAATCCAAAAAAGCCTATCTTACGTTAATAACGATTTCAAAGAAAAGCAAGTCTAAAAATGTCAAGTTACGTTAATTTTTCTCTCTCTCTCGAAAAGCAAAAACAACCCTTCCTACTTATATCTAAGCTATCTTATGTCTACGCGAACTATCTTATATCTAGATTAAACTAAGCTAAAGGCGTGTGAGAGAGAAAGAGTACGAGCTAAGCAAATGGTGAGAACGCCGTGGCGTCGAACGCCGTTGTTGGTTCTCACGGAAGTTTACGAGGGGGTTAAGCCGACCCCACGCGATGCAGAGCATTTACGGCCTACAAACCGAACTAGGTAGAGAGCACGGCAGCAGTCACATGTAACTACCTAGGGTGCAGGCCAACCTACCTAGCTACTCCCGGAGACATTCGCCCGCGCCTCTCGCGGATACCCTACACCGAACGCGGTTATTAACCCGTGTGCTCAACAAAGTTAATTCAAACAAAAACTTCACCTATTCGTTGCCATTACCATTAAATGATGATTACGTTGCCTCCGGATGAGGAGAGCACATAAGGCCATAAGAAAGCTTTCTGTGCCAACTATGGATTAATGTCCCTAGAAACATTCACACAAGTGTGAAGCGATCCACCATAACAACAGGATTCACATGACGGTGCGTTGCACATATCAGTCCACTCAATTATGGCTATCGCGCACGAACCCTACCTACCCAGCCCCTCTAACCGTGTGAAGTTAATTGAATAAGGAACCCGAACACCCACATCAAAGTTTCGAATCTGTTACCTCCTTCCTGACTCACTCATCCATCCACCTGCAAGCATCCCCCGATACGTCCGTATTTTCTTTTCCCAAGCACTCTCCCTAACTACCGTCTGGGTAAGCCACGCGTACGGTTACCGCTGCAACCGTAGACGCACGATTTTAGGATGATCGCCACGGACTGCACTTCAAATTAATCAATTTATTTTTAATTTTTAAAGAAAACGCGTGTTTGCTCGACGGCGCGATAAGCCAAAGTTTAATTAAAACCTGAAAATACATTACAAACTTAAAACTATAGTATTCCTCACGTACGAATGGCATTGCACAAGTTCAATTCGCTTTATAATCTGTGCTGACATCTAATAAGAAACTATCTTTTCCTGCATCAAAAAACGCACATGAATTGATAAATCAACACTAAACACAAAAATGTTAAAACAACCGTCAATGTTTACGAACTATTTCAAATTATTTCCTAAACGTTACCTTATGAACAGATTTTATAACCTGTGTGTCAAAAAAACTATTTCAATTACGTGTCTTTAACAAGCCTACACTTTATTGCGCGCAATGCCATTCTTACGTAAATAATACTAAAACTTATAAAGCTATTACTTTTTAATCTTCTAGATGTCCGATTCCTGAAAAATAAATGCTAATCATTTGTTCCCAGATATTGACTTTATTGATAAATAGTTGATATTTCAATTTCAAATTGTTTTGATTTTATAAGAACATTTATGAAAGTTATATTTCGTTTACTACAGTACTCAAAACTGAATTTGAGTTCAAGATAATATTTAGACATATACCTTTGACTATAAGTTCTCATGGTTGAGCATGAGAACAAAATAATAATTATGCATAGTCATATTCCCTAAACTATAAGTTCTCATGGCTGAGTATGAGAACTAGATGATAATTAGGCATATAGTCATATTCCTTTGACTATAAGTTCTCATGGTTGAACATAAGAACAAGATAATATTTTATAAACGTTACAATTATGAGAAAAATAAAGTTTCCTACCAGTTTATTCATCGATGGCCGCCTACGTCAAAGATTTGTCTGGTGCTCAGCTATCCTTACAAGATCCTTAAAGTTGCAAACTAAAGCAGCTTTTGTAGTGTTAAAATCCAAAGCTCGAAAGTTGTATCCAAATTTTCCAAGTTTCTTGACGCACCAGACCAACCAAAAGTCCACCTATTAAATATTAATTATTAGTTTGTGGTATTCTTGAAACCATTTAAAAAACTGTTGGTGTCTGTGTGTATGTATGTGTCTGTGTGTATGTGTGTGTCTGTGCGTATGTGTGTGTCTGTGCGTATGTGTGTGTCTGTGTGTATGTGTTTGTCTGTGTGTGTGTATATGTGTGTCTGTGTGTGTATGTGTGTGTCTGTATTTGTGTGTGTCTGTGTATTTGTGTGTGTCTGTGTGTTTGTGTGTCTGTCTGTCTGTCTGTCTGTGTCTCTGTGTTTATGTGTGCCTGTGTATGTGTGTATGTGTTTGTGTGTATATGTGTATACAGAATAATCTATTGCAATAAATCACACAGTTCAGACTACACTAGTTGTCAAATTCAATTGTTTGTAATTGACAGATAAATGTCAGTGTCAAAAATCAACAGTTTTACTAACATTACTGAAAGCTTTTTCTGGGAAGTAAGGACATTTAATACTTCTTATTGAATTATTATCTAAATAATTAAAATCATAGGCATGTATGTATATTAATAGTAATAGTTCTTAATATCCTTAAGAAATACTGCCAATTCAGTCAATGAATTGGAACCATCTTGAACATTTTAGAAGAGTAGAACAAGATTCCTTATAGACTGAAAGAATAGATATAATTATTTGTGTGCACAAAATATTAAATTCGATACTCATGTAACAAAATGAAAAGTGCGAGAGGTATTGTGCTGACCACAACAGATTTTTAAAGTGATTTATGTAATGTGAATGTGATATATGTAATGAATCCACGTGTATAATGAGATATTATATCCAACAGTTTTTAAATGGTTTCAAATGTATTTAATATTTGCTTTAATTTGATATTTTTGAAAGAACATTTGATAAAAAATAGTGCAAAGACGGCAACCCTGTTACTATGATGTTAATATATGAATATATCGCAAGTAACGTAAGATAAACATTCATATATTAACATTACAGTAACTGTGTCCGACTTAGTTTGCAATATGTTTTATCAAATGTCCTTTTGAAATATCAAATTAAAACATATATATTTTTAACCCAATTAAATAAATCTATTCCATAATAACCGCCTATTTCGTATACAGGTTTATACAACAGTTTCTAGTAGATTTCAAATGATTTTGATTTAAACATTATTGACTTTGTGATCTGTCTAGATGTTTTAAAATACGACGAATAATTTTCGGTTGTTTTGTAATACGAATATTTGGACATTTTTCTTTGTAATTATTCTAAATACGAGCCCAAACTCATAAATAGTTCGGCCGGTTTAATTTTTCAACAAACAAGTTATAAAACCTACGCAAGTAGTGAGAAATTTTTACAATTTCTTTCTTTTTTGACTAGTTTAAAATAGATTTTAAACTTACAAAAACTCAATAATGTGTAAAAAATATGAGCTTAATTCTTTCATATTTGAACTCAGTCATGTTTCTTTGATATGTATACACATTTTTATTAAATCAAATTGATTGGTTTAAAAATTATTAACAAATTTGTAAATTTTGATCGATTTTTTTTATATCTTTGTTAATAACACGTAAACCACTCAACAGTTATAAATGAAACTTGGTATATACATGCACTATACCTCCCTAAATAATAATTTATATACAATATATTTCCACAGGAAGCGGTTTTTAAATTATTGAATAATTATAGTTGATGTTATCAAAACTACTTTCCGCGGTGGTCCTGTACCTTTGATTCAATAACTCTTGAACCAAACAATAATAATTAATAAAATTTGGTTTGTGTATCAAAGAAACATGGCTGAGTTCAAATTTGACCGTATCATTTGCGGAAACTATTTTAAATTGTTCTCAACTGTCTAAAATTTATTCAGAATTGCCAGAAACTATTTTAAATACTTCTCAACTATTTAAAATTCGTTCGACCAGTCAACATTTTCAACAAATTATAAAACCTATGTAAATTCCTACAAATTTCTTTCGACTAGTTTAAAACATAGATTTTATACTTACAGAAACTGAATATATTATGCAAGTATTCCGCCATTTAATATTGGTTGACATCGCCTTTATTAGTAATACCAGCTTTAATTCTATTAGACATTGTATCCCTAAAGCCCTGCACATTTTCCTGTGAGTATTGTCCCATATATCTTGCCAAGTAAATTTTACTGTGCGCACTTGATTTTTATGAAGTTTACCAAAGTAAAGGGTCTAGGTAGAAGCCAAATCTGGACTATAAGATGACCCTTAAAATACCGGTCGAACTATTATCACCAGTCATTTGGCCAACAGTTTTTCTTAAAGTTTTAAGTCTATATTGAAAGTAGAAATTTATGTAGATTTTTATAATTTGTTAAAAATGTTGACCGGTCGAATTATTATGAATTTGGGCCCGTAAGTAGAAACAATTTATAAAGTACTGAAATTTTCACATTAACAAATATTATACCTCATGACTTTTTGCAAAAGTAACACTTTAACAACATAAATAACTATTAATATAGTTGAAACATTGTTTAAACTTACTATTGTTATTAATATGCAACAATATAAAACACCAAATATATTTATTTTTACGTATTGTGTATCTTTAACTGTGCACGAATGTCAGATGAAAATATGATATTCCACGCACTAGAGAGATAGAACTGTTTCAGCTAATCATTCAACTTTAATAGTAATGGCTAGTAACTAGATTTGAACTAGTTAATTTTTATTCTACGATTCGACTCGTAGATTATAAAGTATTGTTGCATTACCAATAATATTAGCTGTTCCAACCAAATAAATAAATACATTTAATAATGAACACAGAAATATAAAATAAGAGATAAAGATAAAAATATCCACTTACATTTGATGATTTCTTGCTGTCTGAACCGCTAGATTTTGTTCTATACTCCCTCAAATTTCTAGCTCGACTCTGGAAATGATTTCAAGCGATCTGGACACAGCACAATGCTGGCTAGGGCACCATTTTGTCGAGTTTTTATTTTTTAAAGTATTTTATTTACTTTATGAGTTTATTTCTGTTGTAATTGTTTTTCTGTTTAATTTATCAAATAAATTATATTTTTGGGGTTTTACGTTTAATTCTAGGGGCCCGAAAATTATACCTGAATCCGGCCCTGAACACGACAGATTCACTGATTTCTGCTGAAAAAAAAATAATTCATTGCAATATTCATTAAAATATTATTTCGAATGGGGACAGAATATTGTTAGATAACAATAATTTTTAAATTTATAAAAAAAAATTACCACGTATTACCACCAGTCATTTAGCGCACAGTTTTTTTTTTTTAGTTTTAAATTTATATTGGAAGTAGAAATTTGGGAAGATTTTTATAATTTGTTGAAAATGTTACCCGGTCGAATTATTATGAGTTTGGGCTCTTAAATAAAAACAATTTATAAAGTACTGAAAATTTTTTTTTGCAAAAATAAACACTTTAGCAATATAAATAACTATTAATATAGTTGAAACATTATTTAAACTTACTATTGATATTAATTTGCAACAATATAAAACATCGAATTTATTTATTTTAACGTACTGTACCTTTAACTGTGTACGAATGGCAGATGAAAATATATTCCACGCACTAGAGAAATAGAACTGTTTCAGCTAATCATTCAACTTTAATAGTAATGGCTAGTAACTAGATTTGAACTAGTTAATTTTTATTCTACGATTCGACTCGTAGATAATAAAGTATTGTTGCATTGACAATAATATTAGCTGTCCCAACCAAATAAATAAATACATTTAATAATGACCACAGAAATATAAAATAAGAGATAAAGATAAAAATATCCATTTACATTTGATGATTTCTTGCTGTCTGAACCGCTAGCATTCTGTTCTCTGGTCTTTTAAATTTGTATCTCGACCCTGCATATTATTTCAAATTGTCTGGAACACTGCAGATTCGTCGATTTCTACTGAAAAGAAAATAATTCATTGTAATATACAATAAAATTATCATTACAAATGACATTTGTATATTAGAGAATGAATATTGATAGATAAAAATAATTAATTAAGTTGTATAAACTATAAATATAGTAGAAATATTGTTTAATCTTACTATTAATATTAATTTTCAACAATATTAAACCCCAAATATATGTCTTTTAAATGAATAAAACTTCACCTACACATTAAATACTTCTTTTGTCCGTTTTAACCTACAAAGTTTGCTGTAAATTTAGTCGAAAATACGAATAGATACACCACTGACTATTTTACTAATCGAATTTTCATAAAAAGATGAAAAAATTCACAAATTTCCAAGATAATTAATACAGTAATTCAACTTTTATGAATCAAAGTGCGTAGACGAAACGAAAACAAACGTAAGACGTGTTCAAAATGGCGATTTACGAAGTTGTTGTACTGTCCAACTTACATAACATTCGCTCCGATATCAGCGCCAAAATATTCAAACTAATTACCGACCGAGTTAATAATAAATTCAAAATAAGGGAAAATGATACTTTTCATTTAAATACAAGGTGATCGAATTTTTACTGTCCTACTGACTATTTGAAGTATCCATTTCTTGGTTTTTCGCTTTGTCTAACTGTACCAGCAGGGCCCGGCAATTGAAAATTCGTACATATATGTACAAATGTCCATAGAATCGACGGGCGCAAACCGCGTCAAAAAATATTGTACCGTTTATTAGTTATAGGCCGACAAAGTGTAAAAAACATGAGAGATTTCTAATCAAAATAAAACTTTCTATTTTGAGAACCAAAGGCCAAAGAATTTTTTTATTATTTTTCCCATAATTAGTGTGTCCGAATTAAGGGAAAAGATACTTTTTATTTAAATACAGGGTGATCGAATTTTTACTGCCCTACTGACTATTTGAAGTATCCATTTTTTTGTTTTTCGCTTTGTCAAACTGTACCAGCAGGGCCCGGCAATTGAAAATTCGTACATATATGTACAAATGTCCATAAAATCGACGGGCGCAAACCGCGTCAAAAAATCTTGTACCGTTCATTAGTTATAGGCCGACAAAGTGAAAAAAACATGAGAGATTACTAATCAAAATAAAACTTTCTATTTTGAGAATTAAAGGCCAAAGAATTTTTTAATTATTTTTCCCATAATTAGTGTGTCCGAATTAAGGGAAAATGATACTTTTTATTTAAATACAGGGTGATCGAATTTTTACTGCCCTACTGACTATTTGAAGTATCCATTTTTTGGTTTTTCGCTTTGTCTAACTGTACCAGCAGGGCCCGGCAATTGAAAATTGGTACATATATGTACAAATGTCAATAGAATCGACGGACGCAAACCGCGTGAAATATCTTGTACCGTTTATTAGTTATAGGATGACAAAGTGAAAAAAAATGAGAGATTTCTAATCAAAATAAAACTTTCTATTTTGAGAACTAAAGGCCAAAGAATTTTTTAATTATTTTTCCCATAATTAGTGTTTCCGAATTAAGGGAAAATGATACTTTTTATTTAAATACAGGGTGATCGAATTTTTACTGCCCCACCAACTATTTGAAGTATCCATTTTTTGGTTTTTCGCTTTGTCTAACTGTACCAGCAGGGCCCGGCAATTGAAAATTCGTACATATATGTACAAATGTCAATAGAATCGACGAACGCAAACCGCGTCAAAAAATCTTGTACCGTTCATTAGTTATAGGCCGACAAATTGAAAAAAACCTGAGAGATTTCTAATCAAAATAAAACCTTCTATTTTCAGAACTAAAGACCAAAGAATTTTTTAATTATTTTTCCCATAATTAGTGTGTCCGAATTTAGGGCAAATGATACTTTTTATTTAATTACAGGTGATCGAATTTTTACTGCCCTACCGACTATTTGAAGTATCCATTTTTTGGTTTTTCGCTTTGTCTAACTGTACCAGCAGGGCACGGCAATTGAAAATTCGTACATATATGTACAAATGTCAATAGAAACGACGGGCGCAAACCGCGTCAAAAAATCTTGTACCGTTCATTAGTTATAGGCCAACAAAGTGACAAAAACATGAGAGATTTCTAATCAAAATAAAACTTTCTATTTTGAGAACTATAGGCCAAAGAATTTTTTAATTATTTTTCCCATAATTAGTGTTTCCGAATTAAGGGAAAATGATACTTTTTATTTAAATACAGGGTGATCGAATTTTTACTGCCCCACCAACTATTTGAAGTATCCATTTTTTGGTTTTTCGCTTTGTCTAACTGTACCAGCAGGGCCCGGCAATTGAAAATTCGTACATATATGTACAAATGTCCATAGAACCGACGGGCGCAAACCGCGTCAAAAAATCTTGTACCGTTCATTAGTTATAGGCCGACAAAGTGAAAAAAACATGAGAGATTTCTAATCAAAATAAAACTTTCTATTTTCAGACCTAAAGGCCAAAGAATTTTTTAATTATTTTTCCCATAATTAGTGTGTCCGAATTAAGGGAAAATGATACTTTTTATTTAAATACAGGGTGATCGAATTTTTACTGCCCTACCGACTATTTGAAGTATCCATTTTTTGGTTTTTCGCTTTGTCTAACTGTACCAGCAGGGCCCGGCAATTGAAAATTCGTACATATATGTAAAATGTCCATAGAATCGACGAACGCAAACCGCGTCAAAAAATCTTGTACCGTTCATTAGTTATAGGCCGACAAATTGAAAAAAACATGAGAGATTTCTAATCAAAATAAAACTTTCTATTTTCAGAACTAAAGGCCAAAGAATTTTTAAATTATTTTTCCCATAATTAGAGTGTCCGAATTAAGGGAAAATGATACTTTTTATTTAAATACAGGGTGATCGAATTTTTACTGCCCTACTGACTATTTGAAGTATCCATTTTTTGGTTTTTCGCTTTGTCTAACTGTACCAGCAGGGCCCGGCAATTGAAAATTCGTACATATATGTACAAATGTCCATAGAACCGACGGGCGCAAACCGCGTCAAAAAATCTTGTACCGTTCATTAGTTATAGGCCGACAAAGTGAAAAAAACATGAGAGATTTCTAATCAAAATAAAACTTTCTATTTTCAGACCTAAAGGCCAAAGAATTTTTTAATTATTTTTCCCATAATTAGTGTGTCCGAATTAAGGGAAAATGATACTTTTTATTTAAATACAGGGTGATCGAATTTTTACTGCCCTACCGACTATTTGAAGTATCCATTTTTTGGTTTTTCGCTTTGTCTAACTGTACCAGCAGGGCCCGGCAATTGAAAATTCGTACATATATGTACAAATGTCCATAGAATCGACGAACGCAAACCGCGTCAAAAAATCTTGTACCGTTCATTAGTTATAGGCCGACAAATTGAAAAAAACATGAGAGATTTCTAATCAAAATAAAACTTTCTATATTCAGAACTAAAGGCCAAAGAATTTTTTAATTATTTTTCCCATAATTAGTGTGTCCGAATTAAGGGAAAATGATACTTTTTATTTAAATACAGGATGATCGAATTTTTACTGCCCTACCGACTATTTGAAGTATCCATTTTATGGTTTTTCGCTTTGTCTAACTGTACCAGCAGGGCCCGGCAATTGAACATTCGTACATATATGTACAAATGTCCATAGAATCGAAGAACGCAAATCGCGTCAAAAAATCTTGTACCGTTCATTAGTTATAGGCCGACAAAGTGAAAAAACATGAGAGATTTCTAATAAAATAAAACTTTCTATTTTCAGAACTAAAGGCCAAAGAATTTTTTAATTATTTTTCCCATAGATAGTGTGTCCGAATTAAGGGAAAATGATACTTTTTATTTAAATACAGGGTGATCGAATTTTTACTGCCCTACCGACTATTTGAAGTATCCATTTTTTGGTTTTTCGCTTTGTCTAACTGTACCAGCAGGGCCCGGCAATTGAAAATTCGTACATATATGTACAAATGTCCATAGAATCGACGAACGCAAACCGCGTCAAAAAATCTTGTACCGTTCATTAGTTATAGGCCGACAAATTGAAAAAAACATGAGAGATTTCTAATCAAAATAAAACTTTCTATTTTCAGAACTAAAGGCCAAAGAATTTTTTAATTATTTTTCCCATAATTAGTGTGTCCGAATTAAGGGAAAATGATACTTTTTATTTAAATACAGGATGATCGAATTTTTACTGCCCTACTGACTATTTGAAGTATCCATTTTTTGGTTTTTCGCTTTGTCTAACTGTACCAGCAGGGCCCGGCAATTGAAAATTCGTACATATATGTACAAATGTCCATAGAATCGACGAACGCAAACCGCGTCAAAAAATCTTGTACCGTTCATTAGTTATAGGCCGACAAATTGAAAAAAACATGAGAGATTTCTAATCAAAATAAAACTTTCTATTTTCAGAACTAAAGGCCAAAGAATTTTTTTATTATTTTTCCCATAGTTAGTGTGTCCGAATTAAGGAAAAATGATACTTTTTATTTAAATACAGGGTGATCGAATTTTTACTGCCCTACCGACTATTTGAAGTATCCATTTTTTGGTTTTTCGCTTTGTCTAACTGTACCAGCAGGGCCCGGCAATTGAAAATTCGTACATATATGTACAAATGTCCATAGAATCGACGAACGCAAACCGCGTCAAAAAATCTTGTACCGTTCATTAGTTATAGGCCGACAAATTGAAAAAAACATGAGAGATTTCTAATCAAAATAAAACTTTCTATTTTCAGAACTAAAGGCCAAAGAATTTTTTAATTATTTTTCCCATAATTAGTGTGTCCGAATTAAGGGAAAATGATACTTTTTATTTAAATACAGGATGATCGAATTTTTACTGCCCTACTGACTATTTGAAGTATCCATTTTTTGGTTTTTCGCTTTGTCTAACTGTACCAGCAGGGCCCGGCAATTGAAAATTCGTACATATATGTACAAATGTCCATAGAATCGACGAACGCAAACCGCGTCAAAAAATCTTGTACCGTTCATTAGTTATAGGCCGACAAATTGAGAAAAACATGAGAGATTTCTAATCAAAATAAAACTTTCTATTTTCAGAACTAAAGGCCAAAGAATTTTTAAATTATTTTTCCCATAATTAGTGTGTCCGAATTAAGGGAAAATGATACTTTTTATTTAAATACAGGGTGATCGAATTTTTACTGCCCTACTGACTATTTGAAGTATCCATTTTTTGGTTTTTCGCTTTGTCTAACTGTACCAGCAGGGCCCGGCAATTGAAAATTCGTACATATATGTACAAATGTCCATAGAATCGACGAACGCAAACCGCGTCAAAAAATCTTGTACCGTTCATTAGTTATAGGCCGACAAATTGAAAAAAACATGAGAGATTTCTAATCAAAATAAAACTTTCTATTTTCAGAACTAAAGGCCAAAGAATTTTTTAATTATTTTTCCCATAATTAGTGTGTCCGAATTAAGGGAAAATGATACTTTTTATTTAAATACAGGGTGATCGAATTTTTACTGCCCTACCGACTATTTGAAGTATCCATTTTTTGGTTTTTCGCTTTGTCTAACTGTACCAGCAGGGCCCGGCAATTGGAAAATTCGTACATATATGTACAAATGTCCATAGAATCGACGAACGCAAACCGCGTCAAAAAATCTTGTACCGTTCATTAGTTATAGGCCGACAAATTGAAAAAAACATGAGAGATTTCTAATCAAAATAAAACTTTCTATTTTCAGACCTAAAGGCCAAAGAATTTTTTAATTATTTTTCCCATAATTAGTGTGTCCGAATTAAGGGAAAATGATACTTTTTATTTAAATACAGGGTGATCGAATTTTTACTGCCCTACCGACTATTTGAAGTATCCATTTTTTGGTTTTTCGCTTTGTCTAACTGTACCAGCAGGGCCCGGCAATTGGAAAATTCGTACATATATGTACAAATGTCCATAGAATCGACGAACGCAAACCGCGTCAAAAAATCTTGTACCGTTCATTAGTTATAGGCCGACAAATTGAAAAAAACATGAGAGATTTCTAATCAAAATAAAACTTTCTATTTTCAGAACTAAAGGCCAAAGAATTTTTTAATTATTTTTCCCATAATTAGTGTGTCCGAATTAAGGGAAAATGATACTTTTTATTTAAATACAGGATGATCGAATTTTTACTGCCCTACTGACTATTTGAAGTATCCATTTTTTGGTTTTTCGCTTTGTCTAACTGTACCAGCAGGGCCCGGCAATTGAAAATTCGTACATATATGTACAAATGTCCATAGAATCGACGAACGCAAACCGCGTCAAAAAATCTTGTACCGTTCATTAGTTATAGGCCGACAAATTGAAAAAAACATGAGAGATTTCTAATCAAAATAAAACTTTCTATTTTCAGAACTAAAGGCCAAAGAATTTTTAAATTATTTTTCCCATAATTAGAGTGTCCGAATTAAGGGAAAATGATACTTTTTATTTAAATACAGGGTGATCGAATTTTTACTGCCCTACTGACTATTTGAAGTATCCATTTTTTGGTTTTTCGCTTTGTCTAACTGTACCAGCAGGGCCCGGCAATTGAAAATTCGTACATATATGTACAAATGTCCATAGAACCGACGGGCGCAAACCGCGTCAAAAAATCTTGTACCGTTCATTAGTTATAGGCCGACAAAGTGAAAAAAACATGAGAGATTTCTAATCAAAATAAAACTTTCTATTTTCAGACCTAAAGGCCAAAGAATTTTTTAATTATTTTTCCCATAATTAGTGTGTCCGAATTAAGGGAAAATGATACTTTTTATTTAAATACAGGGTGATCGAATTTTTACTGCCCTACCGACTATTTGAAGTATCCATTTTTTGGTTTTTCGCTTTGTCTAACTGTACCAGCAGGGCCCGGCAATTGAAAATTCGTACATATATGTACAAATGTCCATAGAATCGACGAACGCAAACCGCGTCAAAAAATCTTGTACCGTTCATTAGTTATAGGCCGACAAATTGAAAAAAACATGAGAGATTTCTAATCAAAATAAAACTTTCTATATTCAGAACTAAAGGCCAAAGAATTTTTTAATTATTTTTCCCATAATTAGTGTGTCCGAATTAAGGGAAAATGATACTTTTTATTTAAATACAGGATGATCGAATTTTTACTGCCCTACCGACTATTTGAAGTATCCATTTTATGGTTTTTCGCTTTGTCTAACTGTACCAGCAGGGCCCGGCAATTGAACATTCGTACATATATGTACAAATGTCCATAGAATCGAAGAACGCAAATCGCGTCAAAAAATCTTGTACCGTTCATTAGTTATAGGCCGACAAAGTGAAAAAACATGAGAGATTTCTAATAAAATAAAACTTTCTATTTTCAGAACTAAAGGCCAAAGAATTTTTTAATTATTTTTCCCATAGATAGTGTGTCCGAATTAAGGGAAAATGATACTTTTTATTTAAATACAGGGTGATCGAATTTTTACTGCCCTACCGACTATTTGAAGTATCCATTTTTTGGTTTTTCGCTTTGTCTAACTGTACCAGCAGGGCCCGGCAATTGAAAATTCGTACATATATGTACAAATGTCCATAGAATCGACGAACGCAAACCGCGTCAAAAAATCTTGTACCGTTCATTAGTTATAGGCCGACAAATTGAAAAAAACATGAGAGATTTCTAATCAAAATAAAACTTTCTATTTTCAGAACTAAAGGCCAAAGAATTTTTTAATTATTTTTCCCATAATTAGTGTGTCCGAATTAAGGGAAAATGATACTTTTTATTTAAATACAGGATGATCGAATTTTTACTGCCCTACTGACTATTTGAAGTATCCATTTTTTGGTTTTTCGCTTTGTCTAACTGTACCAGCAGGGCCCGGCAATTGAAAATTCGTACATATATGTACAAATGTCCATAGAATCGACGAACGCAAACCGCGTCAAAAAATCTTGTACCGTTCATTAGTTATAGGCCGACAAATTGAAAAAAACATGAGAGATTTCTAATCAAAATAAAACTTTCTATTTTCAGAACTAAAGGCCAAAGAATTTTTTTATTATTTTTCCCATAGTTAGTGTGTCCGAATTAAGGAAAAATGATACTTTTTATTTAAATACAGGGTGATCGAATTTTTACTGCCCTACCGACTATTTGAAGTATCCATTTTTTGGTTTTTCGCTTTGTCTAACTGTACCAGCAGGGCCCGGCAATTGAAAATTCGTACATATATGTACAAATGTCCATAGAATCGACGAACGCAAACCGCGTCAAAAAATCTTGTACCGTTCATTAGTTATAGGCCGACAAATTGAAAAAAACATGAGAGATTTCTAATCAAAATAAAACTTTCTATTTTCAGAACTAAAGGCCAAAGAATTTTTTAATTATTTTTCCCATAATTAGTGTGTCCGAATTAAGGGAAAATGATACTTTTTATTTAAATACAGGATGATCGAATTTTTACTGCCCTACTGACTATTTGAAGTATCCATTTTTTGGTTTTTCGCTTTGTCTAACTGTACCAGCAGGGCCCGGCAATTGAAAATTCGTACATATATGTACAAATGTCCATAGAATCGACGAACGCAAACCGCGTCAAAAAATCTTGTACCGTTCATTAGTTATAGGCCGACAAATTGAGAAAAACATGAGAGATTTCTAATCAAAATAAAACTTTCTATTTTCAGAACTAAAGGCCAAAGAATTTTTAAATTATTTTTCCCATAATTAGTGTGTCCGAATTAAGGGAAAATGATACTTTTTATTTAAATACAGGGTGATCGAATTTTTACTGCCCTACTGACTATTTGAAGTATCCATTTTTTGGTTTTTCGCTTTGTCTAACTGTACCAGCAGGGCCCGGCAATTGAAAATTCGTACATATATGTACAAATGTCCATAGAATCGACGAACGCAAACCGCGTCAAAAAATCTTGTACCGTTCATTAGTTATAGGCCGACAAATTGAAAAAAACATGAGAGATTTCTAATCAAAATAAAACTTTCTATTTTCAGAACTAAAGGCCAAAGAATTTTTTAATTATTTTTCCCATAATTAGTGTGTCCGAATTAAGGGAAAATGATACTTTTTATTTAAATACAGGGTGATCGAATTTTTACTGCCCTACCGACTATTTGAAGTATCCATTTTTTGGTTTTTCGCTTTGTCTAACTGTACCAGCAGGGCCCGGCAATTGGAAAATTCGTACATATATGTACAAATGTCCATAGAATCGACGAACGCAAACCGCGTCAAAAAATCTTGTACCGTTCATTAGTTATAGGCCGACAAATTGAAAAAAACATGAGAGATTTCTAATCAAAATAAAACTTTCTATTTTCAGACCTAAAGGCCAAAGAATTTTTTAATTATTTTTCCCATAATTAGTGTGTCCGAATTAAGGGAAAATGATACTTTTTATTTAAATACAGGGTGATCGAATTTTTACTGCCCTACCGACTATTTGAAGTATCCATTTTTTGGTTTTTCGCTTTGTCTAACTGTACCAGCAGGGCCCGGCAATTGGAAAATTCGTACATATATGTACAAATGTCCATAGAATCGACGAACGCAAACCGCGTCAAAAAATCTTGTACCGTTCATTAGTTATAGGCCGACAAATTGAAAAAAACATGAGAGATTTCTAATCAAAATAAAACTTTCTATTTTCAGAACTAAAGGCCAAAGAATTTTTTAATTATTTTTCCCATAATTAGTGTGTCCGAATTAAGGGAAAATGATACTTTTTATTTAAATACAGGATGATCGAATTTTTACTGCCCTACTGACTATTTGAAGTATCCATTTTTTGGTTTTTCGCTTTGTCTAACTGTACCAGCAGGGCCCGGCAATTGAAAATTCGTACATATATGTACAAATGTCCATAGAATCGACGAACGCAAACCGCGTCAAAAAATCTTGTACCGTTCATTAGTTATAGGCCGACAAAGTGAAAAAACATGAGAGATTTCTAATAAAATAAAACTTTCTATTTTCAGAACTAAAGGCCAAAGAATTTTTTTATTATTTTTCCCATAGTTAGTGTGTCCGAATTAAGGGAAAATGATACTTTTTATTTAAATACAGGGTGATCGAATTTTTACTGCCCTACCGAATATTTGAAGTATCCATTTTTTGGTTTTTCGCTTTGTCTAACTGTACCAGCAGGGCCCGGCAATTGAAAATTCGTACATATATGTACAAATGTCCATAGAATCGAAGAACGCAAACCGCGTCAAAAAATCTTGTACCGTTCATTAGTTATAGGCCGACAAATTGAAAAAAACATGAGAGATTTCTAAACAAAATAAAACTTTCTATTTTCAGAACTAAAGGCCAAAGAATTTTTTAATTATTTTTCCCATAATTAGTGTGTCCAAATTAAGGGAAAATGATACTTTTTATTTAAATACAGGGTGATCGAATTTTTACTGCCCTACTGACTATTTGAAGTATCCATTTTTTGGTTTTTCGCTTTGTCTAACTGTACCAGCAGGGCCCGGCAATGGGGTATTCTAATGATTTTTTTTTATTTTTTTTTCTGAAACTTTCACGTATATGTATTACAAATCAAAAAATTTGAGTTCTTTTTTATTTAATTTGAGCGAGATATGAATTTTTAAATATTCTTTGAAAATTTGAATTTTACCGGATGTGACGTATGAGGGACTTATGACAATTAAATGGCGGAGCACGTTTACATAGGTACAAACACAACACTTGGCGCGTTGGCGCGGCAGTCTATCTGTCATTCGGCATTTTATGTTTGTTTGGTTAGTTATCGCTTGTTTTCTATGTATTTCAATTTTGTTTACGTTATCTAAGTGAATTTTTCGTAATGAAAACTTGTATTAACAATAATAACTATTATAAGAACCAAATTAGAAAAGTTGAAAACTTGTGAACATATAAACGTCATACAACTAACACGATCAAGACAGCTCACAATGCATCAATGGCGGGACAGCTGTTTCCTGTATATGGTATAATCATGCACAAAATTTTTTAGATGTCATGAGTCCCTCGTACGTCACAACCCACGTGATACCTGTTCAGCGGTAAAATAAAATACAAGAAAACTCATGTTAGGAAAAAAAAATTGATTTTTTTTTTCATTATTTGGTCATTTTAAAGCATAATTCACAATGTTATAACATTTTTTACCTTAAATTTTACTACATTAGAATACCCCATTGAAAATTCGTACATATATGTACAAATGTCCATAGAATCGACGAACGCAAACCGCGTCAAAAAATCTTGTACCGTTCATTAGTTATAGGCCGACAAATTGAAAAAAACATGAGAGATTTCTAAACAAAATAAAACTTTCTATTTTGAGAACTAAAGGCCAAAGAATTTTTTAATTATTTTTCCCATAATTAGTGTGTCTGAATTAATGGAAAATGATACTTTTTATTTAAATACAGAATGATCGAATTTTTACTGCCCTACTGACTATTTGAAGTATTCATTTTTTGTTTTTTTGCTTTGTCTAACTGTACCAGCAGGGCCCGGCAATTGAAAATCGTACATATATGTACAAATATCCATAGAATCGACGGGCGCAAACCGCGTCAAAAAATCTTGTACCGTTCATTAGTTATAGGCCGACAAAGTGAAAAAAAAACATGAGAGATTTCTAATTTTATTTAAATACAGGTGATCGAATTTTTACTGCCCTACCGACTATTTGAAGTATCCATTTTTTGGTTTTTCGCTTTGTCTAACTGTACCAGGCCCGGCAATTGAAAATTCGTCCATATATGTACAGGGTGAAGCAAATTCGAGTTCCTTATATGAAAAACTTCCTTATTATGCATGCTATAGAATATTCATGTAGGTCTTCATGGGCCAACTTTTTGAGACAAATTCAATGGTGTAAAAACATTATTGACATTTTCACTTGTTTTCGAGTTACGAACAAAAAACGAAAATTTGATGATTTTAACTTATTTCTATAATTTTTTTCTGAGTGGAAATTTTAAAAAGTGTTTTAAATATTTATTATAGAAGAAAATAAGAAGAATTTAATGAGATAAAAAAAAAATTTGTTTTTTTTTACGGTATTCGAGTTACAACATAAGCTTGCATTTTTTAAATGGAACGTATATTAAAAATTAATGCTATTCGATAGAGTATTTTTTTAGCTTTTCAAATATGTAAAATTTATTGGTATTAATATTTTAAATTAAAGAGATATGTAAGAAAAACTGTAAATATTTGTTTCATATGAGTTACCTACATATAAATCGTAGTAGCCTATGAGTTTAAAACAAAAGATTTATTAGAATTGTCACTAGTAACAGAATTGGTTTATTATTTGTGTGTATGTTTATTTTGTTCTAATAAAATGGTTAAATTTGAAAATTTTGAAAAGTGGGACATGATCCGAATTTATTTGGCCTGTGATGAAAATAGTAATCATGCAAAAAATGCATATTTCGAAAGATATCCAGAACGACGACAACCTTGTGCTAAGACATTTGACAAATATGCATTTAATCTACAAAACCATGGATCGTTTTGTAAACCACGGCCAAAAAAATATCATATTGTAGACAAGGAAGATGAAGTAACTAATATATTAGCTTGGGTGGAAGCACATCCTAATTCATCCTCAAGAGAAATAGCTACCGAACTTAGTGTGTCACAAAGTTCAGTGATTAAATTTTTGTAATTGGTATTTACAAAAGTGTGCTGAAGACTATAACTTCCACAGAAACATTATCTGGTCAGATGAAGCTCGAGTGACAAGTGAAGGATTATTTAATAGAAATAATCACCATTATTGGAGTGATACAAATCCACATGAAACTACAAGACGTCGTCAGGGGCGTTTCGGTTTTAATATCTGTTGTTTTTTTTAAAAAAATAATTACTTTTTTTTCATTTATGATGAAAATCTAACTTCTGTTAGATATTTAGAACTTTTAAATGAACACCTATTTCATTTTCTTGATGACATAAATTTGCAAGAACGTAGAAATATATGGTTCCAATTAGATGGTGCTCCTGCTCATAGTGGACGAATCACACGAGAATATTTAAACGGAGTATTTCCAAATAAATGGATTGGACCTCATGGTCCAATTGAATGGCCCCCAAGGTCACCAGATATAACGCCACTGGATTTTTATCTTTGGGGATTTTTAAAAGATAAAATATATTCGAAAGCAAATAATTCAAGAGAAGAATTAGAAGCAAATGTAATAAGTGCATTTAATGAAGTAAGGCCAATACATATCTCAAATGCTATTAATTCGGTTAGCCGTAGATGCGAAAGATGTATAAATGCAAATGGCAGACAATTTGAACATTATTTGTAATTTTAAGTTAGTTATAAATGTTTTTATTACTCTAAATTTCTAATTAATTAGTAAGATAATTTTCCTATGTTTAATAATTCTAGACCTACTTTGTATATAAATTTAAAACATTTTTAGAAATAAATTTTAACTTTTTCTTACATATCTCATTAACTTAAAATAGCAACACCAATAAATTTTACATATTTGAAAAGCTAAAAAAATACTCTATCGAATAGAATTAATTTTTAATATACGTTCCATTTAAAAAAATGCAAGCTTATGTCGTAACTCGAATAACATAAAAGAAAAAAAAAATTTTCATTTCTCATTAAATTCTTCTTATTTTCTTCTATAATAAATATTTAAAACACTTTTTAAAATTTTCACTCAGAAAAAAGTTATAGCCATAAGTTAAAATCATCAAATTTTCGTTTTTTGTTCGTAACTCGAAAACAAATGAAAATGTGAATAATGTTTTTACACCATTGAATTTGTCTCAAAAAGTTGGCCCATGAAGACCTACATGAATATTCTATAGCATGCATAATAAGGAAGTTTTTCATATACGGAACTCGAATTTGCTTCACCCTGTACAAATGTCAATAGAAACGACGGGCGCAAACCGCGTCAAAAAATCTTGTACCGTTCATTAGTTATAGGCCGACAAAGTGAAAAAAACATGAGAGATTTCTAATCAAAATAAAACTTTCTATTTTGAGAACTAAAGGCCAAAGAATTTTTTAATTATTTTTCCCATAATTAGTGTGTCTTAATTAAGGGAAAATGATACTTTTTATTTAAATACAGGGTGATCGAATTTTTACTGCCCTACTGACTATTTGAAGTATCCATTTTTTGGTTTTTCCCTTTGTCTAACTGTACCAGCAGGGCCCGGCAATTGAAAATTCGTACATATATGTACAAATGTCCATAGAATCGACGAACGCAAACCGCGTCAAAAAACTTGTACCGTTCATTAGTTATAGACCGACAAAGTGAAAAAAACACGAGAGATTTCTAATCAAAATAAAACTTTCTATTTTCAGAACTAAAGGCCAAAGTATTTTTTAATTATTTTTCCCATAATTAGTGTGTCCGAATTAAGGGAAAATGATACTTTTTATTTAAATACAGGGTGATCGAATTTTTACTGCCCTACTGACTATTTGAAGTATTTCCATTTTTTGGTTTTTCGCTTTGTCTAACTGTACCAGCAGGGCCCGGAAATTGAAAATTCGTACATATATGTACAAATGTCCATAGAATCGACGGGCGCAAATCGCGTCAATAAACTTGTACCGTTCATTAGTTATAAGCCGACAAAGCGAAAAAAACATGAGAGATTTCTAATCAAATAAAACTTTCTATTTTGAGAACTAAAGGCCAAAGAATTTTTTTATTATTTTTCCCATAATTAGTGTGTCCGAATTAAAGGAAAATGATACTTTTTATTTAAATACAGGTGATCGAATTTTTACTGCCCTACTGACTATTTGAAGTATTCATTTTTTGTTTTTTTGCTTTGTCTAACTGTACCAGCAGGGCCCGGCAATTGAAAATCGTACATATATGTACAAATATCCATAGAATCGACGGACGCAAACCGCGTCAAAAAATCTTGTACCGTTCATTAGTTATAGGCCGACAAAGCGAAACAAACATGAGAGATTTCTAATCAAAATAAAACTTTCTATTTTCAGAACTAAAGGTCAAAGATTTTTTTTATTATTTTTCCCATAATTAGTGTGTCCGAATTAAGAGAAAATTATACTTTTTATTTAAATACAGGGTGATCGAACTTTTACTGCCCTACCGACTATTTGAAGTATCCATTTTTTGGTTTTTCGCTTTGTCTAACTGTACCAGCAGGGCGCGGCAATTGATAATTCGCATATGTACAAATGTCCATAGAATCGAATGGCGCAAACCGCGTCAAAAATATTTTACCGTTCGTTAGTTATAGGCCGACAAAGTGAAAACACCATAATAGATTTCTAATCAAACTAAAACTTTCTATTTTGGAAACTAAAGGCCAGAAATTTTTTTTATTATATTTCCTCTAAACAGCGTTGTCAGATTAAGAGAATATTAAAAATACCCCATTGTTAAAATGGCGCTTATGTCTTTATTATATCATTACTGATAACTATGTAAATTAACACACGCGCAAATTGTGAAATATTCGAACCGTGATGATTTATTTATTATCAAAAGAGAAAAATGAATTTGTTTAGCATGACTTACATTAAAAGATCTCAGCTACCCGGCATCTCTGCAATCTCGTACTCAACTGCTCGGCATTTCTGCAAACTCGTTTCCATTTACTCGGGAACTCGGCAATTTCCATTCACCTGCAAATTGACAAAATTTAAAAATTAAATAATTGTTTGCATCTGAATCGATTTCTAATAAATAAATTACTTAAAAACATATATTATTATTTAAATTTTAGTTTGTTACCAATATTTTTGCTATGAAATATTTAATAATTTATAAAATTAAGCACAAAGCTTAACTAAAATTATGAAACATTTTATTCTCATACAAACACATTATCAACTTATATAACCATTAATAAAGTTGGGATATTATTTAAACTTACGAATAGTTAACAATATTTCACTATTAAAACAATAACATATCAACAATAAATGCATTTTTAGCAGTAAAATCAAAATAGATATTTGCTTGAAGGCGACTGCTACACAAGTAACGAGTAAGAACGTTACAGACGAACACAAACGAGTTTAATTTGGAATGCCGACCGTAATTATGCTCGATTTTGTTAATTCAATACAGATAGAAATTATTAATTTGCAACAATATGAAATACCAAATACATCATATTTTAACGACTAGATATTTTTACATTATGTGCACAAAATACGCCATTTTCTAAACAAACCCACGCTAAAATTGTATGCACATAATTATGAAAACACCTCAAAGTACATATAAAATCATGTAAAATATAAAGAAAAATAACATTTTGCAGTATATTTCCATACATAAATAAAATTGTACTCACGATTCCAACATTGTAATTCGCTAGTAATTTTCTCGTACAAATATATCGACTTCAACAACAAATATTGTCTCAAACGTTCAACCAACACTTTATCTCACTTTTCTACATGATTTTTCATACGTTTCCCAAGTTTTAACGAAGAAAATAAACGTCTATTACACTACAATGCAAACCGGTCACTTTTGTACAACATGTACCAAGAGCTGTGTTCATATTTACGTAAATTTCTTGCACAAATAGTCGACCCCGGTAACAATTATTATCTCAAACGATGAACAATCACTTTATAAAACTTTTCTATATAATTTTTCTTATGTGTCTTGAGATTTAAAGAGGAAAATAAACGTTTTATCACAGC
Source organism: Ophonus ardosiacus (assembly GCA_943142095.1). Classification (NCBI taxonomy): domain Eukaryota; kingdom Metazoa; phylum Arthropoda; class Insecta; order Coleoptera; family Carabidae; genus Ophonus; species Ophonus ardosiacus. The sequence continues at coordinate 12,348,220 of OW964841.1, read as the reverse complement.
AAAATGCAAGTTGGCGTCACCTCGCCATTTTGTTCTAGCATGTAGTTGTGAACTTGTTATGTGGCCGCGTACGCGTAGGAATATCAAGTACTACGTGATTCAAGTTGCAATTTATTTGGAAATATATTACGCAAAATATAAAATTTATCGTGGAATTATTTAATATTTAATTATTTTAATATCAATTTTGAATTTATTTATGTGTTTCAGGCGTTTTAAAGAAACATATCTTATTTTGTCTGATGTGCATAAAATTCGATGGGATTACTTTTTCAACAAATCATAAACTCTGGACAAATGAATAAAAATTCCTACAAAATTATTTAAATATAGACTTAAAACTATAAAAAAATTGTGGGACAAATAATTCTTCGACCCATATTTTAATACAAAAACCCTAAAAAGTCAATTTTTGAATTGATTTTTTTTTTCATTATTTTCTTTCTAAAAATTGTATTATATGCTTAATAACTCTGAATATCGCCAAGTATGTATTTCCATCCGTTTTAGAGTTATTACCCAAAAATGGGTATCTGTTTTAAGGGAAAATACTTTTCTTTTAAACACAAGGTGATCGAATTTTTAGTAGACTACTGTCTATTTGAAGATCTCATATTTTGGTTTTTCGCTTTGTCTGACTGTACCAGATGGGCACGACAATTGAAAATTGAAACAAATATGTACAAAAGTCCATAAAATCGAATGCCGTAAAGCGCGTCAATGTATCTTTAACCGTTCATTAGTTATAGCCCGGCAAAGTGAAAAAACTATGGGAGATTTCTAATCAAAATAAAAATTTCTATTTTGGAAACTAAAGCCCTGAGAATATTTAGATTATTTTCCTGTAACCAACGTAGTCGGATTAAGTAAAAATTAAAAATACCCCATTGTTAAAATGGTGCTTACGCCTTTATGAGATCATTGCTTCGATATTATCATCATTACTGATAACTGTGTTGATTGACACACCCACAAATTGTGAAATATTCGAACCGTGGTGATTTATTTATTTATTATCAAAACAGAAAAATAAATTAATTTAGCATGACTTACATTAGAAGATCTCGGCTACTCGGCATCTCTGCAATCTCGTACTCAACTGCTCGGTATCTCTGCACACTCGTTTTCAATTACTCGGGAACTCGGCAATTTCCATTCATCTACAAATTGACAAAAACATAAAAATTAAATTGATGTTTGCTACTGAATGCAATTTGTTCGATTTCTAATAAATAAATTACTTAAAGGCATTTGTTATTCAAATTTTATTTTATTACCAATATGTTTGCTGTGAAATATTTAATAATTTATAAAATTGTACACAAAGCTTAACTATAATTATGAAACATTTTATTCTCATACAAACACATTATCAACTTAAATAACCATTAATAGAGTTGGGATATTATTTAAACTTACGAATGTTATTAATTTGCAATAGTAGTTAACAATATTTCACTATTAAAACAATAATATATCAACAATAAATGCATTTTAGCAGCAAAATAAAATAGATATTTGTTTGAAGACGGTAGCTATACGTTACAAGAATATTGCAGACGAACACAAACGAGTTTAATTTGGAATGCCGACCGTAATTATGCTTGATTTTGTTAATTCAATGCAGATAGAAAATTTATTTACAAAATAAAAATAAAACAAAATAAAAGATGAACTATAAAATGCAATTATTCATGAATATTCGAACGTAAAATTTTATATCAATAAAAATGATACCAAATTTAGTTACGGAAATACCTATGGATTTTTAATTTATAATACAAATACACAAAGCTCAGATTGAATGATTTCTACTGAAAAGAAAATAATTCATTGTAACATACACTAAAATTATTATTTCGAATGATATTTGAATGTATGGGTCAGAATATTGTTAGATAATAATTATTATAGTTGTAATTAAAGCTTGAACTTGTGAAAAAAATTAGCATGTAATTTTTATAAGAAAAAACATTTCTAACAAAAATAACTATTAATACAGTTGAAACATTGTTTAAACTTACGATTGTTATTAATTAAAACTAAATAATGTTTTAAACTACAGATAAATTATCAAAAACAATATTTCCAATACTGTCAAGCAGGTATTGTAAGAAAATAACTAAAATTCTACTTACATATTAAAGGGACGCCACCAAAGTTTGGTTGTTTTCTTGTACAAAACAATCGATTCCCACAAAAATTTTATCACAAACGTTTAAAGAGCACTTTATTTCACTTTTCCGCGTAAATTTTCTCAGATTTTCCTAGTGCTTCCAGCACAAAATCTGGTAGCACTAAAAACATGTTGGCAATTTTCTCTTCGAGCACATGTATGAAGATGCCGCGCGTGGGATTATGGGAGTTTTGCAGTAATATGTGTGAACTGCTCCGCCGCGAACTATAGTTCTAAAAATGCTGAAATAAAAAGAAATGTTAAAATAGCCCAGAAATGTTATAACAGTTTTCGTAAAATGCAAAATAGATTATAATATAGCTATAGCATTGTTTATACTATTATTATTAACTTGCAACAATATGAAACCCTAAATATAATGACCGGTAGTATTTACTCAAAATTTTAGTCACCCTGACTAAATAATTACCATGACAACCATTTAGAAATACATTGGGATGAATAAAAAACAGTTGAATTTGTTATTTTAGTCAACGCTTAATCACCCCTGTTTAAGAGTAAATACTACCAGTCAATGTCTTTTAAATGAATTAAATTACACATACAAATCAAGTACGTCTCTTGTCCGTTTTAACCTTCAAAGTTTGCACTATATTTAGTCAAAAATAAGAATAGATACACCACTGACTATTTTACTAATCAATTATTCCCAGCAACTATTACCGGCTTGGCATTGTTCGTAAACATCAATAAATGTTCTTAAATTTGATCACTTATTTCACCAAATGTTATTCAACAACACAATGTTCCTTCAAAATACAAGTACACTTTCTCAATTTCATTATAAAATGTCATTAAAATATCGTAAACACTATTTAAATAATTATTTGTGTTGATAAATACCCATTTACGGTCAATGAACTCGAAATAACTTGGAATCTTGTGCAAAATTTTCACAAAGTGAAACTAGATGGCGCCCAGGATGGCGCTTTCGCGGAGCAGCGCGACATAGACTCATCGCGAGCTGAATCTAGACTGAATCATGGAGTCGACTCGCGTAACTTACATAAGAGGACGTGTGTTGAAGAGAGATAGAAGATACCCAACGTCAGATTGATGAGTGATGATTTGGAATTATCAGTTATCATTAAATGATAAATAATCTTTATAAAAACATGCCATTTTATATGCCATTCATGAAAAAGTACTTAAAACATTTGTAGATTTTCGTATTTCCGAGAAATCGGCGAAAATTCAACGACTTGAAGTTGGAACTGTCAGCTGTTAACCAAGAACATTGTTAATTGTTGATTATAGTTATTAGCTTTGTTTAAACATTATTGTAATATGTTTTTTTAATAAAAATGATTCTTTTTAATCCTATTTTAATATTCCATGCTTGCTTTTACTGTAATTAATAATAAATTGTTGTATTATGTTAGAGTTACATAATACCTTTACCTAGTATTTATGTATTTGTTTTAATAACTTTGAAATATATTTTTATCAAAAAATGATGCTTATTATTCATATTATAATATTCTATTAACAATTTTCTAATATTTATTTATAAATTGGCAAAATTTGCAATGTTTTCATTATAGATTTGGCTCCGGGAATAGGGGCACATATTGAACTATTTCATTAAATATTTCTATAATTTATTAATAAAAAATCAATTTTCAAACATTGTTTCACTTATTTCCAATTACTATATTGCCGTAATTGTTACATAAATGTAATAATTTCATTCTAAATGTTATTGCAAAAACAGCTGATTCCAAGATGTTACTGTTTCAAAGTATATATCTTTAAAAATATAAAATATTTGGAACTATATATTGTTGTTAAATAGTCTCAAATACTTGTAAATTGTTGTACATTAACTTTATTGATATATAAATAAAAATACAGTTTAAGATATGTACAAAATCCGATAAAATGATTCCAGAATCTTATGTTTAATCATCGTTCTTTTGGAAGAATATTATATATTTCTTGAATAATAAACTTATTTTCTTATCAATTTATATTATAACACATTCTACATATATATATATATATATATATATATATATATATATATATATATATATATATATATACATATATATATATATATGTATACATGGTACGTGGTTACTTCATATACGGGAATTTGCTCAACGCTGTCACTTCATATATAACGTTGTGACTTCCGAAAATGGAAGTGACAACGTTTCCCTATGTAATTTTATTTTTTCTAACACTACAAGGCAAAACAAGTCTAAATACGAAAATTTTGTTGGAAGTCAAATAGTACCCCCCATACCCTCAAAATTGTCACTTTAGTTCAAGCGTTTACCGCCGGCGCTGTACTCGCTATTAGTGATAGGTATGCACAATGCGATGTTACTTCCGTAGTGTATATAGCATTGGAAGGTACTTAGTCACTTCCAAAATTTGGCAACAGTGTATTGCAGTATGTTATTGTAGTTTGTGGAAACTCTTTATTAATATAATAATTTTTTATTAACAATATACAATTAAAAAGTATCACAAATTAATAAGTGAAAAATTCACAATAAAATGTAAAAATAATTACCGCTGTTTTCTATAGCACATACGGAGTATTTCTGTGAACTAATGATTATTTTTAGCACCTATTTAAAAATTTTAGCCAATAAGTATTAATAACAAATAACAATTAAATATCTTCTTATATATTAAAATCTATTTGTGATAATTTTTAACAAGTTTCTAAATTTCAATCGTGGTAATTCGGTTAAGATGATTTAATAATTTTTAGCAAGTTTTTAACATTCTGCAACCAATAAGCAATAAAATGTCAGATGACAATTTATTTTTTTGTCATGTGTCAGTATTCGCGATTGGTGAAATTTTTTGACAAAGTTGCTTAATTTTACAACTAATGCCTGGTTTCAAAAGGGTATGTTATAAAATTACTACCTTGTTATAATTTTCAATAAATAGAAATAAATTCCACACGTGACATTTTACTGTTTACTACTTAATTTGGTTGGATGAAAATGTATTAATTTTTGAACAAACGGAAATGAAACCGGACATAAATTGCAAAAGTGCGGACATTAACTTATTTACAGTCTTGGAGGTTATTACATATTTAAATAAATCCCAATAACAGCATGTTACCTACAAATTATTTTTCTGTAAATGAAATTTGTAATTTTCATATGATAAGTAAAAACGAGAACGTGAAATATGTATATAGTTAAATATTAATTCTTAGCGAGGGTGTGCTTCATTTTCCTACCTTCTTCATAATATATAAGAAGTAAAATTCTGGTTTTTTACCTCTCGCTAAGAGGTATTGGAATCATGCCAAAAATCGCATATCCAGATTTTAGTGGACAAGCACGTTTTAAGGTCCCTATAATCCGATTACAACATTTTTACGATGATGTCCGTGTGTGTATGTAATGTATGTGTGTGTGTGTGTGTGTGTCTGTGTGTGTGTATGTTGGATCCAGGGTTTCTCAAATACTATAAATCGTAAAGAATATTTAACTGCAGTTTCCTCAATCTGACATTCCTGGGAAGAGCTGATAGTTTCTTTAAAAAAATCTTGTAAATATTATTTTTTGAAAATAGGTATATTACATATATTGAAGAACATAAAATTCTATATCTGATACATTTAAAAATTTTATTATAACTTGAATAGATTTAGAGATAAAGGCAATGCAATATATAGAGTAATTTAATGTAGTACATCGCTGAGGCTAAGCCATTTGACAAATTCAAATGTTTATAACAAAGTAATGTTTATAACATAGTTTGTAAATGGCAGATGATAAAGTCAAAAATCAACAGTATTAGTGACATTCTGAAAGCTTTTTCTGGGAAGTACATTTAATCTTTCTTATTGTTTTATTAATTAAATATTTAAAATTGTAAGTAAAATGCATATATCCATCAGATATACCGCCAATCTAGTTAATGAATTGGAAGAATCTGACATTTAAGAACTTCCTCAGACAATGAAAAATAGATATAATTAGAATTGTATGTGTACAGAAGACATGTTAAATACAATAAAAACAATATTTGGGTAAACTTCTGTAATTTTTTTTGTTATAAAAGGACGGTGCAATACAATACTTATACAGGGTGTAAATTTTAAAACGGGCCATTGGGCTATAACATAGAAAAACAGTTTTTTAGACACAAAAATTTCTATATTAATTTGTTGAAAAAATAATTGGTGTCTATTATAAAGAAAAAAATTACAATATTTTTAATACCAAACACCTTACATTTCTGTTTCACACAAAGCCAGAAAATAAATTTAAAAATCTGTTGTGGCCAGCACAAGACCTCTCGCCATTTCCATAGGCTATATAAGTATTGTATGGCACTTTGCTATCGAAATGTCGTTTTATAACAAAATATTACAGAACTTTGCCAAAATATTGTTTTTTATTGTATTTAAATATTCTTCTGCACACATATAAACCTAATTATACCTATTTTTCATTGTATGGGGAAAATCCTAAATGTCAGAGATTCTTCCAATTCATTAACCAGATTGGCGGTATTTCTGATGGATATATACATTTTACCTATAATTTCAAATATTTAATTAATAAAACAATAAGAAAGACTAAATGTACTTCCCTGAAAAAGCTATCAGAATGTCACTCAAACTATTGATTTTTGACACTGACATTGATATCTGTCTTTTACAAACTATGTTATACACATTTGAATTTGTCAACTGGTTTCCTTAGCGTAGTTTCGCCTACTCGACTTTATATCCCGATATTCTATATATTATAGCGTCTTTATCTCTAAATTTATAGAAGATATAATAAAAAATTTAAATGTATCAGATGTAGAATTTTGTTCTTCAAAATTAGTAATATCAAAAATTTTTGACGTTTCAATATTCTCTGTAAATACTTTACAGTCAAGATTTTGGCGCTGTAAGATTTATAGAAATTTCTATAAGACTATAGCCCTTATAGTACTGTAACCTAGTTACAGATTAGGTATTTTCTTACATACTATAACGTCTATAGAGCTTGTAGAACGTTACAGAATAGCACCATTAATTATTATATGTGAATTCGAAAATTGTATAACATGTGCATTGCTGGAAATAAGATAAATTTGAAATTTTTTTTATTACATGAAACGCCTTTCGTCTTTGATATTTTATTTTTTGATATGTTCTGTATTGCACAAATTCTGCATCATCTTTGGACTAGGTTTTTTTTTTGTAAAGTAATTAATTTAATTAGTGACTAGTAAACATAACACCTTCAATTTATAAATATAAAAGTTGGAATAACTGTGTCATTTGTTGTTAATATGTACAATAAATACAATTTTACGGTTAATTTCTTTCCTCGCCATAAAGTAAAGTTTTATGTAATATATGTAATAGCCGAAAATAGGGTATATCCCCATTTAATAAGCCCTTATGTCGTACATTATCCCAGATTACTTATAGTTGAAGTTGAGTGGTTTGGAGCGAATCTGCTGACTTGCAAACAATCTAGTATTTTTTTAGATATTTTTTAAATAATATAATAAACCAAATAGGGCACTTAAGTAGCACACAAATCGTAATTTTTTGTAGAAAATTCAGAATTGGGCATGCATGCTTTGGAGCGGTTCCGCAGACTTACAGCCAAGACAACAAAATTATGATTTTTTAAACAAAGATAATAGTTCAAAATTCGATATTGTGGCACTTCATTCACACAGAGTGAGACCTTTATGTATAATAAACTTTATTTGGTGTTTTGCTTATATGTGCTTGCTAGTTTAGCCGACATAATATTTGGCAACGTTGCGGAAGTCAGCCCTACGCTTCAATATCTTGTATACAATTACAGTGATGGAAGTAACTTCGTATTTTAAGTATGTACAATTGTATACTAATTTTTAATGTAATATTTTCTTACCCCTCTTTTGAAAACCTTAATTTACAAGTTCCCCTAAGCCCATATATATAATTTTTAATAATATATATCCATTAATTAATATGGAAGTCAGGACGCCCTATCAACGTCACGGAAGTGACTCCTTAACAGGTATCAATATATATATATATATAATTTGTTGTACATTAACCTTTATTACGTTGCTGGAAAACGTTTCATTTTAAATGATGAGTTATTTTTCTATTAAGAACTCTGATGAAAATGCAAATGCATGGTTTAACTTTGAGACTATTCGTGATGAAGAAGAACCAAGAAGAATAAACACGTTTTGGGATCCCTAGAATACGATTTTACTAGTTTCACGATGATGTCTGTATGTGTGTCTGTCTGTGTGCATGTGCCTGCGTGTCAAAAATTTCTCTGACGATAACACCAACACTACAATTCTAAAAATTATAATTTCTTTCGTATTCCTCTTCTTTACACCCATATGAACAGCTGATAAGATTTTGGTTATAATTGGAGAACCAGAAGAACCCGTATTTGAAGTTTTTAAGTACTCCAAAAAAATTAGTGATACCATTTTTAAATAGCGGTATAAATACCATTGTTGATAACTGTTACATTAAAAAATGGACCATTCAAAATACATATGTATACCAAATTTTATTAAAATATTTAAACAAATGGCCATTTATTAAAAAAATCTTAAAGGTCGTTGACCCCAAAATATTTACGGTTTTAAATCGTTTTTTACTAGGCTTAAACCACTAGTACAATAATTATGAAAATATGCAAACTTGTATTAAAAAATATACAGAATTTAATGGTAGAGTCGACAAGTTTGTATCTACACCCAGTTTTGGGTAGTAAATGTCTACCCATTTAAGGGTTGAAGATACTATTCTAATTTTATCAAAAATCGATTCCTCGTATCAAAATATATACGTATACTAATTTTTGTTAATTTTCTGCAAAGGATATACTAAATATTTAAACTTGTATTTGCCCTAAATTTCAGGAATCTTGCCGGCAACCGAAGCGTAGCTTGCGCAGTGAAAATTCAAAGATTTGCGGTAAAATTCAAAGTGTGTTTATATGGAATTCCTTGAACAAAAAATATGAAAATTGGTATACTTATGTAAGAACATATGTAGAATCTGATGGTGAAGTCTAAAATTGTTTATCTTTACCTAGTTTTGGGTGGTGAATATCTACCCATTTAAGGGTTGAGGGTACAACTTTAATTTTACGAAAAATCGATTCTTTAAGGTCTAATACACATATTTACTAATTTTTGTTAAAATATTACAAGAGATAATTTAGTAAGATCAAAATAAAATATTCAGAAGTCATTGACCCTAAATGTGTAGGATTCAGAATGTTTCATTACTATAATTATAACAAAAAATCATTTCCGACTAAACGGTTTACTTGAGAACAAAATTTATTTGAGAAAAGTTTCTCATAATTAAATTCTTGGTGGGGTTAGTTTGAAACTTTTTTCAAAATTCTCACATTTTTGAAAACAGGATCATTGAGTAATTTTATTTTAAAAGAAAATTTAAAAAAAAAACTTTTTTGTTTATTATTATTAATTAACCAAATTTCAAGTACATATATAACTCGAGCCGTAGATTTCAAAAATCGATAAGCCAATTTTCTAACACCACCCGTTTTTGGGTAAAGAGCAGTCACCCTAAAAATTGGTAGACCTACAAAGTCGACACATTGATTTTTGGAATCTACGGGTTAGGTTGCATATAAACCCAAAATTTGGTTTTTTATTTATAGTTTTCTTATTATGGCTTAAACCATTCGTACAATAATTCTAAAAATTAATATACTTGTATTAAAAAATACGTAGAATTTAGCGGTGAAGTTGACAGGTTTGTATCCCCACCCAGTTTTGGGTAACATATATGTACCCATTTAAGGGTTTTAGATATGGTTCCAATTTTCAATCAAAAATCGATTTATCATGTCAATATACATATGTGTACCAATTTTTGTTAATTTTCTGCAAAGGATATACTAAATATTTGAACTTGTATTTGCCCTAAATTTCAGGAATCTCGTCGGCGTCTGACGCGTAGCTTGCGCACAAAAAATACAAAGTTTTGCGATAAAATTGAAAGTGTGTTTATTTGGAATTCCTTGAACAAAAAAATATGAAAATTGGTATACTTATGTAAGAACATACGTAAAATTTGATGGTAAAGTCTAAAATTGTTTATCTGTACCCAGTTTTGGGTGGTGAATATCTACTTATTTAAGGGTTGAGGGTGCGAATTTAATTTTAGGAAAAATCGATTCCTTAGGTTATAGTACACATGTTTACTAATTTTTGTTAAAATATTACAACAGAGAATATAATATCAAAACAAAATTTTCAGAGGTCATTGACCCTAAAGATATAGCATTCAGAATCTTTTATTACTATAATTATGCCAACAGTACAATAATTCTGAAAATTGTTATTTATGTACAGAAAATATATAGATTCTAATGGTGCAGTCAACGTGTTTGTATCTCTACCCAGTTTTGGGTAGCATATATATACCCACTTAAGGGTTGAAGATAGAGGTTTATTTTAAATAAAAATTGATTCCTCGGGTCAAAATTCATATATACAATGATCTTTATCAAATTCTTTTGAGTGGTCCAATATTAATTGTAGCATTTATGAACAATGGTATTTACATACATCGCTGCTCAAAAATGGTTTTACTAATTGATTTATGGTACTTAGACCAATTAAGTAAAAATTTTGAAAACTGGGTTTTTTATATAAGAAAGTTCATAGAATCTAACGGTGTTACAGAAAAAAATCCAGCTCCACCCATTTTTGGGTGGTAAATATATACCCATTTTTCGGTAAGGTATATGGGTTTATTTTAACAAAAATCGATTTCTCGGTCCATAATATATATGTGTACCAATTTTCATTTGAATATTCCTAAGAACACAAAAGTTATTCGTTTTCATGCTCATGTTAAAAAAATACGGGTCCATAAATCTTATTTACTGGGCTTAAACAACTAGTACAATAATTCTGAAAATTAACAAACTTGTATAAAAAAATTCGTAGAATTTAATGATCAAGTTGACAGGTTTGTATCTCTACCTAGTTTTGGGTAACGTATATCTACCCATTTAAGGGTTGAAGATAGGGATTTAATTTTAGAAAAAATCGATTCTTTGTGTCAAAATACGTATGTGTACTAATTTTTGTTAATTTTCTACAGAGGATATACTAAATATTTGAACTTGTATTTGCCCTAAATTTCAGAAATTTTGTCGGCGTCCGACGCGTAGCTTGCGCACTGAAAATTCAAAGATTTGCGGTAAAATTCAAAGTGTGTTTATTTGGAATTCCTTAAACAAAAAAATTTGAAAATTGGTACATTTATGTAAGAATATACGCAGAATCTGATGATGAAGTCTAAAATTATTTATCTGTACCCAGTTTTGGGTGGTGAATATCTACCTATTTAAGGGTTGAAGGCACAACTTTAATTTTACGAAAAATCGATTCTTTGGGTCAAAATACATATGTTTACTAATTTTTGTTAAAATATTGCAACAGGTAATTTAGTAATATCAATACAAAATTTCAAAGGTCATTGACCCTAAAGGTGTAGGATTCAGAATCTTATATTACTGTAATTATAATAATAGTACAATAGTTCTGAAAATTGGTATATATGTACAGAAAATATGTAGATTCGAATGGTGAAGTCGACAGGTTTGTATCTCGACCCAGTTTAGGGTAGTATATACATAACCATTTAAGGGTTGAAGATAGAGATTTAATTTTACAAAAATTAATTCCATGATTCAAAATATATATGTATTGTAATTTTTAACAAAATATTTTGAATGGTCCAGTTTTAATTTTAACATTTATCAACAGTGGTATCTGAATCGCTACTCAAGAACAGTTTTACTAATTTATTCATGCTACTTAGACTAATTAAGCAATTGAAGACTGGGTTATTTATATAAGAAAGAATCTAATGGTATTATAGAAAAATATCCATCTCCACCCATTTTCGGGTGGCAAATTTTTATCCATTTTTGAGTGACAAATGTGGATTTTATTTTATCAAAAATCGATTCCTCGGGTAAAAATACATATGTGTACCAATTTTTATTCAAATATTCCTCAGAATACAAAAGTTATATAAGTTTTCATGCACATGCAATGTGTAGTTAGAGTTAAAAAAATATATATCAATATACAAATACAGTATTATGTAACTTTTAATTGTAAATAAATATCTTCAAATAAACTTTTTTTAAAAATGAGAAATAAAGCCGTTATTTAATAATTTATGGATCAATAATTCTAATATAATATTGGTATAGCCACCTATTGACAAGAATTATAAACACTGGTTGGACTTGAAAATTTTATCTTATTTATATTCAGAAATTGATATCTCAAAACTGGGGCATTAAAAAGAAAATAGTTTCAAATAAAATTTGCTCAAAATATTCTAATTTAATTATTTATAAAATAATCTTAATTGTATAGTTTCTATTTTTGGAGATATAAATGTTTAAATAAATAATACATTTTCTCAAGAACGATATGTAAATAAAATAAATTATTAGTTAAAATATATTTAGAATTAAATAATAAATAGAGTTTGCTAGAAAAATTATTTTGAAAAAAAATTTGTTTGCGAGAAATAAATTGATTTTTATTTTTATTCATTATCTCTGAAATTAAAACGAATATAAAAAAAGTTTCAAGAAAACTGCCTTTTATTATTAATTACAAATATTTTTTTTATGACAAATTTGGACGAAATGTTATTAGTTTAGCCAAAAAATGGATTTTCTCAAAATTATTAATACCAAAACAATACTGCTGCTGTACTCTATGATAAAACTTATGAACTATATATGTCATTTAATTATTAATCAAATGACAAATGGAAAACTTGCTAAATTTATCATTTTCAATAAATTAATAATTAAAATATAGTTTGATACATGATTTTATGTTTATTATAATTCTTTTCTTTGTCAATTTTATTTGACGTTTGTTATATCTGCTGCAAGATGTCTCCACGTGTATTTCAGCAAATCTGACCTTCAAGAATTCGAGGACTGTAATTAAAAATTATTGTCTACAGAACATGTTTAACAGTTTTTTGGGCCAAAAATTATATGTATTTCAACAAGGATAACACAATAGTTTATAAAACATACAAAATAAATGATCAAACTTGTTTATTTAAGAATATATACTGAAATATTGACTAGCAGAAAATTTCCTGAATACGTCTTGTGTGATAGCAACAAATTATTTATGGAATGCAAAATATGACTGGCGCTGGCGCTTAAATACCATAAAATGTACATTGGAATTTCTTCAAAATTTGACCACATACAATAATTTTTCAATTAAATATTGTTATTATATGTAATTTAGAGGTTAAATAAATATAATATTGTACATATTATCCATTTTTATTATAATAAATACCATATTTTGTTATATACTGTACAGAATAAAAGTATTTCATTGTTTATTAATATTATATACAATAATCGTTAACTATATCATATTGTAAACATTATGCTAATTATACAGTTTACAGAAATAAATATATAATACAAAATAAATAAAAATTATTATGTATAACACTGACATGGAACCTACAATTTTTTGTTTTTATTTTTCTTCACTAAATTTTCATAAAAAGTTAATGTGTTATACATCAGAAGATTCAGCACAAAATTCTGAGTATAAAAATATAAAATTTATAAATTAGAACTATAATATATCGCTAATATCTTATACATTTCATCTGACATTTTTGGGTTTTCATTAAAAGTTAATAAATTATACATCAGCAGATTCAGCGTGAAGCACTGAATAAAACTATACTAAATACTTGTACTAAAATATTAATGTAACACTAACATTATCCATCTAGTCTTATTAAAGGTTATTTATCTTTAATTTGTTGTTTGATGTCATCTCTTTGTGTTTTGTCTTCTTTGATTCGTCCCACATTCTTCGTCTACATAAAACAACCCCCGGAGTTTAGTCCTGCGATATTTCATCCCTTAAACAACAATATTCTTCGCTAGACAACTCCAAGCATTTGTAATATTTGCATTTAATAGGATCTTGTAATCATCTGATTCTGCATTCTGTAAAAGAACTTATACAGTGATAATAATAATGCTATGTATTGATTATTATATATTAATATACATATCGTACTATAATACATGAAATATTGCTATGTCCATTTGGTTTAAGAGGCATTGAAAGCTGTAGCATCTTTGCAAAAATCTATAAAATGAACCAAAACTGTTGTTATTAAATTTGTAAAAATTATTGCCTGAAGCTCTACGTAACAGCTAATAAACCTTGTTGTCTCTAAACCTGTTTTGAAACCCGGTTTTTATAACTAGTTTCAATTCAAACCGGTTTCGGTACTGGTTTCCATAAACAGTTTCTTCCCAAACCGGTTTTTCAAGTTCAATACTCGCTCAAAATCTGGTTTATTTTACTGAAAAACCGGTTTCATGCTCTGAAATACAATTTATTTACATATCCATTGTTTAAACAAATGTTTACTAACCAAATATCACTTTGTAACAAAATAAAAACTGAATAAATTACTTTTGTTTTCAGTTCCAATTATATACATTTGTTTATCCATAATTGTTGTCAGCTGTCATTTGAGGTTATAACAATTGTTATTAACAATTGATAAAATATTAGTTGTCCACATATTACTTGGTATTGTTTACTTAATATTTCAATTTAATATACGAATATACCGTATATAATCGATTGTATTGATTTTTACTAAATCATTGTTCAAAACTGCCACTCATCGCTCATTAAAATACAGTCACTCTCACGCACCATTCATTAAAAAATAATTTGATTTACTGCGAATGATCAGAATTATTGATTTTTCGATCGATCAATCTTACACATTCCAAACCATACCTGTCGTTGCAAAGTTTTTGCCATGTATTATTTATATAAGTGTTTGGGGGCATTTAAAAAAACAGGCGCCCTAAAGAAGGCGTCTGCACTGGAAAAACTAAAGAATTTCAAGGTTGTGTGGGTGGATTTTACATATGGTGCCATCTGCCATAAAAAATTTAATCTATCTCTTTTATTTGTATTTAAACCATTTTAAATAGTTTCCTTATTATGGCTTAAACCATTCGTACAATAATTCTGAAAATTGCTATACTTATATTAAAAAATACATAGATTTTAGTGATAAAGTCAACAGGTTTGTATCTCCACCCAGTTTTGGGCAGCATATATGTACCTATTTAAGGGTTAAAGGTAGGGGTTATAAAAAATCGATTCCTCGTGTCAAAATACATATGTATACCAATTTTTGATAATTTTGACTAAAGGATATACCAAATATTTGAACTTGTGTTTGCCCTAAATTTTAGGAATCTTGCCGGCGTCTGACGCGTAGCTTGCGCACAAAAAATTCAAAGATTTGCGGTAAAATTCAAAGTGCGTTTAATTGAAAATCCTTTAACAAAAAAATTTGAAAATTGGTATACTTATGTAAGAATGTATGTAGAATCTGATGATGAAGTCTAAAATTGTTTATTTGTACCCAGTTTTGGGTGGTGAATATCTACTTAATTAAGGGTTGATGGTACGACTTTAATTTTACTAAAAATCGATTCTTTGGGGTCTAATACACATATTAACTAATTTTTGTTAAAATATTATAAGAGATAATTTAATAATATCAAAATAAAATTTTCAGAGCTCATTGACTCTAAACGTGTAGGATTCAGAATGTTTCATTACTATAATTATAACAAAAAAATCATTTCCGGCTAAACCGTTTACTTGAGAACAAAATTTATTTGAAAAAAGTTTCTCATAATTAAATTCTAGGTGGGGTTAGTTTGAAACTTTTTTAAAATTCTCGCATTTTTGAAAACAGAATCTTTGAGTAATTTTAATATAAAAGAAAATTATTGGAAAAAAAACTTTTGTTTATTATTATTAAATAACCAAATTTTTGGTACATATATATCTCGAGCCGTAGATTCCAAAAATCGATAAGCCAATTTTCTAACACTACCCATTTTTGGGTAAAGGGCAGTCACCCAAAAAATTGGTAGACCTACGAAGTCGACATATCAATTTTTGGAATCTACGGGTTGAGTTCCATATAAACCCAAAATTTGGTTGACAAATTTTTATAAGTACAGCCCTGGCGAATTTTTAAATGTAGTTGCACAATTAGATAAAAAATCATTTTCGGCTAAACAGTTCACTTGAGAACAAAATTTATTTGAAAAAAGTTTCTCAAAATTAAATTCTAGGTGGGGTTTGTTTGAAACTTTTTTAAAATTTTTATATTTTTGAAAACAGGATCTTTGAGTAATTTTATTTTAAAAGAAAATTTTTAAAAAAAAACTTTTTTGTTTATTATTATTATTTAACCAAATTTTGGGTACATATATAACTCGAGCCGTAGATTCCAAAAATCGATAAGCCAATTTTCTAACACCACCCATTTTTGGGTAAAGGGCAGTCACCCAAAAAATTGGTAAACCTACAAAGTCAACATATCGATTTTTGGAATCTTCGGGTCAAGTTGCATACAAACCCAAAATTTGGTTGACAAATATTTTTGAGTAAAGCCCTGGCGAATTTTTAAATATAATTGCACAATTGCAAAAAAAAATCATTTCCGGCTAAACAGTTCACTTGAGAACAAAATTTATTTGAAAAAAGATTCTCAAAATTAAATTCTCGGGGGGGTTAGTTTAAAACTTTTTTTAAAATTCTCACAATTTTGAAAACAGGATCTTTGAGTAATTTTATTTTAAAAGAAAATTTTTGAAAAAAAACTTTTTTGTTTATTATTATTAATTAACCAAATTTTGGGTACATATATAACTCGAGCCGTAGATTCCAAAAATCGATGACAATTTTCTATGACTACCCATTTTTGGGTAAAGGGCAGTCACCTAAAAAATTGGTAGACCTACAAAGTCGACATATCGATTTTTGGAATCTACGGGTTGAGTTGCATATTTGCAAAATTTATTTAAAAAAAAGTTTCTCCAAATTAAATTCTACGGTGGGTTAGTTTGAAACTTTTTTTAAAATTCTCACATTTTTGAAAACAGGATCTTGGATTATTTTAATTTGATTTACTGCGCATGATCAATATTATTGATTTGAAAAAAACAGGCTCCCTAAAGAAGGCGTCTACACTGGAAAAACTAAAGAATATCAAGGTTGTGTGGGTGGATTTTACATATGGTGTCATCTTCCATAAAAAATTTAATCTAGGAAAACAAGTGTCATATTTTATTTGTATTTAAACCATTTTAAATAGTTTTCTTATTATGGCTTAAACCATACCTACAATAATTCTGAAAATTGATATACTTGTATTTAAAAATACGTAAAATTTAGCGGTGCAGTTTACAGGTTTGTATCTCCACCCAGTTTTGGGTAGCATATATGTACCCATTGAAGGGTTTCAGATATGGTTTTAATTTTATCAAAAATCGATTCATCATGTCAAAATACATATGTATACTAATTTTTGTTAATTTTCTGCAAAGGATGTACTAAATATTTGAACTTGTATTTGCCCTAAATTTCAGGAATCTTGCCGGCAACCGACGCATAGCTTGCGCACAGAAAATTCAAAGATTTGCGGTAAAATTCAAAGTGAGTTTATTATGAATTCCTTTAATAAAAAATTTGTAATTTGGTATATTTACGTAAGGATATACGCAGAATCGGATGGTGAAGTCGAAAATTGTTTATCTCCACCCAATCTTGGGTGGTAAGTGTCTACCCATTTAAGGGTTGAAGATAAAGGTTTAATTTTATGAAAAATCTATTCTTTGGGTCAAAATATATATGTGCAGTAATTTTTATTAAAATATTTTGGGTGGTCCATTTTGTTATTTTATGACATATTTGTACATTAACTTGTAAATAAATAATTATTAAGAATTGTTATTTAATACAAAATCCCTATTAAAATTAATTTATACTAGAACAATAACTTTAAATAAATTTATAAAAAAGGTCCTTATATCTTGTACTAATGAATAAATCGATATTTTATAAATTATCTGGTATAAAATAATGATTCAGTAAAATATGTATTTAATACAAATGAAATCTTGAAACATGTAACGTTAATAACATTTATTAAACTATAAAATTTTCAAAAATGATTGTATTATTGATTTAAACAAAAAAAATCGATATATTTGTGTTTCATTAGCCCAAAACGATATTGGTAGTGACATCTGTGTCAATATCGTGGAACTACTATTTATTTATTTATTTAATAAACAATCCAACAAATTTATTAATTATATTTTTTTGATTATATTTTTCAGTTTTATGTATTAGAAATTAATAACATCCAATGTTTTATTAATTGTTAATAACAATTTTATAACCTTAAACGTCAAATGACATATGATGAACAATTGTTAATAACAAATGTACAACATGAGAAGAACGGGAAACAATTATAATTGAGACTTTTTGTTTTATTGTAAAGTTATATTTGGTAAGAAAACATTTGTTTAAACAATGGATATGCGAATAAATAATATTTCAGATCCTGACAACTAGTTTTTAGTAAATATATAAAACAAACCGGTTTGTGAACAAGAATCGCACTTCAAACGGGTTTCGGATCAAATATTAAGCTTAAACCGGTTTGGGATTAAGTACTAAACTTTAAAACCGGTTATAAGGTTCGTGCAGCTTACGTCATAACATGGCTGCTGCCAGCTGTTTGGTAGGCACTTGGTAGACAGGCGCAAATTATATTTTGTAATATTTCATGTGATATTGTCTTTTATTGTCCATATTTCAGGTAAGTATCTACTAAGGAAGGCTATAAAATACACAATATAGATAATTTAATACATGTCATCGAATAGGATTGTGTTAAATACATAAATAAATAAATATGGTTTCTCCAAACTTGTTCTGTATGCATTTTTAAAAATCGAAGCAGTTATTCTCCCTTTTCTACATTTAAACCAGAACTTATTGCTAGCCTCTCCTCTTGTATTTTGCTCCACAAATTCACAGTCCTCCTAAAGAAATAAATTTAATGTAGTAAAATTCCTTACAATTCAATTATAAATTTCCTACCTTTGTTAAACATATTTGTATTTTAGACGCGTTTTGAAGAAGATCCTCTCTTGTTTCAGTTAAAAGATATTGTTTAAAAAAATCTAATTCCAGATGCTTATTCTGAATATTTCGGGGAATATTTTCTGCATTTCCATACAAAATGGTGCTGTTACAGATAAAATTGATGTATCTACTTTATTGTCACATAGCGTCTGTAAAAACTGCATAATTTCTTCATTTTTCAAATCCGAATATGTTCTACTTTCCTCAGGTAATGAAATTGTCTGTATTTAACTTCATGTTTGAATTTGTAGGTAGACATACATTTCTTCAGCTGCAGCCAAAGTTTTAATTTTTTTTTATGAAGATGTGGTAACCAGTATGATTTTTATCCGGTTACAGTGACAGGTTCTACATTTCGGACAACATCATCCATGTAGAACATTAAAGCTACAACATGACTGCAAGTTTCTCCTAATCCAGCTACACATTTGCAATGGGAACATAAGATTTCTCCTTCTTGTGTGGCTACATACCACGCTTGTATTGGGCTTTCATTCAATCTCTGAGAATGTAACACCTACAATGGAATAATTTTTAGATATAATTATTAAAAAAAGTTAAATCATATTTTCTTTACCTTTTGATTGATTTTTTTTTAACCCATCCACATTTGAAGAACTTGTAAGCATTTAAGCTTTTATATGCTCGAAATTCTGTTTGAATGTAGGCACTTTTTTTAAATCAAATAATTATAAATGTCTATAAGTTATTTGTGGAAATTTTTTAATGTCTGTTGTAAAAATTTTCTTATCGATATCGATGACAAACGGATCTATATTATTAAGTAGTGATATTTTCTCCAAATGTTCTAGCCTGTACACTCTCATCTAAGCTATATAAATAATCACTATGTGACGACATCATAAAAATAACCAAACTTCCACTTCAAATTGCATAAAACATAAAAATACTCGATAATGTGCTTCAAACAACGTTAAATCATATGCTGATATCTTGATGTTTACCTTCCAAACAGCTGTTGGCTGCCATGTTGATGACGTAGCTGCACGAGCCTTATACTAAATAACCTTTAATAAGACTAGATGGATAATGTTAGTGTTTATGGTGGGTTTATGCTCGCAAAATTTAAGAATAAAAATAAGAATAAGAATAGTGATAAAGTTAAAACAGTTATAACATACGACTCGGTTTATGCTGCAGAAATAAGAATAAGGAATAAGAAATAAGAATAAGGAATAAGCCAAAGTTCGTTTACTTTTAACTTTACGCCTTATTCTTATTCCTGTAAGCGAAGAGCGCATGCGTGTCAACTGTCAAATACTTCAAACAAAAAAATTGGTCATTCACATTGACGTATTATAACTAACGTTAGTTATAATACGTCAATGGTCATTCATTATTCATTCATAATAATCGGTGTTGGCGAAACATAATTATGTCAAATTTAGTGATGGATTCTCTTCTTTCCCAATTAATTGAATTAGTGCAGACAAAATAATATTTTGATTGTACTTCATTTTAACAAATTAAAAAAAAATAATAATAAAATTATAAATCTTATAAATGTCAAATCAACGCTGCTACCATTATGAGAATAATAAATGTAACTACTTTTCACTAACCTAAAAACTTTAATATCACTACTCTTATTCTTACGCTTATTCTTATAACTGGCAGCATAAACACCACTTATCGTTATGTTTAAAGTTATTCTTAACACTATTCTTATTTTTATTCCTATTCTTAAATTTTTCAGCATAAACCCACCTTTAGTACAAGTATTTAGTATAATTTTACTCAGTGCTTCACGCTGAATCTGCTGATGTATAATTTATTAACTATTAATGAAAATTTTGTATTGAAAATTGTAACTGAAAAAAATCCAAGAATGTCAGATAAAATGTATAAGATATTAGCGATATATTATAGTTATAATTTATGAATTTTATATTTTTATACTCAGAATTTTGTGCTGAATCTTCTGATGTATAACACATTAAATTTTTATGAAAATTTATTGAAGAAAAATTAAAACAAAAAAATGTAGGTTTCATGTTAGTGTTATACATTATAATTTTTATTTATTTTATATTATATGTTTATTTCTGTAAACTATACTATGAACATAATGTTTACAATATGTTATAGTTAACAATTATTGTATATAACATTAATAAACAATGAAATATTTTTATTCTGTACACTCTATAATGTATAGAACAAAATATGGTATTTAGTATAATAAAAAATGGATAATATGTACAATATTATATTTATTTAACCTCTTAATTACATATAATAACAATATTTAATTGAAAAATTATTGTATGTGGTCAAATTTTGAAGAAATTCCAATGTACATTTTATGGTATTTAAGCGCCAGCGCCAGTCATATTTTGCATTCCATAAATAATTTGTTGCTATCACACGAGACGTATTCAGGAAATTTTCTGCTATTCAATATTTCCGTATTCATTCTTAAATAAACAAGTTTGATCATTTATTTTGTATTTTTTATAAACTATTGTGTTATCCTTGTTGAAATATATATAAATTTTGGCCCAAAAAACTGTTAAACATGTTCTGTAGACAATAATTTTTAATTACAGTCCTGGATTTTATGAAGGTCAGATTTGCTGAAATACACGTGGAGACATCTTGCAGCAGATATAACAAACGTCAAATAAAATTGACAAAGAAAGGAATTATAATAAACATAAAATCATGTATCAATCTATATTTTAATTATTAATTTATTTGAAATGATAAATTTAGCAAGTTTTCCATTTCTCATTTGATTAATAATCAAATGACATAGTTCATAAGTTTTATCATAGAGTACAGCAGCAGTATTGTTTTGGTATTAATAATTTTGAGAAAATCCATTTTTTGGCTAAACTAATAACATTTCGCCCAAGTTTGTCATAAAAAAAATATTTGTAATTAAAAATAAAAGGCAGTTTGGTTGAAACTTTTTTTTATATACGTTTTAATTTCAGAGATAATGAATAAAAATAAAAATCAATTTATTTCTCGCAAACAAAATTTTTTACAAAATAATTTTTGTAATAAACTCTATTTATTATTTAATTCTAAATATATTTTATCTAATAATTTATTTTATTTACGAATAGTTCTTGAGAAAATGTTTTTCATATATATCTCCTACCCAAAAATGGGTATATATTGACTACACGAAAATGGGTCGAGATGTATATATATGTCCCTTAAACTGGGTAGAGATAAAAAAATGTCGACTTCATCATTAGAATCAATATTTTTTATACATGTATACCAATTTTCAGAATTATTGTACTACTGGTATAATTATATTAGTAAAAGATTCTGAATGCTACACATTTAGGGTCAATGACCTCTGAAAACTTTATTTTGATATTAATAAATTATCTCTTGTAATATTTTAACAAAAATTAGTAAGTATGTGTATTATGACCCAAAAAATCGATTTTTCGTAAAATTAAATTCGCACCCTCAACCCTTAATTAAGTAGGTATTCACTACCCAAAACTGGGTACAGATATATAATTTTAGACTTTACCATCAGATTCTCCGTATATTCTTACATAAGTGTACCAATTTTCAAATTTTTTTGTTCAAGGAATTCCAAATAAACACACTTTGAATTTTACCGCAAATCTTTGAATTTTCAGTGTGCAAACTACGCGTCAGACGCCGACAAGATTCCTGAAATTTAGAGCAATTACAAGTTTAAATATTTAGTATATCCTCTGCAGAAAATTAACAAAAATTAGTATACATATGTATTTTGACACAAGGAATCGAATTTTAATAAAATTAAACCCCTATCTTAAACCCTTAAATGGGTAGATATATGCTACCCGAAACTGGGTAGAGATACAAACCTGTCAACTTGACCATTAAATTCTACGAATTTTTTTATATAAGTTTGTTAATTCTCAGAATTATTGTACAAGTTGCTTAACCCAGTAAAAAAAAATTAAAATGATGAAAACCGTATAATGGAAACTATTTTAATTTGTTCTCAACTATGTGCAATTTATTCAGAATTACCGGAAACTGTTTTAAATTATTTTCAATTATTCTCTAAAATTTAATCAGTATTAAATATTTTCAACTTTTCAGCCACATCAATTACGCCTGCTTTGCTAGAATGATTTATATTGATTTTATGATCTCAATCAATTTATTAGTTAAAATTTTTAAATACAGTTGTCAGCACATGTTAAATTCTTGTACAAAATTCTTAACATTCTTTGTAAGATTCCAGTGCAGACGCCTTGTTTAAGGGGCACGATTTTAATGTGTCCCCAAAAGCCTATATAGTTTAAACATAACAAAAAATCTATACCGACACATATGGAATAACAAAATCCAAAAAATCAACAAATGCGAGCATGCGCAGTAGATCAAAATAATACTTTCGTAATTATCTCATAGATGGCACTAAAGTATAAAGCTGCATTTACACATGTATATAAAGCTTGATTTACAGAAACATAAAATGTGATTTTATATATGATCAATAGATGGCCCTAAATTATAAAGCTTTATTTACATATGTATATAAAGCTTGATTTACACAAACATATTAAATGCAATTTTATATTTATGGTCAGACTGCACGCTCGTAAAAGCAATTTTCAAATATTTTCTATGTAATTAAAAATACAATAAAATACTATGAGATAATTTTATAGAAGTCGAACGGAGACTTGCGAATAGTGAAGAAAATCAGTGCTTCTCATGATACAGCACAAAGTTATAATCGGAAGGCATATATTGTTGTCATTGTTGTAATTAATTATTGTCTATTATTTCCTCTTTATTTAATATAAATTTATTATTATTTATAAATAATTGTAGTAGTAAATAGATCATAGATTTTTAAAATTCGAACATTTTTTACCTTCCGTCACCTTTAGGTAAGGAAGGTATTGTCTTTGGTCAAAAAATTCGGTGGTGAGTTTTTAATGACTAAGCACGTTTTAGGGTCCCTACAATACAAATTTACTATTTTTAAGATGATGTCTGTATGCATGTGTGTGTGTGTGTGTGTGTGTGTGTTCGTGTGTCCGTGTGTGCGTGTGTGTGTATGTGTGTCCGTGTGTGACAAATTTTTCTCCGACGATAACTCCAATACTACAATTCTAAAAATTATAATTCTTTCGTATTCCTCTTCTGTATAACCATATGAAGAGTTGATTAGATTTTGGTTATAATTGATCCACCGGAAGTACCCTTATTTTAAGTTTTTAACAGTTTTTCTTAAAAAAACGCAGTTAAATGTTATTTTTTGACATTTTGTTATTATGTATATTAAAGAAAATACTCTTCTTTATACGGTTTAATTATACATTTTCCTTCATATTCAACAGATGTAAATTTAAAGCATTATAAAGAAATTAATTTTCAAAAATTAGTCAGCTTTGTTATTTATCATGGAAACAACTGACATAATTATTCAAAAAAATTTAATTGACAGATGTCAATTGCAAGTGCAAACCCAAATATGGAAAGTATAGGTTCTAAAATTGGTATGTCATAGTGTTACTTGCAAGTGACATGCAGAGAAAGGCCAAAAATAAGATGGAAGGACATTACTTAGTGTAGTTTATGTTATAATTTTATTGGATTTATAGATCCTTTTCAAATGAACTTTTGGTATGGAATTTGTAAAAAATAGTATGTGTTCGTGTTCGATTTTACATGATATTATATAGAATCTGTTTGGTATGGGATTTGTACAAAATACATCGAATTGACGGAAGGTCTTGTGCTGGCCACAACAGATTTTTTTATAAAAAAATAAGAAAAATAGCTGGTCGGGGAATCGAACCCAAAACCTTTGGGTCCATAGGCCGATATGCTAACCGTTATACCACGGTTGATATTTGGAGATCGTTTCATATTACATGATAAAAAGCTGAAATCATCATCGCATATGGAATAGCAAAATCCAAAAAATCAATAAATGCGAGCATGCGCAATAGAACAAAATAATACTTTCGCAATTATCTCATAGATGGCACAGAAGTATAAAGCTTAATTTACACATATACATAAAGCTTAATTTACAAAATCATAAATGTGATTTTAATGTCATCAATAGATGGCCCTGAATTATAAAGCTTTATTTACATATGTATATAAAGCTTGATTTACACAAACATATAAAATATAATTTTATATTTATGGTCAGACTGCACGCACGTGAAATCAATTTTCAAATCATTTCTAAAAAATTAAAAATACAATAAAATACTATGAGATAATTTTACAGAAGTCGAACGGAGACATGCGAATAGAGAAGAAAATATTTTTTTTAAATCAGTGCTTCTCATGATACAGCACAAAGTTATATTTGTTTTAATCGGATGGCATGTATTGTTGTAATAAATTATTGTCAATTATTTCCTCTTTAATTAATATAAAGTTATTATTATTTCTAAATGATTGTAGTAGTAAATAGAACGTAGATTTTTAAAATTTAAAAAATAAAAAAATTAGCTGTTCGGGGAGTCGAACCCAAAACCTTTGGGTCAAAAGGCCGTTATGCTAACTGTTATACCACGGTAGATATTTAAAAGTCGTTTCATATTACATGATAAAAAGCTGAAATCATTAATACTACATTTGCAAATCTTTATGTTTATGGCTTATGTTTAATTTTATTTTCAAGAGCTGTGAACACTTTCATAAGAATCTATTGTTCATATCGTTATTTTTATTATTATGTATAATTTTATTTTTATTTTCGGAGCTGTGAATGAGGTTTTAAGATGCAAATTAAATAGAACATACTTTAGCTATGGAATAGGCCTAAAAATTTACGCTATCTTATTAAATAACTTTGCGTTGTATCTTGCGAAGCACTGATTGAAAACAAAATTTTTCTTCTTTATTCGGATGTCTCCGTTTGACTTCTATACAATTGTCTCATAGTATTTTATTGTATTTTAATAACAGAAAATATTTGAAGATTGTTTTTATATGAGTGTGGAAATTAAGCTTTATATTACAGTGCCATCTGATCATTTATATAAAATTACATTTTATATGTTTGTGTAAATCAAGCTTTAGATGCATGTGTAAATCATGCTTTATAATACAGAGCCATCTATTGAATACATAGAAAATCACATTATATGTTTTTGTAAATTAAGCTTTATGTACATGTGTAAATGAAGCTTTATACTTTAGTGCCATCTATTAGATAATTATGAAAGTATTATTTTGATCTACTGCGCATGCTCGTATTTATTGATTTTTTGGATTTTGCTATTCCATATGTGCCGGTATAGATTTTTTGTTATGTATAAACAATATAGGCTTTTAGGGGCACATTAAAAGTTCAACATGGAAGAACGGGAAACAATAATAATTAAGACTTTTTGTTTTATTGCAGTTATATTTAGTAAAAAAAACATTTATTTAAACAATGGATATACAAATAAATAACATTTCTTATATGTGCAATAATTCTTATCCAAATATTTTGAATGGTCCATTTTGTTTTTTTAGTAAATGACGTATTTGTACATTAACTTGTAAATAAATAATTATTAAGAATTAATATTTAATACAATATCCCTATTAAAATTAATTTATACTAGAACAATAACTTTAAATAAATTTGTAAAAAAGGTCCTTATGTCTTGTACTAATGAATAAATCGATATTTTATAAATTATTTGGTATAAAAAAATTATTCAGTAAAAAATGTATTTAATACAAATGAAATCTTGAAACGTGTATCGTTAATAACATTTATTAAACAATACAATTTTCAAAAATTGTTGTATTATTGATTTAAACAAAAAATCGATATATTTGTGTTTCATTAGCCCAAAACGATATTTGTAGTGACATCTGTGTCAATATCGTGGAACTACTATTTATTTATTTATTTAATAAACAATCCAACAAATTTATTTTATTATATTTTCTTGACTATATTTTTCAGTTTCATGTATTAGAAATTAATAACAACCAATGTTTTATGAATTGTTAATAACAATTTTATAACCTTAAACGTCAAATGACATATGATGAACAATTGTTAATAACAAATGTACAACATGTGAAGAACGGGAAACAATAATAATTGACTTTTTGTTTTATTGCAAAGTTATATTTGATAAGAAAACATTTGTTTAAACAATGGATGTACGAATAAATAACATTTCAGATCCTGACAACTAGTTTCCAATAAATATATAAAACAAACCGGTTCGTGAACAAGAATCGCACTTGAAACCGGTTTCGGATCAAATATTAAGCTTACACCGATTTGGGATTAAGTACTAAACTTTCAAACCGGTTTAAGACGAGAACTAGTTAAGTAAACCGGTTTGTAACGTAATAAACCGGTTTCAAGAAAGTATCGATATTAAAACCGGTCTGACATCAAATACTAAATTTGAAACCGGTTTCACAGCAAGTACTCGATTTGAAAAACTGGTTTTTAGATGAAAACCAGTTAAAATAATGAGTTCTCATAACACTATAGAAGATCTGGCGAAGACAATACCAACTGCTCTAAATTGTGCTATTTTCTGAAAGCATACAATTAAACTAGGCCACATTACTAGTGCTGTATAGATTTTTGCAAAGATTCTGCAGCTTTCAATGCCTCTTAAACGAAATGGACATAGCATTATTTCATGTATTATGTTACGGTATGTATATTTGTATATAATAATCAATACATAGCATTATTATTATCATTGTATAAGTTTTTCTATAGAATGCCAAATCAGATGATTACAAGATCCTATTAAATGCAAACATTACAATTGTTTGGAGTTGTCTAGCGAATAATATTGTTGTTTAAGGGATGAAATTTCGCAGTACTAAACTTCGGGGGTTGTTTTTATGTAGACGAAGAATGTGGGACGAATCAAAGAAGACAAAATACAAACAGATGACATCAAACAACAAAATAATGATAAATAACCTTTAATAACACTAGATGGATAATGTTAGTGTTACATTAATATTTTAGTACAAGTATTTAGTATAATTTTACTCAGTGCTTCACGCTGAATCTGCTGATGTATAATTTATTAACTATTAATGAAAATTTTGTATTGAAAATTGTAACTGAAAAAAATCCAAGAATGTCAGATAAAATGTATAAGATATTAGCGATATATTATAGTTATAATTTATGAATTTTATATTTTTATACTCAGAATTTTGTGCTGAATCTTCTGATGTATAACACATTAAATTTTTATGAAAATTTATTGAAGAAAAATTAAAACAAAAAAATGTAGGTTTCATGTTAGTGTTATACATTATAATTTTTATTTATTTTATATTATATGTTTATTTCTGTAAACTATACTATGAACATAATGTTTACAATATGTTATAGTTAACAATTATTGTATATAACATTAATAAACAATGAAATATTTTTATTCTGTACACTCTATAATGTATAGAACAAAATATGGTATTTAGTATAATAAAAAATGGATAATATGTACAATATTATATTTATTTAACCTCTTAATTACATATAATAACAATATTTAATTGAAAAATTATTGTATGTGGTCAAATTTTGAAGAAATTCCAATGTACATTTTATGGTATTTAAGCGCCAGCGCCAGTCATATTTTGCATTCCATAAATAATTTGTTGCTATCACACGAGACGTATTCAGGAAATTTTCTGCTATTCAATATTTCCGTATTCATTCTTAAATAAACAAGTTTGATCATTTATTTTGTATTTTTTATAAACTATTGTGTTATCCTTGTTGAAATATATATAAATTTTGGCCCAAAAAACTGTTAAACATGTTCTGTAGACAATAATTTTTAATTACAGTCCTGGATTTTATGAAGGTCAGATTTGCTGAAATACACGTGGAGACATCTTGCAGCAGATATAACAAACGTCAAATAAAATTGACAAAGAAAGGAATTATAATAAACATAAAATCATGTATCAATCTATATTTTAATTATTAATTTATTTGAAATGATAAATTTAGCAAGTTTTCCATTTCTCATTTGATTAATAATCAAATGACATAGTTCATAAGTTTTATCATAGAGTACAGCAGCAGTATTGTTTTGGTATTAATAATTTTGAGAAAATCCATTTTTTGGCTAAACTAATAACATTTCGCCCAAGTTTGTCATAAAAAAAATATTTGTAATTAAAAATAAAAGGCAGTTTGGTTGAAACTTTTTTTTATATACGTTTTAATTTCAGAGATAATGAATAAAAATAAAAATCAATTTATTTCTCGCAAACAAAATTTTTTACAAAATAATTTTTGTAATAAACTCTATTTATTATTTAATTCTAAATATATTTTATCTAATAATTTATTTTATTTACGAATAGTTCTTGAGAAAATGTTTTTCATATATATCTCCTACCCAAAAATGGGTATATATTGACTACACGAAAATGGGTCGAGATGTATATATATGTCCCTTAAACTGGGTAGAGATAAAAAAATGTCGACTTCATCATTAGAATCAATATTTTTTATACATGTATACCAATTTTCAGAATTATTGTACTACTGGTATAATTATATTAGTAAAAGATTCTGAATGCTACACATTTAGGGTCAATGACCTCTGAAAACTTTATTTTGATATTAATAAATTATCTCTTGTAATATTTTAACAAAAATTAGTAAGTATGTGTATTATGACCCAAAAAATCGATTTTTCGTAAAATTAAATTCGCACCCTCAACCCTTAATTAAGTAGGTATTCACTACCCAAAACTGGGTACAGATATATAATTTTAGACTTTACCATCAGATTCTCCGTATATTCTTACATAAGTGTACCAATTTTCAAATTTTTTTGTTCAAGGAATTCCAAATAAACACACTTTGAATTTTACCGCAAATCTTTGAATTTTCAGTGTGCAAACTACGCGTCAGACGCCGACAAGATTCCTGAAATTTAGAGCAATTACAAGTTTAAATATTTAGTATATCCTCTGCAGAAAATTAACAAAAATTAGTATACATATGTATTTTGACACAAGGAATCGAATTTTAATAAAATTAAACCCCTATCTTAAACCCTTAAATGGGTAGATATATGCTACCCGAAACTGGGTAGAGATACAAACCTGTCAACTTGACCATTAAATTCTACGAATTTTTTTATATAAGTTTGTTAATTCTCAGAATTATTGTACAAGTTGCTTAACCCAGTAAAAAAAAATTAAAATGATGAAAACCGTATAATGGAAACTATTTTAATTTGTTCTCAACTATGTGCAATTTATTCAGAATTACCGGAAACTGTTTTAAATTATTTTCAATTATTCTCTAAAATTTAATCAGTATTAAATATTTTCAACTTTTCAGCCACATCAATTACGCCTGCTTTGCTAGAATGATTTATATTGATTTTATGATCTCAATCAATTTATTAGTTAAAATTTTTAAATACAGTTGTCAGCACATGTTAAATTCTTGTACAAAATTCTTAACATTCTTTGTAAGATTCCAGTGCAGACGCCTTGTTTAAGGGGCACGATTTTAATGTGTCCCCAAAAGCCTATATAGTTTAAACATAACAAAAAATCTATACCGACACATATGGAATAACAAAATCCAAAAAATCAACAAATGCGAGCATGCGCAGTAGATCAAAATAATACTTTCGTAATTATCTCATAGATGGCACTAAAGTATAAAGCTGCATTTACACATGTATATAAAGCTTGATTTACAGAAACATAAAATGTGATTTTATATATGATCAATAGATGGCCCTAAATTATAAAGCTTTATTTACATATGTATATAAAGCTTGATTTACACAAACATATTAAATGCAATTTTATATTTATGGTCAGACTGCACGCTCGTAAAAGCAATTTTCAAATATTTTCTATGTAATTAAAAATACAATAAAATACTATGAGATAATTTTATAGAAGTCGAACGGAGACTTGCGAATAGTGAAGAAAATCAGTGCTTCTCATGATACAGCACAAAGTTATAATCGGAAGGCATATATTGTTGTCATTGTTGTAATTAATTATTGTCTATTATTTCCTCTTTATTTAATATAAATTTATTATTATTTATAAATAATTGTAGTAGTAAATAGATCATAGATTTTTAAAATTCGAACATTTTTTACCTTCCGTCACCTTTAGGTAAGGAAGGTATTGTCTTTGGTCAAAAAATTCGGTGGTGAGTTTTTAATGACTAAGCACGTTTTAGGGTCCCTACAATACAAATTTACTATTTTTAAGATGATGTCTGTATGCATGTGTGTGTGTGTGTGTGTGTGTGTTCGTGTGTCCGTGTGTGCGTGTGTGTGTATGTGTGTCCGTGTGTGACAAATTTTTCTCCGACGATAACTCCAATACTACAATTCTAAAAATTATAATTCTTTCGTATTCCTCTTCTGTATAACCATATGAAGAGTTGATTAGATTTTGGTTATAATTGATCCACCGGAAGTACCCTTATTTTAAGTTTTTAACAGTTTTTCTTAAAAAAACGCAGTTAAATGTTATTTTTTGACATTTTGTTATTATGTATATTAAAGAAAATACTCTTCTTTATACGGTTTAATTATACATTTTCCTTCATATTCAACAGATGTAAATTTAAAGCATTATAAAGAAATTAATTTTCAAAAATTAGTCAGCTTTGTTATTTATCATGGAAACAACTGACATAATTATTCAAAAAAATTTAATTGACAGATGTCAATTGCAAGTGCAAACCCAAATATGGAAAGTATAGGTTCTAAAATTGGTATGTCATAGTGTTACTTGCAAGTGACATGCAGAGAAAGGCCAAAAATAAGATGGAAGGACATTACTTAGTGTAGTTTATGTTATAATTTTATTGGATTTATAGATCCTTTTCAAATGAACTTTTGGTATGGAATTTGTAAAAAATAGTATGTGTTCGTGTTCGATTTTACATGATATTATATAGAATCTGTTTGGTATGGGATTTGTACAAAATACATCGAATTGACGGAAGGTCTTGTGCTGGCCACAACAGATTTTTTTATAAAAAAATAAGAAAAATAGCTGGTCGGGGAATCGAACCCAAAACCTTTGGGTCCATAGGCCGATATGCTAACCGTTATACCACGGTTGATATTTGGAGATCGTTTCATATTACATGATAAAAAGCTGAAATCATCATCGCATATGGAATAGCAAAATCCAAAAAATCAATAAATGCGAGCATGCGCAATAGAACAAAATAATACTTTCGCAATTATCTCATAGATGGCACAGAAGTATAAAGCTTAATTTACACATATACATAAAGCTTAATTTACAAAATCATAAATGTGATTTTAATGTCATCAATAGATGGCCCTGAATTATAAAGCTTTATTTACATATGTATATAAAGCTTGATTTACACAAACATATAAAATATAATTTTATATTTATGGTCAGACTGCACGCACGTGAAATCAATTTTCAAATCATTTCTAAAAAATTAAAAATACAATAAAATACTATGAGATAATTTTACAGAAGTCGAACGGAGACATGCGAATAGAGAAGAAAATATTTTTTTTAAATCAGTGCTTCTCATGATACAGCACAAAGTTATATTTGTTTTAATCGGATGGCATGTATTGTTGTAATAAATTATTGTCAATTATTTCCTCTTTAATTAATATAAAGTTATTATTATTTCTAAATGATTGTAGTAGTAAATAGAACGTAGATTTTTAAAATTTAAAAAATAAAAAAATTAGCTGTTCGGGGAGTCGAACCCAAAACCTTTGGGTCAAAAGGCCGTTATGCTAACTGTTATACCACGGTAGATATTTAAAAGTCGTTTCATATTACATGATAAAAAGCTGAAATCATTAATACTACATTTGCAAATCTTTATGTTTATGGCTTATGTTTAATTTTATTTTCAAGAGCTGTGAACACTTTCATAAGAATCTATTGTTCATATCGTTATTTTTATTATTATGTATAATTTTATTTTTATTTTCGGAGCTGTGAATGAGGTTTTAAGATGCAAATTAAATAGAACATACTTTAGCTATGGAATAGGCCTAAAAATTTACGCTATCTTATTAAATAACTTTGCGTTGTATCTTGCGAAGCACTGATTGAAAACAAAATTTTTCTTCTTTATTCGGATGTCTCCGTTTGACTTCTATACAATTGTCTCATAGTATTTTATTGTATTTTAATAACAGAAAATATTTGAAGATTGTTTTTATATGAGTGTGGAAATTAAGCTTTATATTACAGTGCCATCTGATCATTTATATAAAATTACATTTTATATGTTTGTGTAAATCAAGCTTTAGATGCATGTGTAAATCATGCTTTATAATACAGAGCCATCTATTGAATACATAGAAAATCACATTATATGTTTTTGTAAATTAAGCTTTATGTACATGTGTAAATGAAGCTTTATACTTTAGTGCCATCTATTAGATAATTATGAAAGTATTATTTTGATCTACTGCGCATGCTCGTATTTATTGATTTTTTGGATTTTGCTATTCCATATGTGCCGGTATAGATTTTTTGTTATGTATAAACAATATAGGCTTTTAGGGGCACATTAAAAGTTCAACATGGAAGAACGGGAAACAATAATAATTAAGACTTTTTGTTTTATTGCAGTTATATTTAGTAAAAAAAACATTTATTTAAACAATGGATATACAAATAAATAACATTTCTTATATGTGCAATAATTCTTATCCAAATATTTTGAATGGTCCATTTTGTTTTTTTAGTAAATGACGTATTTGTACATTAACTTGTAAATAAATAATTATTAAGAATTAATATTTAATACAATATCCCTATTAAAATTAATTTATACTAGAACAATAACTTTAAATAAATTTGTAAAAAAGGTCCTTATGTCTTGTACTAATGAATAAATCGATATTTTATAAATTATTTGGTATAAAAAAATTATTCAGTAAAAAATGTATTTAATACAAATGAAATCTTGAAACGTGTATCGTTAATAACATTTATTAAACAATACAATTTTCAAAAATTGTTGTATTATTGATTTAAACAAAAAATCGATATATTTGTGTTTCATTAGCCCAAAACGATATTTGTAGTGACATCTGTGTCAATATCGTGGAACTACTATTTATTTATTTATTTAATAAACAATCCAACAAATTTATTTTATTATATTTTCTTGACTATATTTTTCAGTTTCATGTATTAGAAATTAATAACAACCAATGTTTTATGAATTGTTAATAACAATTTTATAACCTTAAACGTCAAATGACATATGATGAACAATTGTTAATAACAAATGTACAACATGTGAAGAACGGGAAACAATAATAATTGACTTTTTGTTTTATTGCAAAGTTATATTTGATAAGAAAACATTTGTTTAAACAATGGATGTACGAATAAATAACATTTCAGATCCTGACAACTAGTTTCCAATAAATATATAAAACAAACCGGTTCGTGAACAAGAATCGCACTTGAAACCGGTTTCGGATCAAATATTAAGCTTACACCGATTTGGGATTAAGTACTAAACTTTCAAACCGGTTTAAGACGAGAACTAGTTAAGTAAACCGGTTTGTAACGTAATAAACCGGTTTCAAGAAAGTATCGATATTAAAACCGGTCTGACATCAAATACTAAATTTGAAACCGGTTTCACAGCAAGTACTCGATTTGAAAAACTGGTTTTTAGATGAAAACCAGTTAAAATAATGAGTTCTCATAACACTATAGAAGATCTGGCGAAGACAATACCAACTGCTCTAAATTGTGCTATTTTCTGAAAGCATACAATTAAACTAGGCCACATTACTAGTGCTGTATAGATTTTTGCAAAGATTCTGCAGCTTTCAATGCCTCTTAAACGAAATGGACATAGCATTATTTCATGTATTATGTTACGGTATGTATATTTGTATATAATAATCAATACATAGCATTATTATTATCATTGTATAAGTTTTTCTATAGAATGCCAAATCAGATGATTACAAGATCCTATTAAATGCAAACATTACAATTGTTTGGAGTTGTCTAGCGAATAATATTGTTGTTTAAGGGATGAAATTTCGCAGTACTAAACTTCGGGGGTTGTTTTTATGTAGACGAAGAATGTGGGACGAATCAAAGAAGACAAAATACAAACAGATGACATCAAACAACAAAATAATGATAAATAACCTTTAATAACACTAGATGGATAATGTTAGTGTTACATTAATATTTTAGTACAAGTATTTAGTATAATTTTACTCAGTGCTTCACGCTGAATCTGCTGATGTATAATTTATTAACTTTTAATGAAAATTTTGTATTGAAAATTGTAACTGAAAAAATCCAAGAATGCCAGATGAAATGTATAAGTTATTAGCGATATATTATAGTTATAATTTATGAATTTTATATTTTTATACTCAGAATTTTGTGCTGAATCTTCTGATGTTTAACACATTAACTTTTTATGAAAATTTGGTGAAGAAAAATTAATAAAAAAAATGTAGGTGCCATGTCAGTGTTATACATTATAATTTTTATTTATTTTGTATTGTATATATATTTCTGTAAACTATATTATTAGCATAATGTTTACAATATGTTATAGTTAACAATTATTGTATATAATATTAATAAACAATGAAATACTTTTATTCTGTACACTCTGTAAAGTATATAACAAAATATGGTATTTATTATAATAAAAAATCTGATGTGGCCAACACAAAACCTCCCGCTATTGATTTTTTATTAATTTAAATACATACTTACGTATTTACTACCGCTGCAAACTGTTCCATTGCAGAAAACTATTGCTTTATTTACTATTTTCTTTTTAAAATGTCACTATTATTAATTTGAAGTGATTAGTTTTTTGACAGTGACATTAACTGTCAGTTACATTCATTTGAAATATGAACTGTGTAACAAACGAATTATTGTGTCTTAGGCTTCGCGACTAATAAAAAAAATTATTTTTAAATTTATGTGTAAATTATATAGAAAAAGTATTAATGTATTCCAGTAGAAAATTCAACAATCTTTAATTTTCATAAGACATAATAAAATGCGAAAAAATGGCATTTAATGGTATTTTTTGAAGAAAAACCATTATGAGCTTCAGGTAAAGTGTCATTTCCGGTTATCCGATTTACACCAAAATCTAATGGCTTCTATTCATATTAGAATGGGATGGAAATACAAGGTTTCAGAATTTTCTGAATGATAGTATTTGAGTTAGAGTGAAGACAAAATCCCTACACATACACACACACATACATACACACATACACACACACACATACACACATACACACATACACACATACACACATACAGACATCATCGTGAAAATGTTAAAAATGGATTCTAGGGAACTTAAAACGTGGTCATTTACTAAAATCTCGATATGAGATTTTTAGCACGATCCCTATACCTCCCTTACCAAGGGTAGCGGGAGGTAAAAATGGATAATATGTACAATATTATATTTATTTAACCTCTTAATTACATATAATAACAATATTTAATTGAAAAATTATTGTATGTGGTCAAATTTTGAAGAAATTCCAATGTACATTTTATGGTATTTAAGCGCAAGCGCCAGTCATATTTTGTATTCCATAAATAATTTGTTGCTATCACACAAGACGTATTCAGGAAATTTTCTTCTATTCAATATTTCCGTACATATTCTTAAATAAACAAATTTGATCATTTATTTTGTATTTTTTATAAACTATTGTGTTATCCTTGTTGAAATACATATAAATTTTGGCCCAAAAAATTGTTAAACATGTTCTGTAGACAATAATTTTTAATTACAGTTCTGGATTTTATGAAGGTCAGATTTGCTGAAATACACGTGGAGACATCTTGCGGCAGATATAACAAACGTCAAATAAAATTGACAAAGAAAGGAATTATAATAAACATAAAATCATGTATCAAACTATATTTTAATTATCAATTTATTTGAAATGATAAATTTAGCAAGTTTTCCATTTCTCATTTGATTAATAATCAAATGACATAGTTCATAAGTTTTATCATAGAGTACAGCAGCAGTATTGTTTTGGTATTAATAATTTTGAGAAAATCCATTTTTTGGCTAAACTAATAACATTTCGCCCAAGTTTGTCATAAGAAAAAATATTTGTAATTAAAAATAAAAAGCAGTTTTGTTGAAACTTTTTTTTATATTCGTTTTAATTTCAGATATAATGAATAAAAATAAAAATCAATTTTTTTCTCACAAACAAATTTTTTTACAAACTCTATTTATTATTTAATTCTAAATATATTTTATCTAATAATTTATTTTATTTACGTATAGTTCTTAAGAATATGTTTTTTCATATATCTCCTACCCAGAAATGGGTATATATTGACCACACGAAAATGATTGGATACGGAATTTTTTCTATAGCACCATTAGATTCCACGTACTTTCTATATAAATATCCCAGTTTTCAAAGTAATACAAGATTCTGAATGCTACACCTTTAGGGTCAATGACCTCTGAAACTTTTATGTTGATATTACTAAATTATCTTATGTAATATTTTAACAAAAATTAGTTGACATGTGTATTATGACCCAAAGAATCGATTTTCCGTAAAATTAAATTCGCACCCTCAACCCTTAATTGAGTAGATACTCGCCACCCAAAATTGGGTAGATATAATCTATTTTCGACTTCACCATCAGATTCTTCGTATATCTTTACACAAATACACCGAATTTCAAATTTTTTTATCAAAGGAATTCCAAATAAACACACTTTGAACTTTTCAGCAAATCTTTGAATTTTCAGTGCGCAAGCTACGCGTCGGACGCCGACAAGTTTCCTGAAATTTAGGGCAAATACAAGTTCAAATATTTAGTATATCCTTCAGCGAAAATTAACAAAAATTAGTATACATATGTATTTTGACACGAGGAATCGATTTTTAATAAAATTAAACCCCTATCTTCAACCCTTAAATATGTAGTTATATAATACCCGAAACTGGGTAAAGATACAAACCTGTCGACTTGACCATTAAATTCTACGAATTTTTTTATATAAGTTTGTTAATTTTCTGAATTATTGTACGAGTTGCTTAAACTATTAAAAAAAATTAAAATGATGAAAACTGTATAATGGAAACTATTTTAATTTGTTCTCAACTATGTGCAATTTATTCAGAATTACCGGAAACTGTTTAAAATTATTTTCAATTATTCTCGAAAATTTAATCAGAACTAAATATTTTCAACTTTTCAGCCACATCAATTACGCCTGCTTTGCTAGAATCATTTATATTGATTTTACGATCTCAATCAATTTATTAGTTAAAATTTTTAAATACAGTTGTCAGCACATGTTAAATTCTTGTATAATTGTAATTAATTCATAGATGGCTCTAAAGTATAAAGCTGCATATACACATGTACATAAAGCTTGATTTACAAAAACATAAAATGTGATTTTATATGTGATCAATAGAGGGCCCTGAATTATAAAGCTTTGTGTATATAAAGCTGGATTTACACAATAAATACTATGTGATAATTTTATAGAAGTCGAACGGAAACGTGCGAATAGAAAAGAAAATCAGTGCTTCTCATGATACAGCACAAAGTTATTAATCGGCAGGCATATATTGTTGTCATTGTTGTAATTAATTATTGTCTATTATTTCCTCTTTATTTAATATAAATTTATTATTATTTCTAAATAATAGTAGTAGTAAATAGATCAAAGATTTTTATTCGAACATTTTTTTTTATAAAAAAATAAAAAAAATAGCTGGTCGGGGAATCGAACCCAAAACCTTTGGGTCCATAGGCCGTTATGCTAACCATTATATCACGGTAGATTTTTAGAGATCGTTTCATATTACATGATAAAAAGCTGAAATCATCATGGCATATGGAATAACAAAATCCAAAAAATCAACAAATGCGAGCATGCGCAGTAGATCAAAATAATACTTTCGTAATTATCTCATAGATGGCACTAAAGTATAAAGCTGCATTTACACATGTACATAAAGCTTGATTTACAGAAACATAAAATGTGATTTTATATATGATCAATAGAAGGCCCTAAATTATAAAGCTTCATTTACATATGTATATAAAGCGTGATTTACAGAAACATATTAAATGTAATTTTATATTTATGGTCAGACTGCACGTTCGTAAAAGCAATTTTCAAATCATTTCTATGTAATTAAAAATACAATAAAATACTATGAGATAATTTTATAGAAGTCGAACGGAGACATGCGAATAGAGAAGAAAATCAGTGCTTCTCATGATACAGCACAAAGTTGTTATTCAGAAGGCATATATTATTGTCATTGTCTATTATTTCCTCTTTATTTAACATAAATTTATTATTATTTCTAAATAATTGTAGTAGTAAATAGATCATAGATTTTTAAAATTCGAACATTTTTTTTTTTTATAAAAAAATAAAAAAATAGCTGGTCGGGGAATCGAACTCAAAACCTTTGGGTTCATAGGCCGATATGCTAACCGTTATACCACGGTAGATATTTAGAGATCGTTTCATATTACATGATAAAAAGCTGAAATCATCATCGCACATGGAATAGCAAAATCCAAAAAATCAATAAATGCGAGCATGCGCAGTAGAACAAAATAATACTTTCGTAATTATCTCATAGATGGCACTAAAGTATAAAGCTGCATATACACATGTACATAAAGCTTAATTTACAAAATCATAAATGTGATTTTAATGTCATCAATAGATGGCCCTGAATTATAAAGCTTTATTTACATATGTATATAAAGCTGGATTTACACAATCATGTAAATGTAATTTTATATTTATAGTCAGACTGCACGCATATAAAAGTAATCTTCAAATAATTTCTACGTTATTAAAAATACAATAAAATACTATGAGATAATTTTATAGAAGTCGAACGGAGATATGCGAATAAAGAAGAAAATATTTTTTTTTAATCAGTGCTTTTCATGATACAGCACAAAGTTATATTTGTTTTAATCGGATTGCAAGTATTGTTGTAATTAATTATTGTCAATTATTTCCTTTTTATTTAATATAAAGCTATTATTATTTCTAAATGATTGTAGTAGTAAATAGAACATAAATTTTTTAAATTTAAAAAATAAAAAACTAGATGGTCGGGGAATCGAACCCAAAACCCTTGGGTCCAAAGGCCGGCATGCTAACCGTTATACCACGGTAGAAATTTAGACAATGATTCATATTACATGATAAAAAGCTGAAATCATTAATTCTCCATTTGCAAATCTTTATATTTATGGCTTATGCTTAATTATATTTTTAGATCTGTGAACACTTTCATAAGAATCTATTGTTCATATCGTTATTTTTATACTTACTTACTTAATCCTGCACCTTTCTACCCTCACGGGTGTAAGGCGTTACCCCGGCCTGCGGGGGAAGGGGTTGAGTTCTGATTTGTTGGTCTTCTCCATATTTTTTTCCACTCTGCTCTATCTTGTGTTATTTTTATTATTATGTATAATTTTATTTTGATTTTCGGAGCTGTGAATGAGGTTTTACGATGCAAATCAAATAGAACGTACTTTAGCTATGGAATATGTCTAAATTTATGCTATCCTATTAAAAAAATATAACTATGTGTTGTATCTTGCGAAGCACTGATTGAAAACAAAATTTTTCTTCTTTATTCGGATGTCTCCGTTTGACTTCTATACAATTGTCTCATAGTATTTTATTGTATTTTAATAACAGAAAATATTTTTTTTTATATGAGTGTGGAAATTAAGCTTTATATTACAGTGCTATCTGATCATTTATATAAAATTACATTTTATATGTATGTGTAAATCAAGCTTTAGATACATGTGTAAATCAAGCTTTATAATACAGGGCCACCTATTGATCACATATAAAATCACATTTTAAGTTTTTGTAAATTAAGCTTTATGTACATGTGTAAATGAAGCTTTATACTTCTGTGCCATCTATTAGATAATTATGGAAGTATTATTTTGATCTACTGCGCATGCTCGTATTTATTGATTTTTTGGATTTTGCTATTCCATATGTGCCGGTATAGATTTTTTGTTATGTATAAACAATATAGGCTTTTAGGGGCACATTAAAATTTCAACATGAGAGAACGGGAAACAATAATAATTAAGACATTTATTTAAACAATGGATATACAAATAAATAACATTTCATATATGTGCAGTAATTCTTATCCAAATATTTTGAATGGTCCGTTTCGTTTTTTTATTAAATGACATATTTGTACATTAACTTGTAAATAAATAATTATTAAGAATTGTTATTTAATACAATATCCCTATTAAAATTAATTTATACTAAAACAATAACTTTAAATAAATTTGTAAAAAAGGTCCTTATGTCTTGTACTAATGAATAAATCGATATTTTATAAATTATTTGGTATAAAAAAATTATTCAGTAATATATGTATTTAATACAAATGAAATCTTGAAACATGTAACGTTAATAACATTTATTAAACAATACAATTTTCAAAAATGGTTGTATTGATTTAAACAAAAAAATCGATATATTTGTGTTTCATTAGCCCAAAACGATATTTGTAGTGACATCTGTGTCAATATCGTGGAACTACTATTTATTTATTTATTTAATAAACAATCCAACAAATTTATTTAATTATATTTTTTGATTATATTTTTCATTTTCATGTATTAGAAATTAATAACAACCA
This sequence comes from Ophonus ardosiacus, assembly GCA_943142095.1. Classification (NCBI taxonomy): domain Eukaryota; kingdom Metazoa; phylum Arthropoda; class Insecta; order Coleoptera; family Carabidae; genus Ophonus; species Ophonus ardosiacus. Next base: position 12,306,241 of record OW964841.1, on the reverse strand, counting down.
ATGTTTTGTTAATTGTTAATAACAATTTTATAACCTTAAACGTCAAATGACATATGATGAACAATTGTTAGTAACAAATGTACAACATGAGAACAACGGGAAACAATAATAAAGACTTTTTGGTTTATTGCCAAGTTATATTTGATAAGAAAACATTTGTTTAAACAATGGATGTACGAATAAATAACATTTCAGATCCTGACAACTAGTTTCTAGTAAATATATAAAACAAACCGGTTTGTGAACAAGAATCGCACTTGAAACCGGTTTCGGATTAAGTACTAAATTTTCAAACCGGTTTTCAGACGAGAACTAGTTAAGTTAACCGGTATTGTAACGTAATAAACCGGTCTTCAAGGAAGTATCGATATTAAAACCGGTCTGACATCAAATACTAAATTTGAAACCGGTTTCACAGCAAGTACTAGACTTGAAAAACTGGTTTTTAGATGCAAACCAGTTAAAATAACGAGTTCTCATAACATTACAGAAAATCTGGCGAAGAGAATACCAACTGCTCTATATTGTGCTATTTTCTGGAAGCATACAATTAAACTAGGCCACTTTACTAGTGCTTGTTTTGCACTTTTATAACAACACTTTTGGTTCATTTTATAGATTTTTGCAAAGATGCTACAGCTTTCAATGCCTCTTAAACCAAATTGACATAGAAATACCTCATGTATTATGTTACGGTGTGTATATTTCTATATAATAATTAATACAAAGCAGTATTATTATCATCGTATAAGTTTTTTTTTATAGAATGCCAAATGAGATGATTACAAGGTCCTATTAAATGCATACATTGCAATTGTTTGGAGTTGTCTAGCGAAGAATATTGTTGTTTAAGGGATGAAATATCGCAGGACTAAACTCCGGGGGTTGTTTTATGAAGACGAAGAATGTGGGACGAATCAAAGAAGACAAAACACAAACAGATGACATCAAACAACAAAATAATGATAAATAACCTTTAATAAAACTAGATGGATAATGTTAGTGTTACATTAAAATTTTAGTACAAGTATTTAGTATCATTTTACTCAGTGCTTCACGCTGAATCTGCTGATGTATAATTTATTAACTTTTAATGAAAATTTTGTATTGAAAATTGTAACTGAAAAAAATCCAAGAATGTCAGATGAAATGTATAAGATATTAGCGATATATTATAGTTCTAATTTATGAATTTTATATTTTTATACTCAGAATTTTGTGCTGAAACTTCTGATGTATAACACATTAACTTTTTATGAAAATTTATTGAAGAAAAATTAAAACAAAGAAATGTAGGTTTCATGTCAGTGTTATACATTATAATTTTTATTTATTTTGTATTACATGTTTATTTCTGTAAACTATACTATGAACATATTGTTTACAATATGTTATAGTTAACAATTATTGTATATAACATTAATAAACAATGAAATATTTTTATTCTGTACACTCTGTAAAGTATATAACAAAATATGGTATTTAGTATAATAAAAAATGGATAATATGTACAATATTATATTTATTTAACCTCTAAATTACATATAATAACAAGATTTAATTGAAAAATTATTGTATGTGGTCAAATTTTGAAGGAATTCCAATGTACATTTTCTGGTATTTAAGCGCCAGCGCCAGTCATATTTTGCATTCCATAAATAATTTGTGGCTATCACACAAGACGTATTCAGGAAATTTTCTGCTAGTCAATATTTCCGTATATATTCTTAAATAAACAATTTTGATCATTTATTTTGTATTTTTCATAAACTATTGTCTTATCCTTGTTGAAATACATATAAATTTTGGCCCAAAAAACTGTTAAACATGTTCTGTAAACAATAATTTTTAATTACAGTCCTGGTTTTTATGGAGGTAAGATTGATCGATCGAAAAATCAATAATTCTGATCATGCGCAGTAAATCAAATTATTTTTTAATGAATGGTGCGTGAGAGTAACTGTATTTTAATGAGCGATGAGTGGCAGTTTTGAACAATGATTTATTAAAAATCAATACAATCGATTATATACGGTATATTCGTATATTAAATTGAAATATTAAGTAAACAATACCAAGTAATATGTGGACAAATGTATTTTGATACGAGAAATCGTTTTTTTATAAAATTAAATTCCGATCTTAAACCCTTAAATGGGTACATATATTCTGCCCAAAAGTGGGTGGAGATACAAACCTGTCGACTTCGTCACTAAAATCTACGTATTTTTTAATGTAAGTACACAAATTTTCAGAATTATTGTACGAATGGTTTAAGCCGTAATAAGAAAACTATTTAAAATGGTAAAAACCGAAATTTTTCTGGTCAACGACATTTAAAAATTTATTAATTAAATGGCCTTTTGTTGAAATATATTAATAAAATTTGGTACACATATGTATTTTAACCCATGGAATCTATTTTTAATTAAATTAAAACCGTACCACCCGCTAATTAATTGGTAGATTAATGGGTTGAGAAACAAATTTGTCGATAGCGCCTTTGGATCCTATGTACTTCTGACGATCTTACGAATACAATATTTAAATGAAAAATTATTGAATGTGATCAAATTTTGTAGAAATTTCAATGTACATTTTATGGTATTTAAGCGTCAGCGCCAGTCATATTTTGCATTCCATAAATAATTTGTTGCTATCACATAAGACGTATTCAGGAAATTTTCTGCTTGTCAATATTTCAGTATATATTCTTAAATAAACAAGTTTGATCATTTATTTTATATTTTATATAAACTATTGTCTTATCCTTATTGAAATACATATAAATTTTGGGCCAAAAAATTGTTAAATATGTTCTGTAGATAATAATTTTTAATTACAGTCCTGGATTTTATGAAGGTCAGATTTGCTGAAATACACGTGGAGACATCTTGTAGCAGATATAACAAACGTCAATTAAAATTGACAAAGAAAAGCGTATTTTAATTATAATAAACATAAAATCGTGTATCAAACCATATTTTAATTATTAATTTATTTAAAATAATAAATTTAACAAGTTTTCCATCTGTCATTTGATTAATAATCAAATGACATATATAGTTCATAAGTTTTATCATAGAGTACAGTAGCAGTATTGTTTTGGTATTAATAATTTTGAGAAAATTCGTTTTTTGGCTAAACTAATAATATTTCGCCCAAGTTTGTCATAAGAAAAAATATTTGTAAATAAAAATCAAAGGCAGTTTGGTTGAAACTTTTTTTATATTCGTTTTAATTTCAGAGATAATGAATAAGAATAAAAATCAATTTATTTCTCACAAAATTTTTCACAAAATAATTTTTGAAAAAAACTATTTATTATTTAATTCTAAATATATTTTATCTAATAATTTATTTTATTTACTTATAATTCTTGAAAAAAGCTGTAAATTTAATATAAAAAAAATTATAATTTTGTTTTTTTGTTCACCGCTTTGCCAAATTTTTACCGCTTGTTCAAAAGAGTTGAAATTTAGATCAAATATATTCCAAACCTTCACTAATCCATCCCTGAAAACAGATTTAAAATATTTTTCCCCATTTTGAAATTATAACTTTTTAAAGACAGGGCCGTCATAAAATAAAATTAACTAACAAAAAATTACAACTTTTATTTTGACATGGGTGAATAAAAAAATATATAAATCCAAAATGGAGGCAGATATTTCAATTCTGTTTTCAGTGGTAGATAAAGGAAGGATTGAAGTATATTTGAGCCAAATTTCAACCTATTTGGTTAAGCGATAAAAAATTGGCAAAGCGGTAAATTTGATACAAAAAATTTTATAATTTTTTTTTGTGTTTACCGCTTTGCCAAAATTTTACCGCTTGTCCAACAAGGTTCAAATTTGGGTCAAGTATACTCCGCACCTTTCCTAATATACATCTGAAAACAGATTTAAAGTATCTGTTTTATTTTGAAATTATAACTTTTTAAAAACAGGGCCGTCATAAAATGAAATTAACTAACAAAAATTACAACTTTTATTTTGACATGGGTGGATAAAAAAATATATAAATCAAAAACAAAGGCAGATATTTCAATTTTGTTTTCAGTGGTAGATAAAGGAAGGATTGATGTATATTTGAGCCACATTTCAACCTTTTTGGTTAAGCGATAAAAAAATGAGCAAAGCGGTAAATTTGATACAAAAAATTCTATATTTTTTTTGTGTTTAACGCTTTGCCAAATTTTTACCGCTTGTCTAACTAAGTTCAAATTTGGGTCAAATATACACCACACCTTTACTAATATATCTCTGAAAACAGATTTAAAATACCTGTTTTGATATTGAAATTATAACTTTTTAAAGACAGGGCCGTCATAAAATGAAATTAAATAACAAAAATTACAACTTTTATTTTGACAATGGTGGATAAAATAATATTTAAATCAAAAACAAAGAAAGATATTTTAATTCTGTTTTCAATGTTGGATAAAGGAAAGATTGAAGTATATTTGAGCCAAATTTCAACCTATTTGGTTAAGCGGTAAAAAATTGGCAAAGCGGTAAATTTGATACAAACAATTTTATAAATTTTTTGTGTTTATCGCGTTGCCAAATTTTTACCGCTTATCCAACAAAGTTAAAATTTGAGTCAAGTATACTCCAAACCTTCCCTAATCTATCTCTGAAAACAGATTTAAAATATCTGATTCCATTTTGAAATTATATTTTTTTAAACATAGGGCCGTCATAAAATGAAATTAACTAATAAAAATTACAACTTTTATTTTGACATGGGTGGATAAAAAAATATATAAATCAAAAATGGAAACAGATATTTTAATTCTGTTTTCAGCGGTAGATAAAGGAAGGATTGAAGTATATTTGACCTGAATTTCAACTTTTTTAGTTAAGCGATAAAAAATGGGCAAAGCGGTAAATTTGATACAAAAAATTGTATAATTTTTTTTTGTGTTTACCGGTTTTCCAAATTTTTACCGCTTGTTCAAGAAAGTTGAAATTTAGGTCAAGTATACTCCAAACCTTTCCTAATCTATCTCTGAAAACAGATTTAAAATATCTGTTTTCATTTTGAAATTATAACTTTCTAAAGACAGGGCCGTCATAAAATAAAATTAACTAACAAAAAATTACAACTTTTATTTTGACATGGGTGGATAAAAAAATATATTAATCAAATACGGAGGCATATATTTTAATTCTGTTTTCAGTGGTAGATAAAGAAAGAATTGAAGTATATTTAAGCCAAATTTCAACCCTTTTGGTTAAGGGATAAAAAATGGGCAAAGCGGTAAATTTGATACAAAAAATTTTATATTTTTTTTTGTGTTTACCGCTTTGCCAAATTTTTACCGCTTGTTCAACAGGGTTCAAATTTGGGTCAAATATGCTTCGAACCTTCCCTAATCGACCATTGAACACAGATTTAAAATATCTGTCTCCATTTTGAAATTATAACTTTCTAAAGACACGGCTGTCATAAAATAAAATTAATAACTAAAAAACTTTTATTTTGACAAGGGTGAATAAAAAAATATGTAAATCAAGAACGGGGGCAGATATTTTAAATCTGTTTTCAGCGATAGATAAGGGAAAGATTGGAGTATATTTGACCTAAATTTCAACCCTTTTGGGCAAGCAGTAAAAATTTGGCAAAGCGGTAAATTTAATATACAAAATTTTATAATTTTGTTTTTGTGTTCACCGCTTTGCCAAATTTTTACCGCTTGTCCAAAAGGCTTGAAATTTGGGTCAAATATACTTCAAACCTTCCCTAATCTATCCCTGAATATAGATTTAAAATAAAATATCTGAATTTTTGATATTCTAAGTATGTGTGTGTGTAAAGTCAGTAAGATATTTGTAAAGAAATGGATATTAATAATTAATTACAAAATATCCGCGTATATTTTTATTCTTTTTAATGTAATACATGATTTTTAAAGATGTTAGAGTATTATATTATTCCTGGGGCACAAGTTATATTTTAAAAAAATATTTTTTTTTAACATTTATTGTGTCCTACAAAGTATTTTATTTTATATTTTTATATTTATTGAATAAAAATACGGTAATTAACTTCAATCAACAAGCTTGGTAACGGAACGAAACCTGTCCGTTCCATTAAAACTATAGGCAAGCTAGCAGCGTGCGACCTGTTTCTGACTCATTTCCTTCCCAGCCTTCGTCCGTATCGCGTGTTCCTTGTGTGCGGAGAGCATGGTATTCCAGACCCAGATCCACCTACGAGGGATGGACTCCAACCCCTGCAGCTGAGCCCAGCAGTAGAGCACCAGGTATTCCTTGAGTAGAAGCAGTATTTCTCCCCAGCACTTGGAAAACGTTATCGTTTATATTGTTGTAGGAAAGGACGCCCGCTCATATTCGTCACAATAAGCTCAGCGAAAGTATATAGCTGCTACAAATAGGCTCGCCGCCCTTAAAGCGAAAGTCTGTAGCTGTAAATATATACTAGTAGCTTTGTGGTTTGGGGCGAAAGGTTAACTATTATTATATTATTATTATTATTATTATTATTATTATATTATTACTATTGAGCGAAGCCCAACTGCAGTTCTTATTATAAAAACCCTGGCCAGGTGGCTGCAGTTGGGTGGATCCGGGGGCGGCGATAACGCAGAGTACACGTGTACGTAAGCGAGAGAATGTAAATCTGCCTAAGCAGGGGGTACTTGGTGCGCGACCATCGCTCCACGGCAGTTACAGTCAAGTAAGGCCCTAGCGGCCGAAATAGGACTGGTGGTCGCGAAGCAGACGATCCCTTGGACAGCGGCCGAAAGTGGATCGAAGGCGGGACATGACGCACAACAAAATGGCCGACAATCTGGCACGGCCAGGTAAATATCGTTCCAAATAAAAATAAAGATGTAAATATTTGATTTTATATTGATAAATGTTTTGTTCAGGTTTCCACTGCGAGTTCGAGTTTGGAGTTGACTGCAGCCAAAAGGGCCTCAAGTACCAGGCACATGGCCCCAAAACAACAGCCAAAAGAGCATCCGGTTCCAGTGAACACGGCCTCAAAACAACAACCAAAAGGGCCTCCACTTCCAGTCAACACGGCCTCAAAACAACAACCAGAAGGGCCTCCACTTGCAATCAACACGGCCCCAAAACAACAACCAGAAGGGCCTCCACTTCCACTTAATCCAGCCCCAAAGCAACGGCGGTGAGAATAATTTTCTGTAGTCAAAATTTATTAATTACAAATAGTTTATTAAAGTCTTTTATAATCTACAGACTTTAATCATCATTAAAATTGTTGTTCACATTGTTATTAATTTGTTAGAAATTTTTGGGAAAAAATAACAAAGTTAACAGCTTAACCACTCGTACACCGTTAAAAATAGGGCCTTAATTGTTTTATATTTGAATTCTATAAAATTGAAATTGTATGTAACCATCAAAAAACTCGTAAAAACCAGTTTAAAAATGCATTAAATTCGAGTTGAAAAACTTACTTTTTCTCAAAAAATTGACAAAATTTAAGAGCGTACCACTCATACACAGTTAAGATAGGTCCTTAATAGATTCAAATTTGAATTCTACAGGGTTGAAATTATATGTAACCATTAAAAAAGTGGTTGAAACGTAATTAAAAATGCATTAAATCCGGGTTCAAAGACTTGGTATTTTTTCTCAATAATTTTACAAAGTTTAGCGACTTACCACTCGTACACAGTTGAAAATAGGGCCTTAATTGTATCAAATTTGAACACTACAGGGTTGAAATTATATGTAACAATTAAAAAAGTGGTTAAAATGCAATTAAAAATGCATTAAATCCATGTATAAAACTTGTAATTTTTCCCCAAAAATTTAACAATATTTAACAGCATACCACTCATACACAGTTACAAATAGGGCCTTAGTTGTATCAAATTTTAATTCTACAGGGTTGAAATTATATGTAACAATTAAAAAAGTGGTTGAAACGTAATTAAAAATACATTAAATCCGGGTTCAAAAACTTGAATTTTTTCTCAATTATTTTACAAAGTTTAGGGACATTCACTGAAAATAGGGCCTTAATTGTTTCAAATTTGAACTCTGTAGGGGTGAAATTATATGCAGCCCTTAAACAAGTGATTAAAACACGATTAAAATTGTATTAAAACCGGTTTTAAAAACATATTTTTTTCCCAAAAATTTGACAAAATTTAACGGTATACCACTCGTTTACAGTTACAAATAGGTCCTTAATTATTTCAAATTTAAACTCTAGAGGGGTGAAATTATATATAACCATTAAACAAGTGATTAAGACACGATTAAAATTGCATTAAATCCGGGTTTAAAAACTTGTAATTTTTTCCCAAAAATTTGACAAAATTTAACGGTATACCACTCGTTTACAGTTACAAATAGGTCCTTAATTATTTCAAATTTAAACTATAGAGGGGTGAAATTATATGTAACCATTAAACAATTGATTAAGACACGATTAAAATTGCATTAAATCCGGGTTTAAAAACTTGTAATTTTTTCCCAAAAATTTGACAAAATTTAACGGTATACCACTCGTACACAGTTACAAATAGGTCCTTAATTATTTCAAATTTGAACTCTATCGGGGTGAAATTATTTGTGACAATTAAACAAGTGATTAAAACACTATTAAAATTGCATTAAATCCGGGTTTAAAAACTTTTTTCCCAAAAATTTGACAAATTTAACGGCATACCACTCGTACACAGTTACAAATAGGGCCTTAATTCTTCCAAAATCATATTCCCCCGATGTTTAAAATTCTTTTAACAATGATTAAAGTTTATTAAAGTTTTTTGATGATGATTAAAGTATTGTAGAATAAGTTTAAATTGTTGTTGACATTGTTACTGACTTGTTAGTGTTTTTTCAGGGCACCAGCGTCATGTCCCGGGTTCCAGAGCTACGGGGTCCAGCGGCAGAGTATGAATGTTGTGTGTGAGGGCCCTCAGACTGAATGGTGTGTGCTGTATGTTGCATTAATCATTAATCATTTCCCTTTCCTTTCTGGTCGGCCGGCCCCTCTGCCTAGTGGAGGGACCTTGACGCGGTGGCAGAGCTTAACCATCCCCTAAATTGGGGGTGGGACAAACGACTCCACAAATCTTTCAATCATTTCAATGTTTTAAATGTGTTATGTATTCTTATGTTCACAGGAAAGAAAAACAACAAGAAGAAATAAATATATTGTATAATAAATAAAGCATTGTTAAATTAATATGTATTTATTTCCCTATCCTAAACCGCCCTAAAATAAGGCCCCTTCAGGGTAGAAAAGGGTCGGTGAACTACTAGCGACACCATACCGCAATTTGGGGTGTGTGTCCCTGCTAAATTGCTAAGCGGTTACTGTCCGCGCTAAGTAGTTCATCGTAAGCAACCCGCATTACACATATGTTAAGTGGATCGCGTGCTATTTAAATAAATGTCATCCCGGCGTCATTTTACCCATTTCTGGGTGTGCCAATCTGCTTTGTACATGTCAAAATAGGCCTTCTGTATATCGTGTGGACCTCCCTAAATGTTATTTCATTTCTAGGGGCTTCTTCAACGTGTCTGTTTCACTTTCTTCAAACCTATATGTAAAGGGTATGTTTTATTATTATTCAAAATGTTTATTTGTAGGATAGTATAGGTATATAACATCGATTATTGGGGCCCTGAAACAAGATTTTAAAGCTGTATTGTTCATCATTTTCCGCTAGTGTTACAACAATCATTTCGCATAAAGGTTACAAATAAATTCAAACCAGACAACAAAGTAAGTATAAAAATTTATTTATTTTATTACAAATACATGATACAATGTTATATATACTTAAATATTAATATTTTGCAGCTTAAATTATTATATTTCAATAATATTTTTACTAATTCACTGTTTTTTCTTTACAGTTGGGTGGCAACACTGAAACAATCTGTTCGTTATTCTACGCTGACAGTTGAACGAAGTTACTCCGCGAAGTCGCGTTCGGTGTTTTAAAATATTAATATGTGCGGAAATATTGCAAGAACAATAGAAAATTTATGTGAAATTCAAAGATAAAGTGTTAATCTAACGTTTCTAATAATAATTTTTACGGGAATCGCAATTTAAATGAGTGAAAATAATGAACTATGTGTGCCGTCTTTGGGAATCGTCGAAGTAGCATTATGTAAGTATGTATTAGTTGTTTATTGATATTTAAATAATTCTAAATGTATTTCAAACTATGAAAAACATTCCTTTCGTAGTAATTCTTATAATTCAAATTGTATTTCTCATGATTTCATACATTTTAAGGTGATTAGAATATCTTATAAATGTGTTTGTATTTATATCTCAAGCATAAATTCAATTACAAAATGGCAAATTTTGTATGTAAAACATACAAAAATGTCTATATTTTACGTTGAAATACATATATTGCTATTTTATAGTGATTTTCCATATAAAATCCAAGATTTAGTTTGTTGAAAACCGTCTCAAACTTGTACGTTCCGTAGATTGTTGCATGATTGCAAACTTTGGAAAAGTTCGTACGGTTTTATTTCTTTATATTGTAAAAATATTATTTTAATAGTGAAATATTGTTGTATATTGTTGCAAATTAGCAACAATGGTAAGTTTAAACAATAGTTTAACTATTTTAATAGTTATTTTTGCTGATAACATGTTCTTATTGCAATATTTCAATTTTAAAATATTGTTTTCTTTGTTCCAGTGGCGTACCAGAGCTGTTTTGGGGGTCGCTGTTTGCTGGTAGCCGAGCTGTGTTCATCAATGTAAGTCGTTATAATATGTGCCTCTCTTCACTGTCGCTTTTTTGCTATTTTTTTCAGCTTAACACAAAAGTAAATTCATTTTTCTCCTGAAAATATGATTTATGTTGTTGAATTTAATTCAAATAATCATATTTTCTTCTTTATTTCTTTTCCGAGGCACATTGTGAATGTCTATCTATGTTATTAACATCGGGCGTCGTTACTCGTTACAATATCGTAAATAAATCGACGAAACTTATAGAAATAATTAACTTTTCTAATTTTTGAATTAGTTTAATTGAATGTCCGTTCGTTCAGTGATAGGTTTCTTCCCCAAAAAAATGTATTTGTTTAAATTAATATTTAACCAAGTACAGTTTACAATACAGGGTTCCAGTGAAGTTTCCAAGGAGTGTAAAGGCTGGTTTAAGTCTTTGATTCTACAACAGGGCTTTTCTAAAGCTTTGTTTAAGGCTTTAAGAACTTTAAGGCCAATATACAACCACCAGAAGGCAGCAAATAGTTAGAATTATTTTAGTTATTAAAATCGCGATTAATTTTTTGCTAATATTAGATTCAAATTAAATTCACTTGCATTTTAAAGTAAGGATTAAATATAATTAAAGTTTCGTCGATACTTTTTCGGGTTCGGATCGGTTTCCGCGATATTTAAGGACAGGGTAGCGTAGTTTTTATTTGAAGTGTCTACCCCATTATTTACATTATTAAAGATATGTTGAATGACGTAGCTGCCAGTGGCAATCAAAACGTGAACTATTGTATTAAAAAATACAAAATAGTGAAGGACCTCATTGTATAATTTATTTAAAGACGTACACATATTTTAATATTTAAATTTATTTAATTTTGATTCAATAATTTTATTAATTTTGTAGTAAATAATTAAAGAATGGACACTTCATTTAGAAACGAAACTACATTTATCAATGATCTATAGCACCGGCTGTAGATCGAAAAAACATTAGATTTTTCGCGATTTCAGGTGAGGAAAACATCAGTTGAAGAAAGAAGAACCCCCTTTCTCTGCATGCATTTGCTTTTTTTCAGTTTTCCTCTTTACTATCCAAGCAGCTCTTTCTAGTATGCCCCTGTTAGATTAAAATCAATTTCCCAAGAACGACTGGGACCCATTGGGCAAACTTAGTCGTTCTTTTCGCTGCTCCCCTCTGGGATAGGACAGTGGGGCCTCTGGGAAGGACGCCTGTACCTACACTATGGGCCGCCGGACTGAGTAACCCCCTGTACTGATTCCCAGTTTTTGAATAGATATAAATGCATGCATTTTCGACGCCTCACGGGCACTCATCGCTGGCATGGAGAGTGCACCACAGGAGGCACTCTTGTGCCATTCAAACAGATACACTAAATTATAGTTAGAGTTAGTTTAAGTTTACAGTTTTAAATTGGTATATCATTAGTTTACTTGGGGTTAAATTTTTAATTTGCAGTTTAAACTTAGTATAATTGGTTCACTTGCATTTTAAAGTATTAGTTTGCAGTCTAAAATGATTACAATTACATAGTTTATTTACAGTTTTAAATAGTTTCAATAAGTTTTGCGTGCATTTTAAAATATTAGTTTATAGTTTTAACTTATTAAATTGTAGTTACACACACTTGCTTTTGTATTAATTTTGCAAAAACACACACACATACACAAAATAATATATCTATTAAAGTTAATAGATACATGAAAAAAATTCGTTTTTAGTATTCGCGTTAGCTTTTGAATAATTTTTCCGTTCGTCGCCGCGATTTCGTCCGTATATATTGTTGATTTCTTATGTATTTATGTACGTATATTATATATTTATGCATGTGTGTTATGTATATGTATATTATGGTTAGGGCGTGAGCAGTTTCAACGGGGCCTCCTGATCTAACTTTTCCCTTTCAGGTGCCGGGCCGTTAGGCGGTTGGGCGTCTAGCGGTATTCGGCCCCTTTCCTTTCTCGCTGCAACTAAATTTGTGGGCTTGAAAGAGCGTTAACCGGGCTTGGGTGCTTACTCAGAATGCTCCGGCTTCATTGCACGATAAGCACCCAAGTTCCGGGGCCTGGTCTGCCACACTCGCGGTGGTGCGAACCTAGCCATTTCGATGGCGGAGGAAGACCCTAGGGACGTACACATTTTACACAACTCAACACCGTCGTTGAGTACACATTGTTAGGTTCCCTCATTTTAATATGTATATGTATGTTTACTTTTCAGTTTTATCAGGAGGCCCACACCATCATTTATTTATTTATTTATTTATTTATGTTTTCCATATGTATGTATTTATGTGTATTTCTTAACTAAAATGTTAGGTAGGATGTATAAAAACAATAATAATTAATAATAAATTAACTAATTGCGGTAAAATATAACTAAAACTGCGTCGAAAACGTCGAAAATTTCAAATAAACTTCAAAAAAATAATGTAGATTTTCTCTTTCAGGATTTCCTCACCTTCACAAATAGTTGAAGACAAATATTAACGACATTTTTGTTACAGAATTTCTGGACATCAAAAGTAGATTTATTTTCTATCTAATAAAAAAAAGGTTTCGAAAACTAGAAGAAATAGGGACACGTCATGTTCATATTTGAATTCAGGAGGGACGTTTTCAAAAGAAAAAGTTAGTTTCAGAATTTCAGGATAGCTGAAACATATTTAAATACATCGTTTTCTGCATAAACACTACTGTTCGTATGTTGCACTCTATATACTAAATTAAGAAATTAGTACACCACTTTTATGCTTTTAACAGTGAATAGTGGAACGCAGCCAATATTCAATAGTTCAGCGTTTTCCTGCGGGATGGCGCTAGGTGTTTAAATGTTAACTTTAAACAATTCAGTAGTCCACTAAAAATTCGATCACCCTGTATTTAAATTTAAAGTATCATTTTCTCTTAATTCAAGCATGCTGATTACGGGAAAAATAATGAAAAAAATCTCTAGGCCTTAGTTTTCAAAATAGAAATTTTTATTTTTAAAGCGAAATTGACAATATATTTTGAGTTTGACGGACTATAACTAATGAATGGTAAACGATACTTTAACGGGCGTTGCGCCATTCGATTCTATGGACATTTCTACATATGTTTACCAATTTTGAATAACTGTGTCTAGCTAGTATAGTAAGAGTAAGCAAAAATGAAAAAAATGGTAACTTTAAACAATTCAGTAGTCCACTAAAAATCAGACCAGCCTGTATTTAAATTTAAAGTATCATTTTCGATTAATTCAAGCATGCTGATTACGGGAAAAATAATGAAAAAAATCTCTAGGCTTTAGTTTTCAAAATAGAAATTGTTTTTTTAATGCAAAATTGACAATATTTTTTGACTTTGACGGACTAAAACTAATGAATGGTAAAAGATACTTTAACGGGCGTTGCACTATTCGATTCTATGGACATTTCTACATATGTTTACCAATTTTGAATAACCGCGTCTAGCTAGTATAGTAAGAGTAAGCAAAAATAGAAAAAATGGTAACTTTAAACAATTCAGTAGTCCACTAAAAATTCGATCACCTTGTATTTAAATGGAAAATATCATTTTCTCTTAATTCAAGCATGCTGATTACGGAGAAAATAATGAAAAAAATCTCTAGGCTTTAGTTTTGAAAATAGAAATTGTTTTTTTAATGCAAATTTGACAACATTTTTGACTTTGACGGACTATAACTAATGAATGGTAAAAGATACTTTAACGGGCGTTGCGCCATTCGATTCTATGGACATTTCTACATATGTTCACCAATTTTGAATAACCGTGTCTAGCTAATATAGTACGAGTAAGCAAAAATGAAAAAAATGGTAACTTTAAACAATTCAGTAGTCCACTAAAAATCAGACCAGCCTGTATTTAAATTTAAAGTATCATTTTCGATTAATTCAAGCATGCTGATTACGGGAAAAATAATGAAAAAAATCTCTAGGCTTTAGTTTTCAAAATAGAAATTGTTTTTTTAATGCAAAATTGACAATATTTTTTGACTTTGACGGACTATAACTAATGAATGGTAAAATATACTTTAACGGGCGTTGCACTATTCGATTCTATGGACATTTCTACATATGTTTACCAATTTTGAATAACCGTGTCTAGCTAGTATAGTAAGAGTAAGCAAAAATGGAAAAAATGGTAACTTTAAACAATTCAGTAGTCCACTAAAAATTCGATCACCTTGTATTTAAATGGAAAATATCATTTTCTCTTAATTCAAGCATGCTGATTACTGAGAAAATAATGAAAAAAATCTCTAGGCTTTAGTTTTGAAAATAGAAATTGTTTTTTTAATGCAAAATTGACAATATTTTTTGACTTTGACGGACTATAACTAATGAATGGTAAAAGATACTTTAACGGGCGTTGCGCCATTCGATTCTATGGACATTTCTACATATGTTTACCAATTTTGAATAACTGTGTCTAGCTAGTATAGTAAAAGTAAGCAAAAATGAAAAAAATGGTAACTTTAAACAATTCAGTAGTCCACTAAAAATTCCATCACCTTGTATTTAAATGGAAAATATCATTTTCTCTTAATTCAAGCATGCTGATTACGGGAAAAATAATGAAAAAAATCTCTAGGCCTTAGTATTTAAAATAGAAATTTGTATTTTTAATGCAAAATTGACAATATTTTTTGATTTTGATGGACTATAACTAATGAATGGTAAAAGATACTTTAACGGGCGTTGCGCCATTCGATTCTATGGACATTTCTACATATGTTTATCAATTTTGAATAACCGTGTCTAGCTAGTATAGTACGAGTAAGCAAAAATGAAAAAAATGGTAACTTTAAACAATTCAGTAGTCCACTAAATATCAGACCAGCCTGTATTTAAATTTAAAGTATCATTTTCTCTTAATTCAAGCGTGGTGATTACGGGAAAAATAATGAAAAAAATCTCTAGGCCTTAGTTTTCAAAATAGAAATTTTTATTTCTAAAGCAAAATTGACAATATTTTTTGACTTTGCCGGACTATAACTAATGAATGGTAAAAGATACTTTAACGGGCGTTGCGCCATTCGATTCTATGGACATTTCTACATATGTTTACCAATTTTGAATAACCGTGTCTAACTAGTGTAGTAAGAGTAAGCAAAAATGAAAAAAAATGGTAACTTTAAACAATCCAGTAGTCCATTAAAAATTCGATCACCCTGTATTTAAATGGAAAGTATCATTTTCTCTTAATTCAAACATGGTGATTACGGGAAAAATAATGAAAAAAATCTCTAGGCCTTAGTTTTCAAAATAGAAATTTTTATTTCTAAAGCAAAATTGACAATATTTTTTGACTTTGCCGGACTATAACTAATGAATGGTAGAAGATACTTTAACGGGCGTTGCGCCATTCGATTCTATGGACATTTCTACATGTGTTTACCAATTTTGAATAACCGTGTCTAACTAGTGTAGTAAGAGTAAGCAAAAATGAAAAAAAATGGTAACTTTAAACAATCCAGTAGTCCATTAAAAATTCGATCACCCTGTATTTAAATGGAAAGTATCATTTTCTCTTAATTCAAGCATGCTGATTAAGGGAAAAATAATGAAAAAAATCTCTAGGCCTTAGTTTTCAAAATAGAAATTTTTATTTTTAAAGCGAAATTGACAATATATTTTGAGTTTGACGGACTATAACTAATGAATGGTAAACGATACTTTAACGGGCGTTGCGCCATTCGATTCTATGGACATTTCTACATATGTTTACCAATTTTGAATAACCGTGTCTATCTAGTATAGTACGAGTAAGCAAAAATGAAAAAAATGGTAACTTTAAACAATTCAGTAGTCCACTAAAAATTCGATCACTCTGTATTTAAATGGAAAGTATCATTTTCTCTTAATTCAAGCATGCTGATTACGGGAAAAATAATGAAAAAAATCTCTAGGCCTTAGATTTCAAAATAGAATTTTTTATTTTTAATTACGTAAATTTATCTCCGATTAAAAATTACGATTTAATTGTTTATTTCTGTCTGCAGCACAGGCCTTTTGTCGGTTGTTACGTCATTAACAAAGTATTAGATAACTAATTATTTTAAAAAAATATACCTCGTAAAGTGGTAAACAGTCATTTACAATTTGTCTTTCATAGTGAAAGGATGGTTGTACTCTTCTGGTTTGCTGGACCGTGCTTGACCATTCTTTTATTATTTTTTTGTATTTGTATTTCATAGTATTTAAATCTGAGGTAGTTACCTCTACCCTTAAAATATAAAATTTTAGAATTAAATTCATTAAATTAAAGTGCGCCTAGACCAACCCAGGGCCCGGAAAGACAACGCGGGATATTCTTGTACAATGGTAGTTTGGTAAAATGTCCAGGTTTATCCTGAGACAAGGTATGTGAAAATAAACTTCCCAGCAAATTGAAAATTTATCAATTTTTACATTTTATATCAATTTTTAAAATATTTTAGGTCAATTAACTTAACATGTTCCTCAATCTAACAATTGTTGCTGTACCCGTAATTTTAGGGTATAAGGCATAACAATACAATATAAATACAATACAATGAATTGTACAACAATTCAAATTTAATATTTTAAAATACAGTATTTGTACTAGTGTTACATAATACATAAAATATCTAAAATATATTTTTTAAACTATTTAAAACTTACAATTTCAAAATTTATTTGACCAAAAAACATTACAATATATGTCTCATAGATTGTAACACGGATTTTTCCATTTATTTATTTAAATATACAAACCATCAATAATAAAAAATAAAGTAAATGACACACCCAACAATGGGTAATAAGCAGTAATGATATAATTATTTACTATTAAACAGACTTGTATTAAATAAATTTTTGTTTCAACTTTAAATAAATTTAAAATTGAGTACAATGCGGCATATAAAGGAATGACAGTGTGTGAGTGATTGGGTAAGCGAAATCTTGCTCTATAAAATTACCCGGGAAATTTTATAGTGTAAGACTAGCTTTAATTAAGGTTAGCTTAGGATAAGTTAGTTATAAGATAGGGCGCCATATTTGTACTCAGTTTTTTTCATATTAATAAATAGTTAATTATTAATAAACAATTATTTGAATATATTTCTATAACAATAATTTGGGAAAATCCTGTCTGCAAAATTCATTAAAAATTGTTTCATTTTCAATAATTTCAATTCATTCTTTTAATTGATTTTTCTATATTTTTTAACTGTTATTGTATGCCAATTAGTTTTGGGTTCAAATCCCGCACTCAACAATTGCTAAACAGAGGAAATGTCTAAGTTTTTGACCCAATTTTCTGATACATAATTTTTAATTTTTACTAATTCAGAATAACATATTACATTTTTATTTTGTTAAAATGAAAATAGTAGATAATGATTGTTATTACTATTTTGTCAAAATTGAATAAAATATTACATAAACTACGTGAGTTAAGAATGTTTATTTAGTTGAAGAAATTAACCGACTCGCCCTTACGGGCTCGTGGGTTAAGCTTTCTTCTCATGAATAAACATTATCTTAGCCCATTTGGTGTATAAATATCTATTAACGAATATATATTTTACTATATTACATGCTTTTGAAAACTTGGATTTTTAAAGTGTTACTTATTACAATTTTGCTGGGAAGTTGCTGTACATTGCAATGAATGTTCAATTATTAATAAATGAAAATATAAAAATAATTTAGAATGAAAGGTGTGAGTGAGTGTGGATCGTATATATGGGTAAAACATAAAAAAAATAAGAATAATATGAAAATAAAAACCAATTTTTATTTATAAATGATCCCCTGAATGTTTTGTGTGATTGAGGTTTATTTAGTATTGATAAATATTTGATAAAAGACATAGTATTTCAACATTTTTATTCGGACAATAATATTTTATAATATTTATGTATCTTTGAAAGAAAATTTTGAATCTATTTCATTCATTTGAAATGAGACTTTCTGGGTCTTAAGAGAAAAGATGCCACACCCAACTAGGGGTAAAGAACATTATAATAAACAGATATTTTACATTTATACAAATCTTAGAATTAAAATGAAATGTTTAATAAGTTAAATAAAAACGTTCATTGCAGTACAGCCTAGTTAAGTTTAGATTAAGGGGGCGCGTCGTCATCCTAACTTTAACTTGTAAATCTAACTTAAATTGTAACTTTCGTCCCGGGTGAATTTGCTCGCGTAACCCGGCATGAGGTCCGGGTCGTTAACTTCCGCATATCCGGCATGAGATCCGGATCGTTTCCCTTCCGTTGTCATCGTACAGGCCAGGATCCTTTTGGACCTAAATATTATCGTCCTTCTAGACTCCGTGGGATATAATCATCATCCTAACTTTAACTTTTAAATGGTAGATTTCATGCCGGCATAAGGTCTGGATTGTTTTAGTTTTTTAAAATTATTATTAGCTCGTGTAATCCGGTATGAGGTCCGGATCGATTAGGCCAGGAACCCAGGACCTGGACAACGGGGGACAACGAGGGATCGAGAAAGTAGCAAGTCTTCAAGGCGAATTAAAGACGCGAATATATTCGGAATTTGTCGCGAACCGGGTACGGGAAATGTTAAATAAATTTTGATAATACTGATTTTATTTTTTGTTGTATCGGGAATATTTTTTTTAAACTGTAGTTTGGGGTTTGCAGGGTTAATTTTTGCCATAAATTCGTTCGTGAAAATCGATTTATAAATGATTTATTTGGGGTGGGATTTTAGGATTGTTTATATTATATTATCTTATATTATATATGCTCGTATATAATATAAATATGATATAATATATTTATTTTGTATGTTATGCTTTTTTCCTAGGGCACTGAGTATTTGGCGTGCCAGTATTTTTAATACTGTGCAATGAATACTCATCAAATTCCGCCGAAAGTCTCTCGCGGGCATGAAAATGTTCGGTGGACTTTACACATGGTAAAAAAGAGCTTTGTTGCAGATTACTAAAATTAGTACCAGCAGCTAATTTGGTAATCACAATGAAGTTGTTTTTTATCATGAGGTGAGCAACCCTCGTCCAAGAAAACTTACTCTCCTATATGGATTGCACGGGGTCGGTTTTCGCGGAATGGGGAGGGCGCGGTCGTAGGTCCAAACACTGTATGGAATATGACGATGAGCAATAGTTTATCGGCGTATGCATATCAGTGGTTGGAACGCGCTTGACCCCAGCAGGCCGCGTCCGTGAACAAGCCACAAATAGGTTCATTTCATCTCATTATCATTTTTGTTAGGGTTTCAGGCGCGGGCGATTCTATTTACAGTTGGTATGAGATCGTTAGGGTTTTGTAGGACACCCCAGTCTTGGTTTAGGCCGGGGTGGCTCTGTCCTCAACTACTTTGAATCGTAGGAGGTTTGGACAGGGTTCCCTGCCCACGTGGAGAGACCTTGTCGTGGTGGCAGGGCTAAACCATACCCAAATTGGGGTGGGACCAACGTCTCCACAAACTATCGAATTAATATCTGTTTCTGGTTAATATATTAACAAAATAATTATTTTGGCACATATTAATTCGATATTTTTTATTTAAATGCAATTATTTTAATAAATGAACAAATAAAATATTAATTCTTGCGGAACATAGTTATAAAATTTGATAACCTCCCGCCAATTCCATGTTTAAAATAGCAATAATCTTTAAGTAAAGTATCACTTCCGGTTGATCTAATTTTTTGTCCCAATAAATTGAAAAGTCTGTAATACTTAATTATATTTTATTATGTTTTTCCTCAAAAATCTGTTAAGAACTTCATGTAAACTACCACTTCCGGTTTATCAAAGTCAAAATCTAATATGTTTCAAATTATATACCAGTTTTAAATACCAAAGTTTTGCATCATATTTTAGTAGATTTTAAGGAAAAATTGCCACAAACACATGATTGTACAAATTGTAAAAACGTGTTGTAGGTACCTTAATTCGTGCTTATTCACTAAAAACTCTCTTTCGAATTTTTGGACCGAAAACGTTACCTCCCTTATCTATGGTGTGGCGGGGGGTAAAAATACATAATATATCGAAAATAAACTAATACAAAAATTGTGTGAAGAAAAGCACAAGAAATTTTAGTTGTAAACTGTACTGATTTTCCTGGAATTGTAAAGGGGGAAGAGCGCGCGGCTGTTGCTAGACGGAGTCACGGAGTCAGTCGAGTATTGTACGTTGTGCTAAGCAGTACGCTGTGTATGTTTATGTAGAAAGATTGTATCAAGACTGTATTTTTGTTGTGTCTAAATAAATCATAAACTCTGTTTTTTATTGAACCTAAAACGACGGGTAGTTGTTTGTGTATTAACAATTGTCAATTTAGTAATTTTTCCAAAAAATAGCCCAATTTAGAGCAGCTGATGTTCCTTTAGCCAGATCTTCTCTCGTGCATTCCTCTTCTAAGATGGCGCACGTGAGCAGGTAGGTCATTATTTGTTCTTGACTACAATGACATAAAGTGGGTTCTACTTGGTACCCCCAGTTGTACCTATGTATTTCATAGGCGATTTAAAATTTTCCAAATGGGTCATTTTTTGTCATTATCTGGTGGTGGTTTTTCATCTTTTGCAAATAAAGTAAAAAGAAAATTATGATAAGTTATTTAACAATGAATTTAATTCAAGCAATTTGAAATAAAGTATTAGATATCTATATGAGGATTTTGAATGTGTCTTTGCTTATAACACAAAAAATAGGGGTTGGACACTTTAAATTTAAATATTAAAATATATTTTATCTTTTAAATATCCTAATTTTTATTTGTTTTCAATGTTACAGGGTTCTATGCAGTATGGCCGATTCACCTTTCCAATGTACCCTCATGAAACCTGATTTCGTATCATCGTTGGAGAATGAATTCCGAGACGTGGAGAAGAATTTTCCGAAAAAAATGCACCCTTACGCCCTCCCCATAAACCCTATTTTAAAGGTATTTATGCCCATTGTCATCTACTTATCAATAAAACCAAATTAATTCGAAATATTTCTTGTATTGTGTTATTATTTATGTATAATTTCCGGTAAAAATTGATGTACGCTGTTGTATGATGAATTTAAATTACAAACTATTATTTAAATATCTTAAATTAATGATTGTTTTCAAATAAATACTCTTCATCCGTTCAAAATTGATAGGATTTTATTGTATTCGAATTCTCGCTGTATTTCCACCAATCACAAGCTTCGTTATTTTTGCCAATCACAATCGTTATATTCACCAGATTTTCACCAATCACATGAGACCACGTCGTAAGCCCAGTGTTGCCAACCGTAGCATTATTATGCTAAAGTAGCATAATTACAAATATTTTCCAGTCGTTATAAATTAGTCATTATTATATTTTACTTAATATTTATTTTCGCCATGTCTATAATAGGGTTGTTACTTGTCGTCATTGACAGATTTTCTCTTAAGTTGTTACTTACTCTCAAGCGCCATCTGTTATTTTCTTAAATGAAATGAAATATATTGTAAGCAGAATTTTGGAGACCGTACGGGTGGGCGGGTGAGGTGAACCGGCGAGGAGTGGGGAGGCGAGACACAGCTGCACAGGCAAGACCAGGCGAGCAGGGATTCATAGAGATACGGGCGTTCACGGATAGCGTGTGTAGTGAGAGTATCGTTTCTTTGTGTTTATTTATCATTGTTTAATTATTATTATCTTCGTGGCGTTTTGGTGGTGCTAGGGTGGCTATAAGGGGAGGTTTGGAGGCCACTTACAGGCGACAATATAAGTAATGCTAACAGATCAGAAGTGAGATATAACCACGTGCTTTCTGTTTGTTGCGATTACGTCATAGTTGGAGTGATTACGCAAGTGCAGGTGTTGTGTTGGCGCTGTAAATTCCTAACCAGTGGCGGCGAATATGGGGTCAAGGCGGCGACTTCATAGTAGTGACGGATCTAATAGCTCGGAAGAGGAGTCCGAGGAAACAAAAACAAAGGCGTTGATCGAGAATTTAATTAAAGGCGGATTATTGAAGACGATCGAAGAGGCATTGCAACAACGGGCGGTTCCAGGCGGTTCAGGCGATCGAGCAGCGGCAGCTACTGACTTGAGAAAGGCGTCACGATCAGACAGCGAATGTTGTTCACGCGTAGAGGCGCGCGCGGGGGGCGATATTTTGGATGCGTTTGATCCGGATGACGATACAAACAACATTGACAGGTGGCTGACAAAGATTGACCAACTCGGCGAGATCCATGGGTGGAGCGATTATGAGAAAACGCATTTTATGCAGCTCAAGCTGAAAGGCGCAGCGCGAGCTTGGTTTAACCGGCTTGAAAATTACAATCTTAAGTGGGAAGAGTGGAAGGTGGCACTCACGCGAGCTTTCCCACGTTTGTCCAATTACCCGGAGCTGATGAGGGAGTTGTTAGCGCGGGAAAAGCAGCCGGATGAAACAATGACGCATTATTTTCATGCAAAGGTGGCATTATGCGGCAGGTGTGAGTTAGGCGGAGACAAGGCGGTGGCGATGATCATCGACGGGTTGCCCAAGGAGTTGAGACCTGGTGCACAGGCGGCACGCTGCACTGAACCGGAGGACCTTTACTGTAAGTATCTTTCCGGTTTAGATGTTACTGTTTCTAGGACACCACGGGACGACAGGCGGCAGTTGGTCGAACGGCAGTCATATTCGGGCGTCAAGAACAGACTGTCAAAGCCAGCTGCATACCAAGAAAGTTCGGCGAAGAGGCCAAGATTGAGCAGGTGCTATAATTGCCAAGAATTCACCGACCACTTGAGCCGTGATTGCCTTAAGCCTAAAGTGGAGAGGTGTCTCATCTGCAGGCGTGTGGGACATCGTGCTGCAGAGTGTTCGCTGAGCGCTGGAAGGAGTTCAGTGCCAACAGCTGGGAAGTCGGGCACTAGGCGAAACGACGGCAAGCGAGATGGCGAAAGACGCAGGGTAAGACTTATTTCTGATTTAGATAAGGCATATAAGCGCGTAGTGATTACACCTGCTGGCGAGGAGGTACGTTCTTACCTAGATACAGGGTGTCAACAAAATTTAATAAGTCTAGAATGTATGGATCGATTGAGACTGCATCGTAAGGACAGTTTTGTGACTCTCAAAGGTTTTGGTGGCGGATCGGCGCTTGCATTGGGTGAGGTAGCACTAACAATTAAAATAGATGGCGTAGATTTAGTTGTTAATGCATTGGTGACTGACTGTGATATTTTCGGTGCCGATTTGGTTATAGGGCAACCAATTTTGGCGAAAGAGGGTATCACATTAACTGTGCAGGACGGGAAGGCGCACCTGCAGCAGGAGGATCCATCCGAGTACATTAGGCGTATCACTTTGGTGGAGTCACGGGCGGACAAAATAGTGATCAGACTGACAGACGCAGTATGCATCACACAACCTGGAGTCACTCCGGTGAAAGTGACAGTCGAAGGCGGCGATCCAGACACGCTTATGACATTTAAGCCGAGGGTGATCTACGAGGCGGGTGCGGCGGTGAACGTCTCCACGTGCGGCGATCTACTCCCATGCGCGGGCGACGCATTTATGTCACTTATGACAGCTTCAACTAGGCGACTCACGTTGAAGGCGGGACGTATCTTGGCAAGGGAGAGAAACATCATGGAGGGCGAAATGGCGGAGGTGAGTAAAATTAACATAGGTATAATTTCACAATTAGATGTAGCACAGATCGAAACAGGTGAAATATCGGCGGCAAGTAAAACGGCATTGGTGGACCTGCTTAAAGATAAGTCTGTATGTTTTGCATTGCATGATGGTGATTTAGGTCTAACTCATTTGGGCGAAATGAAAATTAAGGTGACAACTGATAAACCAATTTACTATAGGCCATATAGATTATCACAGGCGGAACGTTCAATTGTTAGAGATAAGGTGCAGCAATTGTTAGAGAGTGGCGTCATCAGGGAGTCAAATTCTGATTATGCAAGTCCAGTAATTTTGGTGCCCAAGAAGAACGGCGATAAAAGGTTATGCGTCGACTACAGAGCACTCAATCGCATAACGGTGAAAGACAGGTATCCTCTGCCGCTAATAACCGATCAACTAGACAAACTGGCAGGTAAGAGCTATTTTACTACACTTGACATGGCGCAAGGATATCACCAGGTGCCCATATACCAAGATTCAATTAGTAAAACGGCGTTTATAACTCCTGACGGGCAGTATGAGTATGTACGAGTTCCATTTGGTTTGGCGAATGCTCCGGCAGTATTCCAACGAGTAGTAGATAAGATGTTAGGCGGTTTACAGCATAGCAGCATTTTGGCGTACATGGACGACATTCTTATACCATCAGCCACCGAGGAGGAAGGGCTTGACTTATTAACAAAGGTGTTACAATTGGTGCAACAAGCAGGTTTAAAATTAAATTTATCCAAATGTAAATTCATGCAGACAAAATTGGATTATTTGGGACATGAGATCTGTGCAGGCGGAATTCAACCAGGTGAACGAAAGCTGAAAGCGGTATTAGATTTTCCAGCTCCAGGTGATGTACATGGCGTAAGGCAGTTCATGGGTTTGGCGAGTTATTTCAGAAAGTTTGTACAGAACTTTGCACAACTGGCGAGGCCTCTCACAGAATTAACAAAGAAAGGTGTGGCGTGGAAATGGGGCGATGAACAACAGGCGGCATTTGATGGTTTGAAAAACAAGTTGGTAACTAAACCTATTTTAGTAATTTATAACAGCACAGCTCCGATTGAGTTACATACTGATGCTAGTAAATTGGGCGTAGCAGCTATTTTGTTACAGGTGCAGGTGAATGGCGAATTGAAACCGGTGAGTTATTTCAGTAGGGCGACAAATAAGCATGAACAATTTTACCACAGCTATGAATTGGAGACATTGGCCATCGTGGAGGCTGTAAAACGATTTCGAGTGTATCTGGTAGGTGTACATTTTAAAGTAGTTACAGATTGTTCAGCTGTACGAGCCACAATGATGAAACGCGACCTGGTGCCGCGAATAGCTAGATGGTGGATGGTGTTGCAAGAGTACGACATGGAGATAGAATATCGTCCTGGTGCAAGAATGCAACATGTTGATGCACTTAGCAGGAATCCTGTTTCAGTAGGCGTGGTACATTTAGGAGAAGCTGACTGGTTCTTGACTGTACAACTACAAGATGACAAGGTGCAGAAAATTATAGAACAGTTGCGAAGTGGCGAAGCAGACCGAGATATAAAACAGAACTTCAAATTGTCAGGTGAGCGACTTTATAGGAACACACTCGCAGGTGCACGATTGTATGTTCCGGCTATGGCGAGGTTCCAACTTCTCTGTAAACATCATGACGACGTGGGGCATCCTGGATTCGAGAAGTGTTTGGAGCTGCTAAAAAGGGAGTACTGGTTTCCAAAAATGGCGCGATTTGTAAAGAAGTATGTAACGGCATGTTTAAGCTGTGCTTTTGGTAAGGGCGAATATGGGAGAGCAGGTGGGCTCTTACATCCCATAGAGAAAGTGGCGGAGCCATTCCACACGGTGCACATTGATCATGTAGGTCCCTTTGCAAGGAGTAAACGAGGCAACTCGTATCTTTTGGTGTTAGTGGATGGCTTTACAAAGTTCACGATAGCGAAACCTACTAAAACTTTAGGGTCAGCAGAGGTGATACGTGAACTAAGAGGCGTGTTTGGTGTATTTGGGTACCCAGGGCGAATAATTTCAGACAGAGGCTTGGCATTCACAAGTAAAGCTTTTGCAGATTTCTTGGCGAGGCGAGGGGTAAAACACGTGTTAAATGCAGTGGCGGCACCCCGGGCGAATGGTCAGGTAGAACGGCAGAATCGCACTCTGGTGGATGCGTTGATAACCAGCGTAGAGGAGGAGTGCAATTGGGACGATAAAATTGCAGAGGTGACATGGGGCCTAAACCATACGGTGAGTAAAAGTACACAAACATCACCGGCTCAGTTGATGTTTTCCCACTGCCGTGGCGCTATGGCGGATTTGACAACAGGCGTACGAGAGGCAAATACTACAGGTAATGAACAGACAGATCATGCACAAAGTCAAAGGGACCTGGCGAGTCGTAGGCGAAAGGCGGGCGAAAACCTGACCCAGGTGGCAAAGGCGATGAAAGCGCGCTATGATAAAAGGCGAAAGGTTGCAACCGAATACAAAATAGGTGACTTAGTGCTTTGGAAAAATGCAAGCACAATATCAGGCGAAAAGGGCGTAAACCGGAAGTTAGTAAACCGATATAATGGCCCCTATAAAGTTGTGAGAATCTTAGGTAATGATAGGTATGAGATCCAGGCGGTGAAAGGCGTTAGAGGTTACAAGAACTTCCGAGCGGTGGTTACAGTTGATAGTCTTAGGCGTTATTATAGTACAGCAGGAGATTTTCCTTCAGGTGGAGAGGAGAGCAGTGGCGATGAAGCAGCCGATCGGCAAGATTTGATTGATTTGTTAGAGAGTTGAATTAGTTGAGTGTAATTAACGAGGACGTTAATTGTTGCAGGAAGGCCGAATGTAAGCAGAATTTTGGAGACCGTACGGGTGGGCGGGTGAGGTGAACCGGCGAGGAGTGGGGAGGCGAGACACAGCTGCACAGGCAAGACCAGGCGAGCAGGGATTCATAGAGATACGGGCGTTCACGGATAGCGTGTGTAGTGAGAGTATCGTTTCTTTGTGTTTATTTATCATTGTTTAATTATTATTATCTTCGTGGCGTTTTGGTGGTGCTAGGGTGGCTATAAGGGGAGGTTTGGAGGCCACTTACAGGCGACAATATAAGTAATGCTAACAATATTTTTAGTTTTAAAGTTTTTTGTTTATCGTTTGTATTATATGTTCATTAAAACATTGTTTTTTTTGTGTATTTTTCATTGTTCTTTATATCATTAATATTTGAGCATAATTTTCTGAGCGGTAACATAATTCAATTTTAAGAGGTTGGCAATACTGTCGTAAGCGTCAGTGCGTTACATGTGTTGCAAGTAAGTTGTTGTTAAGAAGTGGTTTTATGTTTTTGTGATATATTTTGTGATTAAAATAACTTATTTACGTGTTATATTTGTGAAATGGACTTGAAGCAGTTGAATTCGAATGCTTAGCTGTAGTTTGAAAGGTAAATTACTTGATTTTCTAATAAATTTAAGGACAAAAATCTTGACGTAACCTTACTTACATCTTCAAGTTCTACATAAATATGTATTTGTATATTGAATTCATCATAAAACAGCCTTAATACATGTAATATATTGTTGCATTTAACATTCTTTTACATTAGTAAAGTATTAATACATTCTTATACGACGAAGAATGTCTAACCTTGCTCTTTGAAGGTCATACATAATTTGCAACTTTCAGTATCATATTTTTAAGAACTTAAACATAAAATCGTGTAGTGTATGTATCTAGCTGCAGTTTGAAAGGTATATTATGTAATTTTACAATAAATGTAAGGGCAAAAATAATATTGAAATATCTAATGACGCTACGTACATCTTCAAGTTCTAAATATACATTTGTATAGGTATCAATTTCATCATTAAACAGCAGCTAATACATTTATACATTTGAGTATTTTTAATATTGCTGTTTGAATATCATATGCAACTTTATAAAAATGTCTATAATGTTATGTAATGTTTATCTATAGAGGTGTGCAAAAGTTTTAAGCGAAACAGACTTTTAAACCATTATCATATATTGCAAAGGTGATACAACAATGAAATAGTTATATTAATAAACACATGCATTTGTGCATAAAATATGTTCCTATTATAAACCAGAAACTATGTAGGTAAATAAGATTATGTAGTAACAAAATAATTTGTAGTGCTATGCAAAAATATGCGTATTTCAAAACAACTAATAAATCTGTTCAGTCTTATTTTGTTATCCATATTTAATAGTTTATCATCATTCCTTTTGATACAATCACTGCAGAATACTGTCGAGACATTGATTTAATTAAATTTGTGATACTGTCTTGTGGTGTACATCTTGTCATTCATTTTCTAAATGGTTCTATAATTCAGGCTTGTTTTTCTTTTCCATCGCGGATGTTTAACTTCTGGCTTAAATGTTTTATTGGATTTAAATTCGGAGATTAGGGTGGTCAAACAAGAATTTGCCCTTTTGTTGACCTAAAAATTAGTTTATTACTTTAGATTTTAGTTTAATTATTTTATCTGTTCGCTTTGTTGGTTTACGGGGGTCTATTGCATCTTGGCTTGTCAGCTAATGATTTTGGCAATGTATATTTGGTGATAATTCCATTTGCTGTGCTTTTATCGATCGTTAGGAAGTCTGCTATCTCACGAGAATACTCTCCTTGTCGAGAAAGGTTTATTGCGGATTCTCGTACTTGAAAGTGGGTGTATTTCCCCATTTTGTTAGACAATAACATAGATCAATATTGATTGGAGTAATATTTATTTGAAAGTATTTACATATATTACAGTCTCGATTACAGTAACCTATATAACTACATTTTCTCGATTGATAGCAATGTAAACAATGATGTAGAGACGAATTATTTTCATTTGATATAAAAAGCGCCCATAACTGTTGGTTTCAAACTTAGCAAAAACGTATTATAAGCGACATTCATTCTCTAAATAATATTTTTTTTTATTTTATATATTGATTTATTTATTGCTCAGTACATTATACATAAACTTGACAATAAATCCATGTTCTCCACACCAGCTATGAGTGCCCGTGAGGTGACGCCTGGTAAGCGCCCACACGGTAAAATATATCGTGATCATTACCGATGTCTACACATGTGTAAATAATGGCACACCCAGAAATGGGTAATATGCAGTGATGATATATTTATTTATTTATTTATATACGCGTTGAAATGCTAGTGAAAATTTCGCAAGGACCACTAAATCGACTTCACATCTTTAGATAAGAAAATACTTATTGCAATAATAACCAATGTGGACATATCAGTAAAATCTTGTAGGGCTTTAGTACTATAAATAAGATAATTAGTGACATTTATAATCAACATTAATAGTGCGTAGTGTTAATATACTCCCGGTTTTATTAATATTGAAAATTACTCATTTATTTGAAATCACTCATTTTCAAAGTTATGAAATGTCAACATTGGTTGCTCTTGCTTTAAACTATAGATTTTTAGTCTGTGTAATTTGGTGAAAAATATAACTTAATATGTGATAGTGAATATGTGATAATGAATATGTGATAGTGAATATATCAGTATTATATTATAATTGCTCTACTTTATTTCCTATTGATATTGATACAGTTTTTCTCTAAGACATAGTCACACTATAGCAGTTAGCATATTCAAATTAAACATATATTTATTCAAAAAATTTTGTATTAAATTATTGATCTATTTTTAATTGTATCTCTGTAAATAAATCTTTGCATAACTATTATGTATTTGAAAGTATTTACATAGGTATATTAAAGTAATCTATATCTCGATAAGTCTTAGAAAAAAATGTTATACATTATACTCGCAAAAATCTGTAATATTATGTAATAACTTATACGATACAATTTAATAAATATTTGGCGATATATATTTCATTATTTATTTATTTATTTATTTACAAGTCCTCATAGAATAATCTCATTACAATATGTAACACAAATAAAATGTATTATATAAATGACCAATAAAAACAGTAAAAAAGAGTACAATTTCTCAATTCAAAAACCTATTTTCCTATCCTCAAAAATTGCATTCCAGAAACCAGAAATTCACCAAAATACGAACTAGATCATCAAAATGAGATCAGCAGGATATGAACTATTTACAGCCTATAGGTAAGCAATCGGCAAAATTCGATTCGAGAGCACCGCAAAACGACCGTCGATCTGCAACCTGCATTAATAATTTTATCGCCTAAATTTCAACCTAGTGCACAACAGATTACAAAAGCAAGTAGCCTACACGAAAAAATTCCTAGCCAGCAAAATCCGATCCGCGAGCACCAGCAAGGCTTCTGGTCGACAAAATCGCAAAAATCGTGTAAAATCGACGTTTTAGAGCAATAGCGGCCGAAAAGTAGCACTTTACTGCCGTTGCGAGCATTTTTGAGCTCTCAGACGGATTTTCAGCCGATCGCAAGGCATTTACCCACCAAAATTCAAATATCCATCGATCGCAATACTGTTGCTAGACTTCTGGCTGACAAAATTTAAAAAATCGTGTAGAATCGGCGATGTACAGCGTGTAGCAAGACTACTAGTCACGAAAACGAGAATTTGTGAGCTCTCTGGCCGAACGGAATGTATTCACCCACAAAAATTCAAATTTCTGACAATACGGTAGGCTGTAGTAAGGCCTGGTGATCGAATCATGAATCTCAAGTCTCCCACCACAGATTTCTAGCTATGTATAATACTGGCTGTCTGTTGAATTTACAGCCATTCGTGAAGCGTGAGCGGTGGCGTCCTACCGGTCACTCTTTGTCGTGAAATTACGTAATAACGTCTATTTCAAGCTATATACAGGTTTCTAGAAATTTTTTGCTGGCTAGGCCCCAGGAACCAGCGGAGCGATCCGATCCCAGCTCCCAGCAACCCGCCTAGCACCCACGTGCTGCTTTCGGCTGTAGCCTAGGCGCGCTCGTGGATGGGTAGGGCGGGTTGCTGGTAGCTAGGATGGGATGCTCGGCTGGTTCCTGGTGGCTAGTAAGCGGGATTCGAACCTGGATCTTTAGGATGGGAGATTTTTGTTGGTCGTCGTTCTGGTCGTGGATCTATAGGCTGTGAAATGGTTTCTAAGCGGGATATGAACTTAGATCTTTGGATTGCAATTTTTTGTTTTGGAAATAGGGTGTTAGAATGAGATATTTATATTATTTTATCAGTATTTATTGGTCATAAATATAATACATAATGGTGTACATAATGCATTGCTATATTTTGCAAAGGTATTGTTTTAATACAAAGATATATGTGAATGACAATTATATACATAAATAAATGTATCTTGATCTGTAACACTTTGACAGATGATATTTGATATATAGGTTTGTTTATAATTATACATATGATAACATATGATAAATTCTTTATTATGATTCGTTGAAATATACAAGTAGGCTAACATATATGATTGACAACAATCGATCGATTCATTGTTGAAAGAACTTTTATAAGGATCATTTGTTTTAACAAATAGAAATAATAGAGGACATTAATTATGTATAAGATGATCATATGTTTATTTATAACAGAAAATCCTTACAAAGTTTTTCCCTAACATTTTTTGGGTATTGAAAATATATTCTAAGTTTAAAATAATATATTTTATAACTTCAAAATGTATGTCTCTCTTGCTAAAAACTTTTGGGATTCAAATACGAATTCGCACATAGCTAAAAGATATATTGAAAATATGTAAACTAAAGTTTAAACAAAATGAAAAGAAAATTTTGATGGTTTTTTTTAAATCAATTGTTGAATATGAAAATGAAGTTTAAAAACTTTTCAGTCATGCAAACAGTATATAAAATATATTTGAACTATATTTGTTTTAAAGTGTATCAAACATGTAAATGTTAATATATTAATTAATTCTGTGGAATCGAAATATCAGGCCCATAATTTTGTGATCCATATAAATAGGGATAATGTATCAATTTATCAGTTTTATATCTTAATTAATGCATTTCGAAATCTATAATGTAATGTTTTTAATTACGTCGAAATTCATTGTTACAGGAGAGACAATTATTTTGTGATACAGTTTTAAATTAGAAGACATGGTACATAGGTGATTTGAAAGCAAAATGTTTTTATCATCTTTTTCAACGGACGTAGAAAAAGTGTGTGTGTAAAGTATCATTTTCTGCTCTAGATACACAAATAACTATTTTTTCAATGTGCGACTATGTTATTAAGTGTATTTTAAATATAATAATACGAATTAGGTTTTATCTTACTATGTTTTATTTAAATCGATCAGAGTATTAGATTACATGTGTACTCGTATGTATGTAGGGGATGCAAATGATGGTACAGAAAAATAGAGCTAAGTCCCAATTACTTATATAGTTTCGAGATATTGAAATTTTAAAGTTTTAAATATGTACTATTGATTCATATATTGTGCATAATAACTTTAAAATTAAATACTTCAAGAACTAAGAGTGATAGCAAATTATCCTAATCTTATTTTTATTTGTTGGATTATTTTCTATAAGTAAACGAAATTTCAGCACTTTGGAATCGCTGAAAACATTTTCAGCAATGCTTGTTTCACAACAGGTATATCTATTGACAATAGCTATTTAAAAAAATGAGTATATGAAAAACTAAAAGAAAAAGCGACTTGCATTTTCAAAATTTAGTTGTAGAGAGTTATTTCGTGTATTTATACAAATTTTAAAGTTTTAAATCGCTGAAAATATTTTCAGTAATGTTTATTTCAAAACGTGTTCATGTTTATTAAAAATATCAACTTTGAAATTGAATATCACGAAAACTAAGAAAAATACCGCCTCGTACTTTTTAAATTTGTATATAGAAAGTAATTTTCTATATGTATAATTTTAAAATGTTTCAGTCACTAGAAAAGAAAATCAGTGATGTTTATTTTAAGACGTGTATATGTTTAATGAAAATAGCAACTTTAGAAATGAATATCACGAAAATTAAGAGATATAGCGACTTGTACTTTTCAAAGTGATATTAAGGAATTTATTTACTATATTGTAAACCTAATTTTAGAATATATGAATCGCTGAAAAAGTTTTCAGTAATGCTAGTTTCAAGACGAGTACATCTCTATTGAAAATAGCAAGTTTAAAAATTAATATCTCAAAACTAACAGAAATAGCCATTTGTACTTTTCAAATTTGAATGTAGGATATTATTTTGAATATGCATAATTATTTTCCAAATGTATGAATCGTTAAAAAAAATCAGTAATGTTTAGACTTAGCTCTTTCGTTTCTTGTACCCTTCAAATAATATGTAATATGTGTTTGTAATGTATGAGAACCTGAAGTAATACGCTTTGAGATGTTGAAATATAATTATGAAAATGAAAATGGGAATTGTATAATGATATGATTTTATTCTCTGTCATTTAAATATGCTTATATGTATGAGTGTTTTCGACATTTGTTTATAAAGTTTTTATTAGTAGAGCAGATGATTTTTCACGTTAAATGGTTATATCATATAAGTACTTTATAGGTGTGAGGTGGTTTTATTTATTTATTTACATAAATTTGATAAATATGACTTGGGGTGTACAACATCCATGTTGGGGTTGTTTTGGGGTGCGATGCTCTGCAACAGGGTGATCATCTCCAATGCGGAAATCAGGATTCATGAACTGCAACTTTCTCGGGTACATCTGCAGTATCGTCTGTTTAAGTGCACAGCTTATCTTTCTGCAACAATAGAAAATATACTCGAAAGCAACAAATATAAATTAGTGGTTAATGGTCATAGAAAATAATATGATTTTATTTGTAGATTATTAAGAATTATTTCAAGTATATATAATTATTATTTAAAAAGATATATTAATACCAAAGAAAATGCGAGATATTCAATATTACAAAAGAATGAATAAATATTTCAATCGATCAATTATAGATTTTAATGCATAATGTGTACGATATTAAAGTATTTTAATAATGAGGTAAAAGTTACGTATTTTGTCGCATTATCGTACACATTCATAATTACGTATATATGGAACAAAATATATGTAGTAAAATATATAGGACATACAATGATATGATATATTAAATTATACACAAGATGCACACAATTCATGACAGATGTTTAACATTAGAAAACATTTTTTTCAAATATCTTTGCCGTAAAAGTATATGGGGCTTTATACATAGTATTTACAGAATAAAATGTTAGAAGATTGTATATGGTAGAAATATTAAATAATTGTCAATTAATGCAAACTATTTTCGATATAATATGAACAATTATTTAAATATAGCTTATATCTTGTATCTATCTAGAATAATTCCTCCAAATTAATGGTTAATATATCAAATGAAAATACAACTATGTATGAAGTATTATAAAAGCAAAAAAAAAACTCACTTTGAATAAAGGAAATCTATGGATATAACTCAAAGTCCTGCAGGTATCCTAACGTCCTCTCCAAGCACCAGGAAGTTGTCCTCGTGGTCACGATACACCAGCGCGCTACACACACGTCGTTACACTAGCACTGCAACAAACAAACTGAAAGAATTAATCCATGTAATTGTTAGGGTGTTAAATAATTTACCCCGTAGAAATACAAGTCAACAATTAAATAATAATGAGTCATTATAAATAATAATTGCTTCTTATGTATTATGTAATCAGTTCACACAAAATACAAAATTACAATTTTTTTTTATTGACATTTTAATATTATATGTAGTAATCAAATAATATTACTACCAAGTTCATATCTCTACTCATTTTTGAATTATTGCCCCAAAAGTCAATATACCCCATTTTCAGATAAAAACTTCAAAATTTTCAAAAATCTAATTTTTATGGATCTAGATACTTCTCAATGCGCTGATTCCAAATTTTGAAACCGCAGGTCAATATCTCATTTCGTTCTTGAGATATTTAGATTCAAAGTTTTGCTCAAAACTGCCCATTTTTGGGTTATAACCCAAAAATGGGTCGAGATATGAATTTGGCGATAACACCATTCGATTCTACGCGCAAAATTACATAAGTACACCAATTTTCAGAATTTTTGAACACCGCATACAATCTCTAAAGCAAAATAACTGAAAATGGGCAAAAATCGCAAAAATCTTAAGGATCTTACGATTTTTTCAGATTTTGGCCATTTTCAAACTTTTATTCATAAAAAATGAACCGGTTGGTCAAAAATGATGAAAATTGCTATACTTATGTATTTTTGTCCGTAGAATCGAATGGTGATGTCGCCAAATTCATATCTCGACCCATTTTTGGGTTATTACCCAAAAATGGGCAGTTTTGAGCAAAACTTTGAATGTAAATATCTCGAGAACGAAACGAGATATCGACCTGCGGTTTAAAAATTTGGAATCAGCGCATTGAGAAGTATCTAGATCCATCAAAAATAGATTTTTGAAAATTTTGAAGTTTTTATCTGAAAATGGGGTATATTGACTTTTGAGGCAATAATTCAAAAATGGATAGTGATATAAACTTGGTAGTAATTTTATTTGATTGTAAAGACAATGTTACTTAAGTGTACGCATTTTTAGAGTATTTGAACAAATGTGTGAATTTTTAGAAAGAAAAGTATTGAAATAAAAATGAATAAATGCTATATAAAAGTTCCTTGGAAAAGATTCTATATACTTAGGACAACTTTTATTTATTTATTTACATAAATCTTATAAAAATAAATCTTGAGGGGCACCATTACATGTTGGGGTGTATTCAGTGTGATGCTCTACAACAATATGATCATCTCCAACGCTGAAATCAGGATAGATATCTTTCTGCAACTCACTCACATCCTTCTACGGCTTGGCCAGGACTGTAATTCATCTCTGTTACATGTTTCTGTAACAATAAAAATATATTCGAGATATTATTTGGATTAGTGGTTACAGATAATTAATATGGATGGACTTAGAACTGTTTCAATCGTTTGTAATTATTAAAAATAAATACCTAATACGAAAGTAAGTGTGAGAAATTTAACATTAAAAAGAATATTTAAATTTTTAATTATTTAAATATAAAATATTTGTAGTAAAATATATAGTACGTCCAATAATATATGATATGTGTATATGGTATTAGCACTATAAATAATTCTAACTTAACTTAAATTCTTTTCCACACAACATCAACAATTATAATTCAAATATAAAGTATATATACACCCGAAATAATCTTTAGAAATAATGGCTGATATACCCAATAGTGGTTACTAAAAGTAGTTTAAAAATATAAAAAAAAACTTACTATGAATAAATTATTTCCCTAAGTATAAGTCCAAGTCTTGAAGATGTCCAAAAGTCCTCTCCAGGCACTAGGAAGTCGTCCTCGAAGGCACAGTACACGAACACACCACACGTCTTTACACTAGCACTGTAACAAACAAACTGAAAGAATTAATCCATGTAATAGTTAGGGTGTTAATTTACCCCCTAGAAATACAAGTCAACAATTTAATAATAATTGCTTCTTATGTATTATGTAATTCGTTCACGGTTTTTTTCAATTTTATGAATGTAGAAGTGGCGCGAAAAAATTTGAGTACACAAAATACAAAATTACCTTTTTTATTATAACATTTTATTAAATATGTGTCTTCTTTCAGATGCAGCCGTGTGAAAAGCTGAGATCCTGGTGTTGCAGACTTAGCGACTTGGAGTCCCGACATTGTAACCTGAAGCACTCAACAATGGTGAGTTACATTTTAGTAGATATTTCTTTCCATACGGATTAGCTGTTAAATCTTCGTTTTCATGAAGACTATCCCTGTAAAACTAAATTAAACAATGTAATACTATATGTAGTTTACTAAAAGTCCGACTATTTTCCCTTAATTCGTACACGCTGATTAAGGGAAAAATAATGAAAAAATCTCTAGGCCTTAGTTTCCAAAATAGAAATTTTTATT
Organism: Ophonus ardosiacus; assembly: GCA_943142095.1. NCBI lineage: Eukaryota > Metazoa > Arthropoda > Insecta > Coleoptera > Carabidae > Ophonus > Ophonus ardosiacus. The sequence continues at coordinate 12,268,946 of OW964841.1, read as the reverse complement.
TTTAATGCAAAATTGACAATATTTTTTGACTTTGACGGACTATAACTTATGAATGGTAAAAGCTACTTAAACGGGCGTTGCGCCATTCGATTCTATGGGCATTTCTACATATGTTTACCAATTTTGAATAACCGTGTCTAGCTAGTATAATAAGAGTAAACAAAAATGAAAAAAATGGTCACTTTAAACAATTCAGTAGTCCACTAAAAATCCGACCACCCTGTATTTAAATGGAAAGTATCATTTTCTCTTAATTCAAGCATGCTGATCACGGGAAAAATAATAAAAAAAATTCTCTAGGCCTTAGTTTTCAAAATAGAAATTTTTATTTTTAATGCAAAATTGACAATTTTTTTTGACTTTGACGGACTATAACTTATGAATGGTAAAATATACTTAAACGGGCGTTACGCCATTCGATTCTATGGACATTTCTACATATGTTTACCAATTTTGAATAACCGTGTCTAGCTAGTATAGTAAGAGTAAACAAAAATGAAAAAATGGTCACTTTAAACAATTCAGTAGTCCACTAAAAATCCGACCACCCTGTATTTAAATGGAAAGTATCATTTTCTCTTAATTCAAGCATGCTGATCACGGGAAAAATAATAAAAAAATTCTCTAGGCCTTAGTTTTCAAAATAGAAATTTTTATTTTTAATGAAAAATTGACAATATTTTTTGACTTTGACGGACTATAACTTATGAATGGTAAAAGATACATTAACGGGCGTTGCGCCATTCGATTCTACGGACTTTTCTACATAAATTTACCAATTTTGAATAACCGTGTCTAGCTAGTATAGTAAGAGTAAGCAAAAATGAAAAAATGGTCACTTTAAACAATTCAGTAGTCCACTAAAAATCCGACCACCCTGTATTTAAATGGAAAGTATCATTTTCTCTTAATTAAAGCATGCTGATTACGGGAAAAATAATAAAAAAATTCTCTAGGCCTTAGTTTCCAAAATAGAAATTTTTATTTTTAATGCAAAATTGACTTTGACGGACTATAACTTATGAATGGTAAAAGATACTTTAACGGGCGTTGCGCCATTCGATTCTATGGACATTTCTACATATGTGTACCAATTTTGAATAACCGTGTATAGCTAGTATAGTAAGAGTAAGCAAAAATGATAAAAATAGCAACTTTAAACAATTCAGTAGTCCACTAAAAATCCGATCACCCTCTATTTAAATAAAAAGTATCATTTTCTCTTAATTCAAGCATGCTGATTACGGGAAAAATAATGGAAAAAATCTCTAGGCCTTAGTTTCCAAAATAGAAATTTTTATTTTTAATGCAAAATTGACAGTATTTTTTGACTTTGACGGCCTATAACTAATGAATGGTAAAAGATACATTATTGGGCGTTGCGCCATTCGATTCTACGGACTCTCCTACATATGTTTACCTATTTTGAATAACCCTGTCTGGCTAGTATAGTAAGAGTAAGCAAAAATGAAAAAAATGGTCACTTTAAATTTTTAGTTGCCCACTAAAAACCCGACCATCCTGTATAACTTTAAAATGAAATTATTGAAAAACTAAGTGAAATAGTTGTTTTCTACAGCTATGTAATGTTGCAGGAATTAAAATTGCTGAAAAAAAATTCAGTCATGTTTGTTTCAAGATAGCTAAATTATCTATTGTGTACACCATGATAAAAATAAAATAAATTGAAAACTAAGTGAGATAGCGATTTGCAGTTTTCAAATTCGGATTCCGGGGGTTGTTTCAAATATGTATACATAGTTTTAGAAATTTGAAATGCCGGATACAGAGTTAAATTTCAGTAGGAAATATTTGAACCTAGCTTTTTGTTTTTCTGTACCTTTAAATAGTATGTATGCATAGATGTATGGTATGTGAATTACTTATATAATGAACTGTAAAATATATGACAATGAAGATATATGTGTTGCATAATGACATGAATTGATTATGTGCCAATTTTTCTTGCCATATATTAGTTATACGAGTACATAATGTTTAGGAGGATATTTTTTTTTTTTATTTATTTACATAAATCTTATAAATAAGTGTTGAGGGGTACCAATACATGTTGGGGTGTCTTCAGGGTGATGCTCTACAACAATATTATCATCTCCAACGCTGAAATCAGGATAGATATCTTTCTGCAACTCACTCACATCCTTCTATGGCTTGGCCAGGACTGTAATTCATATCTGTTACATGTTTCTGTAACAATAAAAATATATTCGAAATAATATTTGGATTAGTGGTTACAGATAATAATATGGATGGACTTAGAACTGTTTCAATCGTTTGTAATTATTAAAAATAAAATACCTAATATGAAAGTAAGTGTGAGAAATTTAACATTAAAAAGAATATTTAAATTTTTAATTATTTAAATATAAAATATTTGTAGTAAAATATATAGTACGTCCAATAATATATGATATGTGTATATGGTATTAACACTATGAATAATTCTAAATTAACTCAAATTCTTTTCCACACAACATCAATTATAATTCACCCGAAATAGTCGTTAAAAATAATGGCTAATATATCCAATAATGGTTACTAAAAGTAGTTTAAAAATATAAAAAGAAACTTACTATGAATAAATTATTTCCCTAAGTATAAGTCCAAGTGTTGAAGATGTCCAAAAGTCCTCTCCAGGCACTAGGAAGTCGTCCTCGAAGGCACAGGTCACGAGCACACCACACGTCTGTTCACTAGCACTGTAACAATGAAACTGACAAACTGACAAAATTGATCTATGTAACAGTTAAGCATTAGATAACAATAATAAAAAAAAAATGGTAGTCAACAATCAAAATAATGAGTATAAATTATAGTTGATGTCTATGTATTACATAATTTTGTAGTCGCTCGTACAATTTTTTTGAAATTAATATTTGTAAACAAGGTCTATGGATTACCCGCGAAATTTAATTAATGAACTTTAGGGTTGAAAGAAAGGATGCTAGTTTTTAATTTTGAAAAATTCAAAATGTTGATTTGAGAATAAATGATCTATTTAAAAACGCTATTACAAAAAATCTTGTATGTAATACGTTGTGAAATGAGTGTTTTAGGCACTTGACGTGTTGTAGCACTCGCTTACCCTCGTGCGTATAAATTTCACGTCGCGTGTCAAACTATTATTTCGCAACTTATTACAAAAATAGTTAGTAAAAACTAAGTGAGATAGCGACTTACAGTTTTCAAATTTGAATTCAGGGGGTGTTTTTCGATATGTACACTAAGTTTCAGGAATTCGAAATGCTGAAAAATAAAATTCTGTCATGTTTGTTTCAAGATAGGAAAATGTCTCTTGTGCATACCATGATAAAAGTAAAATATTTTAAAAACTAAGTGAGATAGCGACTTGTACTTTTCAAATTTAAATTCAGGGGGTGTTTTTCGATATGTACGCTAAGTTCAGGAATTAGAATTGCTGAAAAATAAAATTCAGTGATGTTTGTTTCAAGATAGGAAAATGCCTTTTGTGTATACCATGATAAAAGTAAAATATTTTAAAAACTAAGTAAGATATCGACTTGCAGTTTTCAAATTTGAATTCAGGGGGTGTTTTTCTATATGTACGCTAAGTTTCAGGAATTCGAATTACTGAAAAAAAGAATTCTGTCATGTTTGTTTCAAGATAGGAAAATGTCTTTTGTGTGTACCATGATAAAAGTAAAATATTTTAAAAACTAAGTGAGATAGCGACTTGCAGTTTTCAAATTTGAATTCAGGGGGTGTTTTTCGATATGTACGCTAAGTTTCAGGAATTCGAATTGCTGAAAAATAAAATTCAGTGATGTTTGTTTCAAGATAGGAAAATGTCTTTTGTGTATACCATGATAAAAGTAAAATAGTTTAAAAACTAAGTGAGATAGCTACTTGCAATTTCCAAATTTAAATTCAGGGGGATGTTTTCTGTATATATACTAAGTTTCAGGAGTTTGAATTGGAAATTTTAACTTTAGGCCTCTAAATTTCTGAAACTAAGTGAGATAGGAAATTATACATTTCAAATTTGATTTGCACATGCATATTTGTATACATAAGCAACGTTTTAAAATTGTTGAAATGTTGACAAATACTTTTCTATAGAATATTTCAACTTTACATATTAATATGAATAGAAAAGTGGTATTATTAATACAAACACAAAGTGCAGATACAATAAATAAGTTATTACATTTATAATTTTATTAATAAATCATTTCTTTTTGCAGATCATCACGTTTTCGACGTTCCAGTGGTAAGAGACGCAGACATCGTGACTTGGAGAACCCGTTCGTGTGTCTACAGTATCCTGGGGCTTCTCTCCGGACCTGGTGGACATGATTTCGTTGTCTGGATCAGGAAACCATCCCCTGCGGTATCGTGAAGTCGTGAACCGGTTTGCCTGATCTCCATACTTGAAATTCTATGAAATATAAATGTGAGAGTTAAACTGTATATTCCACTAAACTTTGTCATACGTTATTTCACATTCTTATTTATTACTCCTACATTGTTAAAGATAGCAACTTGCGCAATGAAAATTTGGAATCTACATAAAATTCTCCGTAAGATACGTCTGATTATAATTTTTAACTTCGATTGGTTTAGGAGTTACGGGGCGTTAAAATACATGTATTTTCGTCAAATTTTCTCTGTACACTTTTTCATATTTTCATTTATCACTACTACAAGAATAAAGATAGTAAATAGGGAAGAAAAAAAATATATTTTACATAAAATTCGTTATTGACAGACATATTTGTTTAGTGTTCAACAACTTAGAAGAAATGTAAATGTAATATCAAAGGTTCATACTTACCTATGATGAATTTTCATAATATATCATCCGCTGTTGTATCATCACTGTAATATATCATCATCGGCGATTTTCACAGATCAGAATACACTTTGTAGTAAATATTACGTAACACTTACTCCAATTAGAATAACTTGTATAACACTTGGTATTAGTAAAACACTTTTACGGACAATTATACACATTTTAATAATAGGAAAGACTTTTTTTTAAATATACAGCAACTGTATAGTAAACTAACTCATGACACAATATAATTTTGAATAAGGATTAAACAATGAACACTAACGGAAGGACAGAGTCTTATGCAACATTTTAAATAATATCTAAAATTATAAGAAGCAGAAATACGTTGTATAAGTAAAAATGAATTTTGAATATTTAGATTTTATTTTAAATAATAATGTACATATGAACATTTAAATTTAGTGTACTATTAAATTATTAAATTTAAATTTTTTTTAAAAGTTTAAACAAAATGACAATTATTTAAAGCTATTTAAATATTTTTTAAATATTTATAGAGTAAATCTAACACTTTTAAAATATATAGCGAACTATATGATGTAAATAGAGAACGATTTCAATAAAAATTTCAAACTTTTTCGTTGCTATATGGCACTACACGATTATTCACAAGCACACGATGTTCACTTCACCAAAGACTGAAAGGAACTGAAGTATTTATTCTAAAAACATAATATTAATATTATCACATAATACCCCCACTCTAATTAAGTGTTTATTTTTTATATCTTTTGTACTTTGGCGCTCAAAGTAAACAATGTTTATGTTTGTTTACAAGTTCTGCGAAGGGCCTAGTACACCCAGCAATAGGATACGATGACTACAGCACTGGATGATGATAATATATGACTTTTTATAAGAATAAATAAATAAAATAGTAGTTTTCTTACCTTTCCTATGTAATAACAAAAGGGACAGGGAAATATCTTAATATTTAAGGATTTTTCCGGATTTTTCTATCCTATCTTTTAGTATTAAGTTCTCTAGGTACGAAAATAACCATCCGATAGGAGTCCGCCCTTTTATAAAGGGCTAAGGGCTTATTTGAGCCCTTAGGGAAAATTAGACCACGGATTTCATTTATGCAGCTCCAAGTAGGTTTAACAACACTTGTCCGGATTTTCTAGCTCTTTTAGTTCAGGAATTAGCGCAGGCCCTTCGCCACTAACTTGAAGGGCAAATATATTGTAAAACAAAGGGTTTTTATCAATTCTGTGCAAGCCAATGGAAAGCGCGGGTTCGAATCCCCCCGATTCGCTATTTCCCGGCCCTTTAGCCCTATAAATGAACGAATTTAAGTGTTGGTCCCTTTAAAAAACTTTAAGGGCCCATATCTCGAAAACGGCTGGGTTTTCAGCGTTTTCCTTAAAACGCTGTTCCTTAGGGGAATTCGAATGAGTAATATAGGGTCAAATTACATCATACCAAAGTTTGAAGGGCGTAGGGCAAAGTTTTTTACAATAAGGGTTTTTGAAAAATTTTGAACATTTTTTGATTTTTTTTTGTTTACACCAAAATTTTATTATTTATTTTTTAAGCTCTATAAGCAATAAAATAACCATCTTTCTCATTTTTGTTCCCCGGATACTATGGATAATTATCGACTCAAAATGCGACACTTTTTAATTAAGAAATGCTTTATATCTCCTAAACTACAAAAGTTATAAAGGCCGGACAATGTTTTTTAGACTAATTACGACCCGTAGAACACGAATCCGGTCTCACATTGAAAATATGAGAACTCTTTTCATTCCTGTTATCCGGATACCATCAAAAATTTTCGACTCAAAAACTGAGTAAATTCAGGTCATTGACCCCAAAAATTGGGTTAAGAAAAGTGTTGTAGCTCGTAAACTACAGAAGTTAGAAGGGCCGGACAGGGTTTTTTATACTAATTACGACCCGTAGAACACGAATCCGGTCTCACATTGAAAATACGAGAACTCTTTTCATTCCTGTTATCCGGATACCATAAAAAATTTTCGACTCAAAAACTGAGTAAAATTGAGTAAAATTGGGTTTAAAAAAAGTGTTATAGCTCCAAAACTACAAAAGCTAGAAAGGCTGGACAGGGTTTTTTAGACTAATTACGACCCGTAGAACACGAATCCGGTCTCACATTGAAAATATGAGAACTCTTTTCATTCCTGTTATCCGGATACCATCAAAAATTTTCGACTCAAAAACTGAGTAAAATTGAGTAAAATTGGATTTAAAAAAAGTGTTATAGCTCCAAAACTACAAAAGCTAGAAAGGCCGGACAGGGTTTTTTAGACTAATTACGACCCGTAGACACGAATCCGGTCTCACATTGAAAATATGAGAACTCTTTTCATTCCTGTTATCCGGATACCATCAAAAATTTTCGATTCAAAAACTGAGTAAATTTTGGTCATTGACCCCAAAAATTGGGTTTAAAAAAAGTGTTGTAGCTCCAAAACTACAGAAGTTAGAAGGGCCGGACAGGGGTTTTTATACTAATTACGACCCGTAGAACACGAATCCGGTCTCACATTGAAAATATGAGAACTCTTTTCATTCCTGTTATCCTGATACCATCAAAAAATTTCGACTCAAAAACTGAGTAAAATTGAGTAAAATTGGGTTTAAAAAAAGTGTTATAGCTCCAAAACTACAAAAGCTAGAAAGGCTGGACAGGGTTTTTTAGACTAATTACGACCCGTAGAACACGAATCCGGTCTCACATTGAAAATATGAGAACTCTTTTCATTCCTGTTATCCGGATACCATCAAAAATTTTCGACTCAAAAACTGAGTAAAATTGAGTAAAATTGGATTTAAAAAAAGTGTTATAGCTCCAAAACTACAAAAGCTAGAAAGGCCGGACAGGGTTTTTTAGACTAATTACGACCCGTAGACACGAATCCGGTCTCACATTGAAAATATGAGAACTCTTTTCATTCCTGTTATCCGGATACCATCAAAAATTTTCGATTCAAAAACTGAGTAAATTTTGGTCATTGACCCCAAAAATTGGGTTTAAAAAAAGTGTTGTAGCTCCAAAACTACAGAAGTTAGAAGGGCCGGACAGGGGTTTTTATACTAATTACGACCCGTAGAACACGAATCCGGTCTCACATTGAAAATATGAGAACTCTTTTCATTCCTGTTATCCTGATACCATCAAAAAATTTCGACTCAAAAACTGAGTAAAATTGAGTTTAAAAAAAGTGTTATAGCTCCAAAACCATAAAAGCTAGAAGGGCCGTACTAGTTCTATTAGACTAATTACAATCCGTAGAACACGAATGACCATAAAAAAATTCCCATGTCTTATTTCCCTTATAAATGTTACATAACTACATACTTCCCTGTCTCTTTGTTGTGGTACATCCCCCTGAAATAAATGACGGGTTGTTAAATAAAAATTGTATTGGTTTAAGAAAAATTTATTGTTTATTATGGTCATAGCTTAAATTCTATGTATTCTTATTTGTATTTTATAAACAAATATGCTTAGGGATGTTTAAATAATAGTCTGTATAAATTTTACTTGTATTTATTGTTTATTTGTACTTTGCATTGTTGTATTTCATGTAACTACCCTTAATGTACTTTGTAAATAAATAATATACTTACCCTTATCCTGAAAAAATAGAAATAGGGATGTTTAAATAATAGTTTGTGTACATTTTACTTGTATTTATTGTTTATTTGCACTTTAAATTGTTGTATTTCACGTAACTACCCTTAATGTACTTTGTAAATAAATAATATACTTACCCTTATCCTGAAAATTAGAAATAGGGATGTTTAAATAATAGTTTGTATACATTTTACTTGTATTTATTGTTTATTTGTATTTTACATTGTTGTATTTCACTTAACTACCCCTAATGTACAATAATATTACACAATAAAATATAATTTAAGATATAAATTGTTTATTTTTTACCCCTTTGCTACCCCTACACGTATATAGTTCTTAGAATAACCGCTAGATGGCCTATTATAAAGGGGTTTGCGCCTAAAATATAGGCAACCAGAAATACTACTCCGCTTTGAACAAACATACGTACATACATCATTTTGGGGTTATACCTAATGGGAATTTAACCCACTAAATATGGGACGTTTACTATGGGAATTTGAGTAGTGAAAATGGGACGAAAAGGCTCTAAAAATGATGTATACCTATTGGGAATTTAAACCCAGTATTTTTCGTCAAATTTTTCGTCCAATTTCACCTGTCAAAATATACATTTGACAGGTAAAGCTGTCAAATGTATATTTTGACAGGTGAAATTGGACGAAAAATTTGATGGAAACTAGTGAGTTAAAGTCCCACAACCGATTTTCAATGCAAAAACACTCAAAAATAAGCGTCCCATTTTTAGAGTAACAAATTCCCATAGGTATACATCTTTTTAGTGAACGTGCCATATTCAGAGGGTTAAATTCCCATCAGGTATAACCGAAAATGATGTATGTACGTACGTATGTACACAAATGAAATTTTTTTGGTTAAATTTTCCTCTAAGTTGGAACATTTATCGACAGGTGCTGCCCCCTGGTGGCCGTTTTAAAAACTACATACGTGTAGGGACTTAGAAAAAAAAATCAATTTTTAAACAATAATATATTTGTATTATATCAAAAAATTACAAGACTTTCTTATAAAAATTTTAAGTTTATTGCAATTATTACAAAAGACTTTAACATTATAATAAATTGTTATTAGATTTGTTGACAAATTTAGTAACAATTGTGAACAGAATTATAACACAAAAGAAACTTAAAAGACACTTGTGTTTGAAAATTCTGTTCATAATTATTTCTCACTAAGTTTGTTTAACAAATTTGGTGACAATCTTTTAACGTTGTCAAACAGGCTTTAGTTGTAAGTTAGAAATGTGTTTCGGAAAGTAAAACTATCATTATTCTGATTGTAATGACAGATATACTTTGTAAAACACATTTCTAATTTAAAACTAAAGCCTGAACGACAACGTTAAAAGATTGTCACCAAATTTGTTAAACAAACTTAGTGAGAAATAATTATGAACAGAATTTACAAACACAAGTGTCTTTTAAGTTTCTTTTGTGTTATAATTCTGTTCACAATTGTTACTAAATTTGTCAACAAATCTAATAACAATTTATAATAGTGTCAAACATGATTTAGTTATAAAACTAAAATGTTTGTTCCCATATAAAATTATCATTATTATAGTTGTATTATTTGTTGTTAATTATTTTGCATCTTTATTCTGTGGACTGAATAAAGATGCAATAGAATTGAACACAAATAATATAATCATAATTTTATTTGGTAACAAACATTTCAGTTTTATAACTAATACGAAACTCTACATTTATATTATTTAAGTTTTAAAGTAAAATGATACTATATTGTAGAGTTTCGTTTACAATAGTAATTTAACAAATGAAATCTTGGTGGTCCCTAAATAAGATTCCTTGTAGACATAGAAGATATTTGTGTTTGAAAATTCTGTTCATAATTATTTCCCAACTAAGTTTGTTAACAAATTTGGTGACAATTTTTTAACGTTACCAAACAGGCTTTAATTGTAAAATTGAAATGTTTGTTACCAAGTAAAATTATCATTATTTTGGTTGCAGATATTATAAACTATTTTGAATCTTTATTTTGTAATAAAAGTAACTTCTATTACAAAATAAAGATACAAAATAATTGATATTTACAATCAAAATAATGATAATTTTGCTCGGTAACAAACATTTCAATTTTACAACTAAAGCCTGTTTGACACGTTAAAAAATTGTCACCAAATTTGTTAACAAGAAATAATTATGAACAGAATATTTAAACACTAATGCCTTTTACGTTTCTTTTGTGTTATAATTCTGTTCACAATTGTTACTGAAATTTGTCAACAAATCTAATAACAATTTATGACAGTGTCAAACATGATTTAGTTATAAAACTAAAACGTTTGTCACCAAATAAAATTATCATTATTATAGTTGTATTATTTGTTGTTACTTATTTTGTATCTTTATTCTGTGACTGAATAAAGATGCAATAGAATTGAACACAAATAATATAACCATAATTTTATTTGGTAACAAACATTTCAGTTTTATAACTAATACGAAACTCTACATTTAAGTAAAATGATACTATATTGTAGAGTTTCGTTTACAATACTAATTTAACAAATTAAATCTTGGTGGTCCCTAAATAAGATTCCTTCTTCCCATTTTTAAAGGTACAAAGATTTCTTATTCAGTTGAAGACCGTTTCCGAAACTTTATATTAATATTATATATTTTGTTACCACCCAAACCTCCCACTTACCAAAATATATAATATTTATGAATACAAAGCTTCGTTTACAATACTTAAAATCTAATTTTGGCCTGACCGCGTCTAAATACTTAATAATAATTGCAATTTTTTACTAAAACTACCTACTTTACAACTAAAGGAACATGGGTATTAATTTAAAATAACCGCAATAAAAGTTTGTTTTATTGTACATACATTTTAAACAAATGAAGAAGAAGCCATGGTCTGCGTCTCCAATCGGCACTGCAATCTTGAAGATAGTGGCGGTGGGGAGTTTTTTTCAACTTTAAAACTATCTTAGAACTAAAAACGAAACCCTTTATTTAATAAATAGTATATATAAGGGAAACACCGCCCTCAAATGCCAAACCCACGTTCCCTTATACCGTGAGTATTTTTTAAAGTGAAACATTAGGTTTGTCGTATCCATGGTTACTTGACATTTGATTGACAGCAATGTATTTGCCCGTTCCATTTAAAATGAAACATAGGGAACGAATTTGACATTTAATAAGACGTCAATAGAGGTTAATTTTGTTTAAATAATTACACGTGCATTCTAAATTAAAATTAGTTGTAGAAAAAATATAGTGTGCACCTTGTGCTCGAGTGGTTTTCTGACTCGGCTAAATTTCTTACAATATTTGAATATAATACTTCTGCCAAATTCATTCCCCATGTGTCATTTTAAATGAGACAGACAAATACATTGCTGTCAATCAAATGTCAAATCATAACTTATAGGGAAATTCAAGGGTTATCTGTCATATTGACAAGATGTCATTAGAGGTTAATATTGTTTAAATAATTATACCTGTTTCTAAAAATTAAATTTAGATGTAGAAAAAATACTGTGTGCACCTTGTGCCTGAAATATGTTTAGTGCTCTCGAGTGGTTTTCTGACTCCGCTAAATTTCTTACAATATTTTAATATAATACTCCTGTCAGATTCGTTCCCTATGTTTCATTTTAAATGGAACGGGCAAATACATTGCTGTCAATCAAATATGAAGTCGTAACCAAGGATATGACAAACTCAATGTTTCACGTTAAAAAATACTCACGGTATATACCATTTATTAAATACAGTTCCGTGTACAATAATACTTATAATCTAACTTAAATTATTGTAGTTCCCCCCCCAATTTAATTTGTGAAGTGCGCAAAAAACCCTATCTTATGTTAAAGATCTATTTCAAAGAAAAACAAATCTAAAAAAGCCTATCTTACGTTAATAACGATTTCAAAGAAAAGCATGTCTAAAAATGTCAAGTTACGTTAATTTTTCTCTCTCTCTCGAAAAGCAAAAACAACCCTTCCTACTTATATCTAAGCTATCTTATGTCTACGCGAACTATCTTATATCTAGATTAAACTAAGCTAAAGGCGTGTGAGAGAGAAAGAGTACGAGCTAAGCAAATGGTGAGAACGCCGTGGCGTCGAACGCCGTTGTTGGTTCTCACGGAAGTTTACGAGGGGGTTAAGCCGACCCCACGCGATGCAGAGCATTTACGGCCTACAAACCGAACTAGGTAGAGAGCACGGCAGCAGTCACATGTAACTACCTAGGGTGCACGCCAACCTACCTAGCTACTCCCGGAGACATTCGCCCGCGCCTCTCGCGGATACCCTACACCGAACGCGGTTATTAACCCGTGTGCTCAACAAAGTTAATTCAAACAAAAACTTCACCTATTCGTTGCCATTACCATTAAATGATGATTACGTTGCCTCCGGATGAGGAGAGCACATAAGGCCATAAGAAAGCTTTCTGTGCCAACTATGGATTAATGTCCCTAGAAACATTCACACAAGTGTGAAGCGATCCACCATAACAACAGGATTCACATGACGGTGCGTTGCACATATCAGTCCACTCAATTATGGCTATCGCGCACGAACCCTACCTACCCAGCCCCTCTGACCGTGTGAAGTTAATTGAATAAGGAACCCGAACACCCACATCAAAGTTTCGAATCTGTTACCTCCTTCCTGACTCACTCATCCATCCACCTGCAAGCATCCCCCGATACGTCCGTATTTTCTTTTCCCAAGCACTCTCCCTAACTACCGTCTGGGTAAGCCACGCGTACGGTTACCGCTGCAACCGTAGACGCACGATTTTAGGATGATCGCCACGGACTGCACTTCAAATTAATCAATTTATTATTTTTAATTTTTAAAGAAAACGCGTGTTTGCTCGACGGCGCGATGAGCCAAAGTTTAATTAAAACCTGAAAATACATTTCCAAGAACTTAAAACTATAGTATTCCTCACGTACGAATGGCATTGCACAAGTTCAATTCGCTTTATAATCTGTGCTGACATCTAATAAGAAACTATCTTTTCCTGCATCAAAAAACGCACATGAATTGATAAATCAACACTAAACACAAAAATGTTAAAACACCCGTCAATGTTTACGAACTATGTTGACAGTTTCAAATTATTTCCTAAACGTTACCTTATGAACAGATTTTATAACCTGTGTGTCAAAAAAACTATTTCAATTACGTGTCTTTAACAAGCCTACACTTTATTGCGCGCAATGCCATTCTTACGTAAATAATACTAAAACTTATAAAGCTACTACTTTTTAATCTTCTAGATGTCCGATTCCTGAAAAATAAATGCTAATCATTTGTTCCCAGATATTGATTTTATTGATAAATAGTTGATATTTCAATTTCAAATTGTTTTGATTTTATAAGAACATTTATGAAAGTTATATTTCGTTTACGACAGTACTCAAAATTGAATTTGAGTTCAAGATAATATTTAGACATATACCTTTGACTATAAGTTCTCATGGCTGAGTATGAGAACAAGATAATATTTTATAAACGTTACAATTATGAGAAAAATAAAGTTTCCTACCAGTTTATCCATCGATGGCCGCCTACGTCGAAGATTTGTCTGGTGCTCAGCTATCCTTACAAGATCCTTAAAGTTGCAAACTACAGCAGCTTTTGTAGTGTTAAAATCCAATGCTCGAAAGTTGTATCCAAATTTTCCAAGTTTCTTGACGCACCAGACCAACCAAAGGTCCACCTATTAAATATTAATTATTAGTTTGTGGTATTCTTGAAACCATTTAAAAAACTGTTGGAAAAAATTTCTTATGGCAAACGTGTGTTCATTACGGAAGACACTTGAGAAAAGTATCGCTTTTTACCTCTGGCTAAGAGAAATATTGGATTTATGCTAAAATGATGTGCATGTATGTGTGTGTATGTAGTGTGTGTGAGTGTGTGTCTGTGTGTGTGTGTGTGTGTCTGTGTCTGTGTGTGTGTGTGTGTGTGTGTGTCTGTGTCTGTGTGTATGTGTCTGTGTGTATGTGTCTGTGTGTATGTGTCTGTGTATATGTGTCTGTGTGTATGTGTGTGTCTGTGTGTATGTGTGTGTCTGTGTGTATGTGTGTGTCTGTGTATGTCTGTGTGTGTCTGTGTGTGTCTGTGTCTGGCTGTGTGTGTCTGTGTGTGTGTGTGTGTGTGTGTGTGTGTGTCTGCCTGTGTGTGTGTCTGTCTGTGTGTATGTGTGCATGTGTGTATGTGTGTCTGTGTGTATGTGTGTATGTGTTTGTGTGTATATGTGTATACAGAATAATCTATTGCAATAAATCACACAGTCCAGACTACACTAGTTGCCAAATGCAATTGTTTGTAATTGACAGATAATTGTCAGTGTCAAAAATCAACAGTTTTACTAACATTAGTGAAAGCTTTTTCTAGGAAGTAAGTACATTTAATATTTCTTATTGAATTATTATCTAAATAATTAAAATCATGTATATTAATAGTAATAGTTCTTAATATCCTTAAGAAATACTGCCAATTCCGTCAATGAATTGGAACCATCTTGAACATTTTAGAAGAGTAGAACAAAATGAAAAGTGCGAGAGGTATTGTGCTGACCACAACAGATTTTTTTAAAGTGATTCATGTAATGTGAATGTGATATATGTAATGAATCCACGTGTATAATGAGATATTACATCCAACAGTTTTTAAATGGTTCGACCAGTCAACATTTTCAACAAACAAATTATAAAACCTATCTAAATTCCTACAAATTTCTTTCGACTAGTTTAAAACATAGATTATATACTTACAGAAACTTTACGAAGTTGTTTTTCATTATACCAAAAGTAAAGGGTCTCAGTAGAAGCTAAATCTGGACCATAAGATGACCCTTAAAATACCGGCCGAACTATTGTCACCAGTCATTTGGCCCACAGTTTTTCTTAAAGTTTTAAGTCTATATTGAAAGTAGAAATTTATGTAGATTTTTATAATTTGTTAAAAATGTTGCCCGGTCGAATTATTAAGAATTTGGGCCCGTGAGTAGAAACAATTTATAAAGTACTGAAATTTTCACATTAACAAATATTATACCTCATGACTTTTTGCAAAAGTAACACTTTAACAACATAAATAACTATTAATATAGTTGAAACATTGTTTAAACTTACTACTGATATTAATTTGCAACAATATAAAACACCAAATATATTTATTTTTACGTATTGTGTATCTTTAACTGTGCACGAATGTCAGATGAAAATACGATATTCCACGCACTAGAGAGATAGAACTGTTTCAACTAATCATTCAACTTTAATAGTAATGGCTAGTAACTAGATTTGAACTAGTTAATTTTTATTCTACGATTCGACTCGTACATTATAAAGTATTGTTGCATTGACAATAATATTAGCTGTTCCAACCAAATAAATACATTTAATAATGACCACAAAAATATAAAATAAGAGATAAAGATAAAAATATCCACTTACATTTGATGATTTCTTCCTGTCTGAACCGCTAGGAATCTGTTCTCTGGTCCTTTAAAATTGTATCTCGACTCTGGATATCATTTCCAATGGTCTGGAACACTGCAGATTCGTTGATTTCTACTGAAAAGAAAATAATTCATTGTAATATACAACAAAATTATCATTACAAATGACATTTGTATATTTGAGAAAGAATATTGATAGATAAAAATAATTAATTAAGTTGTATAAACTATAAATATAGTTGAAATGTTGTTTAATCTTACTATTATTATTAATTTGCAACAATATGAAACCCCAAATATGTCTTTTAAATTAATAAAAATACACTTACAAATTAAGAACACCTTTTGTCCGTTTTAACCTTCAAAGTTTGATGTAAATTTAGTCGAAAATACGAATAGATACACCACTGACTATTTTACTAATCGAATTTTCATAAAAAGATGAAAAAATTCACAAATTTTCAAGATAATTAATACAGTAATTCAACTTTTATGGATCAAAGTGCGTAGACGAAACGACAACAAACGTACAACGTGTTCAAAATGGCGATTTAGAAACTTGTTGTACTACCCAACCTACATAACACTCACCCTGATATCAGCGCCAAAATATTGGAACTAATTACTAATTAATTAAAAATAAATTCTAATAAGGGGAAAATTATACTTTTCATTTAAATACATAATGATCGAATTTTTACTGCCCTACTGACTATTTGAAGTACCATTTTTTGGTTTTTCGCTTTGTCTAACTGTAACAGCAGGGCCCGGCAATTGAAAATTCGTACATATATGTACAAATGTCCGTAGAATCGAATGGCGCAAATCGCGTCAAAAAATCTTGTACCGTTTAATAGTTATAGGCCGACAAAGTGAAAAAAACATGAGAGATTTCTAATCAAAATAAAACTTTCTATTTTGAAAACTAAAGGCCAAAGAATTTTTTAATTATTTTTCCCATAATTAGGGTGTCCGAATTAAGGGAAAATGATACTTTCTATTTAAATACAAGGTGATCGAATTTTTACTGCCCTACTGACTATTTGAAGTATACATTTTTTGGTTTTTCGCTTTGTCTAACTGTAACAGAAGGGCCCGGCAATTGAAAATTCGTATATATATGTACAAATGTCCGTAGAATCGAATGGCGCAAACAGCGTCAAAAAATATTTTACCGTTCATTAGTTATAGGCCGACAAAGTGAAAAAAAATGAGAGATTTCTAATCAAAATAAAACTTTCTATTTTGAAAACTAAAGGCCAAAGAATTTTTTAATTATTTTTCCCATAATTAGGGTGTACGAATTAAGGGAAAATGATACTTTCTATTTAAATACAGGGTGATCGAATTTTTACTGCCCTACTGACTATTTGAAGTATCCATTTTTTGGTTTCTCGCTTTGTCTAACTGTAACAGCAGGGCCCGGCAATTGAAAATTCGTACATATATGTACAAATGTCCGTAGAATCGAAAGCCGCAAACCGCGTCAAAAAATATTGTACCGTTTAATAGTTATAGGCCGACAAAATGAAAAAAACATGAGAGATTTCTAATCAAATTAAAACTTTCTATTTTGAAAACTAAAGGCCAAAGAATTTTTTAATTACTTTTCTCATAATTAGTGTGTCCGAATTAAGGGAAAGTGATACTTTCTATTTAAATACAGGTTGATCGAATTTTTACTGCCCTACTGACTGTTTGAAATTACCATTTTTTGGTTTTTCGCTTTGTCTAACTGTACCAGCAGGGCCCGGCAATTGAAAATTCGTACATATATGTACAAATGTCCGTATAATCGAATGGCGCAAACAGCGTCAAAAAATATTTTACTGTTCATTAGTTATAGGCCGACAAATTGAAAAAAACATGAGAGATATCTAATCAAAATAAAACTTTCTATTTTGAAAACTAAAAGCCAGAGAATTTTTTAATTATTTTTCCCATAATTAGTGTGTCCGAATTAAGGAAAAATAATACTTTTTATTTAAATACAGGGTGATCGAATTTTTACTGCCCTACTGACTATTTGAAGGATCCATTTTTTGGCTTATCGCTTTGTCTAACTGTACCACCAGGGCCCGGCAATTGAAAATTCGTACATATATGTACAAAAGTCCGTAGAATCGAATGCCGCAAACCGCGTCAAAAAATCTTGTACCGTTTAATAGTTACAGGCCGACAAAGTGAAAAAAACATGAGAGATTTCTAATCAAAATAAAACTTTCTATTTTAATAACTAAAGGCCAAAGAATTTTTTAATTATTTTTCCCATAATTAGGGTGTCCGAATTAAGGGAAAATGATACTTCCTATTTAAATACAAAGTGATCTGTACCAGCAGGGCTCGGCAATTGAAAATTCGTACATATATGTACAAATGTCCGTAGATTCGAATGGCGTAAACCGCGTCAAAAAATATTTTACCGTTCATTAGTAATAGGCCGACAAAGTGAAAAAACATGAGAGATTTCTAATCAAAATAAAACTTTCTATTTTGAAAGCTAAAAGCCAAAGACTTTTTAAATTATTTTTCCCATAATTAGTGTGTCCGAATTAAGGGAAAATAACACTTTTTATTTAAATACAGGATGATCGAATTTTTACTGCCCTACTGACTATTTGAAGTATCAATTTTTTTGGTTTTTCGCTTTGTCTAACTGTACCAGCAGGGCTCACCAATTGAAAATTCGTACGTATATGTACAAATGTCCGTAGAATCGAATGGCGCAAACAGCGTCAAAAAATATTTTACCGTTCATTAGTAATAGGCCAACAAAGTGAAAAAACATGAGAGATTTCTAATCAAAATAAAACTTTCTATTTTGAAAACTAAAAGCCAAAGAATTTTTTAATTATTTTCCACATAATTAGTGTGTCCGAATTAAGGGAAAATAATACTTTTTATTTAAATACAGAGTGATCAAATTTTTACTGCCCTACTGACTATTTGAAGTATCAATTTTTTGGTTTTTCGCTTTGTCTAACTGTACCAGCAGGGCCCGGCAATTGAAAATTCGTACATATATGTACAAAAGTCCGTAGAATCGAATGCCGCAAACCGCGTCAAAAAATCTTGTACCGTTTAATAGTTACAGGCCGACAAAGTGAAAAAAACATGAGAGATTTCTAATCAAAATAAAACTTTCTATTTTAATAACTAAAGGCCAAAGAATTTTTTAATTATTTTTCCCATAATTAGGGTGTCCGAATTAAGGGAAAATGATACTTTCTATTTAAATACAAAGTGATCTGTACCAGCAGGGCTCGGCAATTGAAAATTCGTACATATATGTACAAATGTCCGTAGATTCGAATGGCGTAAACCGCGTCAAAAAATATTTTACCGTTCATTAGTAATAGGCCGACAAAGTGAAAAAACATGAGAGATTTCTAATCAAAATAAAACTTTCTATTTTGAAAGCTAAAAGCCAAAGACTTTTTAAATTATTTTTCCCATAATTAGTGTGTCCGAATTAAGGGAAAATAACACTTTTTATTTAAATACAGGATGATCGAATTTTTACTGCCCTACTGACTATTTGAAGTATCAATTTTTTTGGTTTTTCGCTTTGTCTAACTGTACCAGCAGGGCTCACCAATTGAAAATTCGTACGTATATGTACAAATGTCCGTAGAATCGAATGGCGCAAACAGCGTCAAAAAATATTTTACCGTTCATTAGTAATAGGCCAACAAAGTGAAAAAACATGAGAGATTTCTAATCAAAATAAAACTTTCTATTTTGAAAACTAAAAGCCAAAGAATTTTTTAATTATTTTCCACATAATTAGTGTGTCCGAATTAAGGGAAAATAATACTTTTTATTTAAATACAGAGTGATCAAATTTTTACTGCCCTACTGACTATTTGAAGTATCAATTTTTTGGTTTTTCGCTTTGTCTAACTGTACCAGCAGGGCCCGGCAATTGAAAATTCGTACATATATGTACAAAAGTCCGTAGAATCGAATGCCGCAAACCGCGTCAAAAAATCTTGTACCGTTTAATAGTTACAGGCCGACAAAGTGAAAAAAACATGAGAGATTTCTAATCAAAATAAAACTTTCTATTTTAATAACTAAAGGCCAAAGAATTTTTTAATTATTTTTCCCATAATTAGGGTGTCCGAATTAAGGGAAAATGATACTTTCTATTTAAATACAAAGTGATCGAATTTTTACTGTCCTACTGACTATTTGAAGTATCCATTTTTTGGTTTTTCGCTTTGTCTAACTGTAACAGCAGGGCCCGGCAATTGAAAATTCGTACATATATGTACAAATGTCCGTAGAATCGAATGGCGCAAACATCGTCAAAAAATATTTTACCGTTCATTAGTTATAGGCCGACAAATTGAAAAAAACATGAGAGATATCTAATCAAAATAAAACTTTCTATTTTGAAAACTAAAAGCCAGAGAATATTTTAATTATTTTTCCCATAATTAGTGTGTCCGAATTAAGGGAAAATAATACTTTTTATTTAAATACAGGGCGATCGAATTTTTACTGCCCTACTGATTATTTAAAGTATCCATTTTTTGGTTTTTCGCTTTGTCTACCTGTACCAGCAGGGACCGGCAATTGAAAATTCGTACATATATGTACAAATGTCCGTAGAATCAAATGGCGCAAACAGCGTCAAAAATATTTTACCGTTCATTAGTTATAGGCCGACAAAGTGAAAAAAACATGAGAGATATCTAATCAAAATAAAAAGTTTTATTTTGAAAACTAAAGGCCAAAGAATTTTTTAATTATTTTCCCCATAATTAGTGTGTCCGAATTAAGGGAAAATAATACTTTTTATTTAAATACAGAGTGATCAAATTTTTACTGCCCTACTGACTATTTGAAGTATAAATTTTTTGGTTTTTCGCTTTGTCTAACTGTACCATCAGGGCCCGGCAATTGAAAATTCGTACATATATGTACAAATGTCCTTCGAATCGAATGAAGCAAACCTCGTCAAAAAATCTTGTACCGTTTAATAGTTATAGGCCGACAAATTGAAAAAAAAACATGAAAGATACCTAATCAAAATAAAACTTTCTATTTTGAAAACTAAAGGCCAAAGAATTTTTAAATTATTTTTCCCATAATTAGGGTGTCCGAATTAAGGGAAAATGATACTTTCTATTTAAATATAAAGTGATCGAATTTTTTACTGCCCTACTGACTATTTGAAGTATCCATTTTTTGGTTTTTCGCTTTGTCTAACTGTAACAGCAGGGCCCGGCAATTGAAAATTCGTACATATATGTACAAATGTCCGTAGATTCGAATGGCGCAAACCGCGTCAAAAAATATTTTACCGTTCATTAGTTATAGGCCGACAAAGTGAAAAAAACATGAGAGATTTGTAAACAAAATAAAACTTTTTATTTTGAAAACTAAAAGCCAAAGAATTTTTTAATTATTTTCCCCATAATTAGTGTGTCCGAATTAAGGGAAAATAATACTTTTTATTTAAATACAGAGGGATCAAATTTTTACTGCCCTACTGACTATTTGAAGTATAAATTTTTTGGTTTTTCGCTTTGTCTAACTGTACCAGCAGGGCCCGGCATTTGAAAATTCGTACATATATGTACAAATATCCGTAGAATCGAATGGCGCAAACAGCGTCAAAAAATATTTTACCGTTCATTAGTAATAGGCCGACAAAGTGAAAAAACATGAGAGATTTCTAATCAAAATAAAACTTTCTATTTTGAAAACTAAAGGCCAAAGAATTTTTTAATTATTTTCCCCATAATTAGTGTGTCCGAATTAAGGGAAAATAATACTTTTTATTTAAATACAGAGTGATCAAATTTTTACTGCCCTACTGACTATTTGAAGTATAAATTTTTTGGTTTTTCGCTTTGCCTAACTGTACCAGCAGGGCCCGGCAATTGAAAATTCGTACATATATGTACAAAAGTCCGTAGAATCGAATGCCGCAAACCGCGTCAAAAAATCTTGTACCGTTTAATAGTTACAGGCCGACAAAGTGAAAAAAACATGAGAGATTTCTAATCAAAATAAAACTTTCTATTTTAAAAACTAAAGGCCAAAGAATTTTTTTATTATTTTTCCCATAATTAGGGTGTCCGAATTAAGGGAAAATGATACTTTCTATATAAATACAGGGTGATTGAATTTTTACTGCACTACTGACTATTTGAAGTATCCATTTTTTGGTTTTTCGCTTTGTCTAACTGTACCAGCAGGGCCCGGCAATTGAAAATTCGTACATATATGTACAAATGTCCGTAGAATCGAATGCCGCAAACCGCGTCAAAAAATCTTGTAACCGGTTTAATAGTTATACGCCGACAAAGTGAAAAAAACATGAGAGATTTCTAATCAAAATAAAACTTTCTATTTTGAAAACTAAAGGCCAAAGAATTTTTTAATTATTTTTCCCATAATTAGGGTGTCCGAATTAAGGGAAAATGATACTTTCTATTTTGATCGGGTGATCGAATTTTTACTGCCCTACTGACTATTTAAAGTATCCATTTTTTGGTTTTTCGCTTTGTCTAACTGTACCAGCAGGGCCCGGCAATTAAATTCGTACATATATGTACAAATGTCCGTAGAATCAAATGGCGCAAACAGCGTCAAAAATATTTTACCGTTCATTAGTTATAGGCCGACAAAGTGAAAAAAACATGAGAGATTTCTAATCAAAATAAAACTTTCTATTTTGAAAACTAAAGGCCAAAGAATTTTTAAATTATTTTTCCCATAATTAGGGTGTCCGAATTAAGGGAAAATGATACTTTCTATTGAAATACAGGGTGATTGAATTTTTACTGCCCTACTGACTATTTGAAGTATCCATTTTTTGGTTTTTCACTTTGTCTAACTGTAACAGCAGGGCCCGGCAATTGAAAATTCGTACATATATGTACAAATGTCCGTAGAATCGAATGGCGCAAACCGCGTCAAAAAATCTTGTACCGTTTAATAGTTATAGGCCGATTAAGTGAAAAAAAAAACATGAGAGATTTCTAATCAAAATAAAACTTTCTATTTTGAAAACTAAAGGCCAAAGAATTTTTAAATTATTTTTCCCATAATTAGGGTGTCCGAATTAAGGGAAAATGATACTTTCTATTTAAATACAGGGTGATTGAATTTTTACTGCCCTACTGACTATTTGAAGTATCCATTTTTTGGTTTTTCACTTTGTCTAACTGTAACAGCAGGGCCCGGCAATTGAAAATTCGTACATATATGTACAAATGTCCGTAGAATCGAATGCCGCAAACCGCGTCAAAAAATCTTGTACCGTTTAATAGTTATAGGCCGACAAAGTGAAAAAAAACATGAGAGATTTCTAATCAAAATAAAACTTTCTATTTTAAAAACTAAAGGCCAAAGAATTTTTAAATTATTTTTCCCATAATTAGGGTGTCCGAATTAAGGGAAAATGATACTTTCTATTTAAATACAGGGTGATTGAATTTTTACTGCCCTACTGACTATTTGAAGTATCCATTTTTTGGTTTTTCGCTTTGTCTAACTGTAACAGCAGGGCCCGGCAATTGAAAATTCGTACATATATGTACAAATGTCCGTAGAATCGAATGCCGCAAACCGCGTCAAAAAATCTTGTACCGTTTAATAGTTATAGGCCGACAAAGTGAAAAAAACATGAGAGATTTCTAATCAAAATAAAACTTTCTATTTTGAAAACTAAAGGCCAAAGAATTTTTAAATTATTTTTCCCCTAATTAGGGTGTCCGAATTAAGGGAAAATGATACTTTCTATTTAAATACAGGGTGATTGAATTTTTACTGCCCTACTGACTATTTGAAGTATCCATTTTTTGGTTTTTCACTTTGTCTAACTGTAACAGCAGGGCCCGGCAATTGAAAATTCGTACATATATGTACAAATGTCCGTAGAATCGAATGCCGCAAACCGCGTCAAAAAATCTTGTACCGTTTATTAGTTATAGGCCGACAAAGTGAAAAAAAACATGAGAGATTTCTAATCAAAATAAAACTTTCTATTTTGAAAACTAAAGGCCAAAGAATTTTTAAATTATTTTTCCCATAATTAGGGTGTCCGAATTAAGGGAAAATGATACTTTCTATTTAAATACAGGGTGATTGAATTTTTACTGCCCTACTGACTATTTGAAGTATCCATTTTTTGGTTTTTCGCTTTGTCTAACTGTAACAGCAGGGCCCGGCAATTGAAAATTCGTACATATATGTACAAATGTCCGTAGAATCGAATGCCGCAAACCGCGTCAAAAAATCTTGTACCGTTTAATAGTTATAGGCCGACAAAGTGAAAAAAAACATGAGAGATTTCTAATCAAAATAAAACTTTCTATTTTGAAAACTAAAGGCCAAAGAATTTTTAAATTATTTTTCCCCTAATTAGGGTGTCCGAATTAAGGGAAAATGATACTTTCTATTTAAATACAAAGTGATCGAATTTTTACTGCCCTACTGACTATTTGAAGGATCCATTTTTGGTTTTTCGCTTTGTCTAACTGTAACAGCAGGGCCCGGCAATTGAAAATTCGTACATATATGTACAAATGTCCGTAGAATCGAATGCCGCAAACCGCGTCAAAAAATCTTGTACCGTTTAATAGTTATAGGCCGACAAAGTGAAAAAAAACATGAAAGATTTCTAATCA
This sequence comes from Ophonus ardosiacus, assembly GCA_943142095.1. Lineage (NCBI taxonomy): Eukaryota > Metazoa > Arthropoda > Insecta > Coleoptera > Carabidae > Ophonus > Ophonus ardosiacus. The sequence goes on along the minus strand of OW964841.1, from coordinate 12,244,361 downwards.
AAATAAAACTTTCTATTTTGAAAACTAAAGGCCAAAGAATTTTTAAATTATTTTTCCCATAATTAGGGTGTCCGAATTAAGGGAAAATGATACTTTCTATTTAAATACAGGGTGATTGAATTTTTACTGCCCTACTGACTATTTGAAGTATCCATTTTTTGGTTTTTCACTTTGTCTAACTGTAACAGCAGGGCCCGGCAATTGAAAATTCGTACATATATGTACAAATGTCCGTAGAATCGAATGCCGCAAACCGCGTCAAAAAATCTTGTACCGTTTATTAGTTATAGGCCGACAAAGTGAAAAAAAACATGAGAGATTTCTAATCAAAATAAAACTTTCTATTTTGAAAACTAAAGGCCAAAGAATTTTTAAATTATTTTTCCCATAATTAGGGTGTCCGAATTAAGGGAAAATGATACTTTCTATTTAAATACAGGGTGATTGAATTTTTACTGCCCTACTGACTATTTGAAGTATCCATTTTTTGGTTTTTCGCTTTGTCTAACTGTAACAGCAGGGCCCGGCAATTGAAAATTCGTACATATATGTACAAATGTCCGTAGAATCGACGGGCGCAAACCGCGTCAAAAAAATCTTGTACCGTTCATTAGTTATAGGCCGACAAAGTGAAAAAAACATGAGAGATTTCTAATCAAAATAAAACTTTCTATTTTGAAAACTAAAGGCCAAAGAATTTTTAAATTATTTTTCCCATAATTAGGGTGTCCGAATTAAGGGAAAATGATACTTTTTATTAAATACAGGGTGATCGAATTTTTACTTCCCTACCGACTATTTAAAGTCTCCATTTTTTGGTTTTTCGCTTTGTCTAACTGTACCAGCAGGGCCCGGCAATTGAAAATTCGTACATATATGTACAAATGTCAACAAGAAACGACGGGCGCAAACCGCGTCAAAAAATCTTGTACCGTTCATTAGTTATAGGCCGACAAAGTGAAAAAAACATGAGAGATTTCTAATCAAAATAAAACTTTCTATTTTAAGAACTAAAGGCCAAAGAATTTTTTTATTATTTTTCCCATAATTAGTGTGGCTAAATTAAGGGAAAATGATACTTTTTATTTAAATACAGGGTGATCGAATTTTTACTGCCCTACTGACTATTTGAAGTATCCATTTTTTGGTTTTTTCGCTTTGTCTAACTGTACCAGCAGGGCCCGGCAATTGAAAATTCGTACATATATGTACAAATGTCCATAGAATCGACGGGCGCAAACCGCGTCAAAAAATCTTGTACCGTTCATTAGTTATAGGCCGATAAAGTGAAAAAAACATGAGAGATTTCTAATCAAAATAAAACTTTCTATTTTAAGAACTAAAGGCCAAAGAATTTTTTTATTATTTTTCCCATAATTAGTGTGGCTGAATTAAGGGAAAATGATACTTTTTATTTAAATACAGGGTGATCGAATTTTTACTGCCCTACTGACTATTTGAAGGATCCATTTTTTGGCTTATCGCTTTGTCTAACTGTACCACCAGGGCCCGGCAATTGAAAATTCGTACATATAAGTAAAAATGTCAATAGAAACGACGGGCGCAAACCGCGTCAAAAAATCTTGTACCATTCATTAGTTATAGGAAGACAAAGTGAAAAAAAAATGAGAGATTTCTAATCAAAATAAAACTTTCTATTTTGAGAACTAAAGGCCAAAGAATTTTTAAATTATTTTTCCCATAATTAGTGTGTCCGAATTAAGGGAAAATGATACTTTTTATTTAAATACAGGGTGATCGAATTTTTACTGCCCTACTGACTATTTGAAGGATCCATTTTTTGGCTTATCGCTTTGTCTAACTGTACCACCAGGGCCCGGCAATTGAAAATTCGTACATATAAGTAAAAATGTCAATAGAAACGACGGGCGCAAACCGCGTCAAAAAAATCTTGTACCATTCATTAGTTATAGGAAGACAAAGTGAAAAAAAAATGAGAGATTTCTAATCAAAATAAAACTTTCTATTTTGAGAACTAAAGGCCAAAGAATTTTTAAATTATTTTTCCCATAATTAGGGTGTCCGAATTAAGGGAAAATGATAATTTTTATTTAAATACAGGGTGATCGAATTTTTACTTCCCTACCGACTATTTGAAGTATCCATTTTTTGGTTTTTCGCTTTGTCTAACTGTACCAGCAGGGCCCGGCAATTGAAAATTCGTACATATATGTACAAATGTCAATAGAAACGACGGGCGCAAACCGCGTCAAAAAATCTTGTACCGTTCATTAGTTATAGGCCGACAAAGCGAAAAAAACATGAGAGATTTCTAATCAAAATAAAACTTTCTATTTTCAGAACTAAAGGCCAAAGAATTTTTTAATTATTTTTCCCATAATTAATGTTGCCGAATTAAGGGAAAATGATACTTTTTATTTAAATACAGGGTGATCGAATTTTTACTGCCCTACCGACTATTTGAAGTATCCATTTTTTGGTTTTTCGCTTTGTCTAACTGTACCAGCAGGGCCCGGCAATTGAAAATTCGTACATATATGTACAAATGTCCATAGAATCGACGGGCGCAAACCGCGTCAAAAAATCTTGTACCGTTCATTAGTTATAGGGCGACAAAGTGAAAAAAACATGAGAGATTTCTAATCAAAATAAAACTTTCTATTGTGAGAACTAAAGGCCAAAGATTTTTTTTATTATTTTTCCTATAATTAATGTGTCCGAATTAAGGGAAAATGATACTTTTTATTTAAATACAGGGTGATCGAATTTTTACTGCCCTACCGACTATTTGAAGTATCCATTTTTTGGTTTTTCGCTTTGTCTAACTGTACCAGCAGGGCCCGGCAATTGATAATTCGCATATGTACAAATGTCCATAGAATCGAATGGCGCAAACCGCGTCAAAAAATATTTTACCGTTCTTTAGTTATAGGCCGACAAAGTGAAAACACCATAAAAGATTTCTAATCAAACTAAAACTTTCTATTTTGGAAACTAAAGGCCAGAATTTTTTTTAATTATATATCCTCTAATCAGCGTGGTCAGATTAAGAGAATATAAAAAATACCCCATTGTTAAAATGGTGCTTATGTCTTTATTATATCATTACTGATAACTATATAAATTAACACACGCACGAATTGTGAAATATTCGAACCGTAATGATTTATTTATTATCAAAAGAGAAAAATGAATTTGTTTAGCATGACTTACATTAGAAGATATCAGCTACCCGGCATCTCTGCAATCTCGTACTCAACTGCTCGGCATTTCTGCAAACTCGTTTCCATTTACTCGGGAACTCGGCAATTTCCATTCACCTGCAAATTGACAAAAATATAAAAATTAAATAATTGTTTGCATCTGAATCGATTTCTAATAAATAAATTACTTAAAAACATATATTATTATTTAAATTTTAGTTTGTTACCAATATTTTTGCTATGAAATATTTAATAATTTATAAAATTAAGCACAAAGCTTAATTATAATTACGTAACATTTTATTCTCATACAAACACATTATCAACTTATATAACCATTAATAAAGTTGGGATATTATTTAAACTTACGAATAGTTAACAATATTTCACTATTAAAACAATAATATATCAACAATAAATGCATTTTTAGCAGTAAAATCAAATAGATATTTGCTTGAAGGCGACTGCTACACAAGTAACGAGTAAGAACGTTACAGACGAACACAAACGAGTTTAATATGGAATGCCGACCGTAATTATGCTCGATTTTGTTAATTCAATACAGATAGAAAATTTATTTACAAAATAAAAATAATACAAAATAAGAGATGTACTTTAAAATGCAATTATTCATGAATATTCGAACGTAAAATTACATACCAATAAAATTTATTAAGAATTGCCAGAAACTATTTTAAATTGTTCTCAACTGCCGAAACTTTAAATTAATATAGTTGAAACATTGTTTAAACTTACTATTATTATTAATTTGCAACAATATGAAATACCAAATACATCATATTTTAACGACTAGATATTTTTACATTATGTGCACAAAATACGCCATTTTCTAAACAAACCCACGCTAAAATTGTATGCACATAATTATGAAAACACCTCAAAGTACATATAAAATCATGTAAAATATAAAGAAATATAACACTTTGCAGTATATTTCCATACATAAATAAAATTGTACTCACGATTCCAACATTGTAATTCGCTAGTAATTTTCTCGTACAAATATATCGACTTCAACAACAAATATTGTCTCAAACGTTCAACCAACACTATATCTCACTTTTCTACATGATTTTTCATACGTTTCCCAAGTTTTAACGAAGAAAATAAACGTCTATTACACTACAATGCAAACCGGTCACTTTTGTACAACATGTACCAAGAGCTGTGTTCATATTTACGTAAATTTCTTGTACAAATAGTCGACCCCGGTAACAATTATTATCTCAAAAGATGAACAATCACTTTATAAAACTTTTCTATATAATTTTTCTTATGTGTCTTGAGATTTAAAGAGGAAAATAAACGTTTTATCACAGCAAAATGCAAGTTGGCGTCACCTCACCATTTTGTTCTAGCATGTAGTTGTGAACTTGTTGTGTGGCCGCGTACGCGTAGGAATATCAAGTACTACGTGATTCAAGTTGCAATTTATTTGGAAATAAATTACGCAAAATATAAAATTTATCGTGGAATTATTTAATATTTAATTATTTTAATATCAATTTTGAATTTATTTATGTGTTTCAGGCGTTTTAAAGAAACATATCTTATTTTGTCTGATGTGCACAAAATTCGATGGGATTACTTTTTCAACAAATCATAAACTCTGGACAAATAAATAAAAATTCCTACAAAATTATTTAAATATAGACTTAAAACTATAAAAAAATTGTGGGACAAATAATTCTTCGACCCATATTTTAATACAAAAACCCTAAAAAGTCAATTTTTGAATTGATTTTTTTTTTTCATTATTTTCTTTCTAAAAATTGTATTATATGCTTAATAACTCTGAATATCGCCAAGTATGTATTTCCATCCGTTTTAGAGTTATTACCCAAAAATGGGTAACTGTTTTAAGGGAAAATACTTTTCTTTTAAACACAAGGTGATCGAATTTTTAGTAGACTACTGTCTATTTGAAGATCTCATATTTTGGTTTTTCGCTTTGTCTGACTGTACCAGATGGGCACGACAATTGAAAATTGAAACAAATATGTACAAAAGTCCATAAAATCGAATGCCGTAATGCGTCAATGTATCTTTAACCGTTCATTAGTTATAGCCCGGCAAAGTGAAAAACTATGGGAGATTTCTAATCAAAATAAAAAAAAATATTTTGGAAACTAAAGCCCTGAGAATATTTAGATTATTTTCCTGTAACCAACGTAGTCGGATTAAGTAGAAATTAAAAATACCCCATTATTAAAATGGTGCTTACGCCTTTATGAGATCATTGCTTCTGATATTATCATCATTACTGATAACTGTGTTGATTGACACACCCACAAATTGTGAAATATTCGAACCGTGGTGATTTATTTATTTATTATCAAAACAGAAAAATAAATTAATTTAGCATGACTTACGTTAGAAGATCTCAGCTACTCGGCATCTCTGCAATCTCGTACTCAACTGCTCGGTATCTCTGCACACTCGTTTTTACTTACTCGGGAACTCGGCAATTTCCATTCATCTACAAATTGACAAAAACATAAAAATTAAATTGATGTTTGCTACTGAATGCATTTTGTTCGATTTCTAATAAATAAATTACTTAAAGGCATTTGTTATTCAAATTTTATTTTATTAATATTTAATAATTTATAAAATTGTACACAAAGCTTAACTATAATTATGAAACATTTTATTCTCATACAAACACATTATCAACTTAAATAACCATTAATAGAGTTGGGATATTATTTAAACTTACGAATGTTATTAATTTGCAACAGTAGTTAACAATATTTCACTATTAAAACAATAATATATCAACAATAAATGCATTTTTAGCAGCAAAATAAAATAGATATTTGTTTGAAGACGGTAGCTATACGTTACAAGAATATTGCAGACGAACACAAACGAGTTTAATTTGGAATGCCGACCGTAATTATGCTTAATTTTGTTAATTCAATTGACAACTGACTTTAAGCTCGCAGCGCCAAAGCGGAATTTACTTGAACTCACGGAGTTGAGATAACCATATGATAACTATAATCTTTGTAGGAGTATTTTTGTGTTTTCTTCGTGTTTTTTACACTAATAAAGCTTTGGCAGCAACAAACTCTGCTTAAGAATGCAATATATTTTCAACATGATAAATATTAGTTTTATTTTTTCTATAATTTCTTGCAAATAAGCGAGAATTTCGGCTACTGCTAGTGGAAGGTTTGTCTTGATGCTTTAAAGTGGGCAAATTTTTGGAAGGTACAGCAGTTTTTTTTTAAACATTTTCGTTTATTTGTATTAATATTTAAAAAAGAACATATACTTATTGCAAATAAAACTTTTCCTCTTACAGTATACATACCTCTGGTAAAAGAATCACTATCAGCCAAATGTAAAGGCCTTCATAAATTAGAAACTGGTTTCCATATTTTAAATTTTATTATTCAGGTTTTTCGCCGGTCAATTTTCTCTTTATCTCCAAATTTGTTCTCGATGATAACATAATCTTTATTTTTTTTGAGAGAAAGAATGTAACTTACATATTCTGTTTTTTTAAATAACGACTTGCTTTGGGGCACAGAACAGTAAATATTACTCATTTTAATATAAAAAAACAATTTATAATCATTTGAGTATACGTGAAGATATATAATTTAAATCAAATATAATAATAAAATACCTTTCTTCACAAATTATTTTTTATTTTCAATATGTATATTTCGATTGCAATGCAATCATCGTCAGTTGTACTTCAATTATGCAAAAATTAACGAAACTTCGAAAACAAACTTGTTTTAAAGGTTAGAATGCAATTATTTGTATATAATAATTAATACAATAAGTTAATTATTATACATACAATACACTATCTGCAAAACAGATCTACGGTGGCAAATTTCACAAATTATTATAATAGAAAGCAAGAAATAATTAAATAATATTAATTTTTTCAGATACGACAATGTTTTATATACAGAGCGCGCCAAATCTATCTCAACTCCTAGAGTTCGAATTTTTGCCACTAGTTAGCGTATCGCTTAAAGTCAGTTGCCAAATAAAAATAAAACAAAATAAAAGATGAACTATAAAATGCAATTATTCATGAATATTCGAACGTAAAATTTTATATCAATAAAAATGATACCAAATTTAGTTACGGAAATACCTATGGATTTTTAATTTATAATACAAATACACAAAGCTCAGATTGAATGATTTCTACTGAAAAGAAAATAATTCATTGTAACATACACTAAAATTATTATTTCGAATGATATTTGAATGTATGGGTCAGAATATTGTTAGATAATAATTATTATAGTTGTAATTAAAGCTTGAACTTGTGAAAAAAATTACCATGTAATTTTTATAAGAAAAAACATTTCTAACAAAAATAACTATTAATACAGTTAAAACATTGTTTAAACTTACGATTGTTATTAATTAAAACTAAATAATGTGTTTTAAACTACAGATAAATTATCAAAAACAATATTTCCAATACTTTCAAGCAGGTATTGTAAGAAAATAACTAAAATTCTACTTACATATTAAAGGGACGCCACCAAAGTTTGGTTGTTTTCTTGTACTAAACAATCGATTCCCACAAAATTTTTATCACAAACGTTTAAAGAGCACTTTATTTCACTTTTCCGCGTAAATTTTCTCAGATTTTCCTAGTGCTTCCAGCACAAAATCATGAATTTGTAGCACTAAAAACATGTTGGCAATTTTCTCTTCGAGCACATGTATAAAGATGCCGCGCGTGGGATTATGGGAGTTTTGCAGTAATACGTGTGAACTGCTCCGCCGCGAACTATAGTTCTAAAAATGCTGAAATAAAAAGAAATGTTAAAATAGCCCAGAAATGTTATAACAGTTTTCGTAAAATGCAAAATAGATTATAATATAGCTATAGCATTGTTTATACTATTATTATTAACTTGCAACAATATGAAACCCTAAATATAATGACCGGTAGTATTTACTCAAAATTTTAGTCACCCTGACTAAATAATTACCATGACAACCATTTAGAAATACATTGGGATGATTAAAAAACAGTTGAATTTGTTATTTTAGTCAACGCTTAATCACCGCTGTTTAAGAATAAATACTACCAGTCAATGTCTTTTAAATAAATTAAATTACACTTACAAATCAAGTACGTCTCTTGTCCGTTTTAACCTTCAAAGTTTGCACTATATTTAGTCAAAAATAAGAATAGATACACCACTGACTATTTTACTAATCAATTATTCCCAGTAACTATTACCGGCTTGGCATTGTTCGTAAACATCAATAAATGTTCTTAAATTTGATCACTTATTTCACCAAATGTTATTCAACAACACAATGTTCCTTCAAAATACAAGTACACTTTCTCAATTTCATTATAAAATGTCATTAAAATATCGTAAACACTATTTAAATAATTATTTGTGTTGATAAATACCCATTTACGGTCAATGAACACGAAATAACTTGGAATCTTGTGCAAAATTTTCACAAAGTGAAACTAGATGGCGCCTTCGCGGAGCAGCGCGACGTAGACTCATCGCGAGCTGAATCTAGACTGAATCATGGAGTCGACTCGCGTAACTTACATAAGAGGATGTGTGTTGAAGAGAAATAGAAAATACCCAACGTCAGATTGATGAGTGATGATTTGGAATTATCAATTATCATTAAATGATAAATAATCTTTATAAAAACATGCCATTTTATATGCCATTCATGAAAAAGTACTTAAAACATTTGTAGATTTTCGTATTTCCGAGAAATCGGCGAAAATTCAACGACTTGAAGTTGGAACTGTCAGCTGTTAACCAAGAACATTGTTAATTGTTGATTATAGTTATTGGCTTTGTTTAAACATTATTGTAATATGTTTTTTAATAAAAATGATTCTTTTTAATCCTATTTTAATATTCCATGCTTGCTTTTACTGTAATTAATAATAAATTGTTGTATTATGTTAGAGTTACATAATACCTTTACCTAGTATTTATGTATTTGTTTTAATAACTTTGAAATATATTTTTATCAAAAAATGATGCTTATTATTCATATTATAATATTCTATAAACAATTTTCTAATATTTATTTACAAATTGTCAAAATTTGCAATGTTTTCATTATAGATTTTGCTCCGGGAATAGGGGCACATATTGAACTATTTCATTAAATATTTCTATAATTTATTAATAAAAAATCAATTTTCAAACATTGTTTCACTTATTTCCAATTACTATATTGCCGTAATTGTTACATAAATGTAATAATTTCATTCTAAATGTTATTGCAAAAATAGCTGATTCCAAGATGTTACTGTTTCAAAGTATATATCTTTAAAAATATAAAATATTTGGAACTATATATTGTTGTTAAGTCTCAAATACTTGTAAATTGTTGTACATTAACTTTATTGATATATAAATAAAAATATGTACGCAAAATACAGTTTAAGATATGTACAAAATCTGATAAAATGATTCCAGAATCTTATGTTTAATCATCGTTCTTTTGGAAGAATATTATATAATTCTTGAATAATAAACTTATTTTCTTATCAATTTATGTTATAACACATTCTACATATATATATATATATATATATATATATATATATATATATATATATATATATATATATATAATTTGTTGTACATTAACCTTTATTACGTTGCTGGAAAACGTTTCATTTTAAATGATGAGTTATTTTTCTATTAAGAACTCTGATGAAAATGCATATGCATGGTTTAACTTTGAGACTATTCATGATGAAGAAGAACCAAGAAGAATAAACACGTTTTGGGATCCCTAGAATACGATTTTACTAGTTTCACGATGATGTCTGTATGTGTGTCTGCCTGTGTGCATGTGTTTGCGTGTCAAAAATTTCTCTGACGATAACACCAACACTACAATTCTAAAAATTATAATTTCTTTCGTATTCCTCTTCTTTACACCCATATGAACAGTTGATAAGATTTTGGTTATAATTGGAGAACCAGAAGAACCCGTATTTGAAGTTTTTAAGTACTCCAAAAAAATTAGTGAAACCATTTTTAAATAGCGGTATAAATACCATTGTTGATAACTGTTACATTAAAAAATGGACCATTCAAAATACATATGTATACCAAATTTTATTAAAATATTTAAACAAATGGCCATTTAATTTAAAAAATCTTAAAGGTCGTTGACCCCAAAATATTTACGGTTTTAAATCGTTTTTTACTAGGCTTAAACCACTAGTACAATAATTATGAAACTATGCAAACTTGTATTAAAAAATATACAGAATTTAATGGTAGAGTCGACAAGTTTGTATCTACACCCAGTTTTGGGTAGTAAATGTCTACCCATTTAAGGGTTAAAGATACTATTCTAATTTTATCGATTCCTCGTATCAAAATATATACGTATACTAATTTTTGTTATTTTTCTGCAAAGGATATACTAAATATTTAAACTTGTATTTGCCCTAAATTTCAGGAATCTTGCCGGCAACCGAAGCGTAGCTTGCGCAGTGAAAATTCAAAGATTTGCAGTAAAATTCAAAGTGTGTTTATATGGAATTCCTTGAACAATAAATATGAAAATTGGTATACTTATGTAAGAACATATGTAGAATCTGATGGTGAAGTCTAAAATTGTTTATCTTTACCTAGTTTTGGGTGGTGAATATCTACCCATTTAAGGGTTGAGGGTACAACTTTAATTTTACGAAAAATCGATTCTTTGGGGTCTAATACACATATTTACTAATTTTTGTTAAAATATTACAAGAGATAATTTAGTAAGATCAAAATAAAATATTCAGAAGTCATTGACCCTAAATATGTAGGATTCAGAATGTTTCATTACTATAATTATCAAAAAATCATTTCCGGCTAAACGGTTTACTTGAGAACAAAATTTATTTGAGAAAAGTTTCTCATAATTAAATTCTTGGTGGGGTTAGATTGAAACTTTTTTTAAAATTCTCACATTTTTGAAAAGAGGATCATTGAGAAATTTTATTTTAAAAGAAAATTTTTGAAAAAAAACTTTTTTGTTTATTATTATTAAATAACCAAATTTAGGGTACATATATAACTCGAGCCGTAGATTCCAAAAATCGATAAGCCAATTTTCTAACACTACCCATTTTTGGGTAAAGAGCAGTCACCCAAAAAATTTGTAAACCTACGAAGTCGAACTATTGATTTTTGGAATCTTCGGGTCGAGTTGCATATAAACCCAAAATTTGGTTGACAAATTTTTATAAGTACAGCACTGGCGAATTTTTAAATGTAATTGCACAATTGGAAAAAAAAATTTCCGGCTAAACGATTTACTTGAGAATAAAATTTATTTAAAAAAAGTTTCTTATAATTAAATTCTAGGGGGGGTTAGTTTGAAACTTTTTTTAAAATTCTTACATTTTTGAAAACAGGATCTTTGAGTAATTTTATTTTAAAAGAAAATTTTTCAAAAAAAAACTTTTTTGTTTATTATTATTAATTAACCAAATTTTAAGTACATATATAACTCGAGCCGTAGATTTCAAAAATCGATAAGCCAATTTTCTAACACCACCCATTTTTGGGTAAAGAGCAGTCACCCTAAAAATTGGTAGACCTACGAAGTCGACACATTAATTTTTGGAATCTACGGGTTAGGTTGCATATAAACCCAAAATTTGGTTGACAAATTTTTATAAGTACAGCCCTGGCGAATTTTTAAATGTAATTGCATAATTAGGAAAAAAATCATTTCCGGCTAAACGGTTTACTTGACAACAAAATTTATTTGAAAAAAGTTTCTCAAAATTAAATCCTAGGTGGGGTTAGTTTGAAACTTTTTTTAAAATTCTCACATTATTGAAAACAGGATCTTGGACTATTTTAATTTGATTTACTGCGCATGATCAATATTATTGATTTTTCGATCGAGCAATCTTACACATTCCAAACCATGCCTGTCGTTACAAAGTTTTTGCCATGTATTATTTATATGAGTGTTTGGGAGCATTTAAAAAACAGGCCCCCTAAAGAAGGCGTCTGCACTGGAAAAACTAAAGAATTTCAAGGTTGTGTGGGTGGATTTTACATATGGTGCCATCTGCCATAAAAAATTTAATCTAGGAAAACAAGTGTCATATTTTGTTTGTATTTAAATGATTTTAAATAGTTTTCTTATTATGGCTTAAACTATTCGTACAATAATTCTAAAAATTAATATACTTGTGTTAAAAAATACGTAGAATTTAGCGGTGAAGTTGACAGGTTTGTATCCCCACCCAGTTTTGGGTAACATATATGTACCCATTTAAGGGTTTTAGATATGGTTTCAATTTTCGATCAAAAATCGATTTATCATGTCAATATACATATGTGTACCAATTTTTGTTAATTTTCTGCAAAGGATATACAAAATATTTGAACTTGTATTTGCCCTAAATTTCAGGAATCTTGTCGGTGTCTGACGCGTAGCTTGCGCACAAAAAATACAAAGTTTTGCGGTAAAATTCAAAGTGAGTTTATTTGGAATTCCTTGAACAAAAAAATATGAAAATTGGTATACTTATGTAAGAACATACGTAAAATTTGATGGTAAAGTCTAAAATTGTTTATCTGTACCCAGTTTTGGGTGGTGAATATCTACTTATTTAAGGGTTGAGGGTGCGAATTTAATTTTAGGAAAAATCGATTCCTTAGGTTATAGTACACATGTTTACTAATTTTTGTTAAAATATTACAACAGAGAATATAATATCAAAACAAAATTTTCAGAGGTCATTGACCCTAAAGATATAGCATTCAGAATCTTTTATTACTATAATTATGCCAACAGTACAATAATTCTGAAAATTGTTATTTATGTACAGAAAATATATAGATTCTAATGGTGCAGTCAACGTGTTTGTATCTCTACCCAGTTTTGGGTAGCATATATATACCCACTTAAGGGTTGAAGATAGAGGTTTATTTTAAATAAAAATTGATTCCTCGGGTCAAAATTCATATATACAATGATCTTTATCAAATTCTTTTGAGTGGTCCAATATTAATTGTAGCATTTATGAACAATGGTATTTACATACATCGCTGCTCAAAAATGGTTTTACTAATTGATTTATGGTACTTAGACCAATTAAGTAAAAATTTTGAAAACTGGGTTTTTTATATAAGAAAGTTCATAGAATCTAACGGTGTTACAGAAAAAAATCCAGCTCCACCCATTTTTGGGTGGTAAATATATACCCATTTTTGGGTAAGGTATATGGGTTTATTTTAACAAAAATCGATTTCTCGGTCCATAATATATATGTGTACCAATTTTCATTTGAATATTCCTAAGAACACAAAAGTTATTCGTTTTCATGCTCATGTTAAAAAAATACGGGTCCATAAATCTTTTTTACTGGGCTAAACAACTAGTACAATAATTCTGAAAATTAACAAACTTGTATAAAAAAATTCGTAGAATTTAATGATCAAGTTGACAGGTTTGTATCTCCACCTAGTTTTGGGTAACGTATATCTACCCATTTAAGGGTTGAAGATAGGGATTTAATTTTAGAAAAAATCGATTCTTTGTGTCAAAATACGTATGTGTACTAATTTTTGTTAATTTTCTACAGAGGATATACTAAATATTTGAACTTGTATTTGCCCTAAATTTCAGAAATTTTGTCGGCGTCCGACGCGTAGCTTGCGCACTGAAAATTCAAAGATTTGCGGTAAAATTCAAAGTGTGTTTATTTGGAATTCCTTAAACAAAAAAATTTGAAAATTGGTACATTTATGTAAGAATATACGCAGAATCTGATGATGAAGTCTAAAATTATTTATCTGTACCCAGTTTTGGGTGGTGAATATCTACCTATTTAAGGGTTGAAGGCACAACTTTAATTTTACGAAAAATCGATTTTTTGGGTCAAAATACATATGTTTACTAATTTTTGTTAAAATATTGCAACAGGTAATTTAGTAATATCAATACAAAATTTTCAGAGGTCATTGACCCTAAAGGTGTAGGATTCAGAATCTTATATTATTGTAATTATAATAATAGTACAATAGTTCTGAAAATTGGTATATATGTACAGAAAATATGTAGATTCGAATGGTGAAGTCGACAGGTTTGTATCTCGACCCAGTTTAGGGTAGTATATACATAACCATTTAAGGGTTGAAGATAGGGATTTAATTTTAACAAAAATGAATTCCATGATTCAAAATATATATGTACTGTAATTTTTAACAAAATATTTTGAATGGTCCAGTTTTAATTTTAACATTTATCAACAATGGTATCTGAATCGCTACTCAAGAACAGTTTTACTAATTTATTCATGCTACTTAGACTAATTAAGCTATTGAAGACTGGGTTATTTATATAAGAAAGAATCTAATGGTATTATAGAAAAAAATCCATCTCCACCCATTTTCGGGTGGCAAATTTTTATCCATTTTTGAGTAACAAATGTGGATTTTATTTTATCAAAAATCGATTCCTCGGGTAAAAATACATATGTGTACCAATTTTTATTCAAATATTCCTCAGAATACAAAAGTTATATAAGTTTTCATGCACATGCAATGTGTAGTTAGAGTTAAAAAAATATATATCAATATACAAATACAGTATTATGTAACTTTTAATTGTAAATAAATATCTTCAAATAAACTTTTTTTAAAAATGAGAAATAAAGCCGTTATTTAATAATTTATGGATCAATAATTCTAATATAATATTGGTATAGCCACCTATTGACAAGAATTATAAACACTGGTTGGACTTTTATCTTATTTATATTCAGAAATTGATATCTCAAAACTGGGGCATTAAATAGAAAATAGTTTCAAATAAAATTTGCTCAAAATATTCTAATTTAATTATTTATACAATAATCTTAATTGTATAGTTTCTATTTTTGGAGATATAAATGTTTAAATAAATAATACATTTTCTCAAGAACGATATGTAAATAAAATAAATTATTAGTTAAAATACATTTAGAATTAAATAATAAATAGAGTTTGCTAGAAAAATTATTTTGAAAAAAAATTTGTTTGCGAGAAATAATTTTTTTTTTATTTTTATTCATTATCTCTGAAATTAAAACGAATATAAAAAAAAGTTTCAAGAAAACTGCCTTTTATTTTTAATTACAAATATTTTTTCTTATGACAAATTTGGGCGAAATGTTATTAGTTTAGCCAAAAAATGGATTTTCTCAAAATTATTAATACCAAAACAATACTGCTGCTGTACTCTATGATAAAACTTATGAACTATATATGTCATTTATTTATTAATCAAATGACAAATGGAAAACTTGCTAAATTTATCATTTTCAATAAATTAATAATTAAAATACAGTTTGATACATGATTTTATGTTTATTATAATTCTTTTCTTTGTCAATTTTATTTGACGTTTGTTATATCTGCTGCAAGATGTCTCCACGTGTATTTCAGCAAATCTGACCTTCAAGAATTCCAGGACTGTAATTAAAAATTATTGTCTACAGAACATGTTTAACAGTTTTTTGGGCCAAAATATATATGTATTTCAACAAGGATAAGACAATAGTTTATAAAACATACAAAATAAATGATCAAACTTGTTTATTTAAGAATATATACGGAAATATTGAATAGCAGAAAATTTCCTGAATACGTCTTGTGTGATAGCAACAAATTATTTATGGAATGCAAAATATGACTGGCGCTGGCGCTTAAATACCATAAAATGTACATTGGAATTTCTTCAAAATTTGACCACATACAATAATTTTTCAATTAAATATTGTTATTATATGTAATTTAGAGGTTAAATAAATATAATATTGTACATATTATCCATTTTTATTATAATAAATACCATATTTTGTTATATACTGCACAGAATAAAAGTATTTCATTGTTTATTAATATTATATACAATAATCGTTAACTATATCATATTGTAAACATTATGCTAATTATACAGTTTACAGAAATAAATATATAATACAAAATAAATAAAAATTATTATGTATAACACTGACATGGAACCTACAATTTTTTGTTTTTATTTTTCTTCACTAAATTTTCATAAAAAGTTAATGTGTTATACATCAGAAGATTCAGCACAAAATTCTGAGTATAAAAATATAAAATTTATAAATTAGAACTATAATATATCGCTAATATCTTATACATTTCATCTGACATTTTTGGGTTTTTTTCAGTTACAATTTTCAATACAAAATTTTCATTAAAAGTTAATAAATTATACATCAGCAGATTCAGCGTGAAGCACTGAATAAAACTATACTAAATACTTGTACTAAAATATTAATGTAACACTAACATTATCCATCTAGTCTTATTAAAGGTTATTTATCTTTAATTTGTTGTTTGATGTCATCTCTTTGTGTTTTGTCTTCTTTGATTCGTCCCACATTCTTCGTCTACATAAAACAACCCCCGGAGTTTAGTCCTGCGATATTTCATCCCTTAAACAACAATATTCTTCGCTAGACAACTCCAAGCATTTGTAATATTTGCATTTAATAGGATCTTGTAATCATCTGATTCTGCATTCTGTAAAAGAACTTATACAGTGATAATAATAATGCTATGTATTGATTATTATATATTAATATACATATCGTACTATAATACATGAAATATTGCTATGTCCATTTGGTTTAAAAGGCATTGAAAGCGGTAGCATCTTTGCAAAAATCTATAAAATGAACCAAAACTGTTGTTATTAAATTTGTAAAAATTATTGCCTGAAGCTCTACGTAACAGCTAATAAACCTTGTTGTCTCTAAACCTGTTTTGAAACCCGGTTTTTATAACTAGTTTCAATTCAAACCGGTTTCGGTACTGGTTTCCATAAACAGTTTCTTCCCAAACCGGTTTTTCAAGTTCAATACTCGCTCAAAATCTGGTTTATTTTACTGAAAAACCGGTTTCATGCTCTGAAATACAATTTATTTACATATCCATTGTTTAAACAAATGTTTACTAACCAAATATCACTTTGTAACAAAATAAAAACTGAATAAATTACTTTTGTTTTCAGTTCCAATTATATACATTTGTTTATCCATAATTGTTGTCAGCTGTCATTTGAGGTTATAACAATTGTTATTAACAATTGATAAAATATTAGTTGTCCACATATTACTTGGTATTGTTTACTTAATATTTCAATTTAATATACGAATATACCGTATATAATCGATTGTATTGATTTTTACTAAATCATTGTTCAAAACTGCCACTCATCGCTCATTAAAATACAGTCACTCTCACGCACCATTCATTAAAAAATAATTTGATTTACTGCGAATGATCAGAATTATTGATTTTTCGATCGATCAATCTTACACATTCCAAACCATACCTGTCGTTGCAAAGTTTTTGCCATGTATTATTTATATAAGTGTTTGGGGGCATTTAAAAAAACAGGCGCCCTAAAGAAGGCGTCTGCACTGGAAAAACTAAAGAATTTCAAGGTTGTGTGGGTGGATTTTACATATGGTGCCATCTGCCATAAAAAATTTAATCTATCTCTTTTATTTGTATTTATTTATTATGGCTTAAACCATTCGTACAATAATTCTGAAAATTGCTATACATATATTAAAAAATACGTAGATTTTAGTGATAAAGTCAACAGGTTTGTATCTCCACCCAGTTTTGGGCAGCATATATGTACCTATTTAAGGGTTAAAGGTAGGGGTTTAATTTTATAAAAAATCGATTCCTCGTGTCAAAATACATATGTATACCAATTTTTGATAATTTTGACTAAAGGATATACCAAATATTCGAACTTGTGTTTGCTCTAAATTTCAGGAATCTTGTCGGCGTCTGACGCGTAGCTTGCGCACAAAAAATTCAAAGATTTGCGGTAAAATTCAAAGTGCGTTTATTTGAAAATCCTTTAACAAAAAAATTTGAAAATTGGTATACTTATGTAAGAATGTATGTAGAATCTGATGATGAAGTCTAAAATTGTTTATTTGTACCTAGTTTTGGGTGGTGAATATCTACTCAATTAAGAGTTGATGGTACGACTTTAATTTTACGAAAAATCGATTCTTTGGGGTCTAATACACATATTTACTAATTTTTGTTAAAATATTATAAGAGATAATTTAATAATATCAAAATAAAATTTTCAGAGCTCATTGACCCTAAACGTGTAGGATTCAGAATGTTTCATTACTATAATTATAACAAAAAAATCATTTCCGGCTAAACCGTTTACTTGAGAACAAAATTTATTTGAAAAAAGTTTCTCATAATTAAATTCTAGGTGGGGTTAGTTTGAAACTTTTTTAAAATTCTCGCATTTTTGAAAACAGAATCTTTGAGTAATTTTAATATAAAAGAAAATTTTTGGAAAAAAACTTTTGTTTACTATTATTAATTAACCAAATTTTGGGTACATATATATCTCGAGCCGTAGATTCCAAAAATCGATAAGCCAATTTTCTAACACTACCCATTTTTGGGTAAAGAGCAGTCACCCAAAAAATTTGTAAACCTACGAAGTCGAACTATTGATTTTTGGAATCTTCGGGTCGAGTTGCATATAAACCCAAAATTTGGTTGACAAATTTTTATAAGTACAGCACTGGCGAATTTTTAAATGTAATTGCACAATTGGAAAAAAAAATTTCCGGCTAAACGATTTACTTGAGAATAAAATTTATTTAAAAAAAGTTTCTTATAATTAAATTCTAGGGGGGGTTAGTTAGAAACTTTTTTTAAAATTCTTACATTTTTGAAAACAGGATCTTTGAGTAATTTTATTTTAAAAGAAAATTTTTCAAAAAAAACTTTTTTGTTTATTATTATTAATTAACCAAATTTTAAGTACATATATAACTCGAGCCGTAGATTTCAAAAATCGATAAGCCAATTTTCTAACACCACCCATTTTTGGGTAAAGGGCAGTCACCCAAAAAATTGGTAGACCTACGAAGTCGACATATCGATTTTTGGAATCTACGGGTTGATTTCCATATAAACCCAAAATTTGGTTGACAAATTTTTATAAGTACAGCCCTGGCGAATTTTTAAATGTAGTTGCACAATTAGATAAAAAATCATTTCCGGCTAAACAGTTCACTTGACAACAAAATTTATTTGAAAAAAGTTTCTCAAAATTAAATTCTAGGTGGGGTTTGTTTGAAACTTTTTTTAAAATTTTTATATTTTTGAAAACAGGATCTTTGAGTAATTTTATTTTAAAAAAAAATTTTTCAAAAAAAACTTTTTGTTTATTATTATTATTTAACCAAATTTTGGGTACATATATAACTCGAGCCGTAGATTCCAAAAATCGATAAGCCAATTTTCTAACACCACCCATTTTTGGGTAAAGGGCAGTCACCCAAAAAATTGGTAGACCTACAAAGTCGACATATCGATTTTTGGAATCTACGGGTCAAGTTGCATATAAACCCAAAATTTGGTTGACAAATATTTTTGAGTACAGCCCTGGCGAATTTTTAAATGTAATTGCACAATTGAAAAAAAAATTATTTCCGGCTAAACAGTTCACTTGAGAACAAAATTTATTTGAAAAAAGATTCTCAAAATTAAATTCTCGGGAGGGTTAGTTTAAAACTTTTTTTAAAATTTTCACAATTTTGAAAACAGGATCTTTGAGTAATTTTATTTTAAAAGAAAATTTTTGAAAAAAAACTTTTTTGTTTATTATTATTAATTAACCAAATTTTGGGTACATATATAACTCGAGCCGTAGATTCCAAAAATCGATGACAATTTTCTATCACAACCCATTTTTGGGTAAAGGGCAGTCACCCAAAAAATTGGTAGACCTACAAAGTCGACATATCGATTTTTGGAATCTACGGGTCAAGTTGCATATAAACCCAAAATTTGGTTGACAATTTTTTACAGCCCTGGCGAATTTTTGAATGTAATTGCACAATTGGAAAAAAAATCATTTCCGGCTAAACAGTTTACTTGAGAACAAAATTTATTTAAAAAAAAGTTTCTCAAAATTAAATTCTAGGGTGGGTTAGTTTGAAACTTTTTTTAAAATTCTCACATTATTGAAAACAGGATCTTGGACTATTTTAATTTGATTTACTGCGCATGATCAATATTATTGATTTTTCGATCGAGCAATCTTACACATTCCAAACCATGCCTGTCGTTACAAAGTTTTTGCCATGTATTATTTATATGAGTGTTTGGGAGCATTTAAAAAACAGGCCCCCTAAAGAAGGCGTCTGCACTGGAAAAACTAAAGAATTTCAAGGTTGTGTGGGTGGATTTTACATATGGTGCCATCTTCCATAAAAAATTTAATCTAGGAAAACAAGTGTCATATTTTATTTGTATTTAAACCATTTTAAATAGTTTTCTTATTATGGCTTAAACCATACCTACAATAATTCTGAAAATTGATATACTTGTATTTAAAAATACGTAAAATTTAGCGGTGCAGTTTACAGGTTTGTATCTCCACCCAGTTTTGGGTAGCATATATGTACCCATTGAAGGGTTTCAGATATGGTTTTAATTTTATCAAAAATCGATTCATCATGTCAAAATACATATGTATACTAATTTTTGTTAATTTTCTGCAAAGGATGTACTAAATATTTGAACTTGTATTTGCCCTAAATTTCAGGAACTTGCCGGCAACCGACGCATAGCTTGCGCACAGAAAATTCAAAGATTTGCGGTAAAATTCAAAGTGAGTTTATTATGAATTCATTTAATAAAAAATTTGTAATTTGGTATATTTACGTAAGGATATACGCAGAATCGGATGGTGAAGTCGAAAATTGTTTATCTCCACCCAATCTTGGGTGGTAAGTGTCTACCCATTTAAGGGTTGAAGATAAAGGTTTAATTTTATGAAAAATCTATTCCTTGGGTCAAAATATATATGTGCAGTAATTTTTATTAAAATATTTTGGGTGGTCCATTTTGTTTTTTTATGACATATTTGTACATTAACTTGTAAATAAATAATTATTAAGAATTGTTATTTAATACAAAATCCCTATTAAAATTAATTTATACTAGAACAATAACTTTAAATAAATTTATAAAAAATCTGTTGTGGCCAGCACAAGACCTTCCGTCAATTCCATGTATTTTGTACAAATCCTACACCAAAAGGTCCTTGGACCAGATTCTATATAATATCAAGTTCATTTGAAAAGGTTCTATAAATCCAATAAAATTATAACATAAACTACACTAAGTAATGTCCTTCCATCTTCTCTTTGGCCTTTCTCTGCGTGTCACTTGCGAGCAACACTATGACATACCAATTTTAGATCCTATACTTTTTTCCATATTTGGTTTTACACTTGCAACTGACATCTGTCAATTAAATTTTTTTGAATAATTATGTCAGCTGTTTCTATGATAAATAGCTAAGCTGACTAATTTTTGAAAATTAATTTCTTTATAATGCTTTAAATTTACATCTATTGAATATGAAGGAAAATGTATAATCAAACTGTATAGAGAAGAGTATTTTCTTTAATATATATAATAACAAAATGTCAAAAAATAATATTTAACTGCGTTTTTTTAAGAAAAACTGTTAAAAACTTCAAATAAGGGTACTTCCGGTGGATTAATTATAACCAAAATCTAATCAACTCTTCATATGGATGTACAGAAGAGGAATACGAAAGAATTATAATTTTTAGAATTGTAGTATTGGAGTTATCGCCGGAGAAAAATTTGTCACACACGGACACACACACACACGGACACACACACAAACACACGGACAAACACACACACACACACATACAGACATCATCTTAAAAATGGTATATTCGTATTGTAGGGACCCTAAAACGTGCTTATTCATTAAAAACTCACCACCGAATTTTTTGACCAAAGACAATACCTTCCTTACCTAAAGGTGACGGAAGGTAAAAAGGTCCTTATATCTTGTACTAATGAATAAATCGTTATTTTATAAATTATCTGGTATAAAATAATGATTCAGTAAAATATGTATTTAATACAAATGAAATCTTGAAACATGTAACGTTAATAACATTTATTAAATTATAAAATTTTCAAAAATGATTGTATTATTGATTTAAACAAAAAAAATCGATATATTTGTGTTTCATTAGCCCAAAACGATATTGGTAGTGACATCTGTGTCAATATCGTGGAACTACTATTTATTTATTTATTTAATAAACAATCCAACAAATTTATTAATTATATTTTTTTGATTATATTTTTCAGTTTCATGTATTAGAAATTAATAACAACCAATGTTTTATTAATTGTTAATAACAATTTTATAACCTTAAACGTCAAATGACATGATGAACAATTGTTAATAACAAATGTACAACATGAGAAGAACGGGAAACAATTATAATTGAGACTTTTTGTTTTATTGTAAAGTTATATTTGGTAAGAAAACATTTGTTTAAACAATGGATATACGAATAAATAATATTTCAGATCCTGACAACTAGTTTCTAGTAAATATATAAAACAAACCGGTTTGTGAACAAGAATCGCACTTCAAACGGGTTTCGGATCAAATATTAAGCTTAAACCGGTTTGGGATTAAGTACTAAACTTTAAAACCGGTTTCAGACGAGAACTAGTCAAGTTAACCGGTTTTGTAAACCGGTTTGCGAGGAAGTATCGATATTAAAACCAGTCTGCCATCAAATACTAAATAAGCTTTAATAAGACTAGATGGATAATGTTAGTGTTACATTAATATTTTAGTACAAGTATTTAGTATAATTTTACTCAGTGCTTCACGCTGAATCTGCTGATGTATAATTTATTAACTATTAATGAAAATTTTGTATTGAAAATTGTAACTGAAAAAAATCCAAGAATGTCAGATAAAATGTATAAGATATTAGCGATATATTATAGTTATAATTTATGAATTTTATATTTTTATACTCAGAATTTTGTGCTGAATCTTCTGATGTATAACACATTAACTTTTTATGAAAATTTAGTGAAGAAAAATAAAAACAAAAAATTGTAGGTTCCATGTCAGTGTTATACATAATAATTTTTATTTATTTTGTATTATATATTTATTTCTGTAAACTGTATAATTAGCATAATGTTTACAATATGATATAGTTAACGATTATTGTATATAATATTAATAAACAATGAAATATTTTTATTCTGTACACTCTGTAAAGTATATAACAAAATATGGTATTTAGTATAATAAAAAATGGATAATATGTACAATATTATATTTATTTAACCTCTTAATTAAATATAATAACAATATTTAATTGAAAAATTATTGTATGTGGTCAAATTTTGAAGAAATTCCAATGTACATTATTGGTATTTAAGCGCCAGCGCCAGTCATTTTTGCATTCCATAAATAATTTGTTGCTATCACACGAGACGTATTCAGGAAATTTTCTGCTATTCAATATTTCCGTATTCATTCTTAAATAAACAAGTTTGATAATTTATTTTGTATTTTTCATAAACTATTGTGTTATCCTTGTTGAAATATATATAAATTTTGGCCCAAAAAACTGTTAAACATGTTCTGTAAACAATAATTTTTAATTACAGTCCTGGATTTTATGAAGGTCAGATTTGCTGAAATACACGTGGAGACATCTTGCAGCAGATATAACAAACGTCAAATAAAACTGACAAAGAAAAGCATATTTAATTATAATAAACATAAAATCGTGCATTAAACTATATTTTAATTATTAAATTATTTAAAATGATATATTTAGCAAGTTTTCCATTTGTCATTTGATTAAGAATCAAATGACATATATAGTTCATAAGTTTTATCATAGAGTACAGCAGCTGTATTATTTTGGTATTAACAATTTTGAGAAAATTCAGTTTTTGGCTAAACTTATAACATTTCGCCCAAGTTTGTCATAAGAAAAAATATTTATAATTAAAAATAAAAGGCAGTTTGGTTGAAACTTTTTTTTATATTCGTTTTAATTTCAGAGATAATGAATAAAAATAAAAATCAATTTATTTCTCGCAAACAAAATTTTTTACAAAATAATATTTGTAATAAACTCTATTTATTATTTAATTCTAAATATACTTTATCTAATAATTTATTTTATTTACGAATAGTTCTTGAGAAAATGTTTTTCATATATATATCTCCTACCCAAAAATGGGTATATATTGACTACACGAAAATGGGTCGAGATGTATATATATGTCTCTTAAACTGGTTAGAGATACAAAAATGTCGACTTCATCATTAGAATTAATATTTTTTATACATGTATACCAATTTTCAGAATTATTGTACTACTGGTATAATTATATTAGTAAAAGATTCTGAATGCTACACATTTAGGGTCAATGACCTCTGAAAACTTTATTTTGATATTAATAAATTATCTCTTGTAATATTTTAACAAAAATTAGTAAGTATGTGTATTATGACCCAAAAATCGATTTTTCGTAAAATTAAATTCGCACCCTCAACTCTTAATTAAGTAGGTATTCACCACCCAAAACTGGGTACAGATATATAATTTTAGACTTTACCATCAGATTCTCCGTATATTCTTACATAAGTGTACCAATTTTCAAATTTTTTTGTTCAAGGAATTCCAAATAAACACACTTTGAATTTTACCGCAAATCTTTGAATTTTCAGTGTGCAAACTACGCGTCAGACGCCGACAAGATTCCTGAAATTTAGGGCAAATACAAGTTTAAATATTTAGTATATCCTCTGCAGAAAATTAACAAAAATTAGTATACATATGTATTTTGACACAAGGAATCGATTTTTAATAAAATTAAACCCCTATCTTAAACCCTTAAATGGGTAGATATATGCTACCCGAAACTGGGTAGAGATACAAACCTGTCAACTTGACCACTAAATTCTACGAATTTTTTTATATAAGTTTGTTGAATTTCAGAATTATTGTACAAGTTGCTTAACCCAGTAAAAAAAAATTAAAATGATGAAAACCGTATAATGGAAACTATTTTAATTTGTTCTCAACTATGTGCAATTTATTCAGAATTACCGGAAACTGTTTTAAATTATTTTCAATTATTCTCTAAAATTTAATCAGAATTAAATATTTTCAACTTTTCAGCCACATCAATTACGCCTGCTTTGCTAGAATCATTTATATTGATTTTATGATCTCAATCAATTTATTAATTAAAATTTTTAAATACAGTTATCAGCACATGTTAAATTCTTGTACAAAATTCTTAACATTCTTTGTAAGATTCCAGTGCAGACGCCTTGTTTAAGGGGCACGATTTTAATGTGTCCCCAAAAGCCTATATAGTTTAAACATAACAAACAATCTATACCGACACATATGGAATAACAAAATCCAAAAAATCAACAAATGCGAGCATGCGCAGTAGATCAAAATAATACTTTCGTAATTATCTCATAGATGGCCCTAAATTATAAAGCTTTATTTACATATGTATATAAAGCTTGATTTACACAAACATATTAAATGCAATTTTATATTTATGGTCAGATTGCACGCTCGTAAAAGCAATTTTCAAATCTTTTCTATGTAATTAAAAATATAATAAAATACTATGAGATAATTTTATAGAAGTCGAACGGAGACATGCGAATAGTGAAGAAAATCAGTGCTTCTCATGATACAGCACAAAGTTATAATCGGAAGGTATATATTATTGTCATTGTTGTAATTAATTATTGTCTATTATTTCCTCTTTATTTAATATAAATTTATTATTTCTAAATAATTGTAGTAGTAAATAGATCATAGATTTTTAAAATTCGAACATTTTTTTTATAAAAAAATAAAAAAAATAGCTGGTCGGGGAATCGAACCCAAAACCTTTGGGTCCATAGGCCGATATGCTAACCGTTATACCACGGTAGATATTTAGAGATCGTTTCATATTACATGATAAAAAGCTGAAATCATTAATTCTACATTTGCAAATCTTTATGTTTATGGCTTATGTTTAATTTTATTTTCAAGAGCTGTGAACACTTTCATAAGAATCTATTGTTCATATCGTTATTTTTATTATTATGTATAATTTTATTTTTATTTTCGGAGCTGTGAATGAGGTTTTAAGATGCAAATTAAATAGAACATACTTTAGCTATGGAATAGGCCTAAAAATTTACGCTATCTTATTAAAAAAATATAACTTTGCGTTGTATCTTGCGAAGCACTGATTGAAAACAAAATTTTTCTTCTTTATTCGGATGTCTCCGTTTGACTTCTATACAATTGTCTCATAGTATTTTATTGTATTTTAATAACAGAAAATATTTGAAGATTGTTTTTATATGAGTGTGGAAATTAAGCTTTATATTACAGTGCCATCTGATCATTTATATAAAATTACATTTTATATGTTTGTGTAAATCAAGCTTTAGATGCATGTGTAGATCAAGCTTTATAATACAGAGCCATCTATTGAATACATAGAAAATCACATTATATGTTTTTGTAAATTAAGCTTTATGTACATGTGTAAATGAAGCTTTATACTTTAGTGCCATCTATTAGATAATTATAAAAGTATTATTTTGATCTACTGCGCATGCTCGTATTTATTGATTTTTTGGATTTTGCTATTCCATATGTGCCGGTATAGATTTTTTGTTATGTATAAACAATATAGGCTTTTAGGGGCACATTAAAATTTCAACATGGAAGAACGGGAAACAATAATAATGAAGACTTTTTGTTTTATTGCAAAGTTATATTTAGTAAGAAAACATTTATTTAAACAATGGATATACAAATAAATAACATTTCATATATGTGCAATAATTCTTATCCAAATATTTTGAATGGTCCATTTTGTTTTTTTAGTAAATGACATATTTGTACATTAACTTCTAAATAAATAATTATTAAGAATTAATATTTAATACAATATCTTTAAATAAATTTGTAAAAAAGGTCTTTATGTCTTGTACTAATGAATAAATCGATATTTTATAAATTATTTGGTATAAAAAAATTATTCAGTAAAAAATGTATTTAATACAAATAAAATCTTGAAACATGTAACGTTAATAACATTTATTAAACAATACAATTTTCAAAAATTGTTGTATTATTGATTTAAACAAAAAATTGATATATTTGTGTTTCATTAGCCCAAAACGATATTGGTAGTGACATCTGTGTCAATATCGTGGAACTACTATTTATTTATTTATTTATTTAATAAACAATCCAACAAATTTATTTTATTATATTTTCTTGATTATATTTTTCAGTTTCATGTATTAGAAATTAATAACAACCAATGTTTTATTAATTGTTAATAACAATTTTATAACCTTAAACGTCAAATGACATATGATGAACAATTGTTAATAACAAATGTACAACATGTGAAGAACGGGAAACAATAATAATTGACTTTTTGTTTTATTGCAAAGTTATATTTGATAAGAAAACATTTGTTTAAACAATGGATGTACGAATAAATAACATTTCAGATCCTGACAACTAGTTTCCAATAAATATATAAAACAAACCGGTTCGTGAACAAGAATCGCACTTGAAACCGGTTTCGGATCAAATATTAAGCTGAAACCGGTTTGGGTTTAAGTACTACACTTTCAAACCGGTTTCAGACGAGAACTAGTTAAGTAAACCGGTTCTGTAACGTAATAAACCGGTTTGAAGAAAGTATCGATATTAAAACCGGTCTGACATCAAATACTAAATTTGAAACCGGTTTTCACAGCAAGTACTCGATTTGAAAAACTGGTTTTTAGATGAAAACCAGTTGAAATAATGAGTTCTCATAACACTATAGAAGATCTGGCGAAGACAATACCAACTGCTCTAAATTGTGCTATTTTCTGGAAGCATACAATTAAACTAGGCCACATTATTAGTGCAGTATAGATTTTTGCAAAGATTCTGCAGCTTTCAATGCCTCTTGAACCAAATGGACATAGCAATATTTCATGTATTATGTTACGATATGTATATTTGTATATAATAATCAATACATAGCATTATTATTATCATTGTATAAGTTTTTCTGTAGAATGCCAAATCAGATGATTACAAGATCCTATTAAATGCAAACATTACAATTGTTTGGAGTTGTTTAGCGAATAATATTGTTGTTTAAGGGATGAAATTTCGCAGGACTAAATTTCGGGGGTTGTTTTTATGTAGACGAAGAATGTGGGACGAATCAAAAAAGACAAAATACAAACAGATGACATCAAACAACAAAATGATGATAAATAACCTTTAATAAGACTAGATGGATAATGTTAGTGTTACATTAATATTTTAGTACAAGTATTTAGTATAATTTTACTCAGTGCTTCACGCTGAATCTGCTGATGTATAATTTATTAACTTTTAATGAAAATTTTGTATTGAAAATTGTAACTGAAAAAATCCAAGAATGCCAGATGAAATGTATAAGTTATTAGCGATATATTATAGTTATAATTTATGAATTTTATATTTTTATACTCAGAATGTGCTGTATCTTCTGATGTATAACACATTAACTTTTTATGAAAATTTGGTGAAGAAAAATTAATAAAAAAAATGTAGGTGCCATGTCAATGTTATACATTATAATTTTTATTTATTTTGTATTATATATATATACATATATATATATATATATATATATATATATATATATATATATATATATATACAGGGTGTAAATTTTAAAACGGGTCATAGGGCTATAACACAGAAAAACAGTTTTTTAGACTCCAAAAGTTTCCATATTAATTTATTGAAAATATAATTGGTGCGTATTATAAAGAAAAAAATTACGAATTTTTTGATACCAAACACCTTACATTTCTGTTTCATATAAAGCCAGAAATTAAATTTAAAAATTTTTACAATTAAGAAAAAGTATCATTATCCATGAAAGTGACAGTAACAAAACATTGTCATGATAGGGGACAATTAAAGATTAAAGTTATTAATTTATGAACCAATACAAAATAAGACAAAATAAAGTAAAAAATAGGATATTTATATCAGAAACAATTATTATTTATTGTAGTAGGTATTTACAAACTAAAGATGATCTACATGTAATAAGAAATAAGTTATAAGAAACAAGAAAAACTGCAAACTACAAAGGAACAAATTAAAATCTTTTATGCTGGATTTATGCAGCATATAAATTATGAAATTAAATTAAGCAACTAAATTAAGAAACAACTAAAATAACGTCGTTTATGCAGTAAATTAAAATTCAGAATTTTATGTTTGACATTTTGTATAATCTAATTTTTATAGGTGCAAATGCAATACATTATATTTATTATATAAGACAAAAAACAAAGGGTAAACAATTTGTTGAATAAGTCCAATTAGTATTTCGTCGCTCTTTTATGCAGGAACTTTGTTGTCATCGTCGTACATTTTCATAGGTTAGGTGCGAAAATTTGTCATAAGTGCGCGAGTGGCAGCATTCATAATTTGTAATTTTTCTTCATGAGTCAAATTGTTCATGATTTCTTATTAATAAAACGAAAATAATAATAATTTAACAAATAAAGTGTAAGAAACGTTTACTAATGAGCGTTTAAAGTCAACAATTGTTTTGTTTTGTTTCTGTCAGTTTCACGGCTATTGATATTTTTTCTTAATTGTGCAAATTTTTAAATTTATTTTCTGGCTTTATATGAAACAGAAATATAATATGTTTGGTATCAAAAAATTTGTAAATTTTTTCTTTATAATATGCACTAATTATTTTTTCAATAAATTAATATAGAAACTTTTGGCGTCCAAAAAACTGTTTTTCTATGTTATAGCTCTATGACCCGTTTTAAAATTTACACCCTGTATATATATATATTTCTGTAAACTATATTATTAGCATAATGTTTACAATATGTTCTAGTTAACAATTATTGTATATAATATTAATAAACAATGAAATACTTTTATTCTGTACACTCTGTAAAGTATATAACAAAATATGGTATTTATTATAATAAAAAATGGATAATATGTACAATATTATATTTATTTAACCTCTAAATTACATATAATAACAATATTTAATTGAAAAATTATTGTATGTGGTCAAATTTTGAAGAAATTCCAATGTACATTTTATGGTATTTAAGCGCCAGCGCCAGTCATATTTTGCATTCCATAAATAATTTGTTGCTATCACACGAGACGTATTCAGGAAATTTTCTTCTATTCAATATTTCCGTATATATTCTTAAATAAACAAATTTGATCATTTATTTTGTATTTTTTATAAACTATTGTGTTATCCTTGTTGAAATAAATATAAATTTTGGCCCAAAAAACTGTTAAACATGTTCTGTAGACAATAATTTTTAATTACAGTCCTGGATTTTATGAAGGTCAGATTTGCTGAAATACACGTGGAGACATCTTGCAGCAGATATAACAAACGTCAAATAAAATTGACAAAGAAAGGAATTATAATAAACATAAAATCATGTATCAAACTATATTTTAATTATTAATTTATTTGAAATGATAAATTTAGCAAGTTTTCCATTTCTCATTTGATTAATAACACAGACGAAAATCCATTTTTTGGCTAAAGTAATAACATTTTGCCCAAGTTTGTCATAAGAAAAAATATTTGTAATTAAAAATAAAAGGCAGTTTTGTTGAAACTTTTTTTATATTCGTTTTAATTTCAGATTTAATGAATAAAAATAAAAATCAATTTTTTTCTCACAAACAAATTTTTTTACTAACTCTATTTATTATTTAATTCTAAATATATTTTATCTAATAATTTATTTTATTTACGTATAGTTCTTGAGAATATGTTTTTTTCATATATCTCCTACCCAAAAATGGGTATATATTGACCACACGAAAATGGGTGGATACGGATTTTTTTCTATAGCACCATTAGATTCCACGTACTTTCTATATAAATATCCCAGTTTTCAAAGTAATACAAGATTCTGAATGCTACACCTTTAGGGTCAATGACCTCTGAAACTTTTATGTTGATATTACTAAATTATCTTATGTAATATTTTAACAAAAATTAGTTGACATGTGTATTATGACCCAAAGAATCGATTTTCCGTAAAATTAAATTCGCACCCTCAACCCTTAATTGAGTAGATACTCGCCACCCAAAATTGGGTAGATATAATCTATTTTCGACTTCACCATCAGATTCTACGTATATCTTTACACAAATACACCGAATTTCAAATTTTTTTATCAAAGGAATTCCAAATAAACACACTTTGAATTTTACCGCAAATCTTTGAATTTTCAGTGCGCAAGCTACGCGTCGGACGCCGACAAGTTTCCTGAAATTTAGGGCAAATACAAGTTCAAATATTTAGTATATCCTTCAGCGAAAATTAACAAAAATTAGTATACATATGTATTTTGACACGAGGAATCGATTTTTAATAAAATTAAACCCCTATCTTCAACCCTTAAATGTGTAGTTATATACTACCCGAAACTGGGTAAAGATACAAACCTGTCGACTTCACCATTAAATTCTACGAATTTTTTTATATAAGTTTGTTAATTTTCAGAATTATTGTACGAGTTGCTTAACCCATTAAAAAAAATTAAAATGATCAAAACCGTATAATGGAAACTATTTTAATTTGTTCTCAACTATGTGCAATTTATTCAGAATTGCCGGAAACTGTTTTAAATTATTTTCAATTATTTTCTAAAATTTAATCAGAACTAAATATTTTCAACTTTTCAGCCACATCAATTACGCCTGCTCTGCTAGAATCATTTATATTGATTTTACGAACTCAATCAATTTATTAGTTAAAATTTTTAAATACAGTTGTCAGCACATGTTAAATTCTTGTATAATTGTAATTATTTTATAGATGGCTCTAAAGTATAAAGCTGCATATACACATGTACATAAAGCTTGATTTACAAAAACATAAAATGTGATTTTATATATGATTAATAGAGGGCCCTGAATTATAAAGCTTTATGTATATAAAGCTGGAGTTACACAAACATATAAATGAAATTTTATATTTATGGTCAGACTGCACGCACGTAAACGCAATTATCAAATCTTTTCTGTGTAATTAAAAATACAATAAAATGCATTATTCAAAAATGGGTGTATATTTACCACCCAAAAATGGGTGAAGCTGGATTTTTTCCTGTAGCACTATTAGATTCTACGAACTTTCTTATGCAAGCAACCCAGTTTTCAAAACTTTTACTTATTTGGTCTAAGTACCATAAATCAATTAGTAAAACCATTTTTGAGTAGCGATGTATACCATTGTTGATAAATGTTACAATTAAAATTGGACCATTCCAAAGAATTTGATAAAAATCACTGTATATATGAATTTTGACCCGAGGAATTGATATTTAATAAAACTAAACCTCTATTTTCAACCCTTAAATGGGTAGATATGTGCTACCCAAAATTGGGTAGAGATACATACACGTCGGCTTCACCATTAGAATCTACATATTTTCTGTACATATATACCAATTTTCAGAATTATTGTACAATTGGCATAATTATAGTAATAAAAGATTCTGAATGCTACACCTTTAGGGTCAATGACCCCTGAAAATTTTGTTTTGATATTATTAAATTCTCTGTTGTAATATTTTAACAAAAATTAGTAAACATGTGTACCATGACCCAAAGAATCGATTTTTTTTTTAAATTCGCACCCTTAACCCTTAATTAAGTAGGTATTCACCACCCAAAAGTGGGTACAGATACAAAATTTTAGACTTCACTATCAGATTCTACATATATTCTTACATAAGTGTACCAATTTTCATTTTATTTTGTTGAAGGAATTTCAAATAAACACACTTTGAAATTTACCGCAAATCTTTGAATTTTCAGTGCGCAAGCTACGCGTCAGACGCCGACAAAATTCCTAAAATTTAGGGCAAATACAAGTTCAAATATTTAGTCTATCCTTTGCAGAAAATTAACAAAAATTAGTATACATATGTATTTTGACACGAGGAATCGATTTTTAATAAAATTAAACCCCTATCTTTCACCCCTATATGGGTAGATATACGCTACCCGAAACTGGGTAGAGATACAAACCTGTCGGCTTGACCATTGAATTCTTTATATAAGTTTGTTAATTTTCAGAATTATTGTACGAGTTGCTTATCTCAGTAAAAAAAAATAAAATGATGAAAACCGTAAAATGGAAACTATTTTAATTTGTTCTCAACTATTTGCAATTTATTTAGAATTACCAGAAACTGTTTTAAATTATTTTCAATTATTCTCTAAAATTTAATCAGAATTAAATATTTTCAACTTTTCAGTCACATCAGTTACGTCTGCTTTGATAGAATCATTTATATTGATTTTACGATCTCAATCAATTTATTAGTTAAAATTTTTAAATACAGTTGTCAGCAAATGTTAAATTCGTGTACAAAATTCTTAACATTCTTTGTAAGATTCCAGTGCAGACTCCTTGTTTAAGGGGCACGATTTTAATGTGTGCCCAAAAGCCTATATAGTTTACATATAACATAAAATCTATACCGACACATATGGAATTAAAAATACAATAAAATACTATGTGATAATTTTACAGAAGTCGAACGGAGACGTGCGAATAGAGAAGAAAATCAGTGCTTCTCATGATACAGCACTATTAATCGGAAGGCATATATTGTTGTCATTGTTGTTATTAATTATTGTCTATTATTTCCTCTTTATTTAATATAAATTTATTATTATTTCTAAATAATTGTAGTAGTAAATAGATCATAGATTTTTAAAATTCGAATATTTTTTTTTATAAAAAAATAAAAAAAATAGCTGTTCGGGGAATCGAACCCAAAACCTTTGGGCCATAGGCCGTTATGCTAACCATTATACCACGGTAGATATTTAGAGGTCGTTTCATATTACATGATAAAAAGCTGAAATCATCATCGCATATGGAATAGCAAAATCTAAAAAATCAATAAATGCGAGCATGCGCAGTAGAACAAAATAATACTTTCGTAATTATCTCATAGATGGCACTAAAGTATAAAGCTGCATTTACACATGTTTATAAAGCTTAATTTACAAAATCATAAATGTGATTTTAATGTCATCAATAGATGGCAGTGAATTATAAAGCTTTATTTACATATGTACATAAAGCTTGATTTACACAAACATATTAAATGTAATTTGATATTTATGGTCAGACTGCACGCAACTAAAAGCAATTTTAAAATCATTTCTATGTAATTAAAAATACAATAAAATACTATGAGATAATTTTATAGAAGTCGCACGGAGACATGCAAATAGAGAAGAAAATCAGTGCTTCCCATGATACAGCACAAAGTTATTAATCGGAAGGCATATATTGTTGTCATTGTTGTAATTAATTATTGTCAATTATTTCCTCTTTATTTAATATAAATTTATTATTTCTAATTGATTGTAGTAGTAAATAGAACATAGATTTTTAAATTTCGAACATTTTTTTTATAAAAAAATAAAAAAAATAGCTGGTCAGGGAATCGAACCCACAACCTTTGGGTCCAAAAGCCGTTATGCTAACCGTTATACCACGGTAGACATTTAAAAAACATTGCATATTACATGGTAAAAAGCTGAAATCATTGATTCTACATTTCCAAATCTTTATATTTATGGCTTTTGCTTAATTTTATTTTCGAAAGTTGTGAACCCTTTCATAAGAATCTATTGTTCATATCGTTATTTTTATTATTATGTATAATTTTATTTTAATTTTCGGAGCTGTGAATGAGGTTTTACGATGCAAATCAAATAGAACGTACTTTAGCTATGGAATATGTCTAAAAATTTATGCTATCCTATTAAAAAAATATAACTATGTGTTGTATCTTGCGAAGCACTGATTGAAAACAAAATTTTTCTTCTTTATTCGGATGTCTCCGTTTGACTTCTATACAATTGTCTCATAGTATTTTATTGTATTTTAATGACAGAAAATATTTGAAGATTTTTTTTATGAGTGTGGAAATTAAGCTTTATATTACAGTGCTATCTGATCATTTATATAAAATTACATTTTATATGTATGTGTAAATCAAGCTTTAGATACATGTGTAAATCAAGCTTTATAATACAGGGCCACCTATTGATCACATATAAAATCTCATTTTGAGTTTTTGTAAATTAAGCTTTATGTACATGTGTAAATGAAGCTTTATACTTCTGTGCCATCTATTAGATAATTATGGAAGTATTATTTTGATCTACTGCGCATGCTCGTATTTATTGATTTTTTGGATTTTGCTATTCCATATGTGCCGGTATAGATTTTTTGTTATGTATAAACAATATAGGCTTTTAGGGGCACATTAAAATTTCAACATGAGAGAACGGGAAACAATAATAATTAAGACGTTTTGTATTATTTCAAAGTCATATTTAGTAAGAAAACATTTATTTAAACAATGGATATACAAATAAATAACATTTCATATATGTGCAGTAATTCTTATCCAAATATTTTGAATGGTCCGTTTCGTTTTTTTATTAAATGACATATTTGTACATTAACTTGTAAATAAATAATTATTAAGAATTGTTATTTAATACAATATCCCTATTAATTTATACTAGAACAATAACTTTAAATAAATTTGTAAAAAAGGTCCTTATGTCTTATACTAATGAATAAATCGATATTTTATAAATTATTTGGTATAAAAAAATTATTCAGTAATATATGTATTTAATACAAATGAAATCTTGAAACATGTAACGTTAATAACATTTATTAAACAATACAATTTTCAAAAATGGTTGTATTGATTTAAACAAAAAAATCGATATATTTGTGTTTCATTAGCCCAAAACCACAGTATAGTTTCCTATACTGTGCCAAAACGATATTTGTAGTGACATCTGTGTCAATATCGTGGAACTACTATTTATTTATTTAATAAACAATCCAACAAATTTATTTAATTATATTTTTTTGATTATATTTTTCATTTTCATGTATTAGAAATTAATAACAACCAATGTTTTGTTAATTGTTAATAACAATTTTATAACCTTAAACGTCAAATGACATATGATGAACAATTGTTAGTAACAAATGTACAACATGAGAACAACGGGAAACAATAATAAAGACTTTTTGGTTTATTGCCAAGTTATATTTGGTAAGAAAACATTTGTTTAAACAATGGATATACGAATAAATAACATTTCAGATCCTGACAACTAGTTTCTAGTAAATATATAAAACAAACCGGTTTGTGAACAAGAATCGCACTTGAAACCGGTTTCGGATTAAGTACTAAATTTTCAAACCGGTTTTCAGACGAGAACTATAGTTAAGTTAACCGGTATTGTAACGTAATAAACCGGTCTTCAAGGAAGTATCGATATTAAAACCGGTCTGACATCAAATACTAAATTTGAAACCGGTTTTCACAGCAAGTACTAGACTTGAAAAACTGGTTTTTAGATGCAAACCAGTTAAAATAACGAGTTCTCATAACATTACAGAAAATCTGGCGAAGAGAATACCAACTGCTCTATATTGTGCTATTTTCTGGAAGCATACAATTAAACTAGGCCACTTTACTAGTGCTTGTTTTGCACTTTAATTTTTACAAATTTTATAACAACACTTTTGGTTCATTTTATAGATTTTTGCAAAGATGCTACAGCTTTCAATGCCTCTTAAACCAAATTGACATAGAAATACTTCATGTATTATGTTACGGTGTGTATATTTCTATATAATAATTAATACAAAGTAGTATTATTATCATCGTATAAGTTTTTTTTTATAGAATGCCAAATGAGATGATTACAAGATCCTATTAAATGCATACATTGCAATTGTTTGGAGTTGTCTAGCGAAGAATATTGTTGTTTAAGGGATGAAATATCGCAGGACTAAACTCCGGGGGTTGTTTTATGAAGACGAAGAATGTGGGACGAATCAAAGAAGACAAAACACAAACAGATGACATCAAACAACAAAATAATGATAAATAACCTTTAATAAAACTAGATGGATAATGTTAGTGTTACATTAATATTTTAGTACAAGTATTTAGTATCATTTTACTCAGTGCTTCACGCTGAATCTGCTGATGTATAATTTATTAACTTTTAATGAAAATTTTGTATTGAAAATTGTAACTGAAAAAAATCCAAGAATGTCAGATGAAATGTATAAGATATTAGCGATATATTATAGTTCTAATTTATGAATTTTATATTTTTATACTCAGAATTTTGTGCTGAAACTTCTGATGTATAACACATTAACTTTTTATGAAAATTTATTGAAGAAAAATTAAAACAAAGAAATGTAGGTTTCATGTCAGTGTTATACATTATAATTTTTATTTATTTTGTATTATATGTTTATTTCTGTAAACTATACTATGAACATAATGTTTACAATATGTTATAGTTAACAATTATTGTATATAACATTAATAAACAATGAAATATTTTTATTCTGTACACTCTGTAAAGTATATAACAAAATATGGTATTTAGTATAATAAAAAATGGATAATATGTACAATATTATATTTATTTAACCTCTAAATTACATATAATAACAAGATTTAATTGAAAAATTATTGTATGTAGTCAAATTTTGAAGGAATTCCAATGTACATTTTATGGTATTTAAGCGCCAGCGCCAGTCATATTTTGCATTCCATAAATAATTTGTTGCTATCACACAAGACGTATTCAGGAAATTTTCTGTTATTCAATATTTCCGTATATATTCTTAAATAAACAAGTTTGATCATTTATTTTGTATTTTTTATAAACTATTGTGTTATCCTTGTTAAAATACATATAAATTTTGGCCCAAAAAACTGTTAAACATGTTTAGTAGACCATAATTTTTAATTACAGTCCTGGATTTTATGAAGGTCAGATTTGCTGAAATACACGTGGAGACATCTTGCAGCAGATATAACAAACGTCAAATAAAATTGACAAAGAAAAGCATATTTTAATTATAATAAAAATAAAATCGTTCATCAAACTATATTTTAATTATTAAATTATTTAAAATGATCAATTTAGCAAGTTTTCCATTTGACATTTGATTAATAATCAAATGACATAGTTCATAAGTTTTATCATAGAGTACAGCAGCAGTATTGTTTTGGTATTAATAATTTTGAGAAAATCAATAACATTTCGTCCAAGTTTGTCATAAAAAAAATATTTGTAATTAAAAATAAAAGGCAGTTTTGTTGAAACTTTTTTTTATATTCGTTTTAATTTCAGATATAATGAATAAAAATAAAAATCAATTTTTTTCTGGCAAACATTTTTTTTTACAAAATAATTTTTGTAATAAACTCTATTTATTATTTAATTCTAAATATATTTTATCTAATAATTTATTTTAATTTCGTATAGTTCTTGAGAAAATGTTTTTTTCATATATCTCCTACCCAAAAATGGGTATATATTGACCACACGAAAATGGGTGGATACTTAATTTTTTCTATAGCACCATTAGATTCCACGTACTTTCTTATATAAATATCCCAGTTTTCAAAGTACTACTGGTATAATTACAGTATTACAAGATTCTGAATGCTACACCTTTAGGGTCAATGACCTCTGAAACTTTTATTTTGATATTACTAAATTAACTCTTGTAATATTTTAACAAAAATTGGAGGACATGTGTATTATGACCCAAAGAATCGATTTTTTGTAAAATTAAATTCGCACCCTCAACCCTTAATTGAGTAGATACTCGCCACCCAAAATTGGGTAGAGATAATATATTTTCGACTTCATTATCAGATTCTACGTATATTTTTACACAAATAAACCAAATTTCAAAATTTTTTATTAAAGGAATTCCAAATAAACACACTTTGAATTTTACCGCAAATCTTTGAATTTTCAGTGCGCAAGCTACGCGTTAGACGCCGGCAACATTCCTGAAATTTAGGGCAAATACAAGTTCAAATACTTAGTATATCCTTTAGCGAAAATTAACAAAAATTAGTATACATATGTATTTTGATGCAAGGAAACGATTTTTTATAAAATTAAACCCTTATCTTCAACCCTTAAATAGGTAGATATACGCTACCCAAAACTGGGTAAAAATACAAACCTGTCGACTTGATCATTAAATTCTACGATTTTTTTTATGAAAGTTTATTAATTTATAGAATTATTGTACCAGTTGTTTAAGCCCAGTAAAAAATGATTTTTGAAACCCGTATTTTTTAACATGAGCATGAAAACGAATAACTTTTGTGTTCTTAAGAATATTCAAATGAAAATTGGTGCACATATGTATCTTGGACCGAGGAATCGAGTTTTGTTAAAATTAAACCCATATCCTTTACCCAAAAATGGGTGTATATTTAGCACCCGAAAATGGGTGGAGCTGAATTTTTTTCTGTAGCATCATAGATTCCACGAACTTTCTTATATAAACAACCTAGTTTTCAAAATTTTTGCTTGATTGGTCTAAGTACCATAAATCAATTAGTAAAACCATTTTTAGCAGCGATATATGTAAATACTATTGTTGATAAATGTTGTAATTAAAACTGGACCACTCAAAAGAATTTAATAGAAATCACTGTACAAATGAATTTTGACCCGAGAAATCGATTTTTAATGAAATTAAACCTCTATCTTCAACCCTTAAATGGGTAGATATATGTTACCCAAAACTGGGTAGAGATACATACACGTCGGCTTCACCATTAGAATCTACATATTTTCTGTACATATATAACAATTTTCGAATTATTATACTATTGGTATAATTATAGTAACGAAACATTCTGAATCCTACACATTTAGGGTCAATGACCTCTGAAAATTTTATTTTGATATTACTAAATTATCTTTTGTAATATTTTAACAAAAATTAGTAAACATATGTATTATGACCCAAAGAATCGATTTTTTGTAAAATTAAAGTCGTACCATCAACCCTTAATTAGGTAGATATTCACCACCCAAAACTGGGTACAGATAAACTATTTTAGACTACACCATCAGATTCTACGTATATTCTTACACTAGCATACCAGTTTTCAAATTTTTTTGTTCAAGGAATTCCAAATCTACGTATTTTTTAATATAAGTGTAGCAATTTTTAGAATTATTGTATGAATGGTTTAAGCCGTAATAAGAAAACTATTTAAAATGGTTTAAATACAAATAAGAGAGATAGATTAAATTTTTTATGGCAGATGGCACCATATGTAAAATCCACCCACACAACCTTGAAATTCTTTAGTTTTTCCAGTGCAGACGCCTTCTTTAGGGGGCCTGTTTTTTTAAATGCCCCCAAACACTCATATAAATAATACATGGCAAAAACTTTGCAACGACAGGTATGGTTTGGAATGTGTAAGATTGATCGATCGAAAAATCAATAATTCTGATCATGCGCAGTAAATCAAATTATTTTTTAATGAATGGTGCGTGAGAGTAACTGTATTTTAATGAGCGATGAGTGGCAATTTTGAACAATGATTTATTAAAAATCAATACAATCGATTATATACGGTATATTCGTATATTAAATTGAAATATTAAGTAAACAATACCAAGTAATATGTGGACAAATGTATTTTGACACGAGAAATCGATTTTTTATAAAATTAAATTCCGATCTAAAACCCTTAAATGGGTACATATATTCTGCCCAAAAGTTGGTGGAGATACAAACCTGTCGACTTCATCACTAAAATCTACGTATTTTTAAATGTAAGTACACAAATTTTCAGAATTATTGTACGAATGGTTTAAGCCGTAATAAGAAAACTATTTAAAATGGTAAAAACCGAAATTTTTCTGGTCAACGACATTTAAAAATTTATTAATTAAATGGCCTTTTGTTGAAATATATTAATAAAATTTGGTACACATATGTATTTTAACCCATGGAATCTATTTTTAATTAAATTAAAACCGTACCACCCGCTAATTAATTGGTAGATTAATGGGTTGAGAAACAAATTTGTCGATAGCGCCTTTGGATCCTATGTACTTCTGACGATCTTACGAATACAATATTTAAATGAAAAATTATTGAATGTGATCAAATTTTGTAGAAATTTCAATGTACATTTTATGGTATTTAAGCGTCAGCGCCAGTCATATTTTGCATTCCATAAATAATTTGTTGCTATCACATAAGACGTATTCAGGAAATTTTCTGCTTGTCAATATTTCAGTATATATTCTTAAATAAACAAGTTTGATCATTTATTTTATATTTTATATAAACTATTGTCTTATCCTTATTGAAATACATATAAATTTTGGCCCAAAAAATTGTTAAATATGTTCTGTAGATAATAATTTTTAATTACAGTCCTGGATTTTATGAAGGTCAGATTTGCTGAAATACACGTGGAGACATCTTGTAGCAGACATAACAAACGTCAATTAAAATTGACAAAGAAAAGCGTATTTTAATTATAATAAACATAAAATCGTGTATCAAACCATATTTTAATTATTAATTTATTTAAAATAATAAATTTAACAAGTTTTCCATCTGTCATTTGATTAATAATCAAATGACATATATAGTTCATAAGTTTTATCATAGAGTACAGTAGCAGTATTGTTTTGGTATTAAAAATTTTGAGAAAATTCGTTTTTTGGCTAAACTAATAATATTTCGCCCAAGTTTGTCATAAGAAAAAATATTTGTAAATAAAAATCAAAGGCAGTTTGGTTGAACAGATTTAAAATATCTGTTTTCATTTTGAAATTATAACTTTCTAAAGACAGGGCCGTCATAAAATAAAATTAACTTTTATTTTGACATGGGTGGATAAAAAAATATATTAATCAAATACGGAGGCAGATATTTTAATTCTGTTTTCAGTGTTTTGGTTAAGGGATAAAAAATGGGCAAAGCGGTAAATTTGATACAAAAAATTTTATAATTTTTTTTGTGTTTACCGCTTTGCCAAATTTTTACCGCTTGTCCAACAGGGTTGAAATTTGGGTCAAATATGCTTCGAACCTTCCCTAATCGACCATTGAACACAGATTTAAAATATCTGTCTCCATTTTGAAATTATAACTTTCTAAAGACACGGCTGTCATAAAATAAAATTAATAACTAAAAAACTTTTATTTTGACAAGGGTGAATAAAAAAATATGTAAATCAAGAACGGGGGCAGATATTTTAAATCTGTTTTCAGCAATAGATAAGGAAAAGATTGGAGTATATTTGACCTAAATTTCAACCCTTTTGGGCAAGCAGTAAAAATTTGGCAAAGCGGTAAATTTAATATACAAAATTTTATAATTTTGTTTTTGTGTTCACCGCTTTGCCAAATTTTTACCGCTTGTCCAAAAGGCTTGAAATTTGGGTCAAATATACTTCAAACCTTCCCTAATCTATCCCTGAATATAGATTTAAAATAAAATATCTGATTTTTTGATATTCTAAGTATGTGTGTGTGTAAAGTCTGTAAGATATTTGTAAAGAAATGGATATTAATAATTAATTACAAAATATCCGCGTATATTTTTATTCTTTTTAATGTAATACATGATTTTTAAAGATGTTAGAGTATTATATTATTCCTGGGGCACAAGTTATATTTTAAAAAAATATGTTTTTTTAACATTTATTGTGTCCTACAAATTATTTTATTTTATATTTTTATATTTATTGAATAAAAATACGGTAATTAACTTCAATCAACAAGCTCGGGAACGTAGCAAAACCTGTCCGTTCCATTAAAACTATAGGCAAGCTAGCAGCGTGCGACCTGTTTCTGACTCATTTCCTTCCCAGCCTTCGTCCGTATCGCGTGTTCCTTGTGTGCGGAGAGCATGGTATTTCAGACCCAGATCCACCTACGAGGGATGGACTCCAACCCCTGCAGCTGAGCCCAGCAGTAGAGCACCAGGTATTCCTTGAGTAGAAGCAGTATTTCTCCCCAGCACGTGGAAAACGTTATCGTTTATATTGTTGTAGTAAAGGACGCCCGCTCATATTCGTCACAATAAGCTCAGCGAAAGTATATACCTGCTACAAATAGGCTCGCCCTTAAAGCGAAAGTCTGTAGCTGTAAATATATACTAGTAGCTTTGTGGTTTGGGGCGAAAGGTTAACTATTATTATATTATTATTATTATATTATTATTATTGAGCGAAGCCCAACTGCAGTTCTTATTATAAAAACCCTGGCCAGGTGGCTGCAGTTGGGTGGAGCCGGGGGCGGCGATAACGCAGAGTACACGTGTACGTAAGCGAGAGAATGTAAATCTGCCTAAGCAGGGGGTACTTGGTGCGCGACCATCGCTCCACGGCAGTTACAGTCAAGTAAGGCCCTAGCGGCCGAAATAGGACTGGTGGTCGCGAAGCAGACGATCCCTTGGACAGCGGCCGAAAGTGGATCGAAGACGGGACATGACGCACAACAAAATGGCCGACAATCTGGCACGGCCAGGTAAATATCGTTCCAAATAAAAATAAAGATGTAAATATTTGATTTTATATTGATAAATGTTTTGTTCAGGTTTCCTCTGCGAGTTCGAGTTTGGAGTTCACTGCAGTCAAAAGGGCCTCAAGTACCAGGCACACGGCCCCAAAACAACAGCCAAAAGAGCATCCGGTTCCAGTGAACACGGCCTCAAAACAACAACCAAAAGGGCCTCCACTTCCAGTCAACACGGCCTCAAAACAACAACCAGAAGGGCCTCCACTTGCAATCAACACGGCCCCAAAACAACAACCAGAAGGGCCTCCACTTCCACTTAATCCAGCCCCAAAGCAACGGCGGTGAGAATAATTTTCTGTAGTCAAAATTTATTAATTACAAATAGTTTATTAAAGTCTTTTATAATCTACAGACTTTAATCATCATTAAAATTGTTGTTCACATTGTTATTAATTTGTTAGAAATTTTTGGGAAAAAATAACAAAGTTAACAGCTTAACCACTCGTACACCGTTAAAAATAGGGCCTTAATTGTTTTATATTTGAATTCTATAAAATTGAAATTGTATGTAACCATCAAAAAACTCGTAAAAACCAGTTTAAAAATGCATTAAATTCGAGTTGAAAAACTTACTTTTTCTCAAAAAATTGACAAAATTTAAGAGCGTACCACTCATACACAGTTAAGATAGGGCCTTAATAGATTCAAATTTGAATTCTACAGGGTTGAAATTATATGTAACCATTAAAAAAGTGGTTGAAAC
Source organism: Ophonus ardosiacus (assembly GCA_943142095.1). Taxonomy (NCBI): domain Eukaryota; kingdom Metazoa; phylum Arthropoda; class Insecta; order Coleoptera; family Carabidae; genus Ophonus; species Ophonus ardosiacus. The sequence goes on along the minus strand of OW964841.1, from coordinate 12,199,965 downwards.
GTAATTAAAAATGCATTACATCCAGGTTCAAAGACTTGGTATTTTTTCTCAATAATTTTACAAAGTTTAGCGACTTACCACTCGTACACAGTTGAAAATAGGGCCTTAATTGTATCAAATTTGAACAATACAGGGTTGAAATTATATGTAACAATTAAAAAAGTGGTTAAAATGCAATTAAAAATGCATTAAATCCATGTATAAAACTTGTAATTTTTTCCCAAAAATTTAACAATATTTAACAGCATACCACTCATACACAGTTACAAATAGGGCCTTAATTGTATCAAATTTTAATTCTACAGGGTTGAAATTATATGTAACAATTAAAAAAGTGGTTGAAAAAACGTAATTAAAAATACATTAAATACGGGTTCAAAAACTTGAATTTTTTCTCAATTATTTTACAAAGTTTAGGGACATTCACTGAAAATAGGGCCTTAATTGTTTCAAATTTGAACTCTGTAGGGGTGAAATTATATGCAGCCCTTAAACAAGTGATTAAAACACGATTAAAATTGTATTAAATCCGGTTTTAAAAACATATTTTTTTCCCAAAAATTTGACAAAATTTAACGGTATACCACTCGTTTACAGTTACAAATAGGTCCTTAATTATTTCAAATTTAAACTCTAGAGAGGTGAAATTATAAATAACCATTCAACAAGTGATTAAGACACGATTAAAATTGCATTAAATCCGGGTTTAAAAACTTGTAATTTTTTCCCAAAAATTTGACAAAATTTAACGGTATACCACTCGTTTACAGTTGCAAATAGGTCCTTAATTATTTCAAATTTAAACTATAGAGGTGTGAAATTATATGTAACCATTAAACAATTGATTAAGACACGATTAAAATTGCATTAAATCCGGGTTTAAAAACTTGTATTTTTTTCCCAAAAATTTGACAAAATTTAACGGTATACCACTCGTACACAGTTACAAATAGGTCCTTAATTATTTCAAATTTGAACTCTATCGGGGTGAAATTATTTGTGACCATTAAACAAGTGATTAAAACACTATTAAAATTGCATTAAATCCGGGTTAAAAAACTTGTAATTTTCTCCCAAAAATTTGACAAATTTAACGGCATACCACTCGTACACAGTTACAAATAGGGCTTTAATTCTTCCAAAATCATATTCCCCCGATGTTTAAAATTCTTTTAACAATGATTAAAGTTTATTAAAGCCTTTTGATGATGATTAAAGTATTGTAGAATAAGTTTAAATTGTTGTTGACATTGTTACTGACTTGTTAGTGTTTTTTCAGGGCACCAGCGTCATGTCCCGGGTTCCAGAGCTACAGGGTCCAGCGGCAGAGTATGAATGTTGTGTGTGAGGGCCCTCAGACTGAATGGTGTGTGCTGTATGTTGCATTAATCATTAATCTTTTCCCTTTCCTTTCTGGTCGGCCGGCCCCTCTGCCTAGTGGAGGGACCTTGACGCGGTGGCAGAGCTTAACCATCCCCTAAATTGGGGGTGGGACAAACGACTCCACAAATCTTTCAATCATTTCAATGTTTTAAATGTGTTATGTATTCTTATGTTCACAGGAAAGAAAAACAACAAGAAGAAATAAATATATTGTATAATAAATAAAGCATTGTTAAATTAATATGTATTTATTTCCCTATCCTAAACCGCCCTAAAATAAGGCCCCTTCAGGGTAGAAAAGGGTCGGTGAACTACTAGCGACACCATACCCCAATTTGGGGTGTGTGTCCCTGCTAAATTGCTAAGCGGTTACTGTCCGCGCTACGTAGTTCGTCGTAAGCAACCCGCATTACACGTTTGTTAAGTGGATCGCGTGCTATTTAAATAAATGTCATCCCGGCGTCATTTTACCCATTTCTGGGTGTGCCAATCTGCTTTGTACATGTCAAAATAGGCCTTCCGTATATCGTGTGGACCTCCCTAAATGTTATTTCATTTCTAGGGGCTTCTTCAACGTGTCTGTTTCACTTTCTTCAAACCTATATGTAAAGGGTATGTTTTATTATTATTCAAAATGTTTATTTGTAGGATAGTATAGGTATATAACATCGATTATTGGGGCCCTGAAACAAGATTTTAAAGCTGTATTGTTCATCATTTTCCGCTAGTGTTACAACAATCATTTCGCATAAAGGTTACAAATAAATTCAAACCAGACAACAAAGTAAGTATAAAAATTTATTTATTTTATTACAAATACATGATACAATGTTATATATACTTAAATATTAATATTTTGCAGCTTAAATTATTATATTTCAATAATATTTTTACTAATTCACTGTTTTTTCTTTACAGTTGGGTGGCAACACTGAAACAATCTGTTCGTTATTCTACGTTGACAGTTGAACGAAGTTACTCCGCGAAGTCGCGTTCGGTGTTTTAAAAATTAATATGTGCGGAAATATTGCAAGAACAATAGAAAATTTATGTGAAAATCAAAGATAAAGTGTTAATCTAACGTTTCTAATAATAATTTTTACGGGAATCGCAATTTAAATGAGTGAAAATAATGAACTATGTGTGCCGTCTTTGGGAATCGTCGAAGCAGCATTATGTAAGTATGTATTAGTTGTTTATTGATATTTAAATAATTCTAAATGTATTTCAAACTATGAAAAACATTCCTTTCGTAGTAATTCTTATAATTCAAATTGTATTTCTCATGATTTCATACATTTTAAGGTGATTAGAATATCTTATAAATGTGTTTGTATTTATATCTCAAGCATAAATTCAATCACAAAATGGCAAATTTTGTATGTAAAACATACAAAAATGTCTATATTTTACGTTGAAATACATATATTGCTATTTTATAGTGATTTTCCATATAAAATCCAAGATTTAGTTTGTTGAAAACCGTCTCAAACTTGTACGTTCCGTAGATTGTTGCATGATTGCAAACTTTGGAAAAGTTCGTACGGTTTTATTTCTTTATATTGTAAAAATATTATTTTAATAGTGAAATATTGTTGTATATTGTTGCAAATTAGCAACAATGGTAAGTTTAAACAATAGTTTAACTATTTTAATAGTTATTTTTGCTGATAACATGTTCTTATTGCAATATTTCAATTTTAAAATATTGTTTTCTTTGTTCCAGTGGCGTACCAGAGCTGTTTTGGGGGTCGCTGTTTGCTGGTAGCCGAGCTGTGTTCATCAATGTAAGTCGTTATAATATGTGCCTCTCTTCACTGTCGCTTTTTTGCTATTTTTTTCAGCTTAACACAAAAGTAAATTCATTTTTCTCCTGAAAATATGATTTATGTTGTTGAATTTAATTCAAATAATCATATTTTCTTCTTTATTTCTTTTCCGAGGCACATTGTGAATGTCTATCTATGTTATTAACATCGGGCGTCGTTACTCGTTACAATATCGTAAATAAATCGACGAAACTTATAGAAATAATTAACTTTTCTAATTTTTGAATTAGTTTAATTGAATATCCGTTCGTTCAGTGATAGGTTTCTTCCCCAAAAAATTGTATTTGTTTAAATTAATATTTAACCAAGTACAGTTTACAATACAGGGTTCCAGTGAAGTTTCCAAGGGGTGTAAAGGCTGGTTTAAGTCTTTGATTCTACAACAGGGTTTTTCTAAAGCTTTGTCTAAGGCTTTAAGAACTTTAAGGCCAATATACAACCACCAGAAGGCAGCAAATAGTTAGAATTATTTTAGTTATTAAAATCGCGATTAATTTTTTGCTAATATTAGATTCAAATTAAATTCACTTGCATTTTAAAGTAAGGATTAAATATAATTAAAGTTTCGTCGATACTTTTTCGGGTTCGGATCGGTTTCCGCGATATTTAAGGACAGGGTAGCGTAGTTTTTATTTGAAGTGTCTACCCCATTATTTACATTATTAAAGATATGTTGAATGACGTAGCTGCCAGTGGCAATCAAAACGTGAACTATTGTATTAAAAAATACAAAATAGTGAAGGACCTCATTGTATAATTTATTTAAAGACGTACACATATTTTAATATTTAAATTTATTTAATTTTGATTCAATAATTTTATTAATTTTGTAGTAAATAATTAAAGAATGGACACTTCATTTAGAAACGAAACTACATTTATCAATGATCTATAGCACCGGCTGTAGATCGAAAAAACATTAGATTTTTCGCGATTTCAGGTGAAGAAAACATCAGTTGAAGAAAGAAGAACCCCCTTTCCCTGCATGCATTTGCTTTTTTTCAGTTTTCCTCTTTACTATCTAAGCAGCTCTTTCTAGTATGCCCCTGTTAGATTAAAATCAATTTCCCAAGAACGACTGGGACCCATTGGGCAAACTTAGTCGTTCTTTTCGCTGCTCCCCTCTGGGATAGGACAGTGGGGCCTCTGGGAAGGACGCCTGTACCTACACTATGGGCCGCCGGACTGAGTAACCCCCTGTACTGATTCCCAGTTTTTGAATAGATATAAATGCATGCATTTTCGACGCCTCACGGGCACTCATCGCTGGCATGGAGAGTGCACCACAGGAGGCACTCTTGTGCCATTCAAACAGATACACTAAATTATAGTTAGAGTTAGTTTAAGTTTACAGTTTTAAATTGGTATATCATTAGTTTACTTGGGGTTAAATTTTTAATTTGCAGTTTAAACTTAGTATAATTGGTTCACTTGCATTTTAAAGTATTAGTTTGCAGTCTAAAATGATTACAATTACATAGTTTATTTACAGTTTTAAATAGTTTCAATAAGTTTTGCGTGCATTTTAAAATATTAGTTTATAGTTTTAACTTATTAAATTGTAGTTACACACACTTGCTTTTGTATTAATTTTGCAAAAACACACACACATACACAAAATAATATATCTGTTAAAGTTAATAGATATATGAAGAAAATGCGTTTTTAATATTCGCGTTAGCTTTTGAATAATTTTTTCGTTCGTCGCCGCGATTTCGTCCGTATATATTGTTGATTTCTTATGTATTTATGTATGTATATTATATATTTATGTATGTGTGTTATATATATATATATATATATATATATATATATATATATATATATATGTATATTATGGTTAGGGCGTGAGCAGTTTCAACGGGGCCTCCTGAGCTAACTTTTCCCTTTCAGGTGCCGGGCCGTTAGGCGGTTGGGCGTCTAGCGGTACTTGGCCCCTTTCCTTTCTCGCTGCAACTAAAGTTGTGGGCTTGAAAGAGCGTTAACCGGGCTTGGGTGCTTACTCACGAATGCTCCGGCTTCTTTGCACGATAAGCATCCAAGTTCCGGGGCCTGGTCTGCCACACTCGCGGTGGTGCGAACCTACCCATTTCAATGGCAAGGAAGACCCTAGGGACGTACACACTTTACACAACTCAACACCGTCGTTGAGTACACATTGTTAGGTTCCCTCATTTTAATATGTATATGTATATTTACTTTTCAGTTTTATCAGGAGGCCCACATCATCATTTATTTATTTATTTATTTATTTATGTTTTTCATATGTATGTATTTACTTGTATTTCTTAGCTAAAATGTTAGGTAGGATGTATAAAAACAATAATAATTAATAATAAATTATCTAATTGCGGTAAAATATAACTTAAACTGCGTCGAAAACGTCGAAAATTTCAAATAAACTTCAAAAAAATAATGTTTATTTTCTCTTTCAGGATTTCCTCACCTTCACAAATAGTTGAAGACAAATATTAACGACATTTTTGTTACAGAATTTCTGGACATCAAAGGTAGATTTATTTTCTTTCTAATAAAAAAAGAAGGTTTCGAAAATTAGAAGAAATAGGGACTCGTCGTGCTCATATTTGAATTCAGGAGGGACGTTTTCAAAAGAAAAAGTTAGTTTCAGAATTTCAGGATAGCTGAAACATATTTAAATACATCGTTTTCTGCATAAACTCTACTGTTCATATGTTGCGCTCTATATACTAAATTAAGAAATTAGTACACCACTTTTATGCTCTTGAAAGTGAATAGTGGAACGCAGCCAATATTCAATAGTTCAGCGTTTTCCTGTGGGATGGCGCTAGGTGTTTAAATGCTAACTTTAAACGATTCTGTAGTTCACTAAAAATTCGATCACCCTGTATTTAAATTTAAAGTATCATTTTCTCTTAATTCAAACATGCTGATTATGGGAAAAATAATGAAAAAAATCTCTAGGCCTTAGTTTTCAAAATAGAAATTTTTATTTTTAATGCAAAATTGACAATATTTTTTGACTTTGACGGACTATAACTTATAAACGGTAAAAGATACTTCAACGGGCGTTGCGCCATTCGATTCTATGGACATTTCTACATATGTTTCCCAATTTTGAATAACCGTGTCTAGTTAGTATAGTAAGAGTAAGCAAAAATGAAAAAAATGGTAACTTTAAACAATTCAGTAGTCCACTAAAAATTCGATCACCTGTATTTAAATTTAAAGTATCATTTTCCCTTAACTCAAGCATGTTGATTACGGGAAAAATAATAAAAAAAATCTCTAGGCCTTAGTTTTCAAAATAGAAATTTTTATTTTTAATGCAAAATTGACAATATTTTTTGAATTTGACGGACTATAACTTATAAATGGTAAAAGATACTTCAACGGGCGTTGCGCCATTCGATTCTATGGACATTTATACATATGTTTCCCACTTTTGAATAACCGTGTCTAGCTAGTATAGTAAGAGTAAGCAAAAATGATAAAAATGGTAACTTTAAACAATTCAGTAGTCCACTAAAAATTCGATCACCCTGTATTTAAATTTAAAGTATCATTTTCCCTTAATTCAAGCATGCTGATTACGGGAAAAATAATAAAAAAAATCTCTAGGCCTTAGTTTTCAAAATAGAAATTTTTATTTTTAATGCAAAATTGACAATATTTTTTGACTTTGACGGACTATAACTTATAAATGGTAAAAGATACTTCAACGGGCGTTGCGCCATTCGATTCTATGGACATTTCTACATATGTTTCCCAATTTTGAATAACCGTGTCTAGCTAGTATAGTAAGAGTAAGCAAAAATGAAAAAAATGGTAACTTTAAACAATTCAGTAGTCCACTAAAAATTCGATCACCCTGTATTTAAATTTAAAGTATCATTTTCCCTTAATTCAAGCATGCTGATTACGGGAAAAATAATAAAAAAAATCTCTAGGCCTTAGTTTTCAAAATAGAAATTTTTATTTTTAATGCAAAATTGACAATATTTTTTGACTTTGACGGACTATAACTTATAAATGGTAAAAGATACTTCAACGGGCGTTGCGCCATTCGATTCTATGGACATTTCTACATATGTTTCCCAATTTTGAATAACCGTGTCTAGCTAGTATAGTAAGAGTAAGCAAAAATGAAAAAAATGGTAACTTTAAACAATTCAGTAGTCCACTAAAAATTCGATCACCCTGTATTTAAATTTAAAGTATCATATTCTCTTAATTCAAGCATGCTGATTACGGGAAAAATAATAACAAAAATCTCTAGGCCTTAGTTTTCAAAATAGAAATTTTTATTTTTAATGCAAAATTGACAATATTTTTTGACTTTGACGGACTATAACTTATGAATGGTAAAATATACTTTAACGGGCGTTGCGCCATTCGATTCTATGGACATTCTACATATGTTTACCAATTTTGAATAACTGTGTATAGCTAGTATAGTAAAAGTAAGCAAAAATGAAAAAAATGGTAACTTTAAACGATTCAGTAGTCCACTAAAAATTCGATCACCCTGTATTTAAATTTAAAGTATCATTTTCTCTTAATTCAAGCATGCTGATTACGGGAAAAATAATAACAAAAATCTCTAGGCCTTAGTTTTCAAAATAGAAATTTTTATTTTTAATGAAAAATTGACAATATTTTTTGACTTTGACGGACTATAACTTATGAATGGTAAAATATACTTTAACGGGCGTTGCGCGATTCGATTCTATGCACATTTCTACATATGTTTCCCAATTTTGAATAACCGTGTCTAACTAGTATAGTAAGAGTAAGCAAAAATGAAAAAAAATGGTAACTTTAAACAATTTAGTAGTCCACTAAAAATTCGGTCACCCTGTATTTAAATTTAAAGTATCATATTCTCTTAATTCAAGCATGCTGATTACGGGAAAAATAAAAAAAAAAATCTCTAGGCCTTAGTTTTCAAAACAGAAATTTTTATTTTTAATGCAAAATTGACAATATTTTTTGACTTTGACGGACTATAACTTATGAATGGTAAAAGAAACTTTAACGGGCGTTGCGCCATTCGATTCTATGGACATTTGTACATATATTTACCAATTTTGAATAACTGTGTATAGCTAGTATAGTAAAAGTAAGCAAAAATGAAAAAAATGGTAACTTTAAACAATTCAGTAGTCCACTAAAAATTCGATCACCCTGTATTTAAATTTAAAGTATCATTTTCTCTTAATTCAAGCATGCTGATTACGGGAAAAATAATAATAAAAATCTCTAGGCCTTAGTTTTCAAAATAGAAATTTTTATTTTTAATGCAAAATTGACAATATTTTTTGAATTTGACGGACTATAACTTATGAATGGTAAAAGATACTTTAACGGGCGTTGCGCCATTCGATTCTATGGACATTTCTACATTTGTTTCCCAATTTTGAATAACCGTGTCTAGCTAGTATAGTAAGAGTAAGCAAAAATGAAAAAAATGGTATCTTTAAACAATTCAGTAGTCCACTAAAAATTCGATCACCCCGTATTTAAATTTAAAGTATCATTTTCTCTTAATTCAAGCATGCTGATTACGGGAAAAATAATAACAAAAATCTCTAGGCCTTAGTTTTCAAAATAGAAATTTTTATTTTTAATGCAAAATTGACAATATTTTTTGACTTTGACGGACTATAACTTATGAATGGTAAAAGATACTTTAACGGGCGTTGCGCCATTCGATTCTATGGACATTTCTACATTTGTTTCCCAATTTTGAATAACCGTGTCTAGCTAGTATAGTAAGAGTAAGCAAAAATGAAAAAAATGGTATCTTTAAACGATTCAGTAGTCCACTAAAAATTCGATCACCCTGTATTTAAATTTAAAGTATCATTTTCTCTTAATTCAAGCATGCTGATTACGGGAAAAATAATAACAAAAATCTCTAGGCCTTAGTTTTCAAAATAGAAATTTTTATTTTTAATGAAAAATTGACAATATTTTTTGACTTTGACGGACTATAACTTATGAATGGTAAAATATACTTTAACGGGCGTTGCGCCATTCGATTCTATGGACATTTCTACATATGTTTCCCAATTTTGAATAACCGTGTCTAACTAGTATAGTAAGAGTAAGCAAAAATGAAAAAAATGGTATCTTTAAACAATTCAGTAGTCCACTAAAAATTCGATCACCCTGTATTTAAATTTAAAGTATCATATTCTCTTAATTCAAGCATGCTGATTACGAGAAAAATAATGAAAAAAATCTCTAGGCCTTAGTTTTCAAAATAGAAATTTTTATTTTTAATGCAAAATTGACAATATTTTTTGACTTTGACGGACTATAACTTATAAATGGTAAAAGATACTTCAACGGGCGTTGCGCCATTCGATTCTATGGACATTTCTACATATGTTTCCCAATTTTGAATAACCGTGTCTAGCTAGTATAGTAAGAGTAAGCAAAAATGAAAAAAATGGTAACTTTAAACAATTCAGTAGTCCACTAAAAATTCGATCACCCTGTATTTAAATTTAAAGTATCATATTCTCTTAATTCAAGCATGCTGATTACGAGAAAAATAATGAAAAAAATCTCTAGGCCTTAGTTTTCAAAATAGAAATTTTTATTTTTAATGCAAAATTGACAATATTTTTTGAATTTGACGGACTATAACTTATGAATGGTAAAAGATACTTTAACGGGCGTTGCGCCATTCGATTCTATGGACATTTCTACATTTGTTTCCCAATTTTGAATAACCGTGTCTAGCTAGTATAGTAAGAGTAAGCAAAAATGAAAAAAATGGTATCTTTAAACAATTCAGTAGTCCACTAAAAATTCGATCACCCCGTATTTAAATTTAAAGTATCATTTTCTCTTAATTCAAGCATGCTGATTACGGGAAAAATAATAACAAAAATCTCTAGGCCTTAGTTTTCAAAATAGAAATTTTTATTTTTAATGCAAAATTGACAATATTTTTTGACTTTGACGGACTATAACTTATGAATGGTAAAAGATACTTTAACGGGCGTTGCGCCATTCGATTCTATGGACATTTCTACATATGTTTCCCAATCTTGAATAACCGTGTCTAGCTAGTATAGTAAGAGTAAGCAAAAATGAAAAAAATGGTAACTTTAAACAATTCAGTAGTCCACTAAAAATTCGATCACCCTGTATTTAAATTTAAAGTATCATATTCTCTTAATTCAAGCATGCTGATTACGGGAAAAATAATAAAAAAAAATCTCTAGGCCTTAGTTTTCAAAATAGAAATTTTTATTTTTAATGCAAAATTGACAATATTTTTTGACTTTGACGGACTATAACTTATAAATGGTAAAAGATACTTCAACGGGCGTTGCGCCATTCGATTCTATGGACATTTCTACATATGTTTCCCAATTTTGAATAACCGTGTCTAGCTAGTATAGTAAGAGTAAGCAAAAATGAAAAAAATGGTAACTTTAAACAATTCAGTAGTCCACTAAAAATTCGATCACCCTGTATTTAAATTTAAAGTATCATATTCTCTTAATTCAAGCATGCTGATTACGGGAAAAATAATAACAAAAATCTCTAGGCCTTAGTTTTCAAAATAGAAATTTTTATTTTTAATGCAAAATTGACAATATTTTTTGACTTTGACGGACTATAACTTATGAATGGTAAAATATACTTTAACGGGCGTTGCGCCATTCGATTCTATGGACATTTCTACATATGTTTACCAATTTTGAATAACTGTGTATAGCTAGTATAGTAAAAGTAAGCAAAAATGAAAAAAATGGTAACTTTAAACGATTCAGTAGTCCACTAAAAATTCGATCACCCTGTATTTAAATTTAAAGTATCATTTTCTCTTAATTCAAGCATGCTGATTACGGGAAAAATAATAACAAAAATCTCTAGGCCTTAGTTTTCAAAATAGAAATTTTTATTTTTAATGAAAAATTGACAATATTTTTTGACTTTGACGGACTATAACTTATGAATGGTAAAATATACTTTAACGGGCGTTGCGCGATTCGATTCTATGCACATTTCTACATATGTTTCCCAATTTTGAATAACCGTGTCTAACTAGTATAGTAAGAGTAAGCAAAAATGAAAAAAAATGGTAACTTTAAACAATTTAGTAGTCCACTAAAAATTCGGTCACCCTGTATTTAAATTTAAAGTATCATATTCTCTTAATTCAAGCATGCTGATTACGGGAAAAATAAAAAAAAAAATCTCTAGGCCTTAGTTTTCAAAACAGAAATTTTTATTTTTAATGCAAAATTGACAATATTTTTTGACTTTGACGGACCATAACTTATGAATGGTAAAAGAAACTTTAACGGGCGTTGCGCCATTCGATTCTATGGACATTTGTACATATATTTACCAATTTTGAATAACTGTGTATAGCTAGTATAGTAAAAGTAAGCAAAAATGAAAAAAATGGTAACTTTAAACAATTCAGTAGTCCACTAAAAATTCGATCACCCTGTATTTAAATTTAAAGTATCATTTTCTCTTAATTCAAGCATGCTGATTACGGGAAAAATAATAATAAAAATCTCTAGGCCTTAGTTTTCAAAATAGAAATTTTTATTTTTAATGCAAAATTGACAATATTTTTTGAATTTGACGGACTATAACTTATGAATGGTAAAAGATACTTTAACGGGCGTTGCGCCATTCGATTCTATGGACATTTCTACATTTGTTTCCCAATTTTGAATAACCGTGTCTAGCTAGTATAGTAAGAGTAAGCAAAAATGAAAAAAATGGTATCTTTAAACAATTCAGTAGTCCACTAAAAATTCGATCACCCCGTATTTAAATTTAAAGTATCATTTTCTCTTAATTCAAGCATGCTGATTACGGGAAAAATAATAACAAAAATCTCTAGGCCTTAGTTTTCAAAATAGAAATTTTTATTTTTAATGCAAAATTGACAATATTTTTTGACTTTGACGGACTATAACTTATGAATGGTAAAAGATACTTTAACGGGCGTTGCGCCATTCGATTCTATGGACATTTCTACATTTGTTTCCCAATTTTGAATAACCGTGTCTAGCTAGTATAGTAAGAGTAAGCAAAAATGAAAAAAATGGTATCTTTAAACGATTCAGTAGTCCACTAAAAATTCGATCACCCTGTATTTAAATTTAAAGTATCATTTTCTCTTAATTCAAGCATGCTGATTACGGGAAAAATAATAACAAAAATCTCTAGGCCTTAGTTTTCAAAATAGAAATTTTTATTTTTAATGAAAAATTGACAATATTTTTTGACTTTGACGGACTATAACTTATGAATGGTAAAATATACTTTAACGGGCGTTGCGCCATTCGATTCTATGGACATTTCTACATATGTTTCCCAATTTTGAATAACCGTGTCTAACTAGTATAGTAAGAGTAAGCAAAAATGAAAAAAATGGTATCTTTAAACAATTCAGTAGTCCACTAAAAATTCGATCACCCTGTATTTAAATTTAAAGTATCATATTCTCTTAATTCAAGCATGCTGATTACGAGAAAAATAATGAAAAAAATCTCTAGGCCTTAGTTTTCAAAATAGAAATTTTTATTTTTAATGCAAAATTGACAATATTTTTTGACTTTGACGGACTATAACTTATAAATGGTAAAAGATACTTCAACGGGCGTTGCGCCATTCGATTCTATGGACATTTCTACATATGTTTCCCAATTTTGAATAACCGTGTCTAGCTAGTATAGTAAGAGTAAGCAAAAATGAAAAAAATGGTAACTTTAAACAATTCAGTAGTCCACTAAAAATTCGATCACCCTGTATTTAAATTTAAAGTATCATATTCTCTTAATTCAAGCATGCTGATTACGAGAAAAATAATGAAAAAAATCTCTAGGCCTTAGTTTTCAAAATAGAAATTTTTATTTTTAATGCAAAATTGACAATATTTTTTGAATTTGACGGACTATAACTTATGAATGGTAAAAGATACTTTAACGGGCGTTGCGCCATTCGATTCTATGGACATTTCTACATTTGTTTCCCAATTTTGAATAACCGTGTCTAGCTAGTATAGTAAGAGTAAGCAAAAATGAAAAAAATGGTATCTTTAAACAATTCAGTAGTCCACTAAAAATTCGATCACCCCGTATTTAAATTTAAAGTATCATTTTCTCTTAATTCAAGCATGCTGATTACGGGAAAAATAATAACAAAAATCTCTAGGCCTTAGTTTTCAAAATAGAAATTTTTATTTTTAATGCAAAATTGACAATATTTTTTGACTTTGACGGACTATAACTTATGAATGGTAAAAGATACTTTAACGGGCGTTGCGCCATTCGATTCTATGGACATTTCTACATATGTTTCCCAATCTTGAATAACCGTGTCTAGCTAGTATAGTAAGAGTAAGCAAAAATGAAAAAAATGGTAACTTTAAACAATTCAGTAGTCCACTAAAAATTCGATCACCCTGTATTTAAATTTAAAGTATCATATTCTCTTAATTCAAGCATGCTGATTACGGGAAAAATAATAAAAAAAAATCTCTAGGCCTTAGTTTTCAAAATAGAAATTTTTATTTTTAATGCAAAATTGACAATATTTTTTGACGTTGACGGACTATAACTTATAAATGGTAACAGATACTTCAACGGGCGTTGCGCCATTCGATTCTATGGACATTTATACATATGTTTCCCAATTTTGAATAACCGTGTCTAGCTAGTATAGTAAGAGTAAGCAAAAATGAAAAAAATGGTAACTTTAAACAATTCAGTAGTCCACTAAAAATTCGATCACCCTGTATTTAAATTTAAAGTATCATTTTCTCTTAATTCAAGCATGCTGATTACGGGAAAAATAATAACAAAAATCTCTAGGCCTTAGTTTTCAAAATAGAAATTTTTATTTTTAATGCAAAATTGACAATATTTTTTGAGTATGACGGACTATAACTTATGAATGGTAAAAGTTACTTTAACGGGCGTTGCGCCATTCGATTCTATGGACATTTCTACATTTGTTTCCCAATTTTGTATAACCGTGTCTAGCTAGTATAGTAAGAGTAAGCAAAAATGAAAAAAATGGTAACTTTAAACAATTCAGTAGTCCACTAAAAATTCGATCACCCTGTATTTAAATTTAAAGTATCATTTTCTCTTAATTCAAGCATGTTGATTATGGGAAAAATAATAACAAAAATCTCTAGGCCTTAGTTTTCAAAATAGAAATTTTTATTTTTAATGCAAAATTGACAATATTTTTTGAGTATGACGGACTATAACTTATGAATGGTAAAAGTTACTTTAACGGGCGTTGCGCCATTCGATTCTATGGACATTTCTACATATGTTTACCAATTTTGAATAACTGTGTATAGCTAGTATAGTAAAAGTAAGCAAATATGAAAAAAATGGTAACTTTAAACGATTCAGTAGTCCACTAAAAATTCAATCACCCTGTATTTAAATTTAAAGTATCATATTCTCTTAATTCAAGAATGCTGATTACGGGAAAAATAATAAAAAAAAATCTCTAGGCCTTAGTTTTCAAAATAGAAATTTTTATTTTTAATGCAAAATTGACAATATTTTTTGACGTTAACGGACTATAACTTATAAATGGTAACAGATACTTCAACGGGCGTTGCGCCATTCGATTCTATGGACATTTCTACATATGTTTCCCAATTTTGAATAACCGTGTCTAGCTAGTATAGTAAGAGTAAGCAAAAATGAAAAAAATGGTAACTTTAAACAATTCAGTAGTCCACTAAAAATTCGATCACCCTGTATTTAAATTTAAAGTATCATATTCTCTTAATTCAAGCATGCTAATTACGGGAAAAATAATAACAAAAATCTCTAGGCCTTAGTTTTCAAAATAGAAATTTTTATTTTTAATGCAAAATTGACAATATATTTTGACTTTGACGGACTATAACTTATGAATGGTAAAAGATACTTTAACGGGCGTTGCGCCATTCGATTCTATGGACATTTGTACATATGTTTACCAAATTTGAATAACTGTGTAGAGCTAGTATAGTAAAAGTAAGCAAAAATGAAAAAAATGGTAACTTTAAACAATTCAGTAGTCCACTAAAAATTCGATCACCCTGTATTTAAATTTGAAGTATCATTTTCTCTTAATTCAAGCATGCTGATTACCGGAAAAATAATAACAAAAATCTCTAGGCCTTAGTTTTCAAAATAGAAATTTTTATTTTTAATGCAAAATTGACAATATTTTTTGAATTTGACGGACTATAACTTATGAATGGTAAAAGATACTTTAACGGGCGTTTCGCCATTCGATTCTATGGACATTTGTACATATGTTTACCAATTTTGAATAACTGTGTATAGCTAGTATAGTAAAAGTAAGCAAAAATGAAAAAATGGTAACTTTAAACGATTCAGTAGTCCACTAAAAATTCGATCACCCTGTATTCAAATTTAAAGTATCATTTTCTCTTAATTCAAGCATGCTGATTACGGGAAAAATAATAAAAAAAATCTCTAGGCTTTAGTTTTCAAAATAGAAATTTTTATTTTTAATGCAAAATTGACAATATTTTTTGACTTTGACGGACTATAACTTATGAATGGTAAAAGACACTTTAACGGCCGTTGCGCCAATCGATTCTATGGACATTTCTACATATGTTTCCCAATTTTGAATAACCGTGTCTAACTAGTATAGTAAGAGTAAGCAAAAATGAAAAAAATGGTATCTTTAAACAATTCAGTAGTCCACTAAAAATTCGATCACCCTGTATTTAAATTTAAAGTATCATTTTCTCTTACTTGAAGCATGCTGATTACGGGAAAAATAATGAAAAAAATCTCTAGGCCTTAGTTTTCAAAATAGAAATTTTTATTTTTAATGCAAAATTGACAATATTTTTTGACTTTGACGGACTATAACTTATAAATGGTAAAAGATACTTCAACGGCCGTTGCGCAATTCGATTCTATGGACATTCATACATATGTTTCCCAATTTTGAATAACCGCGTCTAGCTAGTATAGTAAGAGTAAGCAAAAATGAAAAAAATGGTAACTTTAAACAATTCAGTAGTCCACTAAAAATTCGATCACCCTGTATTTAAATTTAAAGTATCATATTCTCTTAATTCAAGCATGCTGATTACGAGAAAAATAATGAAAAAAATCTCTAGGCCTTAGTTTTTAAAATAGAAATTTATATTTTTAATGCAAAATTGACAATATTTTTTGACTTTGACGGACTATAACTTATGAATGGTAAAAGACACTTTAACGGGCGTTGCGCCATTCGATTCTATGGACATTTCTACATATGTTTCCCAATTTTGAATAACTGTATATAGCTAGTATAGTAAAAGTAAGCAAAAATGAAAAAAATGGTAACTTTAAACTATTCAGTAGTCCACTAAAAATTCGATCACCCTGTATTTAAATTTAAAGTATCATTCTCCCTTAATTCAAGCATTCTGATTACTGGAAAAATGCAAAATTGACAATATTTTTTGATTTTTGACGGACTATAACTTATGAATGTTAAAAGACACTTTAACGGGCGTTGCGCCATTCGATTCTATGGACAATTCTACATATGTTTCCCAATTTTGAATAACCGTGTCTAACTAGTATAGTAAGAGTAAGCAAAAATGAAAAAAATGTTATCTTTCAACAATTCAGTAGTCCACTAAAAATTCGATCAACCTGTATTTAAATTTAAAGTATCATATTCTCTTAATTCAAGCATGCTGATTACGAGAAAAATAATGAAAAAAATCTCTAGGCCTTAGTTTTCAAAATAGAAATTTTTATTTTTAATGCAAAATTGACAATATTTTTTGACTTTGACGGCCTATAACTTATGAATGGTAAAAGATACTTTAACGGGCGTTGCGCCATTCGATTCTATGGACATTTCTACATTTGTTTCCCAATTTTGAATAACCGTGTCTAGCTAGTATAGTAAGAGTAAGCAAAAATGAAAAAAATGGTAACTTTAAACAATTCAGTAGTCCACTAAAAATTCGATCACCCTGTATTTAAATTGAAAGTATCATTTTCCCTTAATTTAAGCATGCTGATTACGGGAAAAATAATAAAAAAATCTCTAGGCCTTAGTTTTCAAAATAGAAATTTTTATTTTTAATGCAAAATTGACAATATTTTTTGACTTTGACGGACTATAACTTATGAATGGTAAAAGACACTTTAACGGGCGTTGCGCCATTCGATTCTATGGACATTTCTACATATGTTTCCCAATTTTGAATAACCGTGTCTAGCTAGTATAGTAAGAGTAAGCAAAAATGAAAAAAATGGTAACTTTAAACAATTCAGTAGTCCACTAAAAATTTGATCAGTCTGTATTTAAATTTAAAGTATCATTTTCTCTTAATTCAAGCATGCTGATTACGGGAAAAATAATAACAAAAATCTCTAGGCCTTGGTTTTCAAAATAGAAATTTTTATTTTTAATGCAATATTGACTATTTTTTTTGACTTTGACGGACTATAACTTATGAATGGTAAAAGATACTTTAACGGGCGTTGCGCCATTCGATTCTATGGACATTTCTACATATGTTTACCAATTTTGAATAACTGTATATAGCTAGTATAGTAAAAGTAAGCAAAAATGAAAAAAATGGTAACTTTAAACAATTCAGTAGTCCACTAAAAATTCGGTCACCTGTATTTAAATTTAAAGTATCATTTTCCCTTAATTTAAGCATGCTGATTACGGGAAAAATAATAAAAAAAATCTCTAGGCCTTAGTTTTCAAAATAGAAATTTTTATTTTTAATGCAAAATTGACAATATTTTTTGACTTTGACGGACTATAACTTATGAATGGTAAAAGATACTTTAACGGGCGTTGCGCCATTCGATTCTATGGACATTTCTACATATGTTTCCCAATTTTGAATAACCGTGTCTAGCTAGTATAGTAAGAGTAAGCAAAAATGAAAAAAATGGTAACTTTAAACAATTCAGTAGTCCACTAAAAATTTGATCACTCTGTATTTAAATTTAAAGTATCATTTTCTCTTAATTCAAGCATGCTGATTACGGGAAAAATAATAACAAAAATCTCTAGGCCTTGGTTTTCAAAATAGAAATTTTTATTTTTAATGCAATATTGACTATTTTTTTTGACTTTGACGGACTATAACTTATGAATGGTAAAAGATACTTTAACGGGCGTTGCGCCATTCGATTCTATGGACATTTCTACATATGTTTACCAATTTTGAATAACTGTATATAGCTAGTATAGTAAAAGTAAGCAAAAATGAAAAAAATGGTAACTTTAAACTATTCAGTAGTCCACTAAAAATTCGATCACCCTGTATTTAAATTTAAAGTATCATTCTCCCTTAATTCAAGCATTCTGATTACTGGAAAAATGCAAAATTGACAATATTTTTTGATTTTTGACGGACTATAACTTATGAATGTTAAAAGACACTTTAACGGGCGTTGCGCCATTCGATTCTATGGACAATTCTACATATGTATCCCAATTTTGAATAACCGTGTCTAACTAGTATAGTAAGAGTAAGCAAAAATGAAAAAAATGTTATCTTTCAACAATTCAGTAGTCCACTAAAAATTCGATCACCCTGTATTTAAATTTAAAGTATCATATTCTTTTAATTCAAGGATGCTGATTACGGGAAAAATAATAAAAAAAATCTCTAGGCATTAGTTTTCAAAATAGAAATTTTTGTTTTTAATGCAAAATTGACAATATTTTTTGATTTAGACGGACTATAACTTATGAATGGTAAAAGATACTTCAACGGGCGTTGCGCCATTCGATTCTATGGACATTTCTACATATGTGTCCCAATTTTGAATAACCGTGTCTAGCTAGTATAGTAAGAGTAAGCAAAAATGAAAAAAATGGTAACTTTAAACAATTCAGTAGTCCACTAAAAATTCGATCACCCTGTATTTAAATTTAAAGTATCATTTTTTCTTAATTCAAGCATGCTGATTACGGGAAAAATAATTTAAAAAATCTCTATTCCTTAGTTTTCAAAATAGAAATTTTTATTTTTAATGCAAAATTGACAATATTTTTTGACTTTGACGGACTATAACTTATTAATGATAAAAGATACTTCAACGGGCGTTGTGCCATTCGATTCTATGGACATTTCTACATTTGTTTCCCAATTTTGAATAACCGTGTCTAGCTAGTATAGTAAGAGTAAGCAAAAATGAAAAAAATGGTAACTTTAAACAATTCAGTAGTCCACTAAAAATTCGATCACCCTATATTTAAATTTAAAGTATCATATTCTCTTAATTCAAGCATGCTGATTACGGGCAAAAAAATAAAAAAAATCTCTAGGCCTTAGTTTTCAAAATAGAAATTTTTATTTTTAATGCAAAATTGACAATATTTTTTGATTTGACGGACTATAACTTATGAATGGTAAAAGATACTTCAACGGGCGTTGCGGCATTCGATTCTATGGACATTTCTACATATGTTTCCCAATTTTGAATAACCGTGTCTAACTAGTATAGTAAGAGTAAGCAAAAATGAAAAAAATGGTATCTTTAAACAATTCAGTAGTCCACTAAAAATTCGATCACCCTGTATTTAAATTTAAAGTATCATATTCTCTTAATTCAAGCATGCTGATTACGGGAAAAATAATAACAAAAATCTCTAGGCCTTGGTTTTCAAAATAGAAATTTTTATTTTTAATGCAAAATTGACTATTTTTTTTGACTTTGACGGACTATAACTTATGAATGGTAAAAGATACTTTAACGGGCGTTGCGCCATTCGATTCTATGGACATTTCTACATATGTTTACCAATTTTGAATAACTGTGTATAGCTAATATAGTAAAAGTAAGCAAAAATGAAAAAAATGGTAACTTTAAACTATTCAGTAGTCCACTAAAAATTCGATCACCCTGTATTTAAATTTAAAGTATCATTCTCCCTTAATTCAAGCATTCTGATTACTGGAAAAATGCAAAATTGACAATATTTTTTGATTTTTGACGGACTATAACTTATGAATGGTAAAAGACACTTTAACGGGCGTTGCGCCATTCGATTCTATGGACAATTCTACATATGTTTCCCAATTTTGAATAACCGTGTCTAACTAGTATAGTAAGACTAAGCAAAAATGAAAAAATGGTATCTTTAAACAATTCAGTAGTCCACTAAAAATTCGATCACCTGTATTTAAATTTAAAGTATCATTTTCTCTTAATTCAAGCATGCTGATTACGGGAAAAATATTGAAAAAAATCTCTAAGCCTTAGTTTTCAAAACAGAAATTTTTGTTTTTAATGCAAAATTGACAATATTTTTTGACTTTGACGGACTATAACTTATGAATGATAAAAGATACTTTAACGGGAGTTGTGCCATTCGATTCTATGGACATCTCTACATATGTTTCCCAGTTTTGAATAACCGTGTCTAGCTAGTATAGTAAGAGTAAGCAAAAATGAAAAAAATGATAACTTTAAACAATTCAGTAGTCCACTAAAAATTCGATCACCCTGTATTTAAATTTAAAGTATCATTTTTTCTTAATTTAAGCATGCTGATTACGGGAAAAATAATTTAAAAAATCTCTATTCCTTAGTTTTCAAAATAGAAATTTTTATTTTTAATGCAAAATTGACAATATTTTTTGACTTTGACGGACTATAACTTATGAATGGTAAAAGATACTTCAACGGGCGTTGCGGCATTCGATTCTATGGACATTTCTACATATGATTACCAATTTTGAAGAACCGTGTCTAGCTAGTATAGTAAGAGTAAGCAAAAATGAAAAAAATGGTATCTTTAAACAAATCAGTAGTCTACTAAAAATTCGATCACCCTGTATTTAAATTTAAAGTATTATTTTCTCTTAATTCAAGCATGCTTATTACGGGAAAAATAATAAAAAAAATCTCTAGGCCTTAGTTTTCAAAATAGAAATTTTTATTTTTAATGCAAAATTGACAATATTTTTGATTTTGATGGACTATAACTTATGAATGGTAACAGATACTTTAACGGGCGTTGCGCCATTCGATTCTATGGACATTTCTACATTTGTTTCCCAATTTTGAATAACCGTGTCTAGCTAGTATAGTAAGAGTAAGCAAAAATGAAAAAAATGGTAACTTTAAACAATTCAGTAGTCCACTAAAAATTTGGTCACTGTATTTAAATTTAAAGTATCATTTTCTCTTAATTCAAGCATGCTGATTACGGGAAAAATAATAAAAAAAATCTTTATTCCTTAGTTTTCAAAATAGAAATTTTTATTTTTAATGCAAAATTGACTATTTTTTTTGACTTTGACGGACTATAACTTATGAATGGTAAAAGATACTTTAACGGGCGTTGCGCCATTCGATTCTATGGACATTTATACATATGTTTCCCAATTTTGAATAACCGTGTCTAGCTAGTATAGTAAGAGTAAGCAAAAATGAAAAAAATGGTAACTAAACAATTCAGTAGTCCACTAAAAATTCGATCACCCTGTATTTAAATTTAAAGTATCATTTTCTCTTAATTCAAGCATGCTGATTACGGGAAAATTAATTTGAAAAATCTCTATTCCTTAGTTGTCAAAATAGAAATTTTTATTTTTAATGCAAAATTGATAATATTTTTTGAATTTGACGGACTATAACTTATGAATGGTAAAAGATACTTCAACGGGCGTTGCGCCATTCGATTCTATGGACATTTATACATATGTTTCCCAATTTTGAATAACCGTGTCTAGCTAGTATAGTAAGAGTAAGCAAAAATGAAAAAAATGGTAACTTTAAACAATTCAGTAGTCCACTAAAAATTCGATCACCCTGTATTTAAATTTAAAGTATCATTTTCTCTTAATTCAAGCATGCTGATTACGGGAAAAATAATTTAAAAAATCTCTATTCCTTAGTTTTCAAAATAGAAATTTTTATTTTTAATGCAAAATTGACAATATTTTTTGATTTTGACGGACTATAACTTATGAATGGTAAAAGATACTTCAACGGGCGTTGCGCTATTCGATTCTATGGACATTTCTACATATGTTTCTTAATTTTGAATAACCGTGTCTAGCTAGTATAGTAAGAGTAAGCAAAAATGAAAAAAATGGTAACTTTAAACAATTCAGTAGTCCACTAAAAATTCGATCACCCTATATTTAAATTTAAAGTATCATATTCTCTTAAATCAAGCATGCTGATTACGGGCAAAAAAATAAAAAAAATCTCTAGGCCTTAGTTTTCAAAATAGAAATTTTTATTTTTAATGCAAAATTGACAATATTTTTTGACTTTGACGGACTATAACTTATGAATGATAAAAGATACTTCAACGGGCGTTGTGCCATTCGATTCTATGGACATTTCTACATATGTTTCCCAATTTTGAATAACCGTTTCTAGCTAGTATAGTAAGAGTAAGCAAAAATGAAAAAAATGGTAACTTTAAACAATTCAGTAGTCCACTAAAAATTCGATCACCCTATATTTAAATTTAATGTATCATATTCTCTTAATTCAAGCATGCTGATTACGGGAAAAAAATAAAAAAAATCTTTATTCCTTAGTTTTCAAAATAGAAATTTTTATTTTTAATGCAAAATTGACAATATTTTTTGACTTTGACGGACTATAACTTATGAATGGTAAAAGATACTTCAACGGGCGTTGCGCCATTCGATTCTATGGACATTTATACATATGTTTCCCAATTTTGAATAACCGTGTCTAGCTAGTATAGTAAGAGTAAGCAAAAATGAAAAAAATGGTAACTAAACAATTCAGTAGTCCACTAAAAATTCGATCACCCTGTATTTAAATTTAAAGTATCATTTTCTCTTAATTCAAGCATGCTGATTACGGGAAAATTAATTTGAAAAATCTCTATTCCTTAGTTGTCAAAATAGAAATTTTTATTTTTAATGCAAAATTGATAATATTTTTTGAATTTGACGGACTATAACTTATGAATGGTAAAAGATACTTCAACGGGCGTTGCGCCATTCGATTCTATGGACATTTATACATATGTTTCCCAATTTTGAATAACCGTGTCTAGCTAGTATAGTAAGAGTAAGCAAAAATGAAAAAAAAATGGTAACTTTAAACAATTCAGTAGTCCACTAAAAATTCGATCACCCTGTATTTAAATTTAAAGTATCATTTTCTCTTAATTCAAGCATGCTGATTACGGGAAAAATAATTTAAAAAATCTCTATTCCTTAGTTTTCAAAATAGAAATTTTTATTTTTAATGCAAAATTGACAATATTTTTTGATTTTGACGGACTATAACTTATGAATGGTAAAAGATACTTCAACGGGCGTTGCGCCATTCGATTCTATGGACATTTATACATATGTTTCCCAATTTTGAATAACCGTGTCTAGCTAGTATAGTAAGAGTAAGCAAAAATGAAAAAAATGGTAACTTTAAACAATTCAGTAGTCCACTGAAAATTTGATCACTGTATTTAAATTTAAAGTATCATTTTCTCTTAATTCAAGCATGCTGATTACGGGAAAAATAATAAAAAAAATCTTTATTCCTTAGTTTTCAAAATAGAAATTTTTATTTTTAATGCAAAATTGACAATATTTTTTGACTTTGACGGACTATAACTTATGAATGGTAAAAGATACTTCAACGGGCGTTGCGCCATTCGATTCTATGGACATTTATACATATGTTTCCCAATTTTGAATAACCGTGTCTAGCTAGTATAGTAAGAGTAAGCAAAAATGAAAAAAATGGTAACTTTAAACAATTCAGTAGTCCACTAAAAATTCGATCACCCTGTATTTAAATTTAAAGTATCATTTTCTCTTAATTCAAGCATGCTGATTACGGGAAAAATAATTTGAAAAATCTCTATTCCTTAGTTGTCAAAATAGAAATTTTTATTTTTAATGCAAAATTGATAATATTTTTTGAATTTGACGGACTATAACTTATGAATGGTAAAAGATACTTCAACGGGCGTTGCGCCATTCGATTCTATGGACATTTATACATATGCTTCCCAATTTTGAATAACCGTGTCTAGCTAGTATAGTAAGAGTAAGCAAAAATGAAAAAAATGGTAACTGTAAACAATTCAGTAGTCCACTAAAAATTCGATCACCCTGTATTTAAATTTAAAGTATCATTTTCTCTTAATTCAAGCATGCTGATTACGGGAAAAATAATAAAAAAATCTCTAGGCCTTAGTTTTCAAAATAGAAATTTTTATTTTTAATGCAAAATTGACAATATTTTTTGACTTTGACGGACTATAACTTATGAATGGTAAAAGATACTTTAACGGGCGTTGCGCCATTCGATTCTATGGACATTTCTACATATGTTTACCAATTTTGAATAACTGTGTATAGCTAGTATAGTAAAAGTAAGCAAAAATGAAAAAAATGTTGTTTCTGTTATACATTAATGATATTTGTGACTATATTGAATGTGATATTCTTTTATACGCAGATGATATTAAGATATATAAGGAAATTCGTAATATTCAAGATTGTAATGAATTACAAAATAATTTAAATCTTATACATTCATGGTGTGAAAAGTATAATTTACCCCTAAACATAGAAAAATGCTCATTTATGACTTTTACTCGTAAAAGGAATCCGATTTCATTTATCTATGAAATCGACACAGTACCTTTAAATAAATGTGTATATAAAAAAGATTTGGGCGTCATTTTTGAACACAACCTAGCTTTTACTATGCACATAACTGAAACGGTATTAGCGTGTAATAAAACTCTTGGTTTTATTGTACGTAATTCTAAGAATTTCTTCAATTTGCAGACCTTAAAAATTTTGTATTATGCTTTTGTACGCTCAAAATTAGAATACGCCATTTTGATTTGGTATTCGCCATATAGTACTCATAAGGTTAGTATTGAACAAGTTCAACGTCGCTTTTTAAAATATCTTTGGATGAAAAAATTTTCGTCGTACCCTGAAAGGGGATGTGACCAACGTATGCTGCTAGAAATGTTCTCTGTAGAGTCGATTGAAAACAGGCATACTCATATCGCTTTAGCTACATTATGCAATATTGTTGATAATAAAATAGATTGTCCGTACTTATTAAGTAAATTAACTTTTCACGTTCCCAGATCAACATCTCGTACACATAATACGTTTTATTTACCATTGTGTCACTCTAATATTCTAGTTAAGTCTCCTGTTTATGTAATGTGTTTTTTGTATAACAACATGTAATTTTGAATATCTCTTTTTCTCTTGTATCTGTTCATTTACTTGTATTGGGTTCATCCTGTTACGTAATAAAGCATTATTATTATTATTATTATTATTATTATTATTATTATTATTATTATTATTATTATTATTTTGAATAACCGTGTCTAGCTAGTATAGTAAGAGTAAGCAAAAATGAAAAAAATGGTATCTTTAAACAATTCAGTAGTCCACTAAAAATTCGATCACCCTGTATTTAAATTTAAAGTATCATATTCTCTTAATTCAAGCATGCTGATTACGGGAAAAATAATAACAAAAATCTCTAGGCCTTAGTTTTCAAAATAGAAATTTTTATTTTTAATGCAAAATTGACAATATTTTTTGAATTTGACGGACTATAACTTATGAATGGTAAAAGATACTTTAACGGGCGTTGCGCCATTCGATTCTATGGACATTTCTACATATGTTTACCAATTTTGAATAACTGTGTATAGCTAGTATAGTAAAAGTAAGCAAAAATGAAAAAAATGGTAACTTTAAACAATTCAGAAGTCCACTAAAAATTCGATCACCTGTATTTAAATTTAAAGTATCATTTTCTCTTAATTCAAGCATGCTGATTACGGGAAAAATAATAAAAAAATCTCTAGGCCTTAGTTTTCAAAATAGAAATTTTTATTTTTAATGCAAAATTGACAATATTTTTTGACTTTGACGGACTATAACTTATGAATGGTAAAAGATACTTTAACGGGCGTTGCGCCATTCGATTCTATGGACATTTCTACATATGTTTACCAATTTTGAATAACTGTGTATAGCTAGTATAGTAAAAGTAAGCAAAAATGAAAAAAATGGTAAGTTTAAACAATTCAGAAGTCCACTAAAAATTCGATCACCTGTATTTAAATTTAAAGTATCATTTTCTCTTAATTCAAGCATGCTGATTACGGGAAAAATAATAAAAAAATCTCTAGGCCTTAGTTTTCAAAATAGAAATTTTTATTTTTAATGCAAAATTGACAATATTTTTTGACTTTGACGGACTATAACTTATGAATGGTAAAAGATACTTTAACGGGCGTTGCGCCATTCGATTCTATGGACATTTCTACATATGTTTACCAATTTTGAATAACTGTGTATAGCTAGTATAGTAAAAGTAAGCAAAAATGAAAAAAATGGTAACTTTAAACAATTCAGTAGTCCACTAAAAATTCGATCACCCTGTATTTAAATTTAAAGTATCATTTTTTCTTAATTCAAGCATGCTGATTACGGGAAAAATAATAACAAAAATCTCTAGGCCTTAGTTTTCAAAATAGAAATTTTTATTTTTAATGCAAAATTGACAATATTTTTTGACTTTGACGGACTATAACTTATGAATGGTAAAAGATACTTTAACGGGCGTTGCGCCATTCGATTCTATGGACATTTCTACATATGTTTACCAATTTTGAATAACTGTGTATAGCTAGTATAGTAAAAGTAAGCAAAAATGAAAAAATGGTAACTTTAAACAATTCAGTAGTCCACTAAAAATTCGATCTACCTGTATTTAAATTTAAAGTATCATTTTCTCTTAATTCAAGCATGCTGATTACGGGAAAAATAATGAAAAAAATCTCTAGGCCTTAGTTTTCAAAATAGAAATTTTTATTTTTAATGCAAAATTGACAATATTTTTTGACTTTGACGGACTATAACTTATGAATGGTAAAAGGTACTTTAACGGGCGTTGCGCCATTCGATTCTATGGACATTTCTACATATGTTTACCAATTTTGAATAACTGTGTATAGCTAGTATAGTAAAAGTAAGCAAAAATGAAAAAATGGTAACTTTAAACAATTCAGTAGTCCACTAAAAATTCGATCTACCTGTATTTAAATTTAAAGTATCATTTTCTCTTAATTCAAGCATGCTGATTACGGGAAAAATAATGAAAAAAATCTCTAGGCCTTAGTTTCCAAAATAGAATTTTTTATTTTTAATTACGTAAATTTATCTCCGATTAAAAATTACGATTTAATTGTTTATTTCTGTCTGCAGCACAGGCCTTTTGCCGGTTGTTACGTCATTAACAAAGTATTAGATAACTAATTATTTTAAAAAATATACCTCGTAAAGTAGTAAACAGTCATTTACAATTTGTCTTTCATAGTGAAAGGATGGTTGTACTCTTCTGGTTTGCTGGACCGTGCTCGACCATTCCTTTCTATATTTTTGTATTTGTATTTCATAGTATTTAAATCAGTGGTAGTTACCTCTACCCTTAAAATACAAAATTTTAGAATTAAATTCATTAAATTAAAGTGCGCCTAGACCAACCCAGGGCCCAGAAGGACAACGCGGGATATTCTTGTACAATGGTAGTTTGGTAAAATGTCCAGGTTTATCCTGAGACAAGGTATGTGAAAATATACTTCCCAGCAAATTGAAAATTTATCAATTTTTACATTTTATATCAATTTTTAAAATATTTTAGGTCAATTAACTTGATATGTTTCTCCATCTAACAATTGTTGCTGTACCCGTAATTTTAGGGTATAAGGCATAACAATACGATATAAGTACAATACAATGAATTGTACAACAATTCAAATTTAATATTTTAAAATACAGTATTTGTACTAGTGTTACATAATACATAAAATATCTAAAATACTTATATATTTTTTAAACTATTTAAAACTTACAATTTCAAAATTTATTTGCCCAAAAAACATTACAATATATGTCTCATACATTATGACACGGATTTTCCCATTTATTTATTTAAATATACAAACTATCAATAATAAAAAATTAAGTAAATGACACACCCAACAATGGGTAATAAGCAGTAATGATATAATTATTTACTATTAAACAGACTTGTATTAAATATATTTTGATTTCAACTTTAAATAAACTTAAAACTGAGTACGATGTGGCATATAAAGGAATGACAGTGTGTGAGTGATTGGGTAAGCGAAATCTTGCTTTATAAAATTGCCCGGGAAATTTTATAGTGTAAGACTAGCTTTAATTAAGGTTAGTTTAGGATAAGTTAGTTATAAGATAGGGCGCCATATTTGTACTCAGTTTTTTTCATATTAATAAATAGTTAATTATTAATAAACAATTATTTGAATATATTTCTATAATAATAATTTGGGAAAATCCTGTCTGCAAAATTCATTAAAAATTATTTCATTTTCAATAATTTCAATTCATTCTTTTAATTGATTTTTCTATATTTTTTAACTGTTATTGTACGCCAATTAGTTTTGGGTTCAAATCCCGCACTCAACAATTGCTAAACAGAGGAAATGTTTAAGTTTTTGACCCAATTTTCTGATACATAATTTTTAATTTTTACAAATTCAGAATAACGTATTGCATTTTTATTTTTTCAAAATTAAATTCGTAATGGTTGTTATTACCATTTTGTCAAAATTAAATATAATATTACATAAACTACGTGAGTTAAGAATGTTTATTCAGTCGAAGAAATTAACCAACTCGCCCTTACGGGCTTGTGGGTTAAGCTTTCTTCTCATGAATAAACATTATCTTAGCTCACTTGGTGTATAAATATCGATTAACAAATATATATTTACTATATTAAATGCTTTTGAAAACTTGGATTTTTAAAGTCGTACCTATTACAATTTTTCTGGGAAGTTGCTGTACATTGCAATGAATGCCTAATTATTAATAAATGAGAATACAAAAATAATTTAGAATGAAAGGTTTGTGTATGAGTGTGGATCGTATGTTTGGGTAAAATATAAAAAATAAAAAAAAAATAAGAATAATATGAAAATTAAAAACCAATTTTTATTTATGAATGATCCCCTGAATGTTTTGTGTGATTGAGGTTTATTTAGTATTGATAAATATTTGATAAAAGACATAGTATTTCAACATTTTTATTCAGACAATAATATTTTACAATATTTATATATTCTTGAAAGAAAATTTTGAATCTATTTTATTCAGTTGAAATAAGATTTTCTGGGTCTTTAGAGAAAAGATGCCACACCCAACTAGGGGTAAAGAACATTATAATAAACAAATATTTTGCATTTATACAAATCTTAAAATTAAAATGAAATGTTTAATAAGTCAAATAAAAACGTTCATTGCAGTACAGCCTAGTTAAGTTTAGTTTAAGGGGGCGCGTCGTCATCCTAATTTAACTTGTAAATCTAACTTAAATTGTAACTTTCGTCCCGGGTGAATTTGCTCGCGTAACCCGGCATGAGGTCCGGGTCGCTAACTTCCGCATATTCGGCATATGGTCCGGATCGTTTCCGTTCCATTGACATCGTACAGGCCAGGATCCTTTTGGACCTGGATATTATCGTCCTTCTAGACTCCGTGGGATATAATCGTCATCCTAACTTTAACTTTTAAATGGTAGATTTCATGCCGGCATGAGGTCCGGATTGTTTTAATTTTTTTAAAATTATTATTAGCTCGTGTAATCCGGTATGAGGTTCGGATCGATTAGGCCAGGAACCCAGGACCTGAGAACGGGGGACAACGAGGGATCGAGAAAGGAGCAAGTCTTCAAGGCGAATTAAAGACGCGAATATATTCGAAATTTGACGCGAACCGGGTACGGGAAATTTTGAATAAATTTTGATAATATTGATTTTATTTTTTCTTGTATCGGGAATATTTTTTTATAAATTGTAGTTTGGGGTTTGCAGGGTTAATTTTTGCCATAAATTCGTTCGCGAAAATCGATTTATAAATGATATATTTGGGGTGGGATTTTGGGATTGTTTATATTATATTATCTTATATTATATATGCTCGTATATAATATAAATATGATATAATATATTTATTTTGTATGTTATGCTTTTTTTCTAGGGCACTGAGTATTTGGCGTGCCAGTATTTTTAATACTGTGCAATGAATACTCATCAAATTCCGCCGAGAGTCTCTCGCGGGCATGAAAATGTTCGGTGGACTTTACACATGGTAAAAAAGAGCTTTGTTGCAGATTACTAAAATTAGTACCAGCAGCTAATTTCGTAATCACAATGAAGTTGTTTTTTATCGTGAGGTGAGCAACCCTCGTCCAAGAAAACTTACCCTCCGTAAGGATTGCACGGGGTCGGTTTTCGCGGAATGGGGAGGGCGCGGTCGTAGGTCCAAACACTGTATGGAATATGACGATGAACAATAGTTTATCGGCGTATGCATATCAGTGGTTGGAACGCGCTTGGCCCCAGCAGGCCGCGTCCGTGAACAAGCCACAAATAGGTTCATTTCATCTCATTATCATTTTTGTTAGGATTTCAGGCGCGGGCGATTCTATTTATAGTTGACATGAGATCGTTAGGGTTTTGTAGGACACCCCAGTCGTGGTTTAGGCCGGGGTGGCTCTGTCCTCAACTCCTTTGAATCGCAGGAGGTTTGGACAGGGTTCCCTGTCCACGTGGAGAGACCTTGTCGTGGTGGCAGGGCTTAACCATACCAAAATTGGGGTGGGACCAACGTCTCCACAAACTATCGAATTAATATCTGTTTCTGGTTAATATATTAACAAAATAATTATTTTGGCAGCTATTAATTCGATATTTTTTATTTAAATGCAATTATTTTAATAAATGAACAAAAAAATATTAATTCTTGCGGAATATAGATATAAAATCTGATGACCTCCCGCCAATTCCATGTTTAAAATAGCAATGAGCTTTAACTAAAGTATCACTTCCGGTTGATCTAATTTGTTGTTCCAAAAAATAGAAAAGTTCGTAATACTAAATTTTGGATTATATTTTATTATGTTTTTCCTCAAAAGTCAAAATCTAATATGTTTCAAATTATATACTCGTTCGAGTTTTAAAAACCAAAGTTTTGGATCATATTTTAGTAGATTTTAAGGATAAATTGCCACAAACACATTATTGTAAAAATAGTAAAAACGTGTTGTAGGTACCTTAATTCGTGCTTATTCACTAAAAACTCTCTTTCGAATTTTTGGACCGAAAACGTTACCTCCCTTATCTATGGTGTGGCGGGAGGTAAAAATAAATAATATATCGAAAATAAACTAATACAAAAATTATCAATTTAGTAATTTTTCCAGAAAATAGCCCAATTTAGAGCAGCTGATGTTCCTTTAGCCAGATCTTCTCTCGTGCATTCCTCTTCTTAGTTGGCGCACGTGAGCAGGTGGGTCATTATTTGTTCTTGACTACAATGACATAAAGTGGGTTCTACTTGGTACCCCCAGTTGTACCTATGTATTTCATATTTTCCTACTTGACTTCATAGGTGATTTAAAATTTTCCAATTGGGCCATTTTTAGTCATTATCTGGTGGTGGTTTTTCATCTTTTGCAAATAAAGTAAAAAGAAAATTATGATAAGTTATTTAACAATGAATTTAATTCAAACAATTTGAAATAAAATATAAGTTATCTTTATGAGTATTTTGAATGTGTCTTATAACACAAAAAATAGGGGTTGGACCCTTTAAATTTAAATATTGAAATATATTTTATCTTATAAATATCCTAATTTTTATTTATTTTGCGTGTTACAGTATGCAGTATGGCCGATGCACCTTTCGAATGTACTCTCATGAAACCTGATTTCTTCCAGTATCATAGTTGGAGAATGAATCCCGAGACGTGGAGAAGAATTTCCCGAAAAAAATGCACCCTTATGCCCTCCCCATAAACCCTATTTTAAAGGTATTTATGCCCATTACTATCTACTTTTCAATAAAACCAAATTAGTTCATAATATTTCTTGTATAATGTTATTATTTATGTATAATTTCCAGTAAACAATGATGTACGCTGTTGTATGATGAATTTAAATTACAAATTATTATTTAAGATTTTAAATTAATAATTATTTTCAAATAAATACTCTTTATCCGTTCAAAATCAATATGATTTTATCGTATTCGAGTTCTCGCTGTATTTCCACCAATCACAAGCTTCGTTATTATCTCCAATCATAATCGTTAGTTTCACTATAGGTATCCAATCACATGAGACCACGCTGTGAGCGTGTCCGTGACTGTGTCGCGTGCTTTGCAAGCAGGTTGATGTTAACAAGTGGTTTTTTGTGTTTGTGTTATATTTTGTGATTAAAATAACTTAATTGTGTGTTATATTTGTGAAATGGACTTGGAGCAGTTGAATTCGAATGCTTAGCTGTAGTTTGAAAGGTAAATTACTTGATTTTCTAATAAATTTAAGGACAAAAATCTTGACTTAACCTTACTTACATCTTCAAGTTCTACATAAATATGTATTTGTATATTAAATTCATCATAAAACAGCCTTAATACATGTAATATATTGTTGCATTTAACATTCTTTTACATTAGTAAAGTATTAATACATTCTTATACGACGCAGAATGTCTAACCTTGCTTTTTGAAGGTCGTACATGATTTGCAACTTTCAGTATCATATTTTTAAGAACTTAAACGTAAAATCGTGTAGTGTATATATCTAGCTGCAATTTGAAAGGTATATTATGTAATTTTGAAATATCTAATGACTCTACGTACATCTTCAAGTTCTAAATGTACGTTTGTATAGGTATCAAATTCATCATTAAACGGCAGCTAATACATTTTTACATTTGAGTATTTTTAATCTTGCTTTTTTAATATCTTATGCATTTTTATAGAAATGTCTATAATGTTAAGTAATGTTTATCTATAGAGGTGTGCAAAAGTTTTAAGCCAAACAGATTTTTAAACCATGATCATATATTGTAAAGGTGATACAACAATGAAACAGTTATATTAATAAACATATGCATTTGTGCATAAAATATGTTCCTATTATAAACCAAAAACTATGTAGGTAAATAAAATTATGTAGTAACAAAATAATTTCTAGTGCTATGCAAAAATATTGCCCCAAAAATATGCTTATTTCAAAACAACTAATAAATCTGTTCAGGCTTATTTTGTTATTCATATTTAATAGTTTATCATCATTCCTTTTGATACAATCACTGCAGAATACTGTCGAGACATTGATTTAATTAAATTTGTAATACTATCTTGTGGTGTACATCTTGTCATTCATTTTCTAAATGGTTCCATAATTCAGGCTTGTTTTTCTTTTCCATTGCGGATGCTTAACTTCTGGCTTAAATGTTTTATTGGATTTAAATTCGGAGATTAGGGTGGTCAAACAAGAATTTGGTCTTTTGTTGACCTAAAAATTAGTTTATTACTTTAGATTTTAGTTTAATTATTTTATCTGTTCGCTTTGTTGGTTTACGGGAGTCTATTGCATCTTGGGTTGTCAGCTAATGATTTTGGCAATGTATATTTGGTGATAATTCCATTTGCTGTGCTTTTATCGATCATGAGGAAGTCTGCTATCTCACGAGAAACCACTCGTAGTCGAGAAAGGTTTATTGCGGATTCTCGAACCTGAAAGTGGGTATATTTCATCATTTTGTTAAACAATAACTTAAATTACTATCGAATTGAGTATTATTTTGTTAAAAGTATTTATATATTACAGTCTCGATTACAGTAACCTATATAACTACATTTTCTTGATTGATAGCAATGCAAACAATGATGTAGAGACAAATTATTTTCATTTGATACAAAAATCGCCCATAACTATTCGTTTCAAACGTAGTAAAAGTATATTATAAGGGACATTTATTCTCTAATTAATAAAATTATTATTTTATGTATTGATTTATTTATTGCTCAGTACATTATACATAAATTTGACAATAATTGCATTTTCTACTCGTTGCAATGCTAGTGAAAATTTCACAAGAACACAACCGATGTCGCATCTTTAGAGAAGAAAAAACATATTGCAATAATAACCAATGTGAACATAGTAAAATCTTGTAGGGCTTTAGTACTATAAATACTTTAAATAAGAGAATTAGTGACATTTATAATCAACATTAATAGTGCGTAGTGTTAATGTACTCCCGGTTTTATTAACATTGAAAATTACTCGTTTATTTGAGATCGCCCATTTTCAAAGTTATGAAATGTTAACATTGGTTGTTCTTGCTTTAAACTATATTAATGTGTGTAATTTGGTGGAAAATATAACTTAATATGTGTTAGTGAATATGTGATAGTGAATATATCAGTATTATATTATAAGTGCTCTACTTTATTTCCTATTGATACAGTTTTTTTCTAAGATATAGTCACAATATAGCAGTCAATATATTCAAATTAAACATATTTGTGTTAAATTATTGATCTATTTTTAATTGTATCTCTGTATATAAATCTTTGCATCACTATTATTTATTTGAAAGTATTTACATGGGTATCTTAAAGTAATCTATAACTCGATAAGTCTTAGAAAAAAAATGTTATACATTATACTCGCAAAAATATGTAATAACTTATACGATACAATTTAATAAATATTTGGCGATATATATTTCATTATTTATTTATTTACAAGTCCTCAGAGAATAATATCGTTACAATATGTAACACAAATAAAATGTATTATATAAATGACCAATAAAAACAGGAAAAAAGAATACAATTTCTCAATTCAAAAACCTATTTTCCTATCCTCAAAAATTGCATTCCAGCAACTAACAATTCACCAAAATACGAACTAGATCATCAAAATGAGATCAGCAGGATATGAACGATTTACGGCCTATAGGTAAACAACTAGCAAAAATCGATTCGAGAGCACCGCAAAGCAATCGCTGGTCTGCAACCTGCATTAATAATTTTAGCGCCTAAATTTCAACCTAGTGCACAACAGATTACAAAAGCAAGTAGCATACACAAAAAAATTCCTATCCAGCAAAATCCGATCCGCGAGCACCAGCAAGGCTTCTGGTCGACAAAATCGCAAAAATCGTGTAAAATCGACGTTTTAGAGCCGTAGCGGCCGAAATGTAGCACTTTACTGCCGTTACGAGCATTTTTGAGCTCTCAGACGGATTTTCAGCCGATCGCAAGGTATTTACCCACCAAAATTCAGATATCCATCGATCGCAATAGTGTTGCTGACTTCTGGCTGACAAAATTTAAAAAGTCGTGTAGATTCGGCGATGTTCAGCGTGTAGCAAGACTACTAGTCACGAAAACGAGAATTTGTGAGCTTTCTGGCCGAACGGAACGTATTCCCCCACAAAATTTCAAATTTCTGACAATGCGGTAGGCTGTAGTAAGGCCTGGTGATCGAATCGTGAATCTCAAGTCTCCCACCACGGATTTCTAGCTGTGTATAATACTGACTGTCTGTTGAATTTACAGCCATTCGTGCAGCGTGAGCGGTGGCGTCCTACCGGTCACTCTTTGTCGTGAAATTACGTAATAACGTCTATTTCAAGCTATATACAGGTTTCTAGAAATTTTTTGCTGGCTAGGCCCCAGGAACCAGCGGAGCGATCCGATCCCAGCAACCCGCTTAGCACCCACGTGCTGCCTTCGGCTAGTAGCCTAGGCGCGCTCGTGGATGGCTAGGGCGGGTTGCTGGTAGCTAGGATGGGATGCTCGGCTGGTTCCTGGTGGCTAGTAAGCGGGGTTCGAACCTGGATCTTTAGGATGGGAGATTTTTGTTGGTCGTCCGTTCTGGTTGTGGATCTATAGGCTGCGAAATGGTTTGTAAGCGGGATATGAACTTAGATCTTTGGATTGCAATTTTTTTGTTTTGGAAATATTATCGGTATTTATTGATCATAAATATAATACATAATGGTGTACATAATGCATTGCTATATTTTGCAGATATTGTTTTAATACAGAGATATATGCGAATGACAATGTATCTTGATCTGTAACACTTTGAAAGATGATATTTGATATATAGGTTTTTTTAATTTTTATATATATAAGAAGATATTGTTTTAATACAGAGATATATGCGAATGACAATTATATACATAAATAAATGTATCTTGATCTGTAACACTTTGAAAGATGATATTTGATATAGGTTGTTTTTAATTATATATAAGAACATATGATATAAATTCTTTATTATGATTCGTTGAAATATACAAGTAGGCTAACATATATGATTGACAACAATCGATCGATTCATTGTTGAAAGAACTTTTATAAGGATCATTTGTATTAACAAATAGAAATAATAGAAGACATTAATTATGTATAAGATGATTATATATGTATTTATTTATAACCGAAAATCCTTACAAAGTTTTTCCGTAACATTTTTTGGGTATTGAAAATATATTCTAAGTTTAAAATAATATATTTTACTTCAAAATGAATGTCTCTCTTGCTATAAACTTTTGGGATTCAAATTCGAATTCGCACATAGCTAAAAGATATATTTAAAATATGTAAACTAAAGTTTAAACAAAATGAAAAGAAAATTTTGAATCAATTGTTGAATATGAAAATGAAGTTTAAAAAGTTTTCAATCATGTAAACAGTATTTATAATATTTTTGAACTATTTGAACTAAATTTTTTTAAAGTGTATCAAACATGTAAATGTTAATATATTGATTAACTCTGTGGAATCGATATATGAGGCCCAAAATTTTGTGATCTATATAAATAGTGATATTGTATCAATTTATCAGTTTTATATCTTAATTAACGCATTTCGAAGTTTAAAATGTAATGTTTTTAATTACGTCGAAACTCTTATTACGTCATTCTTACAGGAGAGACAATTATTTTGTGATACAGTTTTAAATTAGAAAACTTGGTACATAGGTGATTTGAAAGCAAAATGTTTTTATCATCTTTTTCAATGGACGTAGAAAAAGTATGTGTGTAAAGTATTATTTTCCGCTCTAGATACACAAATAACTATTTTTTCAATGTGCGAATATGTTATTAAGTGTATTTTAAATATAATAATACAAATTAGGTTTTATCTTACTATGTTTTATTTAAATCGATCAGAGTATTAGATTACATGTGTACTCGTATGTATGTAGGGGATGCAAATGATGGTACAGAAAAATAGAGCTAAGTCCCAATTACTTATATAGTTTCGAGATATTGAAATTTTAAAGTTTTAAATATGTATTAATGATTCATATATTGTGCATAATAACTTTAAAATTAAATACTTCAAGAACTAAGAGTGATGGCTAATTATCCTAATCCTATTTTTATTTGTTGGATAATTTTCTATAAGTAAACGTAATTTCAGCACTTTGGAATCGCTGAAAACATTTTCAGCAATGCTTGTTTCACAACAGGTATATCTATTGACAATAGCAATTTAAAAAAATGAGCATATGAAAAACTAAAAGAAAAAGCGACTTGCATTTTAAAAATTTAGTTGTAGAGTTAAAAAGGTTTAAATCGCTGAAAATTTTTTCAGTAATGTTTATTTCAAAACGTGTTCATGTTTATTAAAAATAGCAACTTTGAAATTGAAAATCACGAAAACTAAGAAAAATAGCGTCTCGTACTTTTTAAATTTATATATAGAAAGTAATTTTCTATATGTATAATTTTAAAATGTTTCAAGCACTGAAAAAGAAAATCAGTAATGTTTATTTTAAGACATGTATATGTTTATTGAAAATAGTAACTTTAGAAATGAATGTCATGAAAATTAAGAGATATAGCGACTTGTACTTTTCAAACTGATATTAAGGAATTTATTTACTATATGGTAAACCTAATTTTAGAATATATAAATCGCTGAAAAAGTTTTCAGTAATGCTAGTTTCAAAACGAGTACATCTCTATTGAAAATAGCAAGTTTAAAAATTAATATCTCGTAAATGTAGGAGATTATTTTGTATATGTATAATTATTTTCCAAATGTATGAATCACTGAAAAGAATCAGTAATGTTTAGACTTAGCTCTTTCGTTTCTTGTACCCTTCGAATAATATGTAATATGTGTTTGTGATGTATGGGAACCTAAAGTAATACGCTTTGGGATGTTGAAATAAAATTATGAAAATGAAAATATGTGAATTGTATATTGACATGATTTTATTCTCTGTCATTTAAATATGCTTATATGTATGAGTGTCTTCGACATTTGTTGATGAAGTTATTATTAGTAGAGCAGATTATTTTTCACGTTAAATGGTTATATCATATAAGTAATTTATAGGTGTAAGGTGGTTTTATTTATTTATTTACATAAATTTTATAAACGTGACTTGGGGTGTACAAAATCCATGTTGGGGTTGTTTTGGGGTGCGATGCTCTGCAACAGGGTGCTATCTCCAATGCGGAAATCAGGATTCATGAACTGCAACTCGCTCGGGTACATCTGCAGCATCGTCTGTTTAAGTGCACAGCTTATCTTTCTGCAACAATAGAAAATATACTCGAAAGCAACAAATATAAATTAGTGGTTAATGGTCATAGAAAATAATATGATTTTATTTGTAGATTATTAAGAATTATTTCAAGTATATATAATTATTATTTAAAAAGATATATTAATGTCAAAGAAAGTGCGAGATATTCAATATTACAAAAGAATGAATAAATATTGCAATCGATCAATTATAGATTTTAATGCATAATGTGTACGATATTAAAGTATTTTAATAATGAGTTATAAGTTACGTATTTTGTTGTATTATCGTACACATTCATAATTACGTATATATGGAACAAAATATATGTAGTAAAATATATAGGACATACAATGATATGATATATTAAATTATACACAAGATGAACACAATTCACGACAGATGTTTAATATTAGAAAACATTTTTTTCCAATATCTTTGCCGTAAAAGTATATGGGGCTTTATACATAGTATTTACAGAATAAAATGTTAGAAGATTGTATATGGCAGAAATATTAAATAATTAACAATTAATGCAAACTATTTTCGATATAATATGAACAATTATTTAAATATAGCTTATATCTTGTATCTATATTAGAATAATCCATCCAAATTAATGGTTAATATATTAAATGAAAATACAACTATGTATGAAATATTATAAAAGCAAAAAAAAACTCACTTTGAATAAATGAAATCTATGGATATAACTCCCCAAGTCCTGCAGGTATCCTAACGTCCTCTCCAAGTACCAGGAAGTCGTTCTCGTGGTCACAGCACAGCAGCACACTACACACACGTCTTTACTCTAGCACTGTAACAAACAAACTGAAAGAATTAATCCATGTAATAGTTAGGGTGTTAAATAATTTACCCCGTAGAAATACAAGTCAACAATTAAATAATAATGAGTCATTATAAATAATAATTGCTTCTTATGTATTGTGTAATTCGTTCACGGTGTTTTGAATTTTATGAATGTAGAAGTGGCGCGAAAAAAATTGGGTACACAAAATACAAAATTACAATTTTTTTTTTATTGTAACATTTTATTAAATATGTGTGTTCTTTTCAGATGCAGCCGTGTGAAAAGCCGACATCCTGGTGTTCCAGACTTAGCGACTTGGAGTTCCGGCATTGTAAGCTGAAGCACTCAACAATGGTGAGTTACATTGTAGTAGATATTTTCTTGTAATCTCGCCCATGGGGATTAGCTGTTAAATCTACGTTTTGATGAAAAGTACTAAAATTAAATTAAACAATATAATACTATATGTAGTAATCAATTTTCAAAAATCTAATTTTCATACTTCTCAATGCGCTGATTCCAGATTTTGAAACCGCAGGTCGATATCTCTTTTCGTTCTCGAGATATTTAGATTCAAAGTTTTGCTGAAAACTGCCCATTTTTGGGTAATAACCCAAAAATGGGTCGAGATACGAGTTTGGCGACAACACCATTCGATTCTACGGGCAAAATTACATAAGTACACCAATTTTCAGAATTTTTGAACACCGCATACAATTTCTAAAGCAAAATAACTGAAAATGGCCAAAAATCGCAAAAATCCTAAGGGGTACCCCTTACGATTTTTTCAGATTTTGGCCATTTTTAAACTTTTATTCATAAAAAATGAACCGGTTGGTCAAAAATGATGAATATTGGTATACTTATGTATTTTTGTCCGTAGAATCGAATGGTGATGTCGCCAAATTCATATCTCGACCCATTTTCGGGTTATTACCCAAAAATGGGCAGTTTCGAGCAAAACTTTGAATGTAAATATCTCGAGAACGAAACGAGTTATCGACCTGCGGTTTCAAAATTTGGAATCAGCGCATTGAGAAGTATCTAGATACATAAAAATTAGATTTTTGAAAATTTTGAAGTTTTTATCTGAAAATGGGGTATATTGACTTTTGAGGCAATAATTCAAAAATGGATAGAGATATAAACTTGGTAGTAATTTTATTTGATTGTAAAGTCAATGTTACGTAAGTGTACGCATTTTTAGAGTATTTGAACAAATGTGTGAATTTTTAGAAAGAAAAGTATTGAAATAAAAATGGATAAATGCTGTAAAAACGTTCCTTGGAAAAGATTCTAAATACTTAATGTTTAGGGGGATAACTTTTATTTATTTACTTATTTATTTACATAAATCTTATAAATAAATCTTGAGGGGCACCATTACATGTTAGGGTGTCTTCAGTGTGATGCTCTGCAACAATACGATCATCTCT
Source organism: Ophonus ardosiacus (assembly GCA_943142095.1). NCBI lineage: Eukaryota > Metazoa > Arthropoda > Insecta > Coleoptera > Carabidae > Ophonus > Ophonus ardosiacus. The sequence continues at coordinate 12,159,047 of OW964841.1, read as the reverse complement.
GACGCTGAAATTAGGATAGATATCCTTTTGCAACTCACTCCCATCTTTCTACGGCTTGGCCAGGACTGTAATTCATATCTGTTACATGTTTCTGTAACAATAAAAGTATAATCGAAATAATATTTGGATTAGTGGTTACAGATAATAATATGGATGGACTTAGAACTGTTTCAATCGTTTGTAATTATTAAAAATAAAATACCTAATATGAAAGTAAGTGTGAGAAATTTAACATTAAAAAGAATATTTAAATTTTTAATTATTTAAATATAAAATATTTTAGTAAAATATATAGTATGTCCAATAATATATGATATGTGTATATGGTATTAGCACTATAAATAAATCTAAATTAACTCAAATTCTTTTCCACACAACATCAACAAACCCGAAATAATCTTTAGAAATAATGGCTGATATATCCAATAATGGTTACTAAAAGTAGTTTAAAAATGTAAAAAAAAAACTTACTATGAATAAATTATTTCCCTAAGTATAAGTCCAAGACTTGAAGATGTCCAAAAGTCCTCTCCAGGCACTAGGAAGTCGTCCTCGAAGGCACAGTACACGAGCACACCACACGTCTGTTTACTAGCACTGTAACAATGAAACTGACAAACTGACAAAATTGATCTATGTAACAGTTAGGCATTAGATAACAATAATAAAAAAAAAATGGTAGTCAACAATCAAAATAATGAGTATTTATAAATTATAGTTGATGTCTATGTATTACATAATTTTGTAGTCGCTCGTACAATTTTTTTTAAATTAATATTTGTAGATAAGGTCTATGGATTACCCGCGAAATATAATTAATGAACTTTAGGGTTGAAAGAAAGGATGCTACTTTTTAATTTTGAAAAATTCAAAATGTTGATATTTGAGAATAAATGATCTATTTAAAAACGCTATTACAAAAAAATATTGTATGTGATACGTTCTGAAATGAGTGTTTTAGGCACTTGACGTGTTGTAGCACTCGCTTACGCTCGTGCGTATAAATTTCACGCCGCGTGTCTAAAACTATCATTTCGCAACTTATTACAAAAATAGTTATTAAAAACTAAGTGAGATAGCGACTTGCAGTTTCCAAATTTGAATTCAGGGGGTGTTTTACTATATGTACACTAAGTTTCAGGAATTCGAATTGCTGAAAAATAAAATTCTGTCATGTTTGTTTCAAGATAGGAAAATGTCTCTTGTGCATAGCCTGATAAAAGAAAAATATTTTAAAAACTAAGTGAGATAGTGACTTTCAGTTTTCAAATTTAAATTCAGGGGGTGTTTTCCGATATGTACACTAAGTTTCAGCAATTCGAATTACTGAAAAAAAGAAAATCTGTCATGTTTGTTTCAAGATAGGAAAATGTCTTTTATGTGTATCATTATAAAAGTAAAATATTTTAAAAACTAAGTGAGATAGCGGCTTGCAGTTTTCAAATTTGAATTCAGGGGTGTTTTTCTATATGTACGCTAAGTTTCAGGAATTCGAATTGCTGAAAAATAAAATTCTGTCATGTTTGTTTCAAGATAGGAAAATGTTTCTTGTGCATACCATGATAAAAGTAAAATATTTTAAAAACTAAGTAAGATAGCGACTAACAGTTTTCAAATTTGAATTCAGGGGGTGTTTTTCTATACGTACGCTAAGTTTCAGGAATTCGAATTGCTGAAAAATAAAATTCTGTCATGTTTGTTTCAAGATAGGAAAATGTCTCTTGTGCATAGCATGATAAAAGTAAAATATTTTAAAAACTAAGTGAGATAGTGACTTTCAGTTTTCAAATTTGAATTCAGGGGGTGTTTTTCTATATGTACGCTAAGTTTCAGGAATTCGAATTGCTGAAAAATAAAATTCTATCATGTTTGTTTCAAGATAGGAAAATGTCTCTTGTGCATACCATGATAAAAGTAAAATATTTTAAAAACTAAGTGAGATAGCGACTTGCAGTTTTCATATTTGAATTCAGGGGGATGTTTTCTGCAAGTATACTAAGTTTCAGGAATTTGAATTGGAAATTCCAACTAAATGAGATAGGAACTTGTACGTTTCAAATTGGATTTGTACATGCATCCTTGTATACATAAGTAACGTTTTAAAATTGTAGAAACGTTGACAAATACTTTTCTATAGAATATATCAACTTTACATATTAATATGAATAGAAAAGTGGTATTATTAATACAAACACAAAGTGCAGATACAATAAATAAGTTATTACATTTATAATATTATTAATAAATTATTTCTTTTTGCAGATCATCAAGTTTTCGACGTTCCAGTGGTAAGAGACGCAGACATCGCGACTTGGAGAACCCTTTCGTGTGTCTACAGTATCCTGGGGCTTCTCTCCGGACCTGGTGGACATGATTTCGTTGTCTGGATCAGGAAACCATCCCCTGCGGTATCGTGAAGTCGTGAACCGGTTCGCCTGATCTCCATACTTGAAATTCTATGAAATATAAATGTGAAAGTTAAACTGTATATTCCACTAAACTTTGTCATGCGTTATTTCACATTCTTGTTTATTACTCCTACATGGTTAAAGATAGCAACTTGCACAATGAAAATTTGGAATCTACATAAAATTCTCTGTACGATACGTCTGATTATAATTTCGATTGGTTTAGGAGATACGGGGCGTTAAAATACATGTATTTTCGTCAAATTTTCTCTGTACACTTTTCCATATTTTCATTTATCACTATTACAAGAATAAAGATAGTAAATAGGGAAGAAAAAATTTATATTTTACATAAAATTCGTCATTGGCAGACACATTTGTTTTGTGTTCAACAACTTAGAAGAAATGTAAATGTAATATCAAAGATTCATACTTACCTATGGTGAATTTTCATAATATATCATCCGCTGTTGTATCATCACTGTATATCATCATCGGCGATTTTCACAGATCAGAATACACTTTGTAGTAAATATTACGTAACACTCCAATTAGAATAACTTGTATAACACTTGGTATTAGTAAAACACTTTTACGGATAATTATACACATTTTAATAATAGGAAAGACTTTTTTTTAAATATATAGCAACTGTATAGTAAACTAACTCACGACACAATATAATTTTGAATAAGGATTAAACAATGAACACTAACGGAAGGACAGAGTCTTATGCAACATTTTAAATAATATCTAAAATTATAAGAAGCAGACATACGTTGTATAAGTAAAAATGAATTTTGAATATTTAGATTTTATTGTAAATAATAATGTACATATGAATATTTAAATTTAGTGTACTATTAAATTATTAAATTTAGATTTTTTTTAAAGTTTAAACAAAATGACAATTATTTAAAGCTATTTAAATATTTTTTAAATATTTATAGAGTAAATCTAACACTTTTAAAATATATAGCGAACTATACGATGTTAATAGAGAACGATTTCAATAAAAATTTCAAACTTTTTCGTTGCTATATGGCACTACACGATTATTCACAAGCACACGATGTTCACATCACCAAAGACTGAAAGGAACTGAAGCCTTTATTGTAAAAACATAATATTAATATTATCACGTAATACCCCCCACTCTAATTAAGTGTTTATTTACTATATCTTTTGTACTTTGGCGCTCAAAATAAACAATGTTTATGTTTGTTTACAAGTTCTGCGAAGGGCCTAGTACACCCAGCAATAGGATACGGTGACTACAGCACTGGATGATGATAATATATGACTTTTTATAAGAATAAATAAATAAAATAGTAGTTTTCTTACCTTTCCTATGTAATAACAAAAGGGACAGGGAAATATCTTAATATTTAAGGATTTTTCCGGAATTTCCTATGCTATCTTTTAGTATTAAGTTCTCTAGGTACGAAAATAACCATCCGATAAGAGTCCGCCCTTTTATAAAGGGCTAAGGGCTTATTTGAGCCCTTAGGGAAAATTTGACCACGGATTTCATTTATGCAGATCCAAGTAGGTTTAACAACACTTGTCCGGATTTTCTAGCTCTTTTAGTTCAGGAATTAGCGCAGGCCCTTCGCCACAAACTTGAAGGGCAAATATATTGTAAACCAAAGGGTTTTCATCAATTCTGTGCAAGCCAATGGAAAGCGCGGGTTCGAATCCCCCCGATTCGCTATTTTCCGGCTCTTTAGCCCTATAAATGGACGAATTTAAGTGTTAGTCCCTTTAAAAAACTTTAAGGGCTCATATCTCGAAAACGGCTGGGTTTTCAGCGTTTTCCTTAAAACGCTATTCCTTAAGGGAATTCGAATGAGTAATATAGGGTCAAATTACATCATACCAAAGTTTGAAGGGCATAGGGCAAAGTTTTTTATAATAAGGGTTTTGAAAATTTTTGAACATTTTTTGATTTTTTTTTGTTTACACCAAATTTTATTATTTATTTTTTAAGCTCTATAAGCAATAAAATAACCATCCGTAGAACTCTTTCTCATTTTTGTTCCCCGGATACTATGGAAAATATTCGACTCAAAATGCGACACTTTTTAATTAAGAAATGCTTTATATCTCCTAAACTACAAAAGGTTGAAGGGCCGGACAATGTTTTTTAGACTAATTACGACCCGTAGAACACGAATCCGGTCTCACATTTAAAATATGAGAACTCTTTTCATTCCTGTTACCCGGATACCATCAAAAATTTTCGACTCAAAAACTGAGTAAAATTGTGTTTAAAAAAAGTGTTATAGCTCCAAAACTACAAAAGCTAGAAAGGCCGGAGAGGGTTTTTTAGACTAATTACGACCCGTAGAACACGAATCCGGTCTCACATTTAAAATATGAGAACTCTTTTCATTTCTGTTACCCGGATACCATCAAAAATTTTCGACTCAAAAACTGAGTAAAATTGAGTAAAATTGGGTTTAAAAAAAGTGTTATAGCTCCAAAACTACAAAAGCTAGAAAGGCCGGAGAGGGTTTTTTAGACTAATTACGACCCGTAGAACACGAATCCGGTCTCACATTTAAAATATGAGAACTCTTTTCATTTCTGTTACCCGGATACCATCAAAAATTTTCGACTCAAAAACTGAGTAAAATTGAGTAAAATTGGGTTTAAAAAAAGTGTTATAGCTCCAAAACTACAAAAGCTAGAAAGGCCGGAGAGGGTTTTTTAGACTAATTACGACCCGTAGAACACGAATCCGGTCTCACATTTAAAATGTGAGAACTCTTTTCATTTCTGTTACCCGGATACCATAAAAAATTTTCGACTCAAAAACTGAGTAAAATTGAGTAAAATTGGGTTTAAAAAAAGTGTTATAGCTCCAAAACTACAAAAGCTAGAAAGGCCGGACAGGGTTTTTTAGACTAATTACGACCCGTAGAACACGAATCCGGTCTCACATTGAAAATATGAGAACTCTTTTCATTCCTGTTATCCTGTTACCATCAAAAATTTTCGATTCAAAAACTGAGTAAATTCAGGTCATTGACCCCAAAAATTGGGTTAAAAAAAGTGTTGTAGCTCGTAAGCTACAGAAGTTAGAAGGGCCGGATAGGGTTTTTTATACTAATTACGACCCGTAGAACAAGAATCCGTCGTCACATTCAAAATATGAGAACTCTTTTCATTCCTGTTATCCTGATACCATCAAAAATTTTCTACTCAAAAACTGAGTAAAAACACGAATGACCATAAAAAAATTCCCATGTCTTATTTCCCTTATAAATGTTACATAACTACATACTTCCCTGTCTCTTTGTTGTGGTACATCGCCCTGAAATAAATGACGGGTTGTTAAATAAAAATTGTATTGGTTTAAGAAATATTTATTGTTTATTATGGTCATGGCTTAAATTGTATGTATTCTTATTTGTATTTTATAAACAAATATGCTTAGGGATGTTTAAATAATAGTCTGTATAAATTTTACTTGTATTTATTGTTTATTTGTACTTTGCATTGTTGTATTTCATGTAACTACCCTTAATGTACTTTGTAAATAAATAATATACTTACCCTTATCCTGAAAATTAGAAATAGGGATGTTTAAATAATAGTTTGTATACATTTTACTTGTATTTATTGTTTATTTGTATTTTACATTGTTGTATTTCACGTAACTACCCTTAATGTACTTTTTAAATAAATAATATACTTACCCTTATCCTAAAAATTAGAAATAGGGATGTTTAAATAATAGTTTGTATACATTTTACTTGTATTTATTGTTTATTTGTATTTTACATTGTTGTATTTCATGTAACTACCCTTAATGTACAATATATTACACAATAAAATATAAATTAAGATATAATTTGTTTTAGTTTTTACCCCTTTACTACCCCCTACACGTATATAGTTCTTAGAATGGCCGCTAGAGGGCAGCACCTATTAGAAAAGGGTTTGCGCCTAAAATATAGGCAACCAGAAATACTACTCCGCTTTGAACAAACATACGTACATACATCATTTTAGGGTTATACCTAATGGGAATTTAACCCAATAAATATGGGACGTTTACTATGGGAATTTGAGTTGGTGAATATGGGACGAAAATGCTCTAAAAAAGATGTATACCTATTGGGAATTTAAACCCAGTATTTTTCGTCAAATCGATTTTCAATGCAAAAACACCCAAAAATAAGCGTCCCATTTTAAGAGTAACAAATTCCCATTAGGTATACATCTTTTTAGTGAACGTGCCAAATTCAGAGGGTTAAATTCCCAATAGGTATAACCGAAAATGATGTATGTACGTACGTATGTACACAAATGAAATTTTTTTGGTTAAATTTTCCTCTAAGTTGGAACATTTATCGACAGGTGCTGCCCCCTGGTGGCCGTTTTAAAAACTACATACGTGTAGGGAATCAATTTTTAAACAATAATATATTTGTATTATATCAAAAAATTACAAGACTTTCTTATAAAAATTAAAGTTTATTGCTATTATTACAAAAAAAACACTAACATTATAATAAATTGTTATTAGATTTGTTGACAAATTTAGTAACAATTGTGAACAGAATTATAACACAAAAGAAACTTAAAAGACACTTGTGTTTGTAAATTCTGTTCATAATTATTTCTCACTAAGTTTGTTAAACAAATTTGGTGACAATCTTTTAACGGTGTCAAACAGGCTTTAGTTGTAAGTTAGAAATGTGTTTTACAAAGTATATCTATTACAATTTGATTGTAAATATTATAAACTATTCTACATCTTTATTTTGTAATATAAGTTACTTTTATTACAAAATAAAGATGTAGAATAGTTTATAATATTTACAATCATATTGTAATGACAGATATACTTTGTAAAACACATTTCTAACTTACAACTAAAGCCTGTTTGACAACGTTAAAAGATTGTCACCAAATTTGTTAAACAAACTTAGTGAGAAATAATTATGAACAGAATTTACAAACACAAGTGTCTTTTAAGTTTCTTTTGTGTTATAATTCTGTTCACAATTGTTACTAAATTTGTCAACAAATCTAATAACAATTCGACAGTGTCAAACATGATTTAGTTATAAAACTAAAATGTTTGTTCCCAAATAAAATTGTCATTATTATAGTTGTATTATTTGTTGTTAATTATTTTGTATCTTTATTCTGTGGACTGAATAAAGATGCAATAGAAGTGAACACAAATAATAAAACCATAATTTTATTTGGTAACAAACATTTCAGTTTTATAACTAATACGAAACTCTACATTCAAATTATTTAAGTTTTAAAGTAAAATGATACTATATTGTAGAGTTTCGTTTACAATAGTAATTTAACAAATGAAATCTTGGTGGTCCCTAAATAAGATTCCTTGTTCCCATTTTTAAAGGTACAAAGATTTCGTATTCAGTTGAAGACCGTTTGACATTAAAATAAATTGTTATTAGATTTGTTGACAAATTTAGTAACAATTGTGAACAGAATTACAACACAAAAGAAACGTAGAAGATATTTGTGTTTGAAAATTCTGTTCATAATTATTTCCCAACTAAGTTTGTTAACAAATTTGGTGACAATTTTTTAACGTTACCAAACAGGCTTTAATTGTAAAATTGAAATGTTTGTTACCAAGTAAAATTATCATTATTTTGGTTGCAGATATTATAAACTATTTTGAATCTTTATTTTGTAATAAAAGTAACTTCTATTACAAAATAAAGATACAAAATAATTGATATTTACAATCAAAATAATGATAATTTTGCTCGGTAACAAACATTTCAATTTTACAACTAAAGCCTGTTTGACACGTTAAAAAATTGTCACCAAATTTGTTAACAAGAAATAATTATGAACAGAATATTTAAACACAAGTGTCTTACGTTTCTTTTGTGTTATAATTCTGTTCACAATTGTTACTAAATTTGTCAACAAATCTAATAACAATTTATTTTAATGTCAAACATGATTTAGTTATAAAACTAAAACGTTTGTCACCAAATAAAATTATCATTATTATAGTTGTATTATTTGTTGTTAATTATTTTGCATCTTTATTCTGTGACTGAATAAAGATGCAATAGAATTGAACACAAATAATATAACCATAATTTTATTTGGTAACAAACATTTCAGTTTTATAACTAATACGAAACTCTACATTCAAATTATTTAAGTTTTAAAGTAAAATAATTCTATATTGTAGAGTTTCGTTTACAATAGTAATTTAACAAATTAAATCTTGGTGGTCCCTAAATAAGATTCCCTGTTCCCATTTTTAAAGGTACAAAGATTTCTTATTCAATTGAAGACCGTTTCCGAAACTTTATATTAATATTATATATTTTGTTACCACCCAAACCTCCCACTTACCAAAATATATAATATTTATTAATACAAAGCTTCGTTTACAATACTTAAAATCTAACTTTGGCCTGACCGCGTCTAAATACTTAATAATAATTACAATTTTTTTTAAAACTACCTACTTTAAAACTAACGAAACATGGTATTAAATTAAAATAAACGTAATAAAAGTTTGTTTTATTGTTGTACATACATTTTAAACAAATGAAGAAGAAGCCATGGTCTGCGTCTCCAATTGGCACTGCAATCTTGAAGATAGTGGCAGTGGGGAGTTTTTTTTTAACTTTAAAACTATCTTAGAACTAAAAACGAAACCCTTTATTTAATAAATAGTATATATAAGGGAAACACCGCCCTCAAATGCCAAACCCACGTTCCCTTATATATACCATTTATTAAATACAGTTCCGTGTACAATAATACTTATAATCTAACTTAAATTATTGTAGTTCCCCCCCCCCCCCCCCAAATTAAATTAGTGAAGTGCGCAAAAAACCCTATCTTACGTTAAAGATCTATTTCAAAGAAAAACAAATCTAAAAAAGCCTATTTTACGTTAATAACGATTTCAAAGCAAGTCTAAAAATGTCAAGTTACGTTAATTTTTCTCTCTCTCTCTCGAAAAGCAAAAACAACCCTTCCTACTTATTTCTAAGCTATCTTATGTCTACGCGAACTATCTTATATCTAGATTAAACTAAGCTAAAGGCGTGTGAGAGAGAAAGAGTACGAGCTAAGCAAATGGTGAGAACGCCGTGGCGTCGAACGCCGTTGTTGGTTCTCACGGAAGTTTACGAGGGGGTTAAGCCGACCCCACGCGATGCAAAGCATTTACGGCCTACAAACCGAACTAGGTAGAGAGCACGGCAGCAGTCACATGTAACTACCTAGGGTGCACGCCAACCTACCTAGCTACTCCCGGAGACATTCGCCCGCGCCTCTCGCGGATACCCTACACCGAACGCGATTATTAACCCGTGTGCTCAACAAAGTTAATTCAAACAAAAACTTTACCTATTCGTTGCCATAACCATTAAATGATGATTACATTACGTTGCCTCCGGATGAGGAGAGCACATACGACCATAAGAAAGCTTTCTGTGTCAACTATGGATTATGTCCCTAGAAACATTCACACAAGTGTGAAGCGATCCACCATAACAACAGGATTCACATGACGGTGCGTTGTACATATCAGTCCACTCAATTATGGCTATCGCGCAAGAACCCTACCTACCCAGCCCCTCTGACCGTGTGAAGTTAATTGAATAAGGAACCCGAACACCCACATCAAAGTTTCGAATCTGTTACCTCCTTCCTGACTCACTCATCCATCCACCTGCAAGCATCCCCCGATACGTCCGTATTTTCTTTTCCCAAGCACTCTCCCTAACTACCGTCTGGGTAAGCCACGCGTACGGTTACCGCTGCAACCGTAGACGCACGATTTTAGGATGATCGCCACGGGACGCACTTCAAATTAATCAATTTATTATTTTTAATTTTTAAAGAAAACGCGTGTTTGCTCGACGGCGCGATGAGCCAAAGTTTAATTAAAACCTGAAAATACATTTCCAAGAACTTAAAACTATAGTATTCCTCACGTACGAATGGCATTGCACAAGTTCAATTCGTTTTATAAACCCGTCAATGTTTACGAACTATGTTGACAGTTTCAAATTATTTCCTAAATGTTGCCTTATGAACAGGTTTTATAACCTGTGTGTCAAAAAAACTACTTCAATTACGTGTCTTTAACAAGCCTACACTTTATTGCGCGCAATGCCATTCTTACGTAAATAATACTAAAACTTATAAAGCTACTACTTTTTAATCTTCTAGATGTCCGATTCCTGAAAAATAAATGCTAATCATTTGTTCCCAGATATTGATTTTATTGATAAATAGTTGATATTTCAATTTCAAATTGTTTTGATTTTATAAGAACATTTATGAAAGTTATATTTCGTTTACGACAGTACTCAAAACTGAATTTGAGTTCAAGATAATATTTAGACATATACCTTTGACTATAAGTTCTCATGGCTGAGTATGAGAACAAAATGATAATTAGGCATATAGTCATATTCCTTTGACTATAAGTTCTCATGGTTGATCATAAGAACAAAATAATAATTATGCATAGTCATATTCCCTAGACTATAAGTTCTCATGGCTGAGTATGAGAACAAGATTATAATTAGACACATAGTCATATTCCTTTGACTATAACGTCTCATGGTTGAATATTTTATAAACGTTGCAATTATGAGAAAAATAAAGTTTCCTACCAGGTTCATCCATCGATGGCCGCCTACGTCGAAGATTTGTCTGGTGCTCAGCTATCCTTACAAGATCCTTAAAGTTGCAAACTACAGCAGCTTTTGTAGTGTTAAAATCCAATGCTCGAAAGTTGTATCCAAATTTTCCACCTATTAAATATTAATTATTAGTTTGTGGTATTCTTGAAACCATTTAAAAAACTGTTGGAAAAATTTCTTATGGCAAATGTGTGTTCATTACGGAAGACACTTGAGAAAAGTATCGCTTTTTACTTCTCGCTAAGAGAAATATTGGATTTATGCTAAAATGATGTGCATGTATGTGTGTGTATGTATCTCTGTGTGTGTGTATGTATCTCTCTCTGTGTGTGTGTGTGTGTGTGTGTGTGTGTGTGTGTGTGTGTGTGTGTGTGTATGTGTGTGTGTATGTGTGTATGTTTGTGTCTGTGTGTATGTGTGTGTCTGTGTGTGTGTATGTGTGTGTCTGTGTGTATGTGTGTGTCTGTGTGTGTGTATGTGTGTGTCTGTATATTTCTGTGTGTATGTGTGTGTCTGTATATTTCTGTGTGTATGTGTGTGTGTGTCTGTGTGTATGTGTGTGTATGTGCGTGTCTGTGTGTATGTATGTGTCTGTGCGTATGTGTCTGTGTATTTGTGTGTGTGTGTGTGTCTGTCTGTCTGCCTCTGTGTGTGTGTGTGTGTCTGTCTGTCTGCCTCTGTGTGTGTGTGTGTCTATGTGTGTGTGTCTATGTGTGTGTGTCTATGTGTGTGTGTCTATGTGTTTGTGCGTCTGTGTGTATGTGTGTCTGTGTATGTGTGTATGTGTGTCTGTGTATGTGTGTATGTGTTTGTGTATATGTGTATACAGAATAATCTATTGCAATAAATCACACAGTCCAGACTACACTAGTTGTCAAATTCAATTGTTTGTAATTGACAGATAAATGTCAGTGTCAAAAATCAACAGTTTTACTAACATTACTGAAAGCTTTTTCTGGGAAGTAAGTACATTTAATATTTCTTATTGAATTATTATCTAAATAATTAAAATCATAGGTAGGTATGTATATTAACAGTAATAGTTCTTAATATCCTTAAGAAATACTGCCAATTCCGTCAATGAATTGGAACCATCTAGAACATTTTAGAAGAGTAGAACAAGATTCCTTATAGAATCAGAGCTGGGCAAGTTACTTTTAAAATGTAACTAGTTACAGTTACAGTTACCTCCAAAAAAAAGTAACTAAGTTACTTAAGTTCCAGTTACTTTGGTGAAAGAACTAAGTTATTTACTAAGTTATTTAAAAGTAACTTAGTTACTTTGAGTTACTTTCTAACTACTTTTAATGGCGTGAAGTGTAGACTTAGACTGTTGACTTAGTTATTGTGTAGGATACATATCAGGGAGTTTTTGCACTAACTACGTTAACCTAAATTTTAACGTTATTGCTTGGCAACACCCAATCAGATTATTATTGTTAATGTCAATAGACCTACAGGGCCTTATTACCGCCTAGGCCCACGAGGCTACGGCCTAGGGCCCGCTTTGACAAGGGGCCTGCAAGGCCCGGTTGCTGTGATTTTTTTAAATTTATTAATTTATTTTTCAATTTTGATTTCTTATACCAAGAATCTACTTTCTTTCTAAAATGACATGACCATTATAATGAATAAAACATGCAGACATTATTTCCTACCTAGACTTATTAGTGGATAATGATTAATTTATTGGAAACCTCGGATCAGACGTCGATTTTCAATCTGAGGCCCCGTGCTCACATATATAAGAAATTTTGATGAAAAAGTATCTTTTTATAAATATTTGGGGCCCCGCTACGCTAATAACATATTCCCGAGAACCGGCAAAATCGCCAACCGTCCCTAGAAAGGAGTAACAAAATATTACGCTAAAATTTCACCTCAAACTAGAATCGAGCATGCGGTACTGTATAATTGATCAGGTTTTCTCTCAGCAGGCAATTTTATTTTTTTCTTTAATAAATAAACTTACATTATAATTATACAGATATTTGTACGTACTTGTTTTTACCTTCCGTCACCTTTAGGTAAGGAAGGTATTGTCTTTGGTCAAAAAATTCGGTGGTGAGTTTTTAATGAATAAGCACGTTTTAGGGTCCCTACAATACGAATATACCATTTTTAAGATGATGTCTGTATGTGTGTGTGTGTGTGTCCGTGTGTGTGTGTCCGTGTGTGTGTGTGTGTGTGTGCGTGTGTGTGTCCGTGTGTGTGTGTGTGCGTGTGTGTGTCCGTGTGTGTGTGTGTCCGTGTGTGACAAATTTTTCTCCGACGATAACTCCAATACTACAATTCTAAAAATTATAATTCTTTCGTATTCCTCTTCTGTACATCCATATGAAGAGTTGATTAGATTTTGGTTATAATTGATCCACCGGAAGTACCCTTATTTGAATTTTTTAACAGTTTTTCTTAAAAAAACGCAGTTAAATATTATTTTTTGACATTTTGTTATTATATATATTAAAGAAAATACTCTTCTCTATACAGTTTGATTATACATTTTCCTTCATATTCAATAGATTTAAATTTAAAGCATTATAAAGAAATTAATTTTCAAAAATCAGTCAGCATTGCTATTTATCATGGAAACAGCTGACAAAATTATTCAAAAAAATTTAATTGACAGATGTCAGTTGCAAGTGCAAAACCAAATATGGAAAAAAGTATAGGATCTAAAATTGGTATGTCATAGTGTTGCTCGCAAGTGACACGCAGAGAAAGGCCAAAGAGAAGATGGAAGGACATTACTTAGTGTAGTTTATGTTACAATTTTATTGGATTTATAGAACCTTTTCAAATGAACTTTTGGTATGGAATTTGTAATAAATAGTATGTGTTTTTACATGATATTATATAGAATCTGTTCCAAGGAACTTTTGGTATGGGTTTGTACAAAATATATGGAATTGACGGAAGGTCTTGTGCTGGCCACAACAGATTTTTTACTATAAAAAGGGAGGGGGGGGGGGGGGGGCAAAAAAAAAATTTGGCCTAGGGCCCAAAAATCTGATAAAAAGGCCCTGCGGACCTACATTATAATATAACATAAAAATTAAAAGTGACACTATCTTGTGAGAAGGGAATTTGCAAAAATCAGACGAATTCAAGTCCCAGCTCTGTATAGAATGAAAGAATAGATATAATTATTTGTGTGCACAAATATTAAATTCGATACTCATGTAACAAAATGTAAAGTGCGAGAGGTATTGTGCTGACCACAACAGATTTTTTTAAAGTGATTTATGTAATGTGAATGTGATATATGTAATGAATCCACGTGTATAATGAGATATTACATCCAACAGTTTTTAAATGGTTCGACCAGTCAACATTTTCAACAAACAAATTATAAAACCTATCTAAATTCCTACAAATTTCTTTCGACTAGTTTAAAACATAGATTATATACTTACAGAAACTTTACGAAGTTCATTATACCAAAAGTAAAGGGTCTCGGTAGAAACTAAATCTGGACTATAAGATGACCCTTAAAATACCGGTCGAACTATTATCACCAGTCATTTGGCCCACAGTTTTTCTTAAAGTTTTAAGTCTATATTGAAAGTAGAAATTTATGTAGATTTTTATAATTTGTTAAAAATGTTGACCGGTCGAATTATGATGAATTTGGGCCCGTGAGTAGAAACAATTTATAAAGTACTGAAATTTTCACATTAACAAATATTATACCTCATGACTTTTTGCAAAAGTAACACTTTAACAACATAAATAACTATTAATATAGTTGAAACATTGTTTAAACTTACTATTGATATTAATTTGCAACAATATAAAACACCAAATATATTTATTTTTACGTATTGTGTATCTTTAACTGTGCACGAATGTCAGATGAAATTACGATATTCCACGCACTAGAGAGATAGAACTGTTTCAACTAATCATTCAACTTTAATAGTAATGGCTAGTAACTAGATTTGAACTAGTTAATTTTTATTCTACGATTCGACTCGTACATTATAAAGTATTGTTGCATTGACAATAATATTAGCTGTTCCAACCAAATAAATACATTTAATAATGACCACAGAAATATAAAATAAGAGATAAAGATAAAAATATCCACTTACATTTGATGATTTCTTGCTGTCTGAACCGCTAGGAATCTGTTCTCTGGTCCTTTAAAATTGTACCTCGACTCTGGATATCATTTCCAATGGTCTGGAACACTGCAGATTCGTTGATTTCTACTGAAAAGAAAATAATTCATTGTAATATACAATAAAATTATCATTACAAATGACATTTGTATATTTGAGAAAGAATATTGATAGATAAAAATAATTAATTAAGTTGTATAAACTATAAATATTGTTGAAATGTTGTTTAATCTTACTATTATTATTAATTTGTAACAATATGAAACCCCAAATATATGTTTTTTTAAATTAATAAAACTACACTTACAAATTAAGAACACCTTTTGTCCGTTTTAACCTTCAAAGTTTGCTGTAAATTTAGTCGAAAATACGAATAGATACAACACTGACTATTTTACTAATCGAATTTTCACAAATTTTCAAAATAATTAATACAGTAATTCAACTTTTATGGATCAAAGTGCGTAGACGAAACGACAACAAACGTACAACATGTTCAAAATGGCGATTTAGAAACTTGTTGTACTACCCAACCTACATAACACTCGCCCTGATATCAGCGCCAAAATATTGAAACTAATTACCGATCCAGTTAAAAATAAATTCTAATAAGGGGAAAATTATAATTTTCATTTAAATACAGGTGATCGAATTTTTATGAATCTTGTACTGTTCTTTAGTTATAGGCCGACAAAGTGAAAAAAACATGAGAGATTTCTAATCAAAATAAAACTTTCTATTTTGAAAACTGAAGGCCAAATGATACTTTTTATTTATATACAGGGTGATCGAATTTTTACTGCCCTACTGACTATTTGAAGTATCCATTTTTTGGTTTTTCGTTTTGTCTAACTGTACCAGCAGGGCCCGGCAATTGAAAATTTGTACAAATGTCCGTAAAATCGAATGGCGCAAACCGCGTCAAAAAATCTAGTACCGTTCATTAGTTATAGGCCGACAAAGTGAAAAAACATGAGAGATTTCTAATCAAAATAAAACTTTCTATTTTGAAAGCTAAAGGCCAAGGAATTTTTTAATTATTTTTCCCATAATTAGTGTGTTTGAATTAAGGGAAAATGATACTTTTTATTTAAATACAGCGTGATCGAATTTTTACTACCCTACTGACTATTTGAAGTATCCATTTTTTGGTTTATCGCTTTGTCTAACTGTACCAGCAGGGCACGGCAATGATACTTTTTATTTAAATACAGGGTGATCGAATGTTTGCTACGCTACTGACTATTTGAAGTATCCATTTTTTGGTTTTTCGCTTTGTCTAACTATACCAGCAGGGCCAGGCAATGGAAAATTCATAAATATATGTACAAATGTCCGTAGAATCGAATGGCGCAAACCGCGTCAAGAAATCTAGTACCGTTCATTATTTATAGGCCGACAAAGTGAAAAAAACATGAGAGATTTCTAATCAAAATAAAACTATCTATTTTGAAAACTAAAGGAAAAAGAATTTTTAAATTATTTTTGCCATAATTAGTGTGTCTGAATTAAGGGAAAATGATACTTTTTATTTAAATACAGGGTGATCGAATTTTTACTGCCCTACTGACTATTTGAATTATCCATTTTTTGGTTTTTCGCTTTGTCTAACTGTACCAGCAGGGTCCGGCAATTGAAAATTAGTACATATATGTACAAATGTCCGTAGAATCGAATGGCGCAAACCGCGTCAAGAAATCTAGTACCGTTCATTAGTTATAGGCCGACAAAGTGAAAAAAACATGAGAGATTTCTGATCAAAATAAAACTTTCTATTTTAAAACTAAAGGTCAAAGAATTTTTTAATTATTTTTCCCATAATTAATATGTCCGATTTATGGGAAAATAATACTTTTTATATAAATACAGGGTGATCGAATTTTTACTGCCCTACTGACTATTTGAAGTATCCATTTTTTGGTTTTTCGCTTTGTCTAACTGTACCAGCAGGGCCCGGCAATTGAAAATTTGTACAAATGTCCGTAGAATCGAATGGCGCAAACCGCGTCAAAAATCTAGTACCGTTCATTAGTTATAGGCCGACAAAGTGAAAAAAACATGAGAGATTTCTAATCAAAATAAAACTTTCTATTTTAAAAGCTAAAGGCCAAAGAATTTTTTAATTATTTTTCCTATAATTAGTATGTCCGAATTATGGGAAAATAATACTTTTTATATAAATACAGGGTGATCGAATTTTTACTGCGCTACTGACTATTTGAAGTATCCATTTTTTGGTTTTTCGCTTTGTCTAACTGTACCAGCAGGGCCCGGCAATTGAAAATTTGTACAAATGTCCGTAGAATCGAATGGCGCAAACCGCGTCAAAAAATCTAGTACCGTTCATTAGTTATAGGCCGACAAATTGAAAAAAACATGAGAGATTTCTAATCAAAATAAAACTTTCTATTTTGAAAGCTAAAGGCCAAAGAATTTTTTAATTATTTTTCCCATAATTAGTGTGTTTGAATTAAGGGAAATTGATACTTTTTATTTAAATACAGCGAGATCGAATTTTTACTACCCTACTGACTATTTGAAGTATCCTTTTTTTGGTATTTCGCTTTGTCTAACTGTACCAGCAGGGCCCGGCAATTGAAAATTCATATATATATATATATATATGTACAAATGTCCGCAGAATCGAATGGCGCAAACCGCGTCAAAAAATCTAGTACCGTTCATTAGTTATAGGCCGACAAAATGAAAAAAACATGAGAGATTTCTAATCAAAATAAAACTTATTGGGTGAGATTCAGTGGGTTGTATTAGCGTGTTTTAAGCAAAAATAGTCCTTTGTCAAAAATATTTTGGCAACTTTGTAATACCTGTCAGAAAAAAGTGAGAGACCAAAGGATCAAATAAAGAAAAAAATATTAATAACAGAAAAAAGGACAAATGTCAAAACTGATCAAAACGGGGGTTGAGATATTTTAAAATTCATTAACATTCAGGTATGAAATATTTGACACATAAAATTTGACATATTTCTAACCTAATTTTGTAATAATGAGTTTTCTTTTACACCTTCCATTTACAATAATACTTCTTCATTTGACTAAAGGATATCTGAATTACTTTTCCCTGTGGTAAAATTTCTAAATCACAATTGAATCTCATTGATATATGTGGAAAATATTACAATGTTGCCATATACTTAATACAAGATTTAATACAGACCTTAATACAACCCACTGAATTCCACCCATTATTTTTAAAACAAAAGGCCAAAGAATTTTTAATTTATTTTTCCCATAATTAGTATGTCCGAATTATGGGAAAATAATACTTTTTATATAAATACAGGGTGATCGAATTTTTACTGCCCTACTGACTATTTGAAGTATCCATTTTTTGGTTTTTCGCTTTGTCTAACTGTACCAGCAGGGCCCGGCAATTGAAAGTTTGTACAAATGTCCGTAGAATCGAATGGCGCAAACCGCGTCAAAAATCTAGTACCGTTCATTAGTTATAGACCGACAAAGTGAAAAAAACATGAGAGATTTCTGATCAAAATAAAACTTTCTATTTTAAAAGCTAAAGGCCAAAGAATTTTTAAATTATTTTTCCCATAATTAGTGTGTTTGAATTAAGGGAAAATGATACTTTTTATTTATATACAGGGTGATCGAATTTTTACTGTCCTACTGAATAATTGAAGTATCCATTGTTTGGTTTTTCGCTTTGTCTAACTGTACCAGCAGGGCCCGGCAATTGAAAATTCGTAGATATATGTACAAATGTCCGTAGAATCGAATGATGCAAACCGCGTTAAGAAATCTAGTACCGTTCATTAGTTATAGGCCGACAAAGTGAAAAAAACATGAGAAATTTCTAAACAAAATAAAACTTTCTATTTTTAAAACTAAAGGTCAAAGAATTTTTTAATTATTTTTCCCATAATTAGTATGTCCGAAATATGGGAAAATAATACTTTTATATAAATACAGGGTGATCGAATTTTTACTGCCCTACTGAATAATTGAAGTATCCATTTTTTGGTTTTTCGCTTTGTCTAACTGTACCAGCAGGGCCCGGCAATTGAAAATTTGTACAAATGTCCGTAGAATCGAATGGCGCAAACCGCGTCAAAAATCTAGTACCGTTCATTAGTTATAGGCCGACAAAGTGAAAAAAACATGAGAGATTTCTAATCAAAATAAAACTTTCTATTTTAAAAGCTAAAGGCCAAAGAATTTTTTAATTATTTTTCCTATAATTAGTATGTCCGAATTATGGGAAAATAATACTTTTTATATAAATACAGGGTGATCGAATTTTTACTGCGCTACTGACTATTTGAAGTATCCATTTTTTGGTTTTTCGCTTTGTCTAACTGTACCAGCAGGGCCCGGCAATTGAAAATTTGTACAAATGTCCGTAGAATCGAATGGCGCAAACCGCGTCAAAAAATCTAGTACCGTTCATTAGTTATAGGCCGACAAATTGAAAAAAACATGAGAGATTTCTAATCAAAATAAAACTTTCTATTTTGAAAGCTAAAGGCCAAAGAATTTTTTAATTATTTTTCCCATAATTAGTGTGTTTGAATTAAGGGAAATTGATACTTTTTATTTAAATACAGCGAGATCGAATTTTTACTACCCTACTGACTATTTGAAGTATCCTTTTTTTGGTATTTCGCTTTGTCTAACTGTACCAGCAGGGCCCGGCAATTGAAAATTCATATATATATATATATATGTACAAATGTCCGCAGAATCGAATGGCGCAAACCGCGTCAAAAAATCTAGTACCGTTCATTAGTTATAGGCCGACAAAATGAAAAAAACATGAGAGATTTCTAATCAAAATAAAACTTATTGGGTGAGATTCAGTGGGTTGTATTAGCGTGTTTTAAGCAAAAATAGTCCTTTGTCAAAAATATTTTGGCAACTTTGTAATACCTGTCAGAAAAAAGTGAGAGACCAAAGGATCAAATAAAGAAAAAAATATTAATAACAGAAAAAAGGACAAATGTCAAAACTGATCAAAACGGGGGTTGAGATATTTTAAAATTCATTAACATTCAGGTATGAAATATTTGACACATAAAATTTGACATATTTCTAACCTAATTTTGTAATAATGAGTTTTCTTTTACACCTTCCATTTACAATAATACTTCTTCATTTGACTAAAGGATATCTGAATTACTTTTCCCTGTGGTAAAATTTCTAAATCACAATTGAATCTCATTGATATATGTGGAAAATATTACAATGTTGCCATATACTTAATACAAGATTTAATACAGACCTTAATACAACCCACTGAATTCCACCCATTATTTTTAAAACAAAAGGCCAAAGAATTTTTAATTTATTTTTCCCATAATTAGTATGTCCGAATTATGGGAAAATAATACTTTTTATATAAATACAGGGTGATCGAATTTTTACTGCCCTACTGACTATTTGAAGTATCCATTTTTTGGTTTTTCGCTTTGTCTAACTGTACCAGCAGGGCCCGGCAATTGAAAGTTTGTACAAATGTCCGTAGAATCGAATGGCGCAAACCGCGTCAAAAATCTAGTACCGTTCATTAGTTATAGACCGACAAAGTGAAAAAAACATGAGAGATTTCTGATCAAAATAAAACTTTCTATTTTAAAAGCTAAAGGCCAAAGAATTTTTAAATTAT
Source organism: Ophonus ardosiacus (assembly GCA_943142095.1). Lineage (NCBI taxonomy): Eukaryota > Metazoa > Arthropoda > Insecta > Coleoptera > Carabidae > Ophonus > Ophonus ardosiacus. The sequence continues at coordinate 12,138,185 of OW964841.1, read as the reverse complement.
TTTTCCCATAATTAGTGTGTTTGAATTAAGGGAAAATGATACTTTTTATTTATATACAGGGTGATCGAATTTTTACTGTCCTACTGAATAATTGAAGTATCCATTGTTTGGTTTTTCGCTTTGTCTAACTGTACCAGCAGGGCCCGGCAATTGAAAATTCGTAGATATATGTACAAATGTCCGTAGAATCGAATGATGCAAACCGCGTTAAGAAATCTAGTACCGTTCATTAGTTATAGGCCGACAAAGTGAAAAAAACATGAGAAATTTCTAAACAAAACTTTCTATTTTTAAAACTAAAGGTCAAAGAATTTTTTAATTATTTTTCCCATAATTAGTATGTCCGAAATATGGGAAAATAATACTTTTATATAAATACAGGGTGATCGAATTTTTACTGCCCTACTGAATAATTGAAGTATCCATTTTTTGGTTTTTCGCTTTGTCTAACTGTACCAGCAGGGCCCGACAATTGAAAATTCGTACATATATGTACAAATGTCCGTAGAATCGAATGGCGCAAACCGCATCAAGAAATCTAGTACCGTTCATTAGTTATAGGCCGACAAAGTGAAAAAAACATGAGAGATTTCTAATCAAAATAAAACTTTCTATTTTTAAAACTAAAGGCCAAAGAAATTTTTAATTATTTTCCCCATAATTAGTATGTCCGAAATATGGGAAAATAATACTTTTTATATAAATACAGGGTGATCGAATTTTTACTGCCCTAATGACTATTTGAAGTATCCATTTTTTGGTTTTTCGCTTTGTCTAACTGTACCAGCAGGGCCCGGCAATTGAAAATTTGTACAAATATCCGTAGAATCGAATGGCGCAAACCGCGTCAAAAATCTAGTACCGTTCATTAGTTATAGACCGACAAAGTGAAAAAAACATGAGAGATTTCTGATCAAAATAAAACTTTCTATTTTAAAAGCTCAAGGCCAAAGAATTTTTAAATTATTTTTCCCATAATTAGTGTGTTTGAAATAAGGGAAAATGATACTTTTTATTTATATACAGGGTGATCGAATTTTTACTGCCCTACTGAATAATTGAAGTATCCATTTTTTGGTTTTTCGCTTTGTCTAACTGTACCAGCAGGGCCCGACAATTGAAAATTCGTACATATATGTACAAATGTCCGTAGAATCGAATGGCGCAAACCGCATCAAGAAATCTAGTACCGTTCATTAGTTATAGGCCGACAAAGTGAAAAAAACATGAGAGATTTCTAATCAAAATAAAACTTTCTATTTTTAAAACTAAAGGCCAAAGAAATTTTTAATTATTTTCCCCATAATTAGTATGTCCGAATTATGGGAAAATAATACTTTTTATTTAAATACAGGGTGATCGAATTTTTACTGCCCTACTGAATATTTGAAGTATCCATTTTTTGGTTTTTCGCTTTGTCTAACTGTACCAGCAGGGCCCGGCAATTGAAAATTTGTACAAATGTCCGTAGAATCGAATGGCGCAAACCGCGTCAAGAAATCTAGTACCGTTCATTAGTTATAGGCCGACAAAGTGAAAAAAACATGAGAGATTTCTAATCAAAATAAAACTTTCTATTTTGAAAACTAAAGGAAAAAGAATATTTTAATTATTTTTCCCATAATTAGTGTGTTTGAATTAAGGGAAAATGATACTTTTTATTTAAATACAGGGTGATCGAATTTTTACTGCCCTACTGACTATTTGAAGTATCCATTTTTAGGTTTTTCGCTTTGTCTAACTGTACCAGCAGGGCCCGGCAATTGAAAATTTATACATATATGTACAAAATGTCCGTAGAATCGAATGGCGCAAACCGCGTCAAAAAATCTAGTACCGTTCATTAGTTATAGGCCGACAAAATGAAAAAAAAACATGAGAGATTTCTAATCAAAATAAAACTTTCTATTTTGAAAGCTAAAGGCCAAAGAATTTTTTAATTATTTTTCCCATAATTAGTGTGTTTGAATTAAGGGAAAATGATACTTTTTATTTAAATACAGGGTGATCGAATTTTTACTGCCCTACTGAATAATTGAAGTATCCATTTTTTGGTTTTTCGCTTTGTCTAACTGTACCAGCAGATCCCGGCAATTGAAAATTCGTACATATATGTACAAATGTCCGTAGAATCGAATGGCGCAAACCGCATCAAGAAATCTAGTACCGTTCATTAGTTATAGGCCGACAAAGTGAAAAAAACATGAGAGATATCTAATCAAAATAAAACTTTCTATTTTTAAAACTAAAGGCCAAAGAAATTTTTAATTATTTTTCCCATAATTAGTATGTCCGAATTATGGAAAAAATAATACTTTTTATTTAAATACAGGTGATCGAATTTTTACTGCCCTACTGAATATTTGAAGTATCCATTTTATGGTTTTGCGCTTTGTCTAACTGTACCAGCAGATCCCGGCAATTGAAAATTTGTACAAATGTCCGTAGAATCGAATGGCACAAACCGCGTCAAAAAATCTAGTACCGTTCATTAGTTATAGGCCGACAAAGTGAAAAAAACATGAGAGATTTCTAATCAAAATAAAACTTTCTATTTTTAAAACTAAAGGAAAAAGAATTTTTTAATTATTTTCCCATAATTAGTGTGTTTCAATTAAGGGAAAATGATACTTTTTATTTAAATACAGGGTGATCGAATGTTTACCTCGCTACTGACTATTTGAAGTATCCATTTTTAGGTTTTTCGCTTTGTGTAACTGTACCAACAGGGCCCGGCAATTGAAAATTCGTACGTATATGTACAAATGTCCGCAGAATCGAATGGCGCAAACCGCGTCAAAAAATCTAGTACCGTTCATTAGTTATAGGCCGACAAAGTGAAAAAACATGAGAGATTTCTAATTAAAATAAAACTTTCTATTTTGAAAGCTAAAGGCCAAAGAATTTTTAAATTATTTTTCCCATAATTAGTGTGTTTGAAATAAGGGAAAATGATACTTTTTATTTATATACAGGGTGACCGAATTTTTACTGCCCTACTGAATAATTGAAGTATCCATTTTTTGGTTTTTCGCTTTGTCTAACTGTACCAGCAGGGCCCGACAATTGAAAATTCGTACATATATGTACAAATGTCCGTAGAATCGAATGGCGCAAACCGCATCAAGAAATCTAGTACCGTTCATTAGTTATAGGCCGACAAAGTGAAAAAAACATGAGAGATTTCTAATCAAAATAAAACTTTCTATTTTTAAAACTAAAGGCCAAAGAAATTTTTAATTATTTTGCCCATAATTAGTATGTCCGAATTATGGGAAAATAATACTTTTTATTTAAATACAGGGTGATCGAATTTTTACTGCCCTACTGAATATTTGAAGTATCCATTTTATGGTTTTGCGCTTTGTCTAACTGTACCAGCAGATCCCGGCAATTGAAAATTTGTACAAATGTCCGTAGAATCGAATGGCGCAAACCGCGTCAAAAAATCTAGTACCGTTCATTAGTTATAGGCCGACAAAGTGAAAATAACTTGAGAGATTTCTAATCGAAATAAAACTTTCTATTTTGAAAACTAAAGGAAAAAGAATTTTTTAATTATTTTCCCATAATTAGTGTGTTTGACTTAAGGGAAAATTATACTTTTTATTTAAATACAGGGTGATCGAATTTTTACTACGCTACTGACTATTTGAAGTACCCATTTTTAGGTTTTTCGCTTTGTCTAACTGTACCAGCAGGGCCCGGCAATTGAAAATTTATACATATAAGTACAAAATGTCCATAGAATCGAATGGCGCAAACCGCGTCAAAAAATCTAGTACCGTTCATTAGTTATAGGCCGACAAAATGAAAAAAAAACATGAGAGATTTCTAATCAAAATAAAACTTTCTATTTTGAAAGCTAAAGGCCAAAGAATTTTTTAATTATTTTTCCCATAATTAGTGTGTTTGAATTAAGGGAAAATGATACTTTTTATTTAAATACAGGCTGATCGAATTTTTACTGCCCTACTGAATATTTGAAGTATCCATTTTTAGGTTTTTCGCTTTGTCTAACTGTACCAGCAGGGCCCGGCAATTGAAAATTTATACATATATGTACAAAATGTCCGTAGAATCGAATGGCGCAAACCGCGTCAAAAAATCTAGTACCGTTCATTAGTTATAGGCCGACAAAATGAAAAAAAAACATGAGAGATTTCTAATCAAAATAAAACTTTCTATTTTGAAAGCTAAAGGCCAAAGAATTTTTTAATTATTTTTCCCATAATTAGAGTGTTTGAATTAAGGGAAAATGATACTTTTTATTTAAATAAAGGGTGATCGAATTTTTACTGCCCTACTGAATAATTGAAGTATCCATTTTTTGGTTTTTCGCTTTGTCTAACTGTACCAGCAGGGCCCGGCAATTGAAAATTCGTACATATATGTACAAATGTACGTAAAATAGAATGGCGCAAACCGCGTCAAAAAATCTAGTACCGTTCATTAGTTATAGGCCGACAAAATGAAAAAAAAACATGAGAGATTTCTAATCAAAATAAACCTTTCTATTTTGAAAGCTAAAGGCCAAAGAATTTTTTAATTATTTTTCCCATAATTAGTGTGTTTGAATTATGGGAAAATAATACTTTTTATTTAAATACAGGGTGATCGAATTTTTACTGCCCTACTGACTATTTGAAGTATCCATTTTTAGGTTTTTCGCTTTGTCTAACTGTACCAGCAGGGCCCGGCAATTGAAAATTTATACATATATGTACAAAATGTCCGTAGAATCGAATGGCGCAAACCGCGTCAAAAAATCTAGTACCGTTCATTAGTTATAGGCCGACAAAATGAAAAAAAAAAACATGAGAGATTTCTAATCAAAATAAAACTTTCTATTTTGAAAGCTAAAGGCCAAAGAATTTTTTAATTATTTTTCCCATAATTAGTGTGTTTGAATTAAGGGAAAATGATACTTTTTATTTAAATACAGGGTGATCGAATTTTTACTGCCCTACTGAATAATTGAAGTATCCATTTTTTGGTTTTTCGCTTTGTCTAACTGTACCAGCAGGGCCCGGCAATTGAAAATTCGTACATATATGTACAAATGTACGTAAAATCGAATGGCGCAAACCTCGTCAAGAAATCTAGTACCGTTCATTAGTTATAGGCCGACAAAGTGAAAAAAACATGAGAGATTTCTAATCAAAATAAAACTTTCTATTTTTAAAACTAAAAGCCGAAGAATTTTTTAATTATTATTCCCATAATTAGTGTGTTTCAATTAAGGGAAAATGATACTTTTTATTTAAATACAGGGTGATCGAATGTTAACTTCGCTACTGACTATTTGAAGTATCCATTTTTAGGTTTTTCGCTTTGTCTAACTGTACCAGCAGGGCCCGGCAATTGAAAATTCGTACATATATGTACAAATGTCCGTAGAATCGAATGGCGCAAACCGCGTCAAGAAATCTAGTACCGTTCATTAGTTATAGGCCGACAAAATGAAAAAAAAACATGAGAGATTTCTAATCAAAATAAAACTTTCTATTTTTAAAACTAAAAGCCGAAGAATTTTTTAATTATTTTTCCCATAATTAGTATGTCCGAATTATGGGAAAATAATACTTTTTATTTAAATACAGGTGATCGAATTTTTACTGCCCTACTGACTATTTGAATTATACATTTTTTGGTTTTTCGCTTTGTCTAACTGTACCAGCAGGGCCCGGCAATTGAAAATTTGTACAAATGTCCGTAGAATCGAATGGCGCAAACCGCGTCAAGAAATCTAGTACCGTTCATTAGTTATAGGCCGACAAAGTGAAAAAAACATGAGAGATTTCTAATCAAAATAAAACTTTCTATTTTGAAAACTAAAGGAAAAAGAATTTTTTAATTATTTTTCCCATAATTAGTGTGTTTGAATTAAGGGAAAATGATACTTTTTATTTAAATACAGGGTGATCGAATTTTTACTGCCCTACTGACTATTTGAAGTATCCATTTTTAGATTTTTCGCTTTGTCTAACTGTACCAGCAGGGCCCGGCAATTGAAAATTTATACATATAAGTACAAAATGTCCGTAGAATCGAATGGCGCAAACCGCGTCAAAAAATCTAGTACCGTTCATTAGTTATAGGCCGACAAAATGAAAAAAAAACATGAGAGATTTCTAATCAAAATAAAACTTTCTATTTTGAAAGCTAAAGGCCAAAGAATTTTTTAATTATTTTTCCCATAATTAGTGTGTTTGAATTAAGGGAAAATGATACTTTTTATTTAAATACAGGTGATCGAATTTTTACTGCCCTACTGAATAATTGAAGTATTCATTTTTTTGGTTTTTCGCTTTGTCTAACTGTACCAGCAGGGCCCGGCAATTGAAAATACGTACATATATGTACAAATGTCCGTAGAATCGAATGGCGCAAACCGCGTCAAGAAATCTAGTACCGTTCATTAGTTATAGGCCGACAAAGTGAAAAAAACATGAGAGATTTCTAATCAAAATAAAACTTTCTATTTTGAAAACTAAAGGAAAAAGAATTTTTTAATTATTTTTCCCATAATTAGTGTGTTTGAATTAAGGGAAAATGATACTTTTTATTTAAATACAGGGTGATCGAATTTTTACTGCCCTACTGACTATTTGAAGTATCCATTTTTAGGTTTTTCGCTTTGTCTAACTGTACCAGCAGGGCCCGGCAATTGAAAATTTATACATATATGTACAAAATGTCCGTAGAATCGAATGGCGCAAACCGCGTCAAAAAATCTAGTACCGTTCATTAGTTATAGGCCGACAAAATGAAAAAAAAACATGAGAGATTTCTAATCAAAATAAAACTTTCTATTTTGAAAGCTAAAGGCCAAAGAATTTTTTAATTATTTTTCCCATAATTAGTGTGTTTGAATTAAGGGAAAATGATACTTTTTATTTAAATACAGGGTGATCGAATTTTTACTGCCCTACTGAATAATTGAAGTATCCATTTTTTGGTTTTTCGCTTTGTCTAACTGTACCAGCAGATCCCGGCAATTGAAAATTTGTACAAATGTCCGTAGAATCGAATGGCGCAAACCGCGTCAAAAAATCTAGTACCGTTCATTAGTTATAGGCCGACAAATTGAAAAAAACATGAGAGATTACTAATCAAAATAAAACTTTCTATTTTTAAAACTAAAGGCCAAAGAATTTTTTAATTATTTTTCCCATAATTAGTGTGTTTCAATTAAGGGAAAATGATACTTTTTATTTAAATACAGGGTGATCGAATGTTTACTTCGCTACTGACTATTTGAAGTATCCATTTTTAGGTTTTTCGCTTTGTGTAACTGTACCAGCAGGGCCCGACAATTGAAAATTCGTACATATATGTACAAATGTCCGTAGAATCGAATGGCGCAAACCGCGTCAAGAAATCTAGTACAGTTCATTAGTTATAGGCCGACAAAGTGAAAAAAACATGAGAGATTTCTAATAAAAATAAAACTTTCTATTTTGTAAGCTAAAGGCCAAAGAATTTTTAAATTATTTTTCCCATAATTAGTGTGTTTGAAATAAGGGAAAATGATACTTTTTATTTATATACAGGTGATCGAATTTTTACTGCCCTACTGAATAATTGAAGTATCCATTATTTGGTTTTTCGCTTTGTCTAACTGTACCAGCAGGGCCCGACAATTGAAAATTCGTACATATATGTACAAATGTCCGCAGAATCGAATGGCGCAAACCGCATCAAGAAATCTAGTACCGTTCATTAGTTATAGGCCGACAAAGTGAAAAAAACATGAGAGATTTCTAATCAAAATAAAACTTTCTATTTTTAAAACTAAAGGCCAAAGAAATTTTTAATTATTTTGCCCATAATTAGTATGTCCGAATTATGGGAAAATAATACTTTTTATTTAAATACAGGGTGATCGAATTTTTACTGCCCTACTGAATATTTGAAGTATCCATTTTATGGTTTTGCGCTTTGTCTAACTGTACCAGCAGATCCCGGCAATTGAAAATTTGTACAAATGTCCGTAGAATCGAATGGCGCAAACCGCGTCAAAAAATCTAGTACCGTTCATTAGTTATAGGCCGACAAAGTGAAAAAAACATGAGAGATTTCTAATCAAAATAAAACTTTCTATTTTTAAAACTAAAGGAAAAAGAATTTTTTAATTATTTTCCCATAATTAGTGTGTTTCAATTAAGGGAAAATGATACTTTTTATTTACATACAGGGTGACCGAATGTTTACTTCGCTACTGACTATTTGAAGTATCCATTTTTAGGTTTTTCGCTTTGTGTAACTGTACCAGCAGGGCCCGGCAATTGAAAATTCGTACGTATATGTACAAATGTCCGCAGAATCGAATGGCGCAAACCGCGTCAAAAAATCTAGTACCGTTCATTAGTTATAGGCCGACAAAGTGAAAAAACATGAGAGATTTCTAATTAAAATAAAACTTTCTATTTTGAAAGCTAAAGGCCAAAGAATTTTTAAATTATTTTTCCCATAATTAGTGTGTTTGAAATAAGGGAAAATGATACTTTTTATTTATATACAGGGTGATCGAATTTTTACTGCCCTACTGAATAATTGAAGTATCCATTTTTTGGTTTTTCGCTTTGTCTAACTGTACCAGCAGGGCCCGACAATTGAAAATTCGTACATATATGTACAAATGTCCGTAGAATCGAATGGCGCAAACCGCATCAAGAAATCTAGTACCGTTCATTAGTTATAGGCCGACAAAGTGAAAAAAACATGAGAGATTTCTAATCAAAATAAAACTTTCTATTTTTAAAACTAAAGGCCAAAGAAATTTTTAATTATTTTGCCCATAATTAGTATGTCCGAATTATGGGAAAATAATACTTTTTATTTAAATACAGGGTGATCGAATTTTTACTGCCCTACTGAATATTTGAAGTATCCATTTTATGGTTTTGCGCTTTGTCTAACTGTACCAGCAGATCCCGGCAATTGAAAATTTGTACAAATGTCCGTAGAATCGAATGGCGCAAACCGCGTCAAAAAATCTAGTACCGTTCATTAGTTATAGGCCGACAAAGTGAAAATAACTTGAGAGATTTCTAATCGAAATAAAACTTTCTATTTTGAAAACTAAAGGAAAAAGAATTTTTTAATTATTTTCCCATAATTAGTGTGTTTGACTTAAGGGAAAATGATACTTTTTATTTAAATACAGGGTGATCGAATTTTTACTACGCTACTGACTATTTGAAGTACCCATTTTTAGGTTTTTCGCTTTGTCTAACTGTACCAGCAGGGCCCGGCAATTGAAAATTTATACATATAAGTACAAAATGTCCATAGAATCGAATGGCGCAAACCGCGTCAAAAAATCTAGTACCGTTCATTAGTTATAGGCCGACAAAATGAAAAAAAAACATGAGAGATTTCTAATCAAAATAAAACTTTCTATTTTGAAAGCTAAAGGCCAAAGAATTTTTTAATTATTTTTCCCATAATTAGTGTGTTTGAATTAAGGGAAAATGATACTTTTTATTTAAATACAGGCTGATCGAATTTTTACTGCCCTACTGAATAATTGAAGTATCCATTTTTTGGTTTTTCGCTTTGTCTAACTGTACCAGCAGGGCCCGGCAATTGAAAATACGTACATATATGTACAAATGTCCGTAGAATCGAATGGCGCAAACCGCGTCAAAAAATCTAGTACCGTTCATTAGTTATAGGCCGACAAATTGAAAAAAACATGAGAGATTTCTAATCAAAATGAAACTTTCTATTTTTAAAACTAAAGGCCAAAGAATTTTTTAATTATTTTTCCCATAATTAGTGTGTTTCAATTAAGGGAAAATGATACTTTTTATTTAAATACAGGGTGATCGAATGTTAACTTCGCTACTGACTATTTGAAGTATCCATTTTTAGGTTTTTCGCTTTGTCTAACTGTACCAGCAGGGCCCGGCAATTGAAAATTCGTACATATATGTACAAATGTACGTAAAATCGAATGGCGCAAACCGCGTCAAGAAATCTAGTACCGTTCATTAGTTATAGGCCGACAAAGTGAAAAAAACATGAGAGATTTCTAATCAAAATAAAACTTTCTATTTTTAAAACTAAAAGCCGAAGAATTTTTTAATTATTTTTCCCATAATTAGTATGTCCGAATTATGGGAAAATAATACTTTTTATTTAAATACAGGGTGATCGAATTTTTACTGCCCTACTGACTATTTGAAGTATATATTTTTTGGTTTTTCGCTTTGTCTAACTGTACCAGCAGGGCCCGGCAATTGTAAATTTGTACAAATGTCCGTAGAATCGAATGGCGCAAACCGCGTCAAGAAAACTAGTACCGTTCATTAGTTATAGGCCGACAAAATGAAAAAAAAACATGAGAGATTTCTAATCAAAATAAAACTTTCTATTTTGAAAGCTAAAGGCCAAAGAATTTTTTAATTATTTTTCCCATAATTAGTGTGTTTGAATTAAGGGAAATTGATACTTTTTATTTAAATACAGGCTGATCGAATTTTTACTGCCCTACTGAATAATTGAAGTATCCATTTTTTGGTTTTTCGCTTTGTCTAACTGTACCAGCAGGGCCCGGCAATTGAAAATACGTACATATATGTACAAATGTCCGTAGAATCGAATGGCGCAAACCGCGTCAAAAAATCTAGTACCGTTTATTAGTTATAGGCCGACAAATTGAAAAAAACATGAGAGATTTCTAATCAAAATGAAACTTTCTATTTTTAAAACTAAAGGCCAAAGAATTTTTTAATTATTTTTCCCATAATTAGTGTGTTTCAATTAAGGGAAAATGATACTTTTTATTTAAATACAGGGTGATCGAATGTTAACTTCGCTACTGACTATTTGAAGTATCCATTTTTAGGTTTTTCGCTTTGTCTAACTGTACCAGCAGGGCCCGGCAATTGAAAATTCGTACATATATGTACAAATGTCCGTAGAATCGAATGGCGCAAACCGCGTCAAAAAATCTAGTACCGTTCATTAGTTATAGGCCGACAAATTGAAAAAAACATGAGAGATTTCTAATCAAAATAAAACTTTCTATTTTTAAAACTAAAGGCCAAAGAATTTTTTAATTATTTTTCCCATAATTAGTGTGTTTCAGTTAAGGGAAAATGATACTTTTTATTTAAATACAGGGTGATCGAATGTTAACTTCGCTACTGACTATTTGAAGTATCCATTTTTAGGTTTTTCGCTTTGTCTAACTGTACCAGCAGGGCCCGGCAATTGAAAATTCGTACATATATGTACAAATGTACGTAAAATCGAATGGCGCAAACCGCGTCAAGAAATCTAGTACCGTTCATTAGTTATAGGCCGACAAAGTGAAAAAAACATGAGAGATTTCGAATCAAAATAAAACTTTCTATTTTTAAAACTAAAAGCCGAAGAATTTTTTAATTATTTTTCCCATAATTAGTATGTCCGAATTATGGGAAAATAATACTTTTTATTTAAATACAGGGTGATCGAATTTTTACTGCCCTACTGACTATTTGAAGTATATATTTTTTGGTTTTTCGCTTTGTCTAACTGTACCAGCAGGGCCCGGCAATTGTAAATTTGTACAAATGTCCGTAGAATCGAATGGCGCAAACCGCGTCAAGAAATCTAGTACCGTTCATTAGTTATAGGCCGACAAAATGAAAAAAAAACATGAGAGATTTCTAATCAAAATAAAACTTTCTATTTTGAAAGCTAAAGGCCAAAGAATTTTGTAATTATTTTTCCCATAATTAGTGTGTTTGAATTAAGGGAAAATGATACTTTTTATTTAAATACAGGCTGATCGAATTTTTACTGCCCTACTGAATAATTGAAGTATCCATTTTTTGGTTTTTCGCTTTGTCTAACTGTACCAGCAGGGCCCGGCAATTGAAAATACGTACATATATGTACAAATGTCCGTAGAATCGAATGGCGCAAACCGCGTCAAAAAATCTAGTACCGTTTATTAGTTATAGGCCGACAAATTGAAAAAAACATGAGAGATTTCTAATCAAAATGAAACTTTCTATTTTTAAAACTAAAGGCCAAAGAATTTTTTAATTATTTTTCCCATAATTAGTGTGTTTCAATTAAGGGAAAATGATACTTTTTATTTAAATACAGGGTGATCGAATGTTAACTTCGCTACTGACTATTTGAAGTATCCATTTTTAGGTTTTTCGCTTTGTCTAACTGTACCAGCAGGGCCCGGCAATTGAAAATTCGTACATATATGTACAAATGTCCGTAGAATCGAATGGCGCAAACCGCGTCAAAAAATCTAGTACCGTTCATTAGTTATAGGCCGACAAATTGAAAAAAACATGAGAGATTTCTAATCAAAATAAAACTTTCTATTTTTAAAACTAAAGGCCAAAGAATTTTTTAATTATTTTTCCCATAATTAGTGTGTTTCAGTTAAGGGAAAATGATACTTTTTATTTAAATACAGGGTGATCGAATGTTAACTTCGCTACTGACTATTTGAAGTATCCATTTTTAGGTTTTTCGCTTTGTCTAACTGTACCAGCAGGGCCCGGCAATTGAAAATTCGTACATATATGTACAAATGTACGTAAAATCGAATGGCGCAAACCGCGTCAAGAAATCTAGTACCGTTCATTAGTTATAGGCCGACAAAGTGAAAAAAACATGAGAGATTTCTAATCAAAATAAAACTTTCTATTTTGAAAGCTAAAGGCCAAAGAATTTTTTAATTATTTTTCCCATAATTAGTGTGTTTGAATTATGGGAAAATAATACTTTTTATTTAAATACAGGGTGATCGAATTTTTACTGCCCTACTGACTATTTGAAGTATCCATTTTTAGGTTTTTCGCTTTGTCTAACTGTACCAGCAGGGCCCGGCAATTGAAAATTTATACATATATGTACAAAATGTCCGTAGAATCGAATGGCGCAAACCGCGTCAAAAAATCTAGTACCGTTCATTAGTTATAGGCCGACAAAATGAAAAAAAAAACATGAGAGATTTCTAATCAAAATAAAACTTTCTATTTTGAAAGCTAAAGGCCAAAGAATTTTTTAATTATTTTTCCCATAATTAGTGTGTTTGAATTAAGGGAAAATGATACTTTTTATTTAAATACAGGGTGATCGCATTTTTACTGCCCTACTGAATAATTGAAGTATCCATTTTTTGGTTTTTCGCTTTGTCTAACTGTACCAGCAGGGCCCGGCAATTGAAAATTCGTACATATATGTACAAATGTACGTAAAATCGAATGGCGCAAACCGCGTCAAGAAATCTAGTACCGTTCATTAGTTATAGGCCGACAAAGTGAAAAAAACATGAGAGATTTCTAATCAAAATAAAACTTTCTATTTTTAAAACTAAAAGCCGAAGAATTTTTTAATTATTTTTCCCATAATTAGTGTGTTTCAATTAAGGGAAAATGATACTTTTTATTTAAATACAGGGTGATCGAATGTTAACTTCGCTACTGACTATTTGAAGTATCCATTTTTAGGTTTTTCGCTTTGTCTAACTGTACCAGCAGGGCCCGGCAATTGAAAATTCGTACATATATGTACAAATGTACGTAAAATCGAATGGCGCAAACCGGGTCAAGAAATCTAGTACCGTTCATTAGTTATAGGCCGACAAAATGAAAAAAACATGAGAGATTTCTTATCAAAATAAAACTTTCTATTTTTAAAACTGAAAGCCGAAGAATTTTTTAATTATTTTTCCCATAATTAGTGTGTTTGAATTAAGGGAAAATGATACTTTTTATTTAAATACAGGGTGATCGAATTTTTACTGCCCTACTGAATAATTGAAGTATCCATTTTCTTGGTTTTTCGCTTTGTCTAACTGTACCAGCAGGGCCCGGCAATTGAAAATACGTACATATATGTACAAATGTCCGTAGAATCGAATGGCGCAAACCGCGTCAAAAAATCTAGTACCGTTCATTAGTTACAGGCCGACAAATTGAAAAAAACATGAGAGATTACTAATCAAAATAAAACTTTCTATTTTTAAAACTAAAGGCCAAAGAATTTTTTAATTATTTTTCCCATAATTAGTGTGTTTCAATTAAGGGAAAATGATACTTTTTATTTAAATACAGGGTGATCGAATGTTTACTTCGCTACTGACTATTTTCGCTTTGTCTAACTGTACCAGCAGGGCCCGGCAATTGAAAATTCGTACATATATGTACAAATGTACGTAAAATCGAATGGCGCAAACCGCGTCAAGAAATATAGTACCGTTCATTAGTTATAGGCCGACAAAGTGAAAAAAACATGAGAGATTTCTAATCAAAATAAAACTTTCTATTTTTAAAACTAAAAGCCGAAGAATTTTTTAATTATTTTTCCCATAATTAGTGTGTTTCAATTAAGGGAAAATGATACTTTTTATTTAAATACAGGGTGATCGAATGTTAACTTCGCTACTGACTATTTGAAGTATCCATTTTTAGGTTTTTCGCTTTGTCTAACTGTACCAGCAGGGCCCGGCAATTGAAAATTCGTACATATATGTACAAATGTACGTAAAATCGAATGGCGCAAACCGGGTCAAGAAATCTAGTACCGTTCATTAGTTATAGGCCGACAAAATGAAAAAAACATGAGAGATTTCTTATCAAAATAAAACTTTCTATTTTTAAAACTGAAAGCCGAAGAATTTTTTAATTATTTTTCCCATAATTAGTGTGTTTGAATTAAGGGAAAATGATACTTTTTATTTAAATACAGGGTGATCGAATTTTTACTGCCCTACTGAATAATTGAAGTATCCATTTTCTTGGTTTTTCGCTTTGTCTAACTGTACCAGCAGGGCCCGGCAATTGAAAATACGTACATATATGTACAAATGTCCGTAGAATCGAATGGCGCAAACCGCGTCAAAAAATCTAGTACCGTTCATTAGTTACAGGCCGACAAATTGAAAAAAACATGAGAGATTACTAATCAAAATAAAACTTTCTATTTTTAAAACTAAAGGCCAAAGAATTTTTTAATTATTTTTCCCATAATTAGTGTGTTTCAATTAAGGGAAAATGATACTTTTTATTTAAATACAGGGTGATCGAATGTTTACTTCGCTACTGACTATTTGAAGTATCCATTTTTAGGTTTTTCGCTTTGTCTAACTGTACCAGCAGGGCCCGGCAATTGAAAATTCGTACATATATGTACAAATGTACGTAAAATCGAATGGCGCAAACCGCGTCAAGAAATCTAGTACCGTTCATTAGTTATAGGCCGACAAAGTGAAAAAAACATGAGAGATTTCTAATCAAAATAAAACTTTCTATTTTTAAAACTAAAAGCCGAAGAATTTTTTAATTATTTTTCCCATAATTAGTGTGTTTGAATTAAGGGAAAATGATACTTTTTATTTAAATACAGGGTGATCGAATTTTTACTGCCCTACTGACTATTTGAAGAATCCATTTTTAGGTTTTTCGCTTTGTCTAACTGTACCAGCAGGGCCCGGCAATTGAAAATTTATACATATATGTACAAAATGTCCGTAGAATCGAATGGCGCAAACCGCGTCAAAAAATCTAGTGCCGTTCATTAGTTATAAGCCGACAAAATGAAAAAAAAACATGAGAGATTTCTAATCAAAATAAAACTTTCTATTTTGAAAGCTAAAGGCCAAAGAATTTTTTAATTATTTTTCCCATAATTAGTGTGTTTCAATTAAGGGAAAATGATACTTTTTATTTAAATACAGGGTGATCGAATGTTTACTTCGCTACTGACTATTTGAAGTATCCATTTTTAGGTTTTTCGCTTTGTCTAACTGTACCAGCAGGGCCCGGCAATTGAAAATTCGTACATATATGTATGTACAAATGTACGTAAAATCGAATGGCGCAAACCGCGTCAAGAAATCTAGTACCGTTCATTAGTTATAGGCCACCAAAGTGAAAAAACATGAGAGATTTCTAATCAAAATAAAACTTTCTATTTTGAAAGCTAAAGGCCAAAGAATTTTTAAATTATTTTTCCCATAATTAGTGTGTTTGAAATAAGGGAAAATGATACTTTTTATTTATATACAGGTGATCGAATTTTTACTGCCCTACTGAATAATTTAAGTATCCATTTTTTGGTTTTTCGCTTTGTCTAACTGTACCAGCAGGGCCCGACAATTGAAAATTCGTACATATATGTACAAATGTCCGTAGAATCGAATGCCGCAAACCGCATCAAGAAATCTAGTACCGTTCATTAGTTATAGGCCGACAAAGTGAAAAAAACATAAGAGATTTCTAATCAAAATAAAACTTTCTATTTTTAAAACTAAAGGCCAAAGAAATTTTTAATTATTTTGCCCATAATTAGTATGTCCGAATTATGGGAAAATAATACTTTTTATTTAAATACAGGTGATCGAATTTTTACTGCCCTACTGAATATTTGAAGTATCCATTTTATGGTTTTGCGCTTTGTCTAACTGTACCAGCAGATCCCGGCAATTGAAAATTTGTACAAATGTCCGTAGAATCGAATGGCGCAAACCGCGTCAAAAAATCTAGTACCGTTCATTAGTTATAGGCCGACAAAGTGAAAAAAACATGAGAGATTTCTAATCAAAATAAAACTTTCTATTTTTAAAACTAAAGGCCAAAGAAATTTTTAATTATTTTGCCCATAATTAGTATGTCCGAATTATGGGAAAATAATACTTTTTATTTAAATACAGGGTGATCGAATTTTTACTGCCCTACTGAATATTTGAAGTATCCATTTTATGGTTTTTCGCTTTGTCTAACTGTACCAGCAGGGCCCGGCAATTGAAAATTTGTACAAATGTCCGTAGAATCGAATGGCGCAAACCGCGTCAAAAAATCTAGTACCGTTCATTAGTTATAGGCCGACAAAGTGAAAATAACTTGAGAGATTTCTAATCGAAATAAAACTTTCTATTTTGAAAACTAAAGGAAAAAGAATTTTTTAATTATTTTCCCATAATTAGTGTGTTTGACTTAAGGGAAAATGATACTTTTTATTTAAATACAGGGTGATCGAATTTTTACTACGCTACTGACTATTTGAAGTACCCATTTTTAGGTTTTTCGCTTTGTCTAACTGTACCAGCAGGGCCCGGCAATTGAAAATTTATACATATAAGTACAAAATGTCCATAGAATCGAATGGCGCAAACCGCGTCAAAAAATCTAGTACCGTTCATTAGTTATAGGCCGACAAAATGAAAAAAAAACATGAGAGATTTCTAATCAAAATAAAACTTTCTATTTTGAAAGCTAAAGGCCAAAGAATTTTTTAATTATTTTTCCCATAATTAGTGTGTTTGAATTAAGGGAAAATGATACTTTTTATTTAAATACAGGCTGATCGAATTTTTACTGCCCTACTGAATAATTGAAGTATCCATTTTTTGGTTTTTCGCTTTGTCTAACTGTACCAGCAGGGCCCGGCAATTGAAAATACGTACATATATGTACAAATGTCCGTAGAATCGAATGGCGCAAACCGCGTCAAAAAATCTAGTACCGTTCATTAGTTATAGGCCGACAAATTGAAAAAAACATGAGAGATTTCTAATCAAAATGAAACTTTCTATTTTTAAAACTAAAGGCCAAAGAATTTTTTAATTATTTTTCCCATAATTAGTGTGTTTCAATTAAGGGAAAATGATACTTTTTATTTAAATACAGGGTGATCGAATGTTAACTTCGCTACTGACTATTTGAAGTATCCATTTTTAGGTTTTTCGCTTTGTCTAACTGTACCAGCAGGGCCCGGCAATTGAAAATTCGTACATATATGTACAAATGTACGTAAAATCGAATGGCGCAAACCGCGTCAAGAAATCTAGTACCGTTCATTAGTTATAGGCCGACAAAGTGAAAAAAACATGAGAGATTTCTAATCAAAATAAAACTTTCTATTTTTAAAACTAAAAGCCGAAGAATTTTTTAATTATTTTTCCCATAATTAGTATGTCCGAATTATGGGAAAATAATACTTTTTATTTAAATACAGGGTGATCGAATTTTTACTGCCCTACTGACTATTTGAAGTATATATTTTTTGGTTTTTCGCTTTGTCTAACTGTACCAGCAGGGCCCGGCAATTGTAAATTTGTACAAATGTCCGTAGAATCGAATGGCGCAAACCGCGTCAAGAAAACTAGTACCGTTCATTAGTTATAGGCCGACAAAATGAAAAAAAAACATGAGAGATTTCTAATCAAAATAAAACTTTCTATTTTGAAAGCTAAAGGCCAAAGAATTTTTTAATTATTTTTCCCATAATTAGTGTGTTTGAATTAAGGGAAATTGATACTTTTTATTTAAATACAGGCTGATCGAATTTTTACTGCCCTACTGAATAATTGAAGTATCCATTTTTTGGTTTTTCGCTTTGTCTAACTGTACCAGCAGGGCCCGGCAATTGAAAATACGTACATATATGTACAAATGTCCGTAGAATCGAATGGCGCAAACCGCGTCAAAAAATCTAGTACCGTTTATTAGTTATAGGCCGACAAATTGAAAAAAACATGAGAGATTTCTAATCAAAATGAAACTTTCTATTTTTAAAACTAAAGGCCAAAGAATTTTTTAATTATTTTTCCCATAATTAGTGTGTTTCAATTAAGGGAAAATGATACTTTTTATTTAAATACAGGGTGATCGAATGTTAACTTCGCTACTGACTATTTGAAGTATCCATTTTTAGGTTTTTCGCTTTGTCTAACTGTACCAGCAGGGCCCGGCAATTGAAAATTCGTACATATATGTACAAATGTCCGTAGAATCGAATGGCGCAAACCGCGTCAAAAAATCTAGTACCGTTCATTAGTTATAGGCCGACAAATTGAAAAAAACATGAGAGATTTCTAATCAAAATAAAACTTTCTATTTTTAAAACTAAAGGCCAAAGAATTTTTTAATTATTTTTCCCATAATTAGTGTGTTTCAGTTAAGGGAAAATGATACTTTTTATTTAAATACAGGGTGATCGAATGTTAACTTCGCTACTGACTATTTGAAGTATCCATTTTTAGGTTTTTCGCTTTGTCTAACTGTACCAGCAGGGCCCGGCAATTGAAAATTCGTACATATATGTACAAATGTACGTAAAATCGAATGGCGCAAACCGCGTCAAGAAATCTAGTACCGTTCATTAGTTATAGGCCGACAAAGTGAAAAAAACATGAGAGATTTCGAATCAAAATAAAACTTTCTATTTTTAAAACTAAAAGCCGAAGAATTTTTTAATTATTTTTCCCATAATTAGTATGTCCGAATTATGGGAAAATAATACTTTTTATTTAAATACAGGGTGATCGAATTTTTACTGCCCTACTGACTATTTGAAGTATATATTTTTTGGTTTTTCGCTTTGTCTAACTGTACCAGCAGGGCCCGGCAATTGTAAATTTGTACAAATGTCCGTAGAATCGAATGGCGCAAACCGCGTCAAGAAATCTAGTACCGTTCATTAGTTATAGGCCGACAAAATGAAAAAAAAACATGAGAGATTTCTAATCAAAATAAAACTTTCTATTTTGAAAGCTAAAGGCCAAAGAATTTTGTAATTATTTTTCCCATAATTAGTGTGTTTGAATTAAGGGAAAATGATACTTTTTATTTAAATACAGGCTGATCGAATTTTTACTGCCCTACTGAATAATTGAAGTATCCATTTTTTGGTTTTTCGCTTTGTCTAACTGTACCAGCAGGGCCCGGCAATTGAAAATACGTACATATATGTACAAATGTCCGTAGAATCGAATGGCGCAAACCGCGTCAAAAAATCTAGTACCGTTTATTAGTTATAGGCCGACAAATTGAAAAAAACATGAGAGATTTCTAATCAAAATGAAACTTTCTATTTTTAAAACTAAAGGCCAAAGAATTTTTTAATTATTTTTCCCATAATTAGTGTGTTTCAATTAAGGGAAAATGATACTTTTTATTTAAATACAGGGTGATCGAATGTTAACTTCGCTACTGACTATTTGAAGTATCCATTTTTAGGTTTTTCGCTTTGTCTAACTGTACCAGCAGGGCCCGGCAATTGAAAATTCGTACATATATGTACAAATGTCCGTAGAATCGAATGGCGCAAACCGCGTCAAAAAATCTAGTACCGTTCATTAGTTATAGGCCGACAAATTGAAAAAAACATGAGAGATTTCTAATCAAAATAAAACTTTCTATTTTTAAAACTAAAGGCCAAAGAATTTTTTAATTATTTTTCCCATAATTAGTGTGTTTCAGTTAAGGGAAAATGATACTTTTTATTTAAATACAGGGTGATCGAATGTTAACTTCGCTACTGACTATTTGAAGTATCCATTTTTAGGTTTTTCGCTTTGTCTAACTGTACCAGCAGGGCCCGGCAATTGAAAATTCGTACATATATGTACAAATGTACGTAAAATCGAATGGCGCAAACCGCGTCAAGAAATCTAGTACCGTTCATTAGTTATAGGCCGACAAAGTGAAAAAAACATGAGAGATTTCGAATCAAAATAAAACTTTCTATTTTTAAAACTAAAAGCCGAAGAATTTTTTAATTATTTTTCCCATAATTAGTATGTCCGAATTATGGGAAAATAATACTTTTTATTTAAATACAGGGTGATCGAATTTTTACTGCCCTACTGACTATTTGAAGTATATATTTTTTGGTTTTTCGCTTTGTCTAACTGTACCAGCAGGGCCCGGCAATTGTAAATTTGTACAAATGTCCGTAGAATCGAATGGCGCAAACCGCGTCAAGAAATCTAGTACCGTTCATTAGTTATAGGCCGACAAAATGAAAAAAAAACATGAGAGATTTCTAATCAAAATAAAACTTTCTATTTTGAAAGCTAAAGGCCAAAGAATTTTGTAATTATTTTTCCCATAATTAGTGTGTTTGAATTAAGGGAAAATGATACTTTTTATTTAAATACAGGCTGATCGAATTTTTACTGCCCTACTGAATAATTGAAGTATCCATTTTTTGGTTTTTCGCTTTGTCTAACTGTACCAGCAGGGCCCGGCAATTGAAAATACGTACATATATGTACAAATGTCCGTAGAATCGAATGGCGCAAACCGCGTCAAAAAATCTAGTACCGTTTATTAGTTATAGGCCGACAAATTGAAAAAAACATGAGAGATTTCTAATCAAAATGAAACTTTCTATTTTTAAAACTAAAGGCCAAAGAATTTTTTAATTATTTTTCCCATAATTAGTGTGTTTCAATTAAGGGAAAATGATACTTTTTATTTAAATACAGGGTGATCGAATGTTAACTTCGCTACTGACTATTTGAAGTATCCATTTTTAGGTTTTTCGCTTTGTCTAACTGTACCAGCAGGGCCCGGCAATTGAAAATTCGTACATATATGTACAAATGTCCGTAGAATCGAATGGCGCAAACCGCGTCAAAAAATCTAGTACCGTTCATTAGTTATAGGCCGACAAATTGAAAAAAACATGAGAGATTTCTAATCAAAATAAAACTTTCTATTTTTAAAACTAAAGGCCAAAGAATTTTTTAATTATTTTTCCCATAATTAGTGTGTTTCAGTTAAGGGAAAATGATACTTTTTATTTAAATACAGGGTGATCGAATGTTAACTTCGCTACTGACTATTTGAAGTATCCATTTTTAGGTTTTTCGCTTTGTCTAACTGTACCAGCAGGGCCCGGCAATTGAAAATTCGTACATATATGTACAAATGTACGTAAAATCGAATGGCGCAAACCGCGTCAAGAAATCTAGTACCGTTCATTAGTTATAGGCCGACAAAGTGAAAAAAACATGAGAGATTTCTAATCAAAATAAAACTTTCTATTTTGAAAGCTAAAGGCCAAAGAATTTTTTAATTATTTTTCCCATAATTAGTGTGTTTGAATTATGGGAAAATAATACTTTTTATTTAAATACAGGGTGATCGAATTTTTACTGCCCTACTGACTATTTGAAGTATCCATTTTTAGGTTTTTCGCTTTGTCTAACTGTACCAGCAGGGCCCGGCAATTGAAAATTTATACATATATGTACAAAATGTCCGTAGAATCGAATGGCGCAAACCGCGTCAAAAAATCTAGTACCGTTCATTAGTTATAGGCCGACAAAATGAAAAAAAAAACATGAGAGATTTCTAATCAAAATAAAACTTTCTATTTTGAAAGCTAAAGGCCAAAGAATTTTTTAATTATTTTTCCCATAATTAGTGTGTTTGAATTAAGGGAAAATGATACTTTTTATTTAAATACAGGGTGATCGCATTTTTACTGCCCTACTGAATAATTGAAGTATCCATTTTTTGGTTTTTTCGCTTTGTCTAACTGTACCAGCAGGGCCCGGCAATTGAAAATTCGTACATATATGTACAAATGTACGTAAAATCGAATGGCGCAAACCGCGTCAAGAAATCTAGTACCGTTCATTAGTTATAGGCCGACAAAGTGAAAAAAACATGAGAGATTTCTAATCAAAATAAAACTTTCTATTTTTAAAACTAAAAGCCGAAGAATTTTTTAATTATTTTTCCCATAATTAGTGTGTTTGAATTAAGGGAAAATGATACTTTTTATTTAAATACAGGGTGATCGAATTTTTACTGCCCTACTGAATAATTGAAGTATCCATTTTCTTGGTTTTTCGCTTTGTCTAACTGTACCAGCAGGGCCCGGCAATTGAAAATACGTACATATATGTACAAATGTCCGTAGAATCGAATGGCGCAAACCGCGTCAAAAAATCTAGTACCGTTCATTAGTTACAGGCCGACAAATTGAAAAAAACATGAGAGATTACTAATCAAAATAAAACTTTCTATTTTTAAAACTAAAGGCCAAAGAATTTTTTAATTATTTTTCCCATAATTAGTGTGTTTCAATTAAGGGAAAATGATACTTTTTATTTAAATACAGGGTGATCGAATGTTTACTTCGCTACTGACTATTTTCGCTTTGTCTAACTGTACCAGCAGGGCCCGGCAATTGAAAATTCGTACATATATGTACAAATGTACGTAAAATCGAATGGCGCAAACCGCGTCAAGAAATATAGTACCGTTCATTAGTTATAGGCCGACAAAGTGAAAAAAACATGAGAGATTTCTAATCAAAATAAAACTTTCTATTTTTAAAACTAAAAGCCGAAGAATTTTTTAATTATTTTTCCCATAATTAGTGTGTTTCAATTAAGGGAAAATGATACTTTTTATTTAAATACAGGGTGATCGAATGTTAACTTCGCTACTGACTATTTGAAGTATCCATTTTTAGGTTTTTCGCTTTGTCTAACTGTACCAGCAGGGCCCGGCAATTGAAAATTCGTACATATATGTACAAATGTACGTAAAATCGAATGGCGCAAACCGGGTCAAGAAATCTAGTACCGTTCATTAGTTATAGGCCGACAAAATGAAAAAAACATGAGAGATTTCTTATCAAAATAAAACTTTCTATTTTTAAAACTGAAAGCCGAAGAATTTTTTAATTATTTTTCCCATAATTAGTGTGTTTGAATTAAGGGAAAATGATACTTTTTATTTAAATACAGGGTGATCGAATTTTTACTGCCCTACTGAATAATTGAAGTATCCATTTTCTTGGTTTTTCGCTTTGTCTAACTGTACCAGCAGGGCCCGGCAATTGAAAATACGTACATATATGTACAAATGTCCGTAGAATCGAATGGCGCAAACCGCGTCAAAAAATCTAGTACCGTTCATTAGTTACAGGCCGACAAATTGAAAAAAACATGAGAGATTACTAATCAAAATAAAACTTTCTATTTTTAAAACTAAAGGCCAAAGAATTTTTTAATTATTTTTCCCATAATTAGTGTGTTTCAATTAAGGGAAAATGATACTTTTTATTTAAATACAGGGTGATCGAATGTTTACTTCGCTACTGACTATTTGAAGTATCCATTTTTAGGTTTTTCGCTTTGTCTAACTGTACCAGCAGGGCCCGGCAATTGAAAATTCGTACATATATGTACAAATGTACGTAAAATCGAATGGCGCAAACCGCGTCAAGAAATCTAGTACCGTTCATTAGTTGTAGGCCGACAAAGTGAAAAAAACATGAGAGATTTCTAATCAAAATAAAACTTTCTATTTTTAAAACTAAAAGCCGAAGAATTTTTTAATTATTTTTCCCATAATTAGTGTGTTTGAATTAAGGGAAAATGATACTTTTTATTTAAATACAGGGTGATCGAATTTTTTACTGCCCTACTGACTATTTGAAGAATCCATTTTTAGGTTTTTCGCTTTGTCTAACTGTACCAGCAGGGCCCGGCAATTGAAAATTTATACATATATGTACAAAATGTCCGTAGAATCGAATGGCGCAAACCGCGTCAAAAAATCTAGTGCCGTTCATTAGTTATAAGCCGACAAAATGAAAAAAAAACATGAGAGATTTCTAATCAAAATAAAACTTTCTATTTTGAAAGCTAAAGGCCAAAGAATTTTTTAATTATTTTTCCCATAATTAGTGTGTTTCAATTAAGGGAAAATGATACTTTTTATTTAAATACAGGGTGATCGAATGTTTACTTCGCTACTGACTATTTGAAGTATCCATTTTTAGGTTTTTCGCTTTGTCTAACTGTACCAGCAGGGCCCGGCAATTGAAAATTCGTACATATATGTATGTACAAATGTACGTAAAATCGAATGGCGCAAACCGCGTCAAGAAATCTAGTACCGTTCATTAGTTATAGGCCACCAAAGTGAAAAAACATGAGAGATTTCTAATCAAAATAAAACTTTCTATTTTGAAAGCTAAAGGCCAAAGAATTTTTAAATTATTTTTCCCATAATTAGTGTGTTTGAAATAAGGGAAAATGATACTTTTTATTTATATACAGGTGATCGAATTTTTACTGCCCTACTGAATAATTTAAGTATCCATTTTTTGGTTTTTCGCTTTGTCTAACTGTACCAGCAGGGCCCGACAATTGAAAATTCGTACATATATGTACAAATGTCCGTAGAATCGAATGCCGCAAACCGCATCAAGAAATCTAGTACCGTTCATTAGTTATAGGCCGACAAAGTGAAAAAAACATAAGAGATTTCTAATCAAAATAAAACTTTCTATTTTTAAAACTAAAGGCCAAAGAAATTTTTAATTATTTTGCCCATAATTAGTATGTCCGAATTATGGGAAAATAATACTTTTTATTTAAATACAGGTGATCGAATTTTTACTGCCCTACTGAATATTTGAAGTATCCATTTTATGGTTTTGCGCTTTGTCTAACTGTACCAGCAGATCCCGGCAATTGAAAATTTGTACAAATGTCCGTAGAATCGAATGGCGCAAACCGCGTCAAAAAATCTAGTACCGTTCATTAGTTATAGGCCGACAAAGTGAAAAAAACATGAGAGATTTCTAATCAAAATAAAACTTTCTATTTTTAAAACTAAAGGCCAAAGAAATTTTTAATTATTTTGCCCATAATTAGTATGTCCGAATTATGGGAAAATAATACTTTTTATTTAAATACAGGGTGATCGAATGTTAACTTCGCTACTGACTATTTGA
This sequence comes from Ophonus ardosiacus, assembly GCA_943142095.1. NCBI lineage: Eukaryota > Metazoa > Arthropoda > Insecta > Coleoptera > Carabidae > Ophonus > Ophonus ardosiacus. The sequence goes on along the minus strand of OW964841.1, from coordinate 12,112,664 downwards.
AGTATCCATTTTTAGGTTTTTCGCTTTGTCTAACTGTACCAGCAGGGCCCGGCAATTGAAAATTCGTACATATATGTACAAATGTACGTAAAATCGAATGGCGCAAACCGGGTCAAGAAATCTAGTACCGTTCATTAGTTATAGGCCGACAAAATGAAAAAAACATGAGAGATTTCTTATCAAAATAAAACTTTCTATTTTTAAAACTGAAAGCCGAAGAATTTTTTAATTATTTTTCCCATAATTAGTGTGTTTGAATTAAGGGAAAATGATACTTTTTATTTAAATACAGGGTGATCGAATTTTTACTGCCCTACTGAATAATTGAAGTATCCATTTTCTTGGTTTTTCGCTTTGTCTAACTGTACCAGCAGGGCCCGGCAATTGAAAATACGTACATATATGTACAAATGTCCGTAGAATCGAATGGCGCAAACCGCGTCAAAAAATCTAGTACCGTTCATTAGTTACAGGCCGACAAATTGAAAAAAACATGAGAGATTACTAATCAAAATAAAACTTTCTATTTTTAAAACTAAAGGCCAAAGAATTTTTTAATTATTTTTCCCATAATTAGTGTGTTTCAATTAAGGGAAAATGATACTTTTTATTTAAATACAGGGTGATCGAATGTTTACTTCGCTACTGACTATTTTCGCTTTGTCTAACTGTACCAGCAGGGCCCGGCAATTGAAAATTCGTACATATATGTACAAATGTACGTAAAATCGAATGGCGCAAACCGCGTCAAGAAATATAGTACCGTTCATTAGTTATAGGCCGACAAAGTGAAAAAAACATGAGAGATTTCTAATCAAAATAAAACTTTCTATTTTTAAAACTAAAAGCCGAAGAATTTTTTAATTATTTTTCCCATAATTAGTGTGTTTCAATTAAGGGAAAATGATACTTTTTATTTAAATACAGGGTGATCGAATGTTAACTTCGCTACTGACTATTTGAAGTATCCATTTTTAGGTTTTTCGCTTTGTCTAACTGTACCAGCAGGGCCCGGCAATTGAAAATTCGTACATATATGTACAAATGTACGTAAAATCGAATGGCGCAAACCGGGTCAAGAAATCTAGTACCGTTCATTAGTTATAGGCCGACAAAATGAAAAAAACATGAGAGATTTCTTATCAAAATAAAACTTTCTATTTTTAAAACTGAAAGCCGAAGAATTTTTTAATTATTTTTCCCATAATTAGTGTGTTTGAATTAAGGGAAAATGATACTTTTTATTTAAATACAGGGTGATCGAATTTTTACTGCCCTACTGAATAATTGAAGTATCCATTTTCTTGGTTTTTCGCTTTGTCTAACTGTACCAGCAGGGCCCGGCAATTGAAAATACGTACATATATGTACAAATGTCCGTAGAATCGAATGGCGCAAACCGCGTCAAAAAATCTAGTACCGTTCATTAGTTACAGGCCGACAAATTGAAAAAAACATGAGAGATTACTAATCAAAATAAAACTTTCTATTTTTAAAACTAAAGGCCAAAGAATTTTTTAATTATTTTTCCCATAATTAGTGTGTTTCAATTAAGGGAAAATGATACTTTTTATTTAAATACAGGGTGATCGAATGTTTACTTCGCTACTGACTATTTGAAGTATCCATTTTTAGGTTTTTCGCTTTGTCTAACTGTACCAGCAGGGCCCGGCAATTGAAAATTCGTACATATATGTACAAATGTACGTAAAATCGAATGGCGCAAACCGCGTCAAGAAATCTAGTACCGTTCATTAGTTATAGGCCGACAAAGTGAAAAAAACATGAGAGATTTCTAATCAAAATAAAACTTTCTATTTTTAAAACTAAAAGCCGAAGAATTTTTTAATTATTTTTCCCATAATTAGTGTGTTTGAATTAAGGGAAAATGATACTTTTTATTTAAATACAGGGTGATCGAATTTTTACTGCCCTACTGACTATTTGAAGAATCCATTTTTAGGTTTTTCGCTTTGTCTAACTGTACCAGCAGGGCCCGGCAATTGAAAATTTATACATATATGTACAAAATGTCCGTAGAATCGAATGGCGCAAACCGCGTCAAAAAATCTAGTGCCGTTCATTAGTTATAAGCCGACAAAATGAAAAAAAAACATGAGAGATTTCTAATCAAAATAAAACTTTCTATTTTGAAAGCTAAAGGCCAAAGAATTTTTTAATTATTTTTCCCATAATTAGTGTGTTTCAATTAAGGGAAAATGATACTTTTTATTTAAATACAGGGTGATCGAATGTTTACTTCGCTACTGACTATTTGAAGTATCCATTTTTAGGTTTTTCGCTTTGTCTAACTGTACCAGCAGGGCCCGGCAATTGAAAATTCGTACATATATGTATGTACAAATGTACGTAAAATCGAATGGCGCAAACCGCGTCAAGAAATCTAGTACCGTTCATTAGTTATAGGCCACCAAAGTGAAAAAACATGAGAGATTTCTAATCAAAATAAAACTTTCTATTTTGAAAGCTAAAGGCCAAAGAATTTTTAAATTATTTTTCCCATAATTAGTGTGTTTGAAATAAGGGAAAATGATACTTTTTATTTATATACAGGTGATCGAATTTTTACTGCCCTACTGAATAATTTAAGTATCCATTTTTTGGTTTTTCGCTTTGTCTAACTGTACCAGCAGGGCCCGACAATTGAAAATTCGTACATATATGTACAAATGTCCGTAGAATCGAATGCCGCAAACCGCATCAAGAAATCTAGTACCGTTCATTAGTTATAGGCCGACAAAGTGAAAAAAACATAAGAGATTTCTAATCAAAATAAAACTTTCTATTTTTAAAACTAAAGGCCAAAGAAATTTTTAATTATTTTGCCCATAATTAGTATGTCCGAATTATGGGAAAATAATACTTTTTATTTAAATACAGGTGATCGAATTTTTACTGCCCTACTGAATATTTGAAGTATCCATTTTATGGTTTTGCGCTTTGTCTAACTGTACCAGCAGATCCCGGCAATTGAAAATTTGTACAAATGTCCGTAGAATCGAATGGCGCAAACCGCGTCAAAAAATCTAGTACCGTTCATTAGTTATAGGCCGACAAAGTGAAAAAAACATGAGAGATTTCTAATCAAAATAAAACTTTCTATTTTTAAAACTAAAGGCCAAAGAAATTTTTAATTATTTTGCCCATAATTAGTATGTCCGAATTATGGGAAAATAATACTTTTTATTTAAATACAGGGTGATCGAATTTTTACTGCCCTACTGAATATTTGAAGTATCCATTTTATGGTTTTTCGCTTTGTCTAACTGTACCAGCAGGGCCCGGCAATTGAAAATTCGTACATATATGTACAAATGTACGTAAAATCGAATGGCGCAAACCGCGTCAAGAAATATAGTACCGTTCATTAGTTATAGGCCGACAAAATGAAAAAAACATGAGAGATTTCTAATCAAAATAAAACTTTCTATTTTTAAAACTAAAAGCCGAAGAATTTTTTAATTATTTTTCCCATAATTAGTGTGTTTGAATTAAGGGAAAATGATACTTTTTATTTAAATACAGGGTGATCGAATTTTTACTGCCCTACTGACTATTTGAAGAATCCATTTTTAGGTTTTTCGCTTTGTCTAACTGTACCAGCAGGGCCCGGCAATTGAAAATTTATACATATATGTACAAAATGTCCGTAGAATCGAATGGCGCAAACCGCGTCAAAAAATCTAGTACCGTTCATTAGTTATAAGCCGACAAAATGAAAAAAAAACATGAGAGATTTCTAATCAAAATAAAACTTTCTATTTTGAAAGCTAAAGGCCAAAGAATTTTTTAATTATTTTTCCCATAATTAGTGTGTTTCAATTAAGGGAAAATGATACTTTTTATTTAAATACAGGGTGATCGAATGTTTACTTCGCTACTGACTATTTGAAGTATCCATTTTTAGGTTTTTCGCTTTGTCTAACTGTACCAGCAGGGCCCGGCAATTGAAAATTCGTACATATATGTATGTACAAATGTACGTAAAATCGAATGGCGCAAACCGCGTCAAGAAATCTAGTACCGTTCATTAGTTATAGGCCACCAAAGTGAAAAAACATGAGAGATTTCTAATCAAAATAAAACTTTCTATTTTGAAAGCTAAAGGCCAAAGAATTTTTAAATTATTTTTCCCATAATTAGTGTGTTTGAAATAAGGGAAAATGATACTTTTTATTTATATACAGGTGATCGAATTTTTACTGCCCTACTGAATAATTTAAGTATCCATTTTTTGGTTTTTCGCTTTGTCTAACTGTACCAGCAGGGCCCGACAATTGAAAATTCGTACATATATGTACAAATGTCCGTAGAATCGAATGCCGCAAACCGCATCAAGAAATCTAGTACCGTTCATTAGTTATAGGCCGACAAAGTGAAAAAAACATAAGAGATTTCTAATCAAAATAAAACTTTCTATTTTTAAAACTAAAGGCCAAAGAAATTTTTAATTATTTTGCCCATAATTAGTATGTCCGAATTATGGGAAAATAATACTTTTTATTTAAATACAGGTGATCGAATTTTTACTGCCCTACTGAATATTTGAAGTATCCATTTTATGGTTTTGCGCTTTGTCTAACTGTACCAGCAGATCCCGGCAATTGAAAATTTGTACAAATGTCCGTAGAATCGAATGGCGCAAACCGCGTCAAAAAATCTAGTACCGTTCATTAGTTATAGGCCGACAAAGTGAAAAAAACATGAGAGATTTCTAATCAAAATAAAACTTTCTATTTTTAAAACTAAAGGCCAAAGAAATTTTTAATTATTTTGCCCATAATTAGTATGTCCGAATTATGGGAAAATAATACTTTTTATTTAAATACAGGGTGATCGAATTTTTACTGCCCTACTGAATATTTGAAGTATCCATTTTATGGTTTTTCGCTTTGTCTAACTGTACCAGCAGGGCCCGGCAATTGAAAATTCGTACATATATGTACAAATGTACGTAAAATCGAATGGCGCAAACCGCGTCAAGAAATATAGTACCGTTCATTAGTTATAGGCCGACAAAATGAAAAAAACATGAGAGATTTCTAATCAAAATAAAACTTTCTATTTTTAAAACTAAAAGCCGAAGAATTTTTTAATTATTTTTCCCATAATTAGTGTGTTTGAATTAAGGGAAAATGATACTTTTTATTTAAATACAGGGTGATCGAATTTTTACTGCCCTACTGACTATTTGAAGAATCCATTTTTAGGTTTTTCGCTTTGTCTAACTGTACCAGCAGGGCCCGGCAATTGAAAATTTATACATATATGTACAAAATGTCCGTAGAATCGAATGGCGCAAACCGCGTCAAAAAATCTAGTACCGTTCATTAGTTATAAGCCGACAAAATGAAAAAAAAACATGAGAGATTTCTAATCAAAATAAAACTTTCTATTTTGAAAGCTAAAGGCCAAAGAATTTTTTAATTATTTTTCCCATAATTAGTGTGTTTCAATTAAGGGAAAATGATACTTTTTATTTAAATACAGGGTGATCGAATGTTTACTTCGCTACTGACTATTTGAAGTATCCATTTTTAGGTTTTTCGCTTTGTCTAACTGTACCAGCAGGGCCCGGCAATTGAAAATTCGTACATATATGTATGTACAAATGTACGTAAAATCGAATGGCGCAAACCGCGTCAAGAAATCTAGTACCGTTCATTAGTTATAGGCCACCAAAGTGAAAAAACATGAGAGATTTCTAATCAAAATAAAACTTTCTATTTTGAAAGCTAAAGGCCAAAGAATTTTTAAATTATTTTTCCCATAATTAGTGTGTTTGAAATAAGGGAAAATGATACTTTTTATTTATATACAGGTGATCGAATTTTTACTGCCCTACTGAATAATTTAAGTATCCATTTTTTGGTTTTTCGCTTTGTCTAACTGTACCAGCAGGGCCCGACAATTGAAAATTCGTACATATATGTACAAATGTCCGTAGAGTCGAATGGCGCAAACCGCATCAAGAAATCTAGTACCGTTCATTAGTTATAGGCCGACAAAGTGAAAAAAACATGAGAGATTTCTAATCAAAATAAAACTTTCTATTTTTAAAACTAAAGGCCAAAGAAATTTTTAATTATTTTGCCCATAATTAGTATGTCCGAATTATGGGAAAATAATACTTTTTATTTAAATACAGGGTGATCGAATTTTAACTGCCCTACTGAATATTTGAAGTATCCATTTTATGGTTTTGCGCTTTGTCTAACTGTACCAGCAGATCCCGGCAATTGAAAATTTGTACAAATGTCCGTAGAATCGAATGGCGCAAACCGCGTCAAAAAATCTAGTACCGTTCATTAGTTATAGGCCGACAAAATGAAAAAAAAAACATGAGAGATTTCTAATCAAATAAAACTTTCTATTTTGAAAGCTAAAGGCCAAAGAATTTTTTAATTATTTTTCCCATAATTAGTGTGTTTGAATTAAGGGAAAATGATACTTTTTATTTAAATACAAAGTGATCGAATTTTTACTGCCCTACTGAATAATTGAAGTATCCATTTTTTGGTTTTTCGCTTTGTCTAACTGTACCAGCAGGGCCCGGCAATTGAAAATACGTACATATATGTACAAATGTCCGTAGAATCGAATGGCGCAAACCGCGTCAAAAAATCTAGTACCGTTCATTAGTTATAGGCCGACAAATTGAAAAAAACATGAGAGATTTCTAATCAAAATAAAAAATTCTATTTTGAAAACTAAAGGCCAAAGAATTTTTTAATTATTTTTCACATAATTAGTGTGTTTGAATTAAGGGAAAATGATACTTTTTATTTAAATACAGGGTGATCGAATGTTTACTTCGCTACTGACTATTTGAAGTATCCATTTTTAGGTTTTTCGCTTTGTCTAACTGTACCAGCAGGGCCCGACAATTGAAAATTCGTACATATATGTACAAATGTCCGTAGAATCGAATGGCGCAAACCGCATCAAGAAATCTAGTACCGTTCATTAGTTATAGGCCGACAAAGTGAAAAAAACATGAGAGATTTCTAATCAAAATAAAACTTTCTATTTTGAAAACTAAAGGAAAAAGAATTTTTTAATTATTTTTCCCATAATTAGTGTGTATGAATTAAGGGAAAATGATACTTTTTATTTAAATACAGGATGATCGAATTTTTACTGCCCTACTGACTATTTGAAGTATCCATTTTTAGGTTTTTCGCTTTGTCTAACTGTACCAGCAGGGCCCGGCAATTGAAAATTTATGCATATATGTACAAAATGTCCGTAGAATCGAATGGCGCAAACCGCGTCAAAAAATCTAGTACCGTTCATTAGTTATAGGCCGACAATATGAAAAAAAAAAACATGAGAGATTTCTAATCAAATAAAACTTTCTATTTTGAAAGCTAAAGGCCAAAGAATTTTTTAATTATTTTTCCCATAATTAGTGTGTTTGAATTAAGGGAAAATGATACTTTTTATTTAAATACAGGGTGATCGAATTTTTACTGCCCTACTGAATAATTGAAGTATCCATTTTTTGGTTTTTCGCTTTGTCTAACTGTACCAGCAGGGCCCGGCAATTGAAAATACGTACATATATGTACAAATGTCCGTAGAATCGAATGGCGCAAACCGCATCAAGAAATCTAGTACCGTTCATTAGTTATAGGCCGACAAAGTGAAAAAAACATGAGAGATTTCTAATCAAAATAAAAAATTCTATTTTGAAAACTAAAGGCCAAAGAATTTTTTAATTATTTTTCCCATAATTAGTGTGTTTGAATTAAGGGAAAATGATACTTTTTATTTAAATACAGGGTGATCGAATGTTTACTTCGCTACTGACTATTTGAAGTATCCATTTTTAGGTTTTTCGCTTTGTCTAACTGTACCAGCAGGGCCCGACAATTGAAAATTCGTACATATATGTACAAATGTCCGTAGAATCGAATGGCGCAAACCGCATCAAGAAATCTAGTACCGTTCATTAGTTATAGGCCGACAAAGTGAAAAAAACATGAGAGATTTCTAATCAAAATAAAACTTTCTATTTTTAAAACTAAAGGCCAAAGAAATTTTTAATTATTTTGCCCATAATTAGTATGTCCGAATTATGGGAAAATAATACTTTTTATTTAAATACAGGGTGATCGAATTTTTACTGCCCTACTGAATATTTGAAGTATCCATTTTATGGTTTTGCGCTTTGTCTAACTGTACCAGCAGATCCCGGCAATTGAAAATTTGTACAAATGTCCGTAGAATCGAATGGCGCAAACCGCGTCAAAAAATCTAGTACCGTTCATTAGTTATAGGCCGACAAAGTGAAAAAAACATGAGAGATTTCTAATCAAAATAAAACTTTCTATTTTGAAAACTAAAGAAAAAAGATTTTTTTAATTATTTTCCCATAATTAGTGTGTTTGACTTAAGGGAAAATGATACTTTTTATTTAAATACAGGGTGATCGAATTTTTACTACGCTACTGACTATTTGAAGTACCCATTTTTAGGTTTTTCGCTTTGTCTAACTGTACCAGCAGGGCCCGGCAATTGAAAATTCGTACATATATGTACAAATGTACGAAAAATCGAATGGCGCAAACCGCGTCAAGAAATCTAGTACCGTTCATTAGTTATAGGCCGACAAATTGAAAAAAACATGAGAGATTTCTAATCAAAATAAAACTTTCTATTTTTAAAACTAAAAGCCGAAGAATTTTTTAATTATTTTTCCCATAATTAGTATGCCCGAATTATGGGAAAATAATACTTTTTATTTAAATACAGGGTGATCGAATTTTTACTGCCCTACTGAATATTTGAAGTATCCATTTTATGGTTTTGCGCTTTGTCTAACTGTACCAGCAGATCCCGGCAATTGAAAATTTGTACAAATGTCCGTAGAATCGAATGGCGCAAACCGCGTCAAAAAATCTAGTACCGTTCATTAGTTATAGGCCGACAAGTGAAAAAAACATGAGAGATTTCTGATCAAAATAAAACTTTCTATTTTAAAAGCTAAAGGCCAAAGAATTTTTTAATTATTTTTCCCATAATTAGTGTGTTTGAATTAAGGGAAAATGATACTTTTTATTTAAATACAGGGTGATCGAATTTTTACTACCCTACTGACTATTTGAAGTATCCATTTTTTGGATTTTCGCTTTCAAATCAAAATAAAACTTTCTATTTTGAAAACTAAAGGCCAAAGATTTCTTTTATTATTTTTCCTGTATTCAGCATGTCTGAATTAAGGGAAAATGATACTTTTCATTTAAATACAGGCTGATCGGATTTTTAATGGACTACTGGCTATTTGAACATTCCAAATTTTGGTTTTTTGCTTGGTCTAACTGTACCAGTCGGACGCGACAATTGTACAAAAGTTCACAAAGGGCGCAAAGCGCGTCAATGTATCTTTAACCGTTCATGAGTTATAGGTCGACAAAGTGAAAAAACTATGGGAGATTTCTAATCAAAATAAAAATTTCTAATTTGAAAACTAAAGCCCAGAGATTTTTTTTATTATTTTTCCTGTAATCAGCGTGGTCAGATTAAGAGGATATTAAAAATAACCCATTGTTAAAATGGCGCTTACGCCTTTATGAGATCATTGCCCTTGATATAACATCATTACTGATAACTGTGTTGATTGACACACCCATAAATTGTGAAATATTCGACCCGTGATGATTTATTTATTATCAAAAGAGAAAATGAATTTATTTAGCATGACTTACATTAGAAGATTTCAGCTACTCGGTATCTCTGCAATCTCGTACTCAACTGTTCGGTATCTCTGCAAACTCGTTTTCAATTACTAGCAATTTCTATTCACCTGCAAATTGACAAAAACATAAACATTAAATTGATGTTTGCTATTGAATACATTTTAATGGATTTCTAATAAATAAATTAGTTAAAAACATTTGTTATTATTCAAATTTTAGTTTGTTACCAATAAGTTTGCTATGAAATATTTAATAGTTTATAAAATTGTACACAAAGCTTAACTAAATTTATGAAACATTTTATTCTCATACAAACACATTATTAACTTATATAATGAAGTTGGGATGTTATTTAAACTTACGATTGTTATTATTTTGCAACAGTAGATAACAATATTTCACTATTAAAACAATAACATATCAACAATAAATGCATTTTTAGCAGCAAAATAAAATAGATATTTGCTTGAAGACGACAGCTATACAAGTTACAAGTAAAAACATTGCAGACGAACACGAACGAGTTTAATTTGGAACGCCGACCGTAATTATTCTTGATTTTGTTAATTCAATGCAGATAGAAAATTTATTTACAAAATAAAAATTAAATAAAATACGGGATTTCTATTTTAGAAACTAAAGCCCAGAAAATTTTTTCGTTATTTTTCCCGTAATCAGTATGACCGAATTATGGGAAAATGATACTTTTTAGTTAAATACAGGGTGAATGGCTTTTTACTGTACTACAGACTATATGAAATTTCCATTTTTTGTTTTCTGCTTTCTCTGACTGTACCAGCTGGGAACTACAATTGAAAATTCAAACACATATGCACAAAAGTCCATAAAATCAAATGGCGCAAACCCCGTTAATGTATCTTTTACTGTTCATTAGTTATAGACCGGAAAAGTGAAAAAAACGTAAGAGATTTTTAATCAAAATAAAAATTTCTATTTTGGAAACTAAAGCCCAGAGATTTTTTTTGTTATTTTTCCCGTGATCAATATGACCTAATTAGGGGAAAATGTTACTTTTCATTTATATACAGGGTGATTGGATTTTTACTGTACTACAGACTATATGAAGTTTCCATTTTTTGATTTTTGCTTTCTCTGACTGTATCAGCTGGGAACGACAATTGAAAATTCAAACCCATATGCACAAAAGTCCATAAAATCAAATGGCGCAAACCCCGTTAATGTATCTTTTACTTTCATTAATTATAGACCGGCAAAGTGAAACAACCGTAAGAGATTTTTAATCAAAATAAAAATTTCTATTTTGGAAACTAAAGCCCAGAGAATTTTTTCGTTATTTTTCCCGTTATCAGTACGACCAAATTAGGGGAAAATGATACTTTTCATTTAAATACAGGGTGATTGAATTTTTACTATACTACAGACTATATGAAGTTTCTATTTTTTGTTTTTTGCTTTCTCTGACTGTACCAGCTGGTAACGACAATTGAAAATTCAAACCCATATGCACAAAAGTCCATAGAAACGAATGGCGCAAACCCCGCTAATATATCTTTTACCGTTCATTAGTTATAGACCGGCAAAGTGAAAAAAATGTAAGAGAGTTTTAATCAAAATAAAAAATTCTATTTTGGAAACTAAAGCCCAGAGAATTTTTTCGTTATTTTTCCCGTAATCAGTATGACCGAATTAGGAGAAAATAATAGTTTTCATTGAAATACAAGGTGATTTTTACTGTACTACAGACTACATGAAGTTTCCATTTTTTTGTTTTTTATTTTGCCTAACTGTATCAGCTGGGAGCGACAATTGAAAATTCATACACATATGCACAAAAGTCCATACTTATAGGGACTTTTAAGAAAAAGTAGCACATGTTCCAGTTTTTTTTTTTAAAAGTCTATTTGTTTGTCTCTCTTGCACTCATGTAATTGTGCGAGAGAAACTTTTCAAGTCACTTGAAAAGAAAAACTTGATCGTGTGATGCACGCTTAAGATTGCTTCATATAGGGGCGAATAAATTACTCATGATTTTTAAAACTATGATAAATGTATATTAAACTAAAGATGAGTTGTAAAAATCAATGTTCCAAATGCTTTCAAGTAGATAAAGATTTAAAAAATTAGCATAGTCACAGACGCCAAAAAGTAATTATTAAAATTACATAATATAATATACTTTATATTATTAATTATGAAAATAATTGAACAATTACAGTCGCTGGAGTCTCACAGAATCTATGCCTTCGTAAAACAAAGTATTAATTCCATTCTACATATCAATTTTAGAAAACATATCTTGCTATATGTCATTAGAACGACAAAATGTCTCATATTAATAAAAATTGGCGATAATTTTTATTAGTTATTACCTAAATCATATATTAACTAATTAAATTAAATTAAACCGGGTGGGCCAACTAATATGCGACAGGGCTCGTATTTATGCATATACAAACGAAAAATAAATATGAAAAAAATAACAATTTCACTTACCTTTTGAAGTTAATCCAGGACCACTGTAAATCGAACAGCAAATAAAACTGGCAGCAAATAGCGTGTTAAAATTGCAACAAAGTTCTCAGCAACTATTATCGGCTCGGCATTGTTCGTAAACATCAATAAATGTTCTTAAATTTGATCATTTATTTCACAAAATGTTATTCAACAACACAATGTTTCTTCACACACGTACACTTTCTCAATTTCATTATTAAATATTATTAAAATATCGTAAACACTATTTAAATAATTATTAGTGTTGATAAACACCCAGTTACGTTCAATGAACACGAAATAACTTGGAATCTTGTTGAAAAGTGTCACAACGTAAAACTAGATGGCGCCTTCGCGGAGCAGCGCGACTGAATCTAGACTGAATCATGGAGTCGCTCGCGTAACTTGCATAAGAGGACATGTGTTGGAGAGAGATAGGAGATATCCAACTTCAGATTGATGGTGGATGATTTGGAATTATCAATTATAATTAAATGATAAATAATCTTTATAAAAACATGCCCCTTTATATGCAATTCATGAAAAAGTACTTAAAACATTTGTAGATTTTAGTATTTTCGAGAAATCGGCGAAAATTTAACGACTTGAAGTTGGAACTGTCAGCTGTTAACCAAGAATATTGTTGAAATGTTGATTATAGTTATTGGCTTTGTTTAAACATTATTGTAATATGTTTTTGAATGGAAAAGATCCTTATTAATCCTATTTTAATATTCCATGCTTGCTTTTACTGTAATTAATAATAAATTGTTGTATTTTGTCAGAGTTACATAATACCTTTATCAATTATTTATGTGTTTGTTTTAATAACTTTGCAATATATTTTTATCAAAAAATGATGCTTATTATTCATATTATAATATTCTATAAACAATTTTTTATTATTTATTTATAAATTGTCAAAATTTGCAATGTTTTCATTGTAGATTTGGCTCGGAGAATAGGGGCACATATTGAACTATTTCATTAAATATTTCTATAATTTATTAGTAAAAAATCAATATTCAAACATTGTTTCACATATTTTCAATTACTATATTGTTGTAATTGTTACATAAATGTAATAATTTCATTCTAAATGTTATTGCAAAAACAGCTGATTCCAAGATGTAACTGTTTCAATGTATACAGGGTGTAAATTTTAAAACGGGTCATAGGGCTATAACATAGAAAAACAGTTTTTTGAACGCCAAAAGTTTCTATATTAATTTATTGAAAAACTAATTAGTGCATATTATAAAGAAAAAAATTACGAATTTTTTGATACCAAACATATTATATTTCTGTTTCATATAAAGCCAGAAAATAAATTTAAAAATTTGCACAATTAAGAAAAAATATCAATAGCCGTGAAACTGACAGAAATAAAACAAAACAATTGTTGACTTTAAACGCTCATTAATAAACGTTTCTTACACTTTATTTGTTAAATTATTATTATTTTCGTTTTATTAAAAAGAAATCATGAACAATTTGACTCATGAAGAAAAATTACAAATTATTAACGCTGCGCCTGCGCCACTCGCGCACTTATGACAAATTTTCGCACCTAACCTATGAAAATGTACGACGAAGACGATGCCAACAAAGTTCCTGCAGAAAAGAGCGACGAAATAATTGGACTTATTCAACAAATTGTTTACCTTTATTTTTTTATCTTATATAAATATAATGTATTGCAATTGCACCTATAAAAGTTAAATTATACGAAATGTCAAACATAAAATTCTGAATTTTAATTTACTGCATAAACAACGTTATTTTAGTTTAGTTTCTTAATTTAGTAGCTTAATTTAATTTCATAATTTATATGCTGCATAAACCCAGCATAAATGATTTTAATTTGTTCCCTTGTAGTTTGCAGTTTTTCTTGTTTCTTATAACTTAGTTCTTATTACATGTAGATCATCTTTATGCTGGCATTCTGCGATTTTTTATTATAGACCTATAACTTACAGATCTATAACTTATAGAAAAACTATAACTGAGAAATTTATAGATAAACTATTTATTGTATCTGCGAGTCCACCTATAACATTGAATTTTATAGAAATCTATAACTCATAACTTACAGAAATAAACTTAATGGCTCGTAGTATGATCACGGTTTTAACTAAAACACTGTTTTTAGAAATGTCAAATTCAAATTTAAATATTTAATTTCACCCGTATGTTTAAAGAACGATTTTTTTTAAAATATTTGTTTAAATACAAACTATGTCCTGCTTTCAGAGCCGGGCAAGTTACTTTTAAAATGTAACTAGTTACAGTTACAGTTACCTCCAAAAAAAAGTAACTAAGTTACTTAAGTTCCAGTTACTTTGGTGAAAGAACTAAGTTATTTACTAAGTTATTTAAAAGTAACTTAGTTACTTTGAGTTACTTTCTAACTACTTTTAATGGCGTGAAGTGTAGACTTAGACTGTTGACTTAGTTATTGTGTAGGATACATATCAGGGAGTTTTTGCACTAACTACGTTAACCTAAATTTTAACGTTATTGCTTGGCAACACCCAATCAGATTATTATTGTTAATGTCAATAGACCTACAGGGCCTTATTACCGCCTAGGCCCACGAGGCTACGGCCTAGGGCCCGCTTTGACAAGGGGCCTGCAAGGCCCGGTTGCTGTGATTTTTTTTAAATTTATTAATTTATTTTTCAATTTTGATTTCTTATACCAAGAATCTACTTTCTTTCTAAAATGACATGACCATTATAATGAATAAAACATGCAGACATTATTTCCTACCTAGACTTATTAGTGGATAATGATTAATTTATTGGAAACCTCGGATCAGACGTCGATTTTCAATCTGAGGCCCCGCGCTCACATATATAAGAAATTTTGATGAAAAAGTATCTTTTTATAAATATTTGGGGCCCCGCTACGCTAATAACATATTCCCGAGAACCGGCAAAATCGCCAACCGTCCCTAGAAAGGAGTAACAAAATATTACGCTAAAATTTCACCTCAAACTAGAATCGAGCATGCGGTACTGTATAATTGATCAGCTTTTCTCTCAGCAGGCAATTTTATTTTTTTCTTTAATAAATAAACTTACATTATAATTATACAAATATTTGTACGTACTTCTTTTTACTATAAAGAGGGAGGGGGGCCCGAAAAGAGATTTGGCCTAGGGCCCAAAAATCTGATAAAAAGGCCCTGCGGACCTACATTATAATATAACATAAAAATTAAAAGTGACATTTTATCTTGTGAGAAGGGAATTTGCAAAAATGAGACGAATTCAAGTCTTGCAACCCTTAGAACAACGAACAAAATACACTATATTTTGTATAACCTGAAAATTGGAATAATTTTGATGATTTAGTGGCAGTTTAGTATCATTTGTAAGCGAGGAAAATATTTGAAAATAATATATTTTATGTCAAATTTAATATTTAGTGACTTTTTAATTCTAGAATTAAAAGTTAAAATAATGTGTTATTTTTAGTTTTTCTGTTTACCGTACAAAAACTCTATTATTTATGAATGTAATTATTTTATTATCTGTTATGGCTTGAAATCAATCAACAATAATATTGAATTTAATTATTACACACATTTATTTAAAACAAAACAGTTTTAGTTAGTGTTTCTAAAAAAGGCATCAGCCTCAACAAAATATTTCTTAGAAATTTAAATCCCCCCGTTACTTTTTATGACTAAGTTACATTCCACTTTTTAAGTTACTTTGACTAACTTAAGTTACATTCTAGTAACTTAAATTACTCAAGTAACTAGTAACTAAAAACCGGAAAGTTACCAACTACTTTACCGCAGCAAGTTAAGTTACAGTTACAGTTACCATATTTTAAAAAGTAACTAAGTTAGGTTACAAGTTACGTAAAAGTAACTAGTTAGTAACTAAGTTACTAAAGTAACTAGTTACTGCCCAGCTTTAAATTCATATTTTGATACATTTGTTATTATTTATTTTTGTTATTAAATAATGAAATTTGACATTTCTTAAAACAGAGTTTTAGTTAAAACCGTGATCATACTACGAGCCACAGTGTTTTCAACATTAGAATTAAACCAGAACTTTCTGTTACAAAAAACTGTATATTTACACAATATAAATAAACTATTTAAATATCATTGCGGATTATATAAAGTAAAATGTATTATATAGTTTTTTTACGAGAGTTCAAAATTTATACAAAAGTTTTATGTGGGTACTAATATATAGTATGTTGGCATCAGGTTGGCATTTCCTACGTTTAAGTTCAACACTGACAACAACAAAATAAATGTCAAAGTGAAAAAATATTGTTTAAAAATGAGGGAAGGGTACAAATATTTAATTATTTACATATAGCTGAATTGAGGTTATTAAATTTTGTACAGATATTTTGTCAAGCCTAAACATTTGTTGAAAATGATTTGCAGGTATTTCAAATGGGTTCATTGTATCCCTCAGTTGTCTCCTTCCTATTCTCATATAATTTCTAAAATTACAAATGTGCATATTGTTAATAAATTTATGAATTGATTTTATTAGAAAACATGCTAAACTTACCTATTATGCGCTTCTTCTATAATTAACGCTATAAATAATATATTATTTTGATTATTATTCATCTTTGCTGATTTTCAATAACAACTATGGCTGGAGTAAATCTGTAAATTTTACAGAAATCTATAAAATTTATTAGACACCTATAACTTTATAGGTGTACTACAGAGTACAGAATACCACCATTAGTTTGTAAATACCTATATTACAATAAATAATAATTGTTTCTGATATAAATATCCTATTTTTTACTTTATTTTGTGTTATTTTGTATTGGTTCATAAATTAATAACTTTAATCTTTAATTGTCCCCTATCATGACAATGTTTTGTTACTGTCACTTTCATGGCTAATGATATTTTTTCCTCATTGTAAAAATTTTTAAATTTAATTTCTAGCTTTATATGAAACAGAAATGTAAGGTATTTGGTATCAAAAAATTCGTAATTTTTTTCTTTATAATACGCACCAATTATATTTTCAATAAATTAATATGGAAACTTTTGGCGTCTAAAAAACTGTTTTTCTATGTTATAGCCCTGTGACCCGTTTTAAAATTTACACCCTGTATATCTTCAAAAATATAAACTATTTGAAACTACTAAAGTCTCAAACAATTGTAAATTGTTGTACATTAACTTTTATTAATATGTAAATAAAAATACGTACGCAAAATACAGTTTAAGATACAGTCATACAAAAAAGTCTCCGTACGACAGTAGTTTTAATGTATTTTAGGAAAAATAGCAGCCTAAAACCCAATATACTTAATTTCCTTTTAATCCAAAATGAAACGTAGTATATTACGTCATTATAAATATAAAATAAACAAATAATTTACTTAATTTATTTATATTATGGGGTAAACATTGAAAGTATTCATAATTTCATGACAAAAAAGTCTCCGTACGATAACCAAAACTTATAAATAATAAACCATTTATTAATGTTTCATAAAGAAATATAATATTTGAAGGATTTTCCTTTGGTTTTTCCACCAGTAACTAAGCGATAAGTCATTGAATCTACCAAATTTTTGGTCACCTATGGCATTATATTCTACCATTTTACTTGTAATTAATTTTAAATTCTTTTTTGCTTTATATTCTTATTTATTTTAAGAATTTTTCGCACTTTCTCAATCTGGTTAAAGTCCAGAGACTATGAGGGATGATTAAGCATATTTTTAATATTATACAGTACGCATTCTCTTATAGACGCGAATTATTTGACGAATTTTTCTGATACATGAAATTAAAATTGTCTGTTAAGGCCCTATTTTTCGGCACTTTGTTTTAAATTTGTTTTTAATATATCGAGGTAACCTTTGCTATCCATTGTTGCAATAATTACTAATTTTCGTATATATATATATATACAACAAAAATTGTTTAGTTTTGGAAACTTAAAATACAAAGTTCTTCGTATACACGGCAAAAACTTATTGTTGAAATAACAAAAAAAATACAGCTAACTAAATTTTGTTCGGAATAACAATGTAATTTTTTACCGTGTACCAAAGTCAAAAGAGAAAATATCGACAGCAGAGAATTATAAACGTGGCACATTCTGTGAATAGGTGACAACATTAAACAGTTAGTTCGAGCTAAGGGCAAGTAAAATGTAAGGTTACTTCTGGTACGGACAATGGGAGTATGAAAATGAAGGGAAGAGAGAGAGCGAGGATCATCAACACAATAATTAATTATTTTTGACAAGTGTAGTACAAGAGCATTTTCACGACGTTCAAAAAGACTCCTAAAATTAAAAATAACCAACAACTGTTGATACGTTATTGAATATACTGGGTACCTGTTATGAATTTTGTAATAAAGATATTTTAGGAATTTCTTTTGAACAGACTCGAGTAAATCTTGATGGACTTCATATATAGGGTTCCAGATAATATGGCAGTATTCAAGTTTAGCCCGAACAAATGAATAATATAGGCTTTTAATAGCTGAAAGATTTTGGAACGATTTACTGTTTCTAATTACAAATCCCAGCATTCTCATGGCTTTATTGTACGTGTCTTCTATATGGGGAACAAAAGTAAATTTATTGTCAAACTTTATCCCAAGATCTTGTACAGTTGCTGAACGTGATATGATAACATTATTGATACTATAACTATAATTAAAAGGAGTCAATTTTCGTGTAAAAGATATTGTCGTACATTTATTTAAATTAAGATATAATTTATTAATTGAACACCATTGATAAAGACTTATCAAGTCTTCTTGGAGAAGATCACAGTCATGCATAGAGTAAATGGGATAAAATATTTTTAGGTCATCGGCAAAGAGAAGTTTATCGCAACGTATAACATCCGTGACATCATTAATAAATATTAAAAAGAGTAGAGGACCTAAATTTGAACCCTGAGGTACACCCGACGTAGGAACAAAAGAGGTAGAGATACCACCTTTATAATGAACATACATTTGTCGTTGATGTAGGTAAGATGATATAAAAAGGATCGTTTATAAAATAGTTTTTATTAGAAAATATATTATGTGCAGGAAGGCGAAGGTGAACTTCATGATTATAATGCATTAATTGAACATTACTTGCCACACTTGCGTTTTTATGCATCTATAACTCACCCACATACGATGTTTACATTTTTACTTTTATTAAAACAACAATTTCTTTACTTTAATTGCCAAAATTTTATTATTCAAATATAATTCTATTTTAATTAAAATTCGATTATTATGCTTTTTTTCTTTTGCCTACCACATATGAGAGAGGTATTAGGAATTATTTTAAATTTTCTCTATTTAATTCCTAGATTTATTCTTCTTCCTCTAAGATAAGTGGGATTTAGAATAAGGTCCAATTTGAAATAAATTTAGTCTGTGTCCGATGTTGAACTTTTATCACCCTAATATCTAAATCCTAAATTTATATACCCTAAATCTAGTGATTATTTAGGATTTTAGGAATTAGATTTTTTATGGTTTTGCAGGAGCACACTATGCCTTGGAGTTGACACGTACTTATTAAACAAATCATATTCGTTGCTATAATTTGTACAAAACATCAAATTTACGGTCAAAGAATAGTTTCTTAGTTTCTATTTTATGAAATATAATATTAACATTTACTCTCAAGCATCAAACTGAATCGAATTGTATAATGGGGTCATTTCAAAAAAAATAATTGTCGATTTTTTTTATAAAATCATGAAATCCATCTCATTTAATAAATGTAGTAATAGAAAATAATTTGAAATATGTGACTTTTCATTCATAAATTTGCTAATAAACTTTCGCGCTTTTAAACACAGACTAAATTTGTGACGACACATATTCATACTCACACAGAGACAGTTCTCTCTCACACACACACACGCTTCACATCATGAAACAGTAACCTAACCTAAAAGTGTGACAGCTGACAGCAAAATATACAAAAGAGAAGATTAGTTTTACTTTCTATTTCTTTAAAAGTACTAGTGCAGTATAAGGTATGTAAATAAACCATTTATTTAAATAAATACCAAACCAAATAATCATAGTTCTAAATTAAACCGGTAGAGCTCGACTGTCTTATCCGTGAATATGTGTCGTCAGCCGTTGAAATATTTGAAATTAAACGCAACTTTTAAAAAATCATATCTCTGATTCTAAAGACTTGTAAGATGTAAAACATAAAAATACATGGACAGGAATGTGCATTTACGCGTTTACGTGTAAAAATTGTTAAATAAGTAAAAAACGTAGATAATGTATAATTTTAGTTCGTCTTAACGGCACTAGATGACGTGTTGTTTTCAAATGTCATATTACAGTAACTTTCCTTAATCCTATCATAAATATACCGGGAGTATATTTTATCAGTAAACATAGGGTATATCATTGCCATAGTTACGGTATGAATGTTTGACAGCAATGTATTGAAGCGTTTATTTTATGAGTAAACATAGGCGTTTAACATGGGAAGCAGTTTTTGGTAAATACAAAGGTTTGGCAATAAATCAAGCCATGCTATTGAACATGATAATAGTACATTACATCTTGTACTTTATTTAATATTAATTACTTTAATAATATTGCAAATATTGCAATAAATTACAAAAATTGTCAAATAAATAATTGTTTCACTTTTTTATTATGCAATATGAAATGATTTCCAAATGTCTCCGTGGCGCAGTGGTCATAGCACTAGCGTCTGGTATTTTGGGTTGGGGTTCGATTCCCCATTGGGGTAATTATTTTATTTTTTTTTTACATAAAAATTGTTGAACTTTTAAAAATCTGTTTATATTTCCATATTACAATCATTTGAAAATAATAATATCATTGTAATAAATAAAGAGAAAATAATTGAGAATAATTGATTACAATAATCAAAATATGGATGCAATAACAATGCATTGTATTTCCTTTGATATTAATAAAAATAACTGAAATATAATAAATTTGTGCAAATATTAAGTCTTTACTGTATTTATCAAATAAAATACAATGCATTGTTATTATATCAATATTTTGATTATTGTAATCAATTATTCTCAATCATTTTCTCTTTATTTATTACAATCTTATTATTATTTTCAAATTATTGTAATATGGAAATATAAACTGATATTTAAAAGTTCAACAATTTTTATGCACAAAAATAATAATAATTACCCCAATTGGGAATCGAACCCCAAACAAAAATTTTAGACGCTAGTGTTATGACCACTGCGCCACGGAGACATTTGGAAATCATTTCATATTGCATAATAAAAAACTGAAACAATTATTTATTTGACAATTTTTGTAATTTATTGCAATATTATTAAAGTAATTAATATTAAATAATGTACAAGATGTAATGTACTATTATCATGTTCAATAGCATGACTTGATTTATTGCCAAACCTTTGTATTTACCAAAAACTGCTTCCCATGTTAAACGCCTATGTTTACTCATAAAATAAACGCTTCAATACATTGCTGTCAAACATTCATACCGTAACTATGGCAATGATATACCCTATGTTTACTGATAAAATAAACTCCCGGTATAGGGCACCTGCACCTACGTCACAACATGGCGGATGATCAGCTGATCTCGGACAACCAAGCTTCAGTTTAACATTGCGTCTTATGCAGCGAATGTGTTTTCGGTACAAGAAATTCAGTTTTTCCTAAATTTATACATGCTATTTTAAAATGTAATTCGCAATAATTAAAGATAAGTGTATGAATTATTTACTAGTAAAACAAAGCAGTCGTATTTATAAATATATTTTTAGAAATATTAAATTGAAATAAGTAGCATGTAGCATCAGGTTGTATTACATTCCTTTGAGTTTGTATAAGTTTTTTTTATGTGTATTGTTGAATGAAAACATGAATATTGAAATTAAAATAAATTGAATTATTAGATTTTTTTAATTTATAAAGAAAATTAAATTTGAAATATATATATATTTATCTTCGAGTTCATTTTTCTTATTGTCATATTGTGTATTTTTATTGTATATAAATGAGTTTATTGAGTTTATACGTCAAAAATTAATCTTTGGCAGCCAAAGTACATTAAATTGATAAATTTAAGTGGATACATAATGTGGATCCTTATACATTGACATTTTTTTGACGAAGATTATAAATGCCTTTTAAAAATCAATATGAAATCAATAATTGATTACCTATCTAATCTTTAAACCTTTGTAAGAAACAGACACAAACATATTTTTTCTGTTACTAAAAAAAAACTTTATTAAAAATTTGTAATTCTGTCATTTAAAAAATATTTTTTCATGTTTTCTATATATATTATTAAAGAAAATTACATATATTTAAACATTCATACAATATGTTCCTATCCGATTATGTTTAAATTATTTTATATGCAATAAAAGTGAACACAAAAAAATAGGATTGGGTTAGTTTTAAGTTAATAACCTGGAACTCAATAAATAGTAATAATGTCCTGACTTATTTTTTACGGAAAACACTCCTCACATACTCACTTTTACACACTCTAATCAGTTTTTCCCAAATAAAACAATAAGTGCCATAAAAACACAATAAAAGCTTACGGCACGATATTTCTCCGTAAGACACAATGCAAACTGAAGGTTTGGTTGTCCAAGATCAGCTGGTGGCCGCCATGTTGAAACGTCACGTGCAGGTGCCCTATTCTAAAACGACTGACACTAATGCTACTGCTTCAAATTGTACAGCTAGTACCAGGGAGAAACGCTAATACGTTCAGGTTCAGTCATCTCACGACCAGCAGCGACTCCATGCACGTAACGCAACGCATTTGATAGAAATAAAATAATAAAATTGCTATAGCTCTGAAACTAGGCATTTCCGGATATATGTTTATATATTTTTTTTGTTTTGAGATGTATGATCCACATTTAAATCCGTGACCTCTATTTTTTGAACGTCTGTATATAAATTTTAGATAACTATTGGCAAAGTAAGAAAACACTAGATTAAGAACATCTTCTCATTTGGTCCAAATAAATGAATTTTAATACGATAACAAAATTGTTTCACATCTTTTCAAAATATTCACATAATCTGAACTCTGAATATATTATATTTTTACAAAATGCAATGAGTGATATATAAATAGTGTCTTCTTAGCTATATAATCGTATGGTTTATATAAATTTATTTTAACAATGAATTAGCTCATTCCAGCAAACACATTTAACATTGGAACAATTGACAAATGTAAATGACCACTAACATCTGCATACTCGTATCTGTTAGAAAGTACAAAAGAAAAAAAATCTGATGTGGCCAACACAAAACCTCCCGCTATTTAATTTTTACATACATACATACATACATACATACATACGTACATAAAATCACGCGATTCCCACTTAGGAAACAATAGTAACATTAAGAAAAGGGATAAGTGTAAGAGCTCAGCTGACTCACTTCACTCTTTAACAACATTCTTCTTTCGCCTTGTCCACAATCATCATAGCATTCATACATGTGACCGATTTTCGGGAGCGAATTACCCCATCCGGACCACAATAATAGTTACGCAACAATCTTCCTTCGCCACACTTTCCTATCCATTCTTATTAATTTAAATACATACTTACGTATTTACTAACGCTGTAAACTGTTCCATTGCATAAAACTATTGATTTATTTACTATTTTCTTTTTAAAATGTCACTATTATTAATTTGAAGTGATTAGTTTTTTGACAGTGACATTTACTGTAAGTTACATTCATTTGAAATATGAACTGTGTAACAAAGGAATTGTGTTTATCTTAGGCTTCGTGACTAATACAAAAAATTAGTTTTAAATTTACCTGCAAAATATATAGAAAAAGTATTAATATATTCCTGTACAAAATTCAATAATCTTTAATTTTCATAAGACATAAAATGCGAAAAAATGGCATTTAATGATATTTTTTGAAGAAAAACCATTATGAGCTTCAGGTAAAGTGTCATTTCCGGTTATCCGATTTACACCAAAATCTAATGGCTTCTTTTCATATTAGAATAGGATAGAAATACAAGGTTTCAGAATTTTCTGAATGATAGTATTTGAGTTAGAGTGAAGACAAAATCTCTACACATACACACACACACACATACATACATACATACATACATATAGGCCATCCAGCGAATCAAGCGGTTTATGTCATCGTTTAGGGATTTCTGATATTTTCTTTATTTTTTTAAATATATTTTATTAACGGTATTTTATTGGTATTATTATTATGTATTTGACACCTTTAATAGAAATAATTATATTTGGATATATTATTATTAAGTAAAATTTTGTAAATTTTTGCAAAATGACGTTTGATTATATTTTGTTAATGTTGGTAATTCTGAACATGTATATTACTAAATATTATATGTCTATATTATACTTTTCAACGTGTATTGTGATTTCATTTTGTTTTTGGTTTCGTTGTTCATTGTCAAAATGTCAAATGCTCTGTCATGTCAAATTCAAAAGCTTGTAGTTAATTTATTGACTTATTTTGAAAATGAAAAATAGATTGGTGGGTTTTTACTTTCACTGAAATTTAATATTGAGGTAATATTTGGTTCTATTTGTTAGTAATAATTTGAAAATTAAATCTATATGTACAGCGTGTGGCAAACGCTATACGCAATGTATAGAAACAGTGAGAAATTGTATGGTATGCAGTATTCTGTATTTTTTTAAGGATCTCACATAATACTAGATCGTTTGTTGCATATACTACAAGAATGAAGTATTTATAACGGCGTAAGCAGTATCGTTCAGAATATTTTAAATAAAATTGGATTTCGTTGGAAAAATATTATACCAGACGTGTTTTTAAGAAAAATTTGGGTTTATGAAGGTAACCCACAGATTTTAATCTGTTTTATATGCTCATGTAAACTTTTTAACATATGACGTCATTGTTTCTAGTGATATTGTATTTATGACGTAAACCGATTGATCGCTGGATGGCCTATACATACACACACACATACATACTAACACATACACACATACAGACATCATCGTGAAAATGTTAAATTTGGATTCTAGGGACCTTAAAACGTGGTCATTTATTAAAATCTCGATAAGTGATTTTTAGCACAATCCCTATACCTCCCTTACCAAGGGTAGCGGAAGGTAAAAATAATAACTGGGAGCGCAAAATACCACCTCGCACGAGTTTTAGGATTATTAAAAATTAAACTGGCTAGAGGAAATATTACATAGCTTTGTTAATTTGAAAATAGGAATAATTTATTATTTTATTTTAGTTTTTATACATATTGGATGTTATTTTATTTCTCTGTTGCCATATATAAAGAATGTATTGTAATTGTTCTAAAAAATTCAAATAGTGAGACTTTTACATTTATTCCTAATGCCTCCCTCATGTATGGTACGCAAATAATAAAAACATAATAACCGATTTTTAATTAAATTTATAGAAATAATAAAAAATTTGTTAATCAAAGTAAACAAATTCATGTGATTTAATAACTGAAAATATAAAAAGTGTGTGGGTAACGGTTCTAGGTGTATAAAAACACGAGTTTTGCGATTAATGTCCAACTGTTGCACTGTAGTCATGAATTTCTTTTGGTTCTTCCTGCTTTGCGCTTTGGTACTGGGAGTCAGCCTGCAAGTTCGTAAGTATTCAAATATGTATTTACTGAACGATCTGTTAAAAAATTCATAACTTAAGATTTTTTAATAACAAACTAATATGCAGTTTGGAAACAGATCATACGACTTCAACATAAAATATCTGATGTGGACACCACATGACTTCCTTGTACGCCTGTTACACTATACATATTTTGTTAATAATTAAAATATGTATTGTAACAGACCCAATCATAAAATTGCACGTATTTGATATAATTGGACATTGACATTAAATTCTTTAAGATGTGAAAATCGATTCCAGAATACTCTTAATTGGTCAGGATCGTCGGATGGTGGAATAGGATCAAGAAGAAAAAATCAACTCCTCATATGCATACGTTTCGGCGTTTATTACACCTTCATCAGTGCTGTGATCAAAGGAATACACATAAAAATATAATGTACAAAAGTTAATAAACAATTCCCAACTACGAATACAATGAATTACAAAATTACCTGTGAGTTGTTAATGGATAACAAACAATTTTTTTTATACATTAATATTTAATATTGCGTCGGACATCTTGTTGAAAGTAACCAAGACTAACGTGATTATTTATTCTATTATATCATAAGAATGACTGTAAAAAATTAGATACTAAGACTGCTCTCTCCAAGCATAGCGTTGATCTACAACATCATTTTGATTTTGACAATGTTTCAATTTTAGATTATGATATAAATTACAAAAAAAGAAACTTTTTAGAAATGACTCATATTTATAATAATAAAAAAAGCGTTAATTTCAGAACTGATACAGAAGATCTGTCAAAATGTTATCAATTTGTTTTAAATTTATACAATACAATTAAAATTTCGCGCTAATTTTATGTTTACGTTTCTTCTTGTTGTTTTATTTTTCTTGACTTTGTAAATTAACGTTAGTCTTGGTTACTTTCAACAAGATGTCCGACGCAATATTAAATATTAATGTATAAAAAAAATTGTTTGTTATCCATTAACAACTCACAGGTAATTTTGTAATTCATTGTATTCGTAGTTTGGAATTGTTTATTAACTTTTGTACATTATATTTTTATGTGTATTCCTTTGATCACAGCACTGATGAAGGTGTAATAAACGCCGAAACGTATGCATATGAGGAGTTGATTTTTTCTTCTTGATCCTATTCCACCATCCGACGATCCTGACCAATTATTAAATTCTTTGTTTTTTGTTATTTTGTGTCCTAATTCATGGCAAACTTAATTACAGAAACCAAAAAGTACATAATTTTTAAATTTACATATCTCACTTATACAAAGAGCTAATTTAATCATGCTTGATGTTTTCTACGCAGAATTTAATTCTCTTAAACTTTTATTTGACGCATTTATAATTAAAATCAAAATAACAGCTTTTATTTCAAAAAAAACTGATAACAGCTTCAAGTAAAGTATCACTTCCGGTTAGACTATTTTAACCCAAATCTATTATGTTATTTCCATTGATATAGGAGTACTATATAACAAATTTAAAAAGTTTTGGATTATATTTTAATATAGTTTTTCATTAAAATTTATTATAGGCTTCAAGTAAAGTACCACTTCCGGGTAGACCATTTTAACTAAAATCTATTATGTTATTCCCATTGACATAAAAGTACTATATACCAAATTTAAAAACTTTTGGATTATATTTTAATATAGTTTTTCATTAAAATCTATTATAGGTTTCAAGTAAAGTACCACTTCCGGATAGACCATTTTAACTAAAATCTCTTATGTTATTCCTATTGACATAAGAGTATACTACATACCAAATTTGAAAAGTTTTGGATTATATTTTAATATAGTTTTTCATTAAAATATATGATAGGCTTCAAGTAAAGTACCACTTCCAGGTAGACCATTTTAACTACAATCTATTATGTTATTCCCACTGATATAAAGGTCTTATATACCAAATTTGAAAACTTTTGGATTATATTTTAATATAATTTTTCATAAAAATCTATTATAGGGTTCAAGTAAAGTACCACTTCCGAAAGTTATTTAATGACCAAAAAGGGAGGTGCACAACTAGATGTTATAACAGTCCTAAATACAAAATTTTAATTTTCTACGGCTTCCCGTTTTTCAGTTATGCGAGATATGTACGTACATACGTACGTACAGACGTCACGCCGAAATTAGTCAAAATGGATTCAGAGGTGGTCAAAATGGATATTTCCGTTGAAATCTGGAAAGCGAAATTTTTCGCGATTACAATACTTCCTTTACTTCGTACAAGGAAGTAAAAATTAGTTTTGTAATTTCCTGCTTACATACTTAATTATTTTAGGTTAAAAAGTTTGAAATAATAGTTTTAGAATAATATATTTTTATGTTTAACAGTAGAAATTGAACACGAGAAACTAAAAATTTATCGTAAGTGATCGGGCATGATAGAAATTTGATCAGGCGTGATATTTTTTCCTATTTTTTTTTTTTTATTATTTAAAAAGTTTTTTACTGAAATGTTCATACTTTACATTCTTATAATAGTAAGTTGTGTAAGACTAGGTCACCACACAATTGGGGTCATAATAGTTTGTGTTATTATTTGCATATATTGCAGAATAAGTAATATTAATATTAAAGTGTCGTAAGTAGGTTATTACTCAATTGTTTGATGACTTAGCATTACAGTAATATAAAAGACTGTATAGACGATGGGAAGTTAGAGTGTGTCCAAGAGAGAGTGTCCAGAGACCAGAGATATAGACGACCCATCCTCCATACAGTCGCTACAGTAACCATCATCTATCAAGTGTAAATATATATCATTCTATTATACTAGTCAATAAACTTATTTATAATAATAATTAATATTATTATTACAACCCTTATTCTTCTACAAGAAGTAGGAACATTTATTAGATTTTATTATCTATTATTTTGGCAGTTACTAAATTGTACCACCAGTCTGGCAAGAACTCACTTATAAATATTATTTGCAATTCGCCCCTTAAAAGGCGGGTTACAAATTGGTGGCAGCGGTTTTGGGGTACTTTCGCCAGTCCAGAGTGGCCAATATATTTGGTTCGCTCGCGGTGTACGATTTTGTAACAAAATAATTTTTTTTAAATAAATAATCATGCCGGGTGGTAGTACTGCGGGTAGCTCTAACAGCGCTAATCTGTCAATGCCAGTTAAATCAGAAACAGAAATGTTATCTTTAAAAAGTAGTGTAATATCACAAATACCAGAATTTTTTGGCGAGAATGTATTAGAATTTTTTAGAAAAGTTTACGTAGTAACTAGTACTAGACAGTTTTCCGACAGAGAAATAGTAGACCTTATTAGAACAAAATTAAATGGGGAAGCGTTACAGTTTTACTGTGAAACAGAAGAAATACAGCTCGCTAATGTTACATTTATGGAATTTAGAGAACATTTTGTCAAAAGATTTGCTAAACGGAGATATATCGAACAAATAAATAGAGAGTTCAAAAATTGCGTGCAAAATGTAGGAGAAACAGTACAAGACTTTGCAAAAAGATTAAGAAATTTAAAATCAGAATTAATAAAAGCACAAAATGGAATTGTAAATTTTGTAGATCAACTAACTTTATGTAACTTTAAAGATGGACTTACACATGATATTAGAAATGTTCTCAGGCCAATAATGGACAATAAAACGGGTTTAACATTTGAAGAAGCTGTAAAAATGGCAGAGCGTGAGGAATTAGAGCTAGCCTCAGACAAAAATGGTCGTCTGGAAGTAGGGTCCGTAAATAAAAAATCACGTATACCACAAAAAGTGTTAAAATGTTATAAATGTGGAGGAAAAGGGCAGATACAAAGAGATTGTAGAATAAAATTTCCCTGTAAAGAGTGGGAGAAAAAAGGGCACTATACAAAATTTGGTAAAATATGCACTAATCGAAATCATAGCAGGTACAAAGGTCCACCAGGAGGCAATCGCTACAACCCCAATAGGCACATCAAGGACATTCGCAGGACGAAGGAAGGACGAAGACCTCAGCATTTAAACAGAAACTACCTCTCGCAAGTGCCCCGTTTCGGGAGGTATCAGTAATAAATAAAACTTTCAAAATTAATAATATTCGAACATTGGAAGATTTAGATAGAGACGATCCAAATTTTATTTTAGTCAAAATTAGAGGTATTCCAGTAAAGTTATTAATAGATTCTGGGTCAAGAGTATCAATACTTAAAAAACGATTTGCTAAGGGGCATTTTATTCAAAAAGGGAATGTTGGGCAATTAAAATCTATATCTGGCTCACAAGTATCATATTACGGCACAAGTAAATTAAAATATGAATGTCAAAATTCTAGTTTTCGTCTTAAAACATTTATTTGCTCAGATGATTTAGATTTGGATGCCGACGGTTTATTGGGTAGAGATTTTATACGTAAATTTGATGTGCATATTTCAAAAGAGGAGGTATGTTTTAAGAACATACGTTTAAAATTGCTGAGTAATCGGGACCTAGAAAACATGGACACCGCAGCACTTAATGTCATAGGCTGTGATTGCGCAACACGAGCCAATGACGTCTGTGGGGCAGGTCAAGAGGCAGTACTGCAAGATAAGCAAAACAAACCACATGCACGTACTCACAAGGCAACCATCACAATTCAAGATAAGAACACAGAAGTTCAGAATACGGGGAATGGCTTCCTTAATCAAGAAGAATCAGTCACACAAACCAGTGGATTGGTTAGATTGAAGAGCGCCGTGAAAATTCCTCCAAATTGCGAATTCGTGTGTACAGCAGTCCAGGATCTGATCAATCCAGGGCAAGATATCGTGGTGGAACCAGTAGAACTGAAGACCCATGGGGTTATGGCAGCAAGAGTCATAACAAAAGCAGAAGAACAGGTACCGGTGAAGTTGATGAACTTCACAAATCAAGAGCTTACATTAGGAAGAAACATGTTAATCGGCAAGTCCGCCATACTTGAGAAGGGGAGCGCTGCAAATCAACAGGCTCAAGTTAAACAGTCGTCGACCACGTCAAGAGGACAAGTCGGGACAAAGAAGAATTCTCAAGGGGAGAGCGCTGGAAATCGCCAGGCTAAGAAGAATGAAGAAGTACAGTATTCTACGTCATCTGGACCACAAAACCAGAAAGACGGGACAACTGGTCAAAGAAGAATTGCACGGAAGAATTCTCAAGAAAGCGTTGTGCACCAACAAGCTCAGAAGAATATAAAAGTACAGTATTCCACGTCATCTGAACCACAAAATCAGAAAGGCGGGACAGCTGGAAACAGAAGAATTGCAATGAAAAATTTTCAAGTTGAGAGCGCTGTAAATCGACAGGCTCAGAAGAAAAAGGACAGCACGGGTCCATTGAAGAAAGAATACAGCGAGGCTGGAAAAACTGCGACAGCTGAAAAGAAGAAGCATCAGGCCGTATGCACGGTAAAAATTCAAGAAAATAGATGCATTGAAGAGCAATTCAAATTAGATTATTTACCGGAAGAGGTAAAATGCAAGTTGTTGAAGTTACTGATGGAGTATGAAGACATCTTTCAGTGGGAAGACAGCAAGTTAGGCTGCACACATCAAGTAAAACACCGCATAATTACGGAAGATGTGCCGCCTATAGCGAAAGCTCCATACAGAGTTCCTCACAGCCAAAAAGAAATTTTAAAGAAGGAACTACAAAATATGTGTGAAGCAGAAGTCATAGAACCCTCCGATTCTCCATGGTCAGCACCAGTAGTCATCATACCGAAGAAATCTGAAACCGGTGAAGCCAAGATAAGGGTGTGCATTGACTTCAGAGGGCTGAATAAGGTGACAAAGAAGGACTATTATCCTGTTGCCAACATGCAAGAAACCCTGGATCAACTTGGAAATGCTAATCTATTTACTACCCTAGATTTAGCATCAGGGTACTGGCAAGTAGAACTGGATGAACGAGATAAGGAGAAGACTGCTTTCACAACAAATGGTGAACATTACCAGTTCACAAAGATGGCGTTCGGGCTAGCTAATGCCCCAAGCACTTTTCAACGACTCATGAACAGTGTACTTTCTGGGTTAAGAGGAGAAAAATGCCTAGTATATCTGGATGACGTCATAGTTTTCAACGGACAAGGAGTAGACGAACATCTAGAACGACTCACAGAGGTTTTCAAGAGACTACGACAGGCCAATTTAAAATTGCAACCCAATAAATGCAATTTCTTGAAGACTGAAGTAAAGTATTTGGGTTATATAATAAATGGAGAGGGCGTTAAGCCGGATCCAGACAAAATTTCAGTTATACAGAAATATCCAAAGCCAAAATCAGTCAAGGATATCAGAGCTTTCTGCGGCTTAGTAGGTTTCTACAGAAGATTTATACAAGATTTCGCAAAAACATCGAAACCTCTCACGAAGTTGACCCAAAAGGACGAATCGTTCAACTGGACCGAAGACTGTGAACAGGCATTTGACACATTGAAGAATACTCTCTGTTCTGACACCGTCCTAGCCCATCCAGATTTCACGAAGGAATTCATCTTGTCAACCGATGCTAGTGGTAAAGCTATAAGTGCCATCCTCAGTCAAAAATGTGATGGATACGAAAGACCAATAGCTTTTGCAAGTCGTCAGTTAAATAAAGCAGAAGTAAATTATTCCACAACAGAACAGGAATGTCTTGCAGTAATTTGGGGTGTAAAATACTACAGAGTTTATCTGTATGGAAGAAAATTTACCATCATAACTGACCATCAGCCTCTAAAATGGTTATTATCTCTGAAAACTCCACAATCACGCTTAGCAAGATGGGTACTTACTCTCCAAGAATACGAGTACAAAGTCGAACATAGAGCGGGGAAGAAACACGTGAACGCAGACGTACTATCAAGAATACCCATTAATGCCGTAGAAGTTGAAGAAACATATGAACCAATTTGGGATAGGCACATGATATCAAGTAAACAGCATAAAGATGCGGCAGTGCAACAACTATCCAGTAAAGAAGGGTATTTCACAGATGATGAAGGTTTAATCTTCAAAGAAAAATCAAATAATGCGCGTCATCATCAACTCGTAGTACCAGCATCCATGAAATTCAAGGTAATGCACGATTACCACAACCTACCATATGCGGGACATCAGGGGTTTGAGAAAACATACAGTCGGATCAAGGAAAAATTTTTTTGGAAATCAATGGCCAAGGACATTGAAGATTATTGCAAGAAATGTCACTCATGCAATCAAAGGAAAACATCTCCACATCACAAACCGGTGCCACTCCAAAAATTCAATGAAGTTAGTAGGCCAATGGAAAGGGTCTCAATGGATATTGTAGGTCCATTACCAACAAGTATGAAGGGGAACAAATACATCCTAACGTTCCAGGACCACTTCACGAAATATCCAGAAGCATTTGCTATTCCAGACCAAAAAGCATCAACGATTTCAAGAATTTTGTCACAAGAAATAATCGCAAAACACGGTGCTCCAAGGCAATTGCTGACTGACCAAGGTACAAATTTCACTTCGGAAATTTTCAAACAAATCTGCAAAATATTTGGCGTTGAAAAATTACAAACAACTGCATACCGACCACAAACGAATGGGATGATTGAGCGAAGTCATCGCGTCTTCAAGGACATTTTGTCTCATTTCGTGAATAGAGATCAAACCGACTGGGATGAATGGTTACCATACGTGCTATTAGCATACAGAAGTAGTGTACACAGTAGTACAAATGAAACTCCATTTTTCTTAATGCATGGTCGTGATTTGGAATTACCTTACGACGACATAACCAGACCACAAGATCTAAGGTATGACTATACAGACAATTATACGTCAGAATTAAAACAAAGATTGCAAATTGCTTTCAACTCAGTAAAGCAAAATATCAACAAAGCAACCGAGAAAACACATAAGCAGTTTAACAAAAATACAAAATCAGCAAAATATAAAATCGGTGACGCAGTATATTTGCATAGTCCAGCAATAAATGCAGGAACGTCACGAAAGTTTCACAAGCCATGGACAGGGCCGTACTTCATCACAAAAATCATGGGACCCGTAACATACAAAATTCGACAAAATAAGTCTGATAAAATTTTGACAGTTCATGTGAACCGCTTAAAACCATTTATGGACGAGAATCTTTTAGAAGAAAATTTAAATGAAGACATAGAGATACCGCAATGTAAACCAGTAGAGTGCACAGAAGAAAATAAAAATGATCCTAAAACTTCACAAAATATAGTACATCATAATATGATGAATGAATTAATTCATAATAATTTACAAGTGGAACGGAATCCTACTCCTGTAGAATCACCGTACCATACTCGCAGTAAAGGACCAGCACCACAACACCCATGGATTATGAGTTAGAGTTCAATACCAAGAACCAAGGAAATAAGGAAAATAATATGTGTCTTGATTTTCCAATTTAAGTATGTAAGTGAATAATTTAAATAGCATTCATAACGTATTCAAAATTATTAAATATTCCAATTTTTTTTTTTTTCTTTCCATTTAAATAAATATTGCTTAGAACTTCAATTAGCAACTTATTTATGGGATGGCTGAATTGTACATACCACTGATAAGAATTGCAGATATACGTTATAAATGGTAAATATGGAAGACATTTTGAATATTTTGTGTCATATGGAAAAACAATTATTTAGAAAATATGGTATTTAAAATGTGTGAATGTAAGTGTTGTTAGTAACAGTAAAAGACCAAACATCAGTGACATGTATGATGAGGAAATCATATCAAACCACAAGAAGCAGATGAACCATTCAGGGGATGACGAGTGGCCAATCGTTCATGTACCCTCAGACTCATCTACAGCCATGGATACACCATCCAGTAGAAGACCAGTGGAATGCAGTAATTTTCCCCATCACACATGACATGTTACGAAATATGGTGAAAATAGAGACTTTAAGTGTAGTTATAAGAAAATTGTGCTCCTTCGGAAGCAAATTTTTAAAGAAGGGAGGAATGTAAGACTAGGTCACCACACAATTGGGGTCATAATAGTTTGTGTTATTATTTGCATATATTGCAGAATAAGTAATATTAATATTAAAGTGTCGTAAGTAGGTTATTACTCAATTGTTTGATGACTTAGCATTACAGTAATATAAAAGACTGTATAGACGATGGGAAGTTAGAGTGTGTCCAAGAGAGAGTGTCCAGAGACCAGAGATATAGACGACCCATCCTCCATACAGTCGCTACAGTAACCATCATCTATCAAGTGTAAATATATATCATTCTATTATACTAGTCAATAAACTTATTTATAATAATAATTAATATTATTATTACAACCCTTATTCTTCTACAAGAAGTAGGAACATTTATTAGATTTTATTATCTATTATTTTGGCAGTTACTAAATTGTACCACCAGTCTGGCAAGAACTCACTTATAAATATTATTTGCAATTCGCCCCTTAAAAGGCGGGTTACAGTTGAAATACTCCTATCATAACTGATTGTACAAATAAATAAGTAAATAAATTTGTAAGGGTATGTGACCGTGACTCAAATGTAAAAAGTCATGCATGATGGGTTGTGATTACAATATTAGGGGTCTATTCAGAACTCAATATTTGTGTTGTCGTTATGGTCTTTATGGTTGTTATGTACTGTAAAGATTGTTAAAATCAAATTTGGTATTCTCAGTACTGAAGGTGGTTACCGTCAACAATTGTTACGTGTTTTGACAGTCTTTATCATAACGACTGCTAAAACTATGTATTTATGGTTGTTATCACGTTGTTATTTCTAATATTTGACATGTGACAGATTATTACATCAATCAAATATTATTAATAATGGCCTTTCTGCTAAATATTAGCAGGATGCAGTTGATTATTCGCATGGATCCTGCTTCGACTTAATAATGATAATAAGAACGATGAAAACCGTCGTGGACGAAAGTTACTTTTGACGTAAATACATATTTCTTTGAAAATATTTTATTCTGTGGTAGGTATTCGTGAAAACCTTGTTAATTATTCTGGTGCTAATGTGTGATTTTTCTTTAATCAAAATAAGATAAAAAATCTTTCCATAACTTTTGTCACTTTGGGATCAGTGGTAGGAATTAACATACCCGTTCTAAATAATTTAGAAGTTTTCAAATATGGCACAAATGTCATATTCTTCTTTAGTTGTTTTGGCAGAATGTTTGCATTTTAAATATAATTGGCAACACATTATTAAAAGAATAAAGCGTTGATATATAAGGTTAGGTTAAGTTCATATATGCATAATGAAGTTAGCTGTTGTCAAATAATCTGGTTCATTCACAAGTATTATTTTGTAAAGATTGTCAATAATACCGACGTAGGTTCTGAATTGACAAATTCATAAAGATTGTTACAAATGTCTTTATGATAACAATCTTTATATCCGTAACAACCTTTATGACTGTGTTTCTCTGAATAGGTCACTTAGTTTCGCGATTGTGAAAAAATACGCTCTCGTATTTATCAGGATTGAATCACTACATCTAGTTAGCTATTAAATATGATTTTCCAGCTTTTTAAGTATTTTTATTGTAGAAAAAAAATGTCAACTTATAGAAAATAAACAGCCGTGTTATAGAATAACTGAGTACGTTTGTATATGAAAATCTGAAGAAAATTGTAAATAAAAATCTGTTGTGGCCAGCACAAGACCTCTCGCCATTTCCATATTAGGCTATATAAGTATTGTATTACATTTTGCTATCGAACCGTCGTTTTATAACAAAATATTACAGAACTTTACCCAAATTTTGTCTTTTATTGTATTTAACATGTCTTCTGCACACATTTTTCATTGTATGAGAAAGTTTCTAAATGTCACAGATTCTTCCAATTCATTAACCAGATTGGCGGTATTTCTGATGGATTACCTATAATCTCAAATATTTAATTAATAAAACAATAAGAAAGATTAAATATACTTCCCAGAAAAAGCTATCAAAATGTCACTAAAACTGTTTATTTTTGACACTGAAATCTGCCATTTACAATAGTTATTTATGTATTAAGAGCGTAAGGAGGCTTTTGTGGCCTGCGGCGGGATTTTGAGCACGAGGCGTAAGCCGAGGGATAAAAACACGTCAAAGGCCATAAAAGCAAGTTACGCTCGTGGTACATACAAAACTTTATGCACGGACGAAAATTTTCAAATTATGAGCGTTAGAAAAATTGTATCGAAAAGAATTTGTCCTCGTACATCCAGTATCTAGTGTTGCTATGAAAGCGGAGAACAACAGTTTATTGTTTGTTTATTAGTTATGTCATTTGAGTTTTATTTTGTGTATCTCCGTGCTTTCCATATAAATATCACAAAATTAATTTTCATTTTTCATTAAAGAATATAAAAAAAATCGATTTGTAATAAAAACTTTTCATGTTAAATTGTTTATATTGTAGGTTATAATGAGGCCCGCGGGCTATAAAATGATGTTTATGTCAAAGAAATACGTGTATAATTGTCAAATTATGATACGTCCGTGCATAAATTATGTTATGAACGTTATAAACATTTGAATTTGTCAACTGGTTTCCTTAGTGTAGTTTCGCCTACTCGACTTGTTATATTCCGATATTCTATATATTATAGCGTCTTTATCTCTAAATTTATAGAAGATATAATAAAAAATTTAAATGTATCAGGTGTAGAATTTTGTTCTTCAAAATTAGTAATATCAAAAATTTTCAAAACTCAATATTTGGAAGAATTTTTTTTAGAAACTACTACTTCCGGTTGTTCAATTGTTACCAAAACCTTTGCAGCTCTTCCCAGGAATGACAGATTGAGGAATTCATAGTTAAACAGGTCTTATGTCTTATAGTTTTTGAGGAATCGTCCGTCCAACATCCAGCCATACACACACATACACACACACACACACATATCCACACACACTCACACACACAGACATCATTGTAAAAATGTTAAAATCGGATTGTAGTGACCTTGAAACGTGCTTATTCATTAAAATCTGGATATGTGATTTTTAGCATGATTCCAATACCTTTCTTGGCGAGAGGTAAAAAGAGTTAATTGAATAAACTACAAGTATTTTGATTTTCGCAGTTTTTTTTTTCTAAAATTAGAATTAATAATTATTTGTCAATATTTCAAAGCTAATTAAATCATGTTAGATTCAATGTAATAACTGTATTATTAGGAGGACAAAATACGAACAAACGGTATAACAAATATCTGATGTGGACAACACATGACTTCCTTGTACGCCTGTTACACTATACATATTTTGTTAATAATTAAAATATGTAGGTATTATAAGAGACCTAATCAAAATTGCACTTATTTGACATAATTTGATATTGACATTAAATTCTTTATTTTTTTGTTATTTCTTGCCCTAATTCATAGCAAACTTAATTACAGAAACCAAAAAGTACATAATGTTTAAATTTACATATCTCGCTTATACAAAGAACTAATTTAATCATACTTGAAGTTTTCGACGCAAAATTCAATTCTCTAAAACTTTTATTTGAAGCATTTATTGTTAAATTCAAAATAACACCATTTTTTTTCAAGAAAAACTGATAATAGCTTCAAGTAAAGTATCACTTCCGGTTAGGCTATTTTAACCAAAGTCTATTATGTTATTCCCATTGATATAAAAGTATTATATACCAAATTTGAAAAGTTTTGGATTATATTTTAATATAGTTTTCCATTAAAATCTATTATAGGTTTCAAGTAAAGTACCACTTCCGGGTATACCATTTTAACTAAAATCTATTATGTTATTTTCATTGATATAAAAGTATTATATACCAAATTTGAAAAGTTTTGGATTATATTTTAATATAGTTTTTTATTAAAATTTACTATAGGCTTCAAGTAAAGTACCACTTCCGGGTAGACCATTTTTACTAAAATCTATTATGTTATTCCCATTGATATAAAAGTCTTATATACTAAATTTGAAAAGTTTTGGATTCTATTTTAATATAGTTTTCCATTAAAATCAAATATGGGCTTCAAGTAAAGTACCACTTCTGAAAGTTATGCAAGGACCAAAAAGGGAGGTGCACAACTAGATGTTATAACAGTCCTAAATACAAAATTTTAACTTCCTACGGCTTCCCGTTTTTCAGTTATGCGAGATACGTACGTACAGACGTCACGACGAAATTAGTCAAAATGGATTCAGGGATGCTCAAAATGGATATTTCCGTTGAAATCTGGAAACCGAATTTTTCTCGATTACAATACTTCCTTTACTTCGTACAAGGAAGTAAAAAAACCTTACATTAATTAAAAGTTTTAATAACTGAAACATGCGTTTTAATTCAAGCAAAAATTTTTCTTCCCTTGGCATTTTTTCGTAAAATCAAAAATAATTTTTTTTTTCCTCTTGTAAACTCAATCCGGGGACATACTGTACACAGGGTGTTTCAAGAAATTGATCAGCTGAATTATTAAAAATATTCAGTACAAAGGGGCTGATGTTGTTCCAGTGGTCCTCAAGCAGTGCCACAAAGTTACATTTTTACTTCCTTGTACGAAGTAAAGGAAGTATTGTAATCGCGAAAAATTTCGGTTTCCAGATTTCAACGGAAATATCCATTTTGACCATCCCTGAATCCATTTTGACTAATTTCGTCATGACGTCTGTACGTATCTCGCATAACTGAAAAACGGGAAGCCGTAGAAAGTTAAAATTTTGTATTTAGGACTGTTATAACATCTAGTTGTGCACCTCCCTTTTTGGTCATTACATAACTTTCGGAAATGGTACTTTACTTGAAGCCTATAATAGATTTTAATGAAAAACTATATTAAAATATAATCCAAAACTTTTCAAATTTGGTATATAAGACTCTTATATCAATGGGAATAATATATTTGATTTTAGTTAAAATGGTCTAACCGGAAGTGGTACTTTACTTGAAGCCTATAATAGATTTTAATGAAAAACTATATTAAAATTTAATCCAAAACTTTTCAAATTAGGTATATAAGACTCTTATATCAATGGGAATAATATATTAGATTTTAGTTAAAATGGTCTAACCGGAAGTGGTACTTTACTTGAAGCCTATAATACATTTTAATGAAAAACTATTTTAAAATATAAACCAAAACTTCTCAAATTTGGTATTTTATACTTTTATATTAATGGAAATAACATAATAGATTTTGGTTAAAATAGTCTAACCGGAAGTGATACTTTACTTGAAGTTGTTATCAGTTTTTCTTAAAAAAAAGGTGTTATTTTGAATTAGCAATATATGCTTTTAGAAAATTGAATTCTCTGTCGAAAATATCAAGTATGATTAAATTAGCTCTTTGTATAAGCGAGATATGTATATTTCAAAATTATGTACTTTTTGGTTTCTGTAATTAAGTTTGCTATGAATTAGGACAAAAAATAACTGAAAAATAAAGAATTTAATGTCAATGTTAAATTATGTCCAATACGTGCAATTTAATGATTGGGTCTGTAATAATACATATTTTAATTATTAACAAAATATGTATAGTGTAACGCCAGACGTACAAGGAAGTCATGTGTTGTCCACATCAGATATTTTTACATGCCCAGTAGTATATTTTATTAATCTATAAAATAAAGGATCTTTTCCTGATTTCTATGATATGAAAATAGTATAGTTTTACATAAGTGGTTTTTTTTTTTGAGAAAAACGCAAATTTAAATTAAATATTTTTTATCTTTTCAGAAAAAGTAGGCAAGTCAGTATAAATAAAGCGTCATTTCTCCTGTAGTCGTTGCATGTAATACTTTTTTTGGCCTTATAGTAGCAGAGAAGTGCTCAATTCTATGTTTTAAATTTTCTTTTGTCTTTACAGGTTCTGCGCAAACATGAACTTTTAAATATCCCCAAAAAAAGTCTAGTGGTGTTAAGTCAGCTGATCATGCTGGCCAATTTCATGGCCCATCAGTACCTATCCACCTATCTTCAAACAGATTGCAAATATGCTATTCCACAGTAATAAAATATCTGATGTGGACACCACATGACTTCCTTGTATGCCTGTTACACTATACATATTTTGTTAATAATTAAAATATGTATAATAACAGACCCAATCATAAAATTGCACGTATTTGACATAATTTGGCATTGACATTAAATTCTTTATTTTTTTGTTATTTCTTGCCCTAATTCATAGCAAACTTAATTACAGAAACCAAAAAGTACATAATGTTTAAATTTACATATCTCGCTTTTACAAAGAACTAATTTAATCATACTTGACGTTTTCGACACAAAATTCAATTCTCTAAAACTTTTATTTGAAGCATATATTGTTAAATTCAAAATAACACCATTTTTTTCAAGAAAAACTGATAATAGCTTCAAGTAAAGTATCACTTCCGGTTAGACTATTTTAACCAAAGTCTATTATGTTATTTCCATTGATATAAAAGTATTATATACCAAATTTGAAAAGTATTGGATTATATTTTAATAGTTTTCCAATAAAATCTATTATAGGTTTCAAGTAAAGTACCACTTCCGGGTATACGATTTTAACTAAAATCTATTATGTTACTCTTCTTGATATAAAAGTATTATATACCAAATTTGAAAAGTTTTAGATTATATTTTAATATAGTTTTTCATTAAAATCTACTATAGGCTTCAAGTAAAGTACCACTTCCGGGTAGACCATTTTTACTAAAATCTATTATGTTATTCCCATTGATATAAAAGTCTTATATACCAAATTTGAAAAGTTTTGGATTATATTATAATATAGTTTTCCACTAAAATCTATTATGGGCTTCAAGTAAAGTACCACTTCTGAAAGTTATGCAATGACCAAAAAGGGAGGTACACAACTAGATGTTATAACAGTCCTAAATACAAAATTTTAACTTTCTACGGCTTTCCGTTTTTCAGTTATGCGAGATACGTACGTACATACGTACATACGTACGTACATACGTACGTACGTACAGACGTCACGACGAAATTAGTCAAAATGGATTCAGGGATGGTCAAAATGGATATTTCCGTTGAAATCTGAAAACCGAATTTTTTCGCGATTACAATACTTCCTTTACTTCGTACAAGGAAGTAAAAATAGTAAAAGTTTATTGAAAATATGAACGATAATAATTAAAGGATAAAGAAAACCATATTTCTTATAAATTATTTCTTCTAGAAGACACGGGGAGTTTTGCTTTTGATGATGCAGGACATGTGCACGAGTGTTTGAACAAATAAGATCCAAATATGACCTCCGGTTTTGAGAAGCCCCGCCCTAACTAAGAATATACTTCTTCGGGTGGGTCGGATCTGTTCGGTTGCTGTTCGGGTGACGTTCTAATTTCTTTGTTTTCTTTTTAAATGAGAAAAAATCTGTTGTGGCCAGCACAAAACCTTCCGTCAATTCGATGTATTTTGTTCATATCCCATACCAAAAGTTCCTTGAAAAAGATGCTGTATATCCTGTAAAATTTTAACACCAACACACTATTTTTTTACAAATTCCATACCGAAAGTTTCTTTCCCTATTTTATTAGGGGTCGCTGTTTCTTACTCTTCTCTTTTACTCATTCCTGCCCAACGCATCTTCTTCACATAATTCATCCTCTCTCATATCTACACAGACCTTCCATTTCTCTTTGGCCTTTCTTGTACTTCTGGCATTGAAAATTCCAATCTTGAGGCGAGTCTGCAACTGCAAGTCACTTGCGAGGGACACTCTATCACATTCACATATAACTTTCTAACCCTATACTTTCAACTTTGGTTTTGCATTTGACACTGACATCTGTCAATTAAAAATTTTTGAATTATCTGCTGTTTTCATAATTTTAGCAAAGCTAATTAATTTTTTAAAGTTAATCTCTCTTAATGTCTCTATAACTCTATATGTATTGAATCTAAAGGAAAATGTATAATCAAACCGTATAGAAAATAAGATATCCTTTCATATTGATAATTACAAAATGTCGAAAAATGATATTTAACTGCGTTTTTTCAAGAAAAACTGTTAAAAACTTCAAATAAGGGTACTTCCGGTAGATCAATTATAACCAAAATCTAATCAGCGCTTCACATGGATGCAAAGAACAGGAATACGAAAGAATTATAATTTTTAGAATTGTAGTATTGGAGTTATCGTCGGAGAAAAATTTGTCACACACGGACACACACACACTCGGACACACACACACGGACACACACACACACGGATACACACACACACACATACAGACAGGGACCCTAAAACGTGCTTATCCATTAAAAACTCACCACCGAATTTTTTGACCAAAGACAATACCTTCCTTACCTAAAGGTGACGGTAAAAAGGTGAAATAAATTAAGTATAATAATTTATTTTATGTCTTTAATAATGAATTATAATATTGCAATTTAAATATACATTATTTTGTAATTTGTTTAACATTTTTTCGTGGCTTGTGAACCACTGTTTGTTTATTTCTGGTATATCCACATTACCTACGTCACAAAGGTAATTTAAAATTCGGACCTTAATATCTCGCTTATTTGGAGGAATTTTTAACTCGGACTTTCACATGTGGTCTTATATTTTTGTGTACTTCAAAAAAAAAAATCTGTTGTGGCCAGCACAAGACCTTCCGTCAATTGCATGTATTTTGTACAAATCCCATACCAAAAGGTCCTTGGAACAGATTCTATATAATATCATGTAAAAACTCATACTATTACTTACAAATTCCATACCAAAAGTTCATTTGAAAAGGTTCTATAAATCCAATAAAATTATAACATAAACTACACTAATTAATGTCCTTCCATCTTCTCTTTGGCCTTTCTCTGCGTGGCACTTGCGAGCAACAATATGACATACCAATTTTAGATACTATACTTTTTTCCATATTTGGTTTTGCACTTGCAACTGACATCTGTCAATTAAATTTTTTTGAATATTTATGTCAGCTGTTTCCATGATAAATGGCAAAACTAACTAATTTTTGAAAATTAATTTCTTTATAATGCTTTAAATTTACATCTATTGAATATGAAGGAAAATGTATAATCAAACTGTATAGAGAAGAGTATTTTCTTTAATATATATAATAACAAAATGTCAAAAAATAATATTTAACTGCGTTTTTTTAAGAAAAACTGTTAAAAACTTCAAATAAGGGTACTTCCGGTGGATCAATTATAACCAAAATCTAATCAACTCTTCATATGGATGTACAGAAGAGGAATACGAAAGAATTATAATTTTTAGAATTGTAGTATTGGAGTTATCGTCGGAGAAAAATTTGTCACACACGGACACACATACACACACACGCACACACGGACACACACACACACACATACATACAGACATCATCTTAAAAATAGTAACTTTGTATTGTAGGGACCCTAAAACGTGCTTATTCATTAAAAACTCACCACCGAATTTTTTGACCAAAGACAATACCTTCCTTACCTTAAGGTGACGGAAGGTAAAAATTAAAAAAAATATCGTGGAATAGCCTATTGAGTAATTTATAACAACGCTACATTTACTGTTGCTACCCAATCAGAAGGCAGTGATTGGATACACGCTAATGGGAACGCACGACATCACGCAGAAAGTTGAAAGTTGGCCATCTCTTGCGCATCGTTCATCGCATTAGCTATTGCATTGCGGTGATATAAATGGCCATGTGTTACCTATTGCGTTTGCGTTACGTCTTGCGTTGCGTTGTTAAAAATAGGCATTTTGAATCAGTTTTTATAATATAAATTACTACACTGCCTTAAAATGTATAAGTAACACGATATTTTGGTTTGTTGCAGAGGGTGCCTCCATGCCACTTCCAGAATGTACTCCCCATTTTAGATTGGGCGAACATGAAGGTTGTGCAGGTCGAAGGGAAATGGGTGAAACGTTTGAGCCTAGAGGCCTCGTGGTGTATCCTCGATTTTAAAGAGCCAAAGGGGTCATATCTGTCCCTTCATTAATTTTGTGGTGAAATTTTAAATCTGTTAATAAATTTTCATAAAACGCTATTTCTGCTATATTTTGTAAGAAATAATATATAAACATTTTCCAAAGTTGTACAT
Organism: Ophonus ardosiacus; assembly: GCA_943142095.1. Classification (NCBI taxonomy): domain Eukaryota; kingdom Metazoa; phylum Arthropoda; class Insecta; order Coleoptera; family Carabidae; genus Ophonus; species Ophonus ardosiacus. The sequence continues at coordinate 12,067,770 of OW964841.1, read as the reverse complement.
GGTGTTATGGGCAAAAATAAATTCTTAGAATAAAGTATAATGTATTTTGTACTTTTACTGCCCGTGACAATTTACACAAATGGATGATACTTTGATTGTAGCTGTGCACTTGTTACCCTTGTTTGCCTTATATCATACATACATACATACATAAAATCACGCGTATCCCACTTAGTGGGTTAGCAAAAACACAAAAAAAAAATCTGATGTGGCCAACACAAAACCTCCCGCTATTTAATAACATACTTTCATACTTACATAAAATCTCGCGATTCCCACTTAGGGGGTTAGCAAATACCCGGAAACAATAGTAACAATAAGAAAAGGGATAAGAGTAAGAGCTCAGCTGACTCACTTCACTCTTTAACAACATTCTTCTTTCGCCTTGTCCACAATCATCATAGCATTCATACATAAGAACATATTAAAGTGACCGATTTTCGGTAGCGAATAACCCCATCCGGACCACAATAATAATTACGCAACAATCTTCCTTCGCCACACTTTCCTATCCATTTTTATTCATTTAAATACATACTTACGTATTTACTAACGCTGCAAACTGTTCCATTGCATAAAACTATTGATTTATTTACTATTTTCTTTTTAAAATGTCACTATTATTAATTTGAAGTGATTAGTTTTTTGACAGTGACATTTACTGTAAGTTACATTCATTTGAAATATGAACAAAGGAATTTTGTTTATCTTAGGCTTCGGGACTAATAAAAAAAAATAGTTTTAAATTTATCTGCAAAATATATAGAAAAAGTATTAATATATTCCTGTACAAAATTCAATAATCTTTAATTTTCATAAGACATAAAATGCGAAAAAATGGCATTTAATGATATTTTTTGAAGAAAAACCATTATGAGCTTCAGGTAAAGTGTCATTTCCGGTTATCCGATTTACACCAAAATCTAATGGCTTCTTTTCATATTAGAATAGGATAGAAATACAAGGTTTCAGAATTTTCTGAATGATAGTATTTGAGTTAGAGTGAAGACAAAATCTCTACACATACACACACACACACATACATACATACATACACACACACATACATACATACACACACACATACACACATACAGACATCATCGTGAAAATGTGAAAATTGGATTCTAGGGACCTTAAAACGTGGTCATTTACTAAAATCTCGATACGTGATTTTTAGCACGATCCCTATACCTCCCTTACCAAGGGTAGCGGGAGGTAAAAATTAACAATAGGGAAGGGGATAAAAAAATCATCTATCGCCACACATTCCTGTACAAACATACTTCGGTCACAACGTCCACATAAAACTTCAGCTGTCTCTACATTCTCATAAAACATTCTTACTAACCATATATCTTCACACCATAACATTTACAAAACAATCATCCTTCGCCACACAATCCTATCCAGGCACACTTCTTTCGCCTCAGCCACATTCATAATCGTATTCATGCATGCTCTTCTTCTCTTTCCACTAGGAAACTTACGCTCCTTCAAAACACTAGCAATCACATCCATCCACTTACACACTGGACGGCCACGCAATCGAACACCCTCAACTTTATATATGCGTTTTACAAGTCGTTCACTCATCATTCTCTCCACATGACCAAACCATCTCAACTGACTCACTCCAACTCTCTTAACAACAGAGTCTTCCTAACCATATATTCTTCATACACCAAATTATTCCTCACGCGATCCCGTCTTGTATACCCACAAACACCACGTAAATACCTCATTTCCACGGCAGTCACTCTCCTTTTATGCTTTTTCGTCCATGCCCAACATTCACTTCCCTACATCAAAGCAGCCACCAGCACTCCATTATATACACTTAACCGAGCCTCTCTAGATACGTTTACGTTACGAGCAAACGTACCCAGAGCACCCATTACATCCCGCACTCACCCTCCTATCAATTTCTCGGTCAATTCGTCCATCTCTCGACATCATGCTACCCAAATATACAAACTCATTCACCTGCTCCAGTTTTACTCCATTCACCAACACATTGCACTCAGTCACCAATTCACTTCTTTCAAATACTAACACCTTAGATTTATCATTAACATTAAACTCATACTTCTTCCAACTTCGTTAATTCTCTCTATCATTCTTCTCAGTTGCTCTTCATTTTCACTTAAAACAACTACATCATCCGCATACGCTAACGCAGGCACAATACTTTCACCAATATGTACACCATCCAATCCACTCAACGCCTTCCACAACAACACATCCATATACAAATTAAACAACCACGGAGACATACCACAACCCTGGTTAACACCTATATTTATACGAAACCAACTACTCAACCTACCATCTATTCTCACAGCAGCTTCACTACCCTCATACAACGCTCGAATCGCTCCCAACCAGTTTCTATTCACGCCGTACTCTGTAAGTACACCCCACAAAGTATCTCGAAGAACACTATCATACGCCTTCTTTAAATCTAAAAAGCCACAAAACACCTTCTTGTTCTTGTCAAGTGAATTCTCTACAATCATACGAAGAGCAAACAATTGATCGACACATCCCCTCTCAGGCAAAAAACCACCCTGAACGTCACTAATTTTTGAAATTGTTAAGGTTTATTGTTTGTTTGTTTGCCTTATATCGGGATTTTATTTGATATTTGCGTCTGTCAGGTGATTTTTCATCTTCAACTCCAGATTCTTCGGGTTCTTTGTTGGTTACACGATTTTTCGAATGTTCTTTCGCGAGTTCTTCTGCTAAAGCTAGCAAATAATTTCTTTCCAATTTTAAATGGCACAAAAGTGACCCCTGTGGTGCACTCTCCACACCAGCTGCCTGGTAAGCGCCCACACGGTAAAATATATCGTCATCATTACCGATGTCTACATGTGTTGTAGATACTGGCACACCCAGAAATGGGTAATATGCCGTGATGATATATTTATTTAGTTTATACAAAATCCAGGAATTTATTCCCGCTATATCTAGAATATTATAAAATGTGTGTACTGGCCATCTGCGAGAAGCTGCTTTTACAGAATATTTTCTGCACACCTGATCAAGTATATCTACACCATATTTACTTTCATTATAAAACCCTATAGTTTCGGGAAACACAAAGATCATATTCAACATAGACATTCTTCTATAAAATTAATAAAAAGTCACGAAATCTCAAGAACTTAACTGAAAAAATCTGTTGTGGCCAGCACAAAACCTTCCGTCAATTCGATGTATTTTGTATATATCCCATACCAAAAGTTCCTTGAAAAAGATTCTGTATATCCTATAAAATTGTAACACGAACACACTATTTTTTACAAATTCTATACCGAAAGTTCCTTCCCCTATTTTATTAGGGGTCGCTGTTTCTTACTCTTCTCTTTTAATCATTCCTGTCCAACGCATCTTCTTCACACAATTCTTCCTCTCTCAAATCTTCTGCTACACAGTCCTTCCATCTTCTTCTCTTTGGAGGGACACTCTATCACATTCACACATAACTTTCTGACCCTATACTTTCAACTTTGGTTTTGCATTTGACACTGACATCTGTCAATTAAATTTTCCTGAATAAATCTGTTGTTTCCATAATTTTAACAAAGCTGACTAATTTTTGAAAGTTAATCTCTCTTAATGTCTCTATAACTCTATATCTATTGAATATGAACAAAACTGTATAATCAAACCGTATAGAGAATAAGATATTCTTTCATAATGATAATCACAAAATGTCGAAAAATAATATTTAACTGCGTTTTTTCAAGAAAAACTGTCAAAAACTTCAACTAAGGGTACTTCCGGTGGATCAATTATAACCAAAATCTAATCAGCTCTTCATATGGATGTAAAGAAGAGGAATACGAAAGAATTATAATTTTTAGAATTGTAGTATTGGAGTTATCGTCAGTGGCGGAACTTCAAATTTTGGCCCCCCCCCCCGCAAAATACAAATTAGGCCTCTTCAACCTGCAGTGAAATTACGATATAATTGAATGGAGAGTATTACGAGTATAATGTCATTTATTTAACAATAAATGAAATAAAAGTAACATTTATTACATACTACAAACAAATAAAAAAATAATATTTTCTAAATCTATGTATACAGGGTGTATCAAGATAATGGAACAGTGCATTTTATTCGTGTATGTGAAAAGATACAGAAAACAGTGATTAAGATATTTTGTAAGGCATAGAGGGGGACACATTTTAGCATAAACTTTATTATCATAAATCCAGTGGTACTCAAACTGTATGACAATATTATAATTTTTAAATGGCATTATATATATATATATATATATATATATATATATATATATATATATATATATATACGAGGTGTGTTCAAAAACTATCGCGAATTTTGAATTTTCGCGGGTTACGTATATTCGAATTTCGATCTTTTTGTGGCTTTATGTTGGTACTCATGTCTCTCACTTATGTCGACAAGCTCGGCCATTTTGAATGTTCACTTAATTGTTGACAGCTGTTTTGCTTGCACGTGTTTTGGATCGTCTTCGATTTTTACCTATTCAAAAAAATGGAACAAAGAACCTGTATCAAATTTTGTGTGAAAAACGAAATTAAGTGCGCGGATGCATTCCGAATGTTGACTGTGGCATACGGAGAAGCTACCTTGGACCAAAGCAACGTTTATCGGTGGTACAAAATCTTCTCAGAAGCTGATTTCGTTTTTCACACAAAATTTGATACAGGTTCTTTGTTCCATTTTTTTGAATAGGTAAAAATCGAAGACGATCCAAAACACGTGCAAGCAAAACAGCTGTCAACAATTAAGTGAACATTCAAAATGGCCGAGCTTGTCGACATAAGTGAGAGACATGAGTACCAACATAAAGCCACAAAAAGATCGAAATTCGAATATACGTAACCCGCGAAAATTCAAAATTCGCGATAGTTTTTGAACACACCTCGTATATATATTTTATTAACTCATTAAATAGAGAATTTTGTTCTGAATTCAACGATATAATAATATCATACCCTTACATTAAAAAAAATTGATAAAAATTAATTCAAAGATAATATTTCATTTCTCTTTATCTAAGTAATCTGAGCAAATATTCAATCAATAAAACAAAATAAAATTTATTTTAGTTTTATTACATTAAAGTAAGCTACGATTTTGGCAACAAATTCAACTTTCAAAATAATTTTTTTGTTTTATTGATTGAATGTTTGCTCAGATTACTTAGATACAGTAGAAATGAAATACTAACTTTGAATTCATTTTTATAAATTTTTTCGCAATGTAAGAGTATGATATTATTATATCATTGAATTCAGAACAAAATTATCTATTTAATGAGTTAATAAAATATATATAATGCCATTTAAAAATATATAATATTGCCCTACAGTTTGAGTACCACTGGATTTATGATAATAAAGTTTATGTTAAAATGTGTCCGCCTCTATCCCTTACAAAATATCCTAATCACTTTTTTCTGTATCTTTTCACATACACGAATAAACGGCACTGTTCCATTATCTTGATACACCCTGTATAAATTTATATAAATATATAGTGCAGTGAAATTGCGATATAATTAAATAAAGAGTATTATACTGTTATTTATTTAACAATAAATGAAATGAAAATAACATTTAATATATATTTAAAACAAAAAAAAAATACAAAATAAATAAAAAAATCTGATGTGGCCAGCACATGACCTCCGCCAATTCCATGTTTAAAATATCAGTGAGCTTTAAGTAAAGTATCACTTCCGGTTGATCGTTTGTATATAAATTCTAATTTATTATTCAATAAATAGAAAAGTCTGTAATACGAAAGTTTGGATTATGTTTTATTGTTTCTCCTCAAAAATCTGTTAGAGCTCCAAATTAACTACTACATCCGATTTATCATATATGGTTAAAATCTAATATGTTGTTTCAAATTATATATAAGTTTTAAATACCAAATTTGAGAAGTTTTGGATCATATTTTAAAAGATTTGAAGGAAAAATCGTTACACACACATTCTTATAAAAATCTGCATCAACTTCTAGGTGCTCTAAAACGCAATCTTTGTAAATTCTTCGCCGTACATGATCTATTTCGTAAATGTGTAGTTGTAAATTAATATTAATTCATAGGGCTGCAAAATAGAGTAAATTTAAATCAGATCATCCTGTACATCTAACATGTATGTATGATGTAAAATATATTATTTTTACAAACCTTAATTTCATTAGAATTAATTACTTTACCATTATATTCTCGTTAACACGGTTTCATTATTAATTTTATTATAATTATACTTCCTGACATTGACATTTGTTTAAATATGTCAAAATTGTTATTATTATTTTTTTTTTGTTTGACGCATAGGCAAGACGATATATGAAAATAAATTATATTATATATTCATAATTAAAGAGTTTTAGAGATATTTACTAAATTTTATTATCGTAGAATTGAAGATTGTACCATTGTATTCAATTTTAATTAGTAAAAGTTGCTAAAAAAATATATTCAATGATTTTTTTACAAGAAAATCTGTTAAAAGCTTGTATAAATGGTACTTCCGGTTTTCCGGTATACACTAAAAACTAATGAGCTCTTCCCACATTAGTACTGAATGGGTATACAAAATTTCAAATTTTTCTGATTGATAGTATTTGAGTAATCGTGTCCACAAGATCCACACACACACACACAGACACAAACACAGACACACACACATACATACCTACAGACATCATTGTAAAAATGTTAAAATCGGATTCTGGGGACATCAAAACGTGGTTATTCACTAAAATCTCTATATGCGTTTTTTAGCACGATCCCTATACCTCCCTTACCTAGGGTAGCGGGAGGTAAAAATAATATTTTCTAAATCTATGTAAATTGTTTGCGTCGTGCTTTGGCGTTGGCGAAATTACGTATTATTTCTTTTAAATCTAAATTTGATGTTAAAGTTCAAATTACCACCTTGGAACTCACTGATTTTTTATTTTTTTAGTTTACTTTAACGTAAAATATATTCCTATGATATTATAAATTATTTATATATCTGTCTAACATCAAAATTTGTTTAAGTAAATTCAACGGATAGTGTCGAGTTAGGCGGGCTTCGGGCCCCCTAGCGGCCTGGGCCCCCCCGCGCCGCTCCCTTTTGCTGTATGGTAGTTCCGCCACTGGTTATCGTCGGAGAAAAATTTGTCACACACGGACATACATACACACACACCGACACACACACACACACACGGACACACACACACACACACACACACACACACACACACACACACACATACAGACATCATCTTAAAAATAGTAAATTCGTATTGTAGGGACCCTAAAACGTGCTTATTCATTAAAAACACACCAACGAATTTTTTGACCAAAGACAATACCTTCCTTTTACGGAAGGTAATAATTATGAATTTTTTGATACCAAACACATTACATTTCTGTTTCATATAAAGCCAGAAAATAAATTTAAAATTTGGCACAATTAAGACAAAATATCAATAGCCGTGAAACTGACAGAAACAAAACAATTGTTGACTTGAGACGCTCATTAATAAACATTTCATACACATTATTTGTTAAATTGTTATTATTTTAGTTTTATTAAGAAGAAATCATGGATAATTTGTCTCATGAAGAAAAATTACAAATTTTAATTATTCCCTTGTAGTTTGCAGTTTTTTCGTTTCTTTTAACTTATTTCTTATTACATGTAGATCACCTTTATAATTAAATACCTATTAAAATAATTAATAATTGTTTCTTAAATAAATATCCTAGTGTTTTCTTTAATTTGTATTAGTTCATAAATTAATAACTTTAATCTTTAATTGTCCTCTATCATGTTAATAAAAAAATTACAATGTTTTGTTACTGTCAGTTTCATGGCTAATGATATTTTTTCTTAATTGTACAAATTTTTAAATTTATTTTCTGGCATTATATGAAACAGAAACGTAATGTGTTTGGTATTACAAAATTCGTAATTTTTTTCTTTATAATAAGCATCAATTATTTTTTCAATAAATTAATATAAAAACTTTTGGCGTCTAAAAAACTGTTTTTCTATGTTATAACCCTATGACCCGTTTTAAAATTTACACCCTGTATATTGAATATGAAGGAAAATGTATAATCAAACCGTATAGAGTATAAGATATTCTTTCATATTGATAATCACATAAAATGCCGAAAATAGTTATTTTTTATACAAGACGATAAAATTGTATTTTATCGACGAGCGGAAAGATTAATTCACGAGCGATTTCGCGAGTCGATAATTTAATTTTATCGTCTTGTGGAAAATTCTATTTTTTTCTATAGTAGATTTTAAAGAACAAAAACTAGAAAACCCGACTATAAATTAAATTATTTAAGAACAATTTAAAAATCTCAGTAGCGTGGTAGTTATTGAATTTGTTTGAAAACAATTTCATTTTATTCATGTTTATACAATTGAAGTTATATATAATATGAATCGCCAAAATGTATAATGTATGTTTATTTAAATAAAAATTAAAGTTCTTTATCTACCCTTGCTGTTAAAGTATTATTTTACCTACCCTTGCGGTTAAAAGGTCACTTAGTCAATTATTTCGAGTTGAACAAAGCACACTTTAAAATCTGCTATAGAAAAAAATGTATTTAGCTGCGTTTTTTCAAGAAAAACTGTTAAGAACTTCAAATAAGGGTACTTCCGGTTGACCAATTATAGTCAAAATCTAATCAGCTCTTCATATGGTACAAAGAATCACAATTTTTAGAATTGTAGTTTTAGAGTTATCGTCGGAGAAAATATTGTCACAACACACGGACACATACGGACACACACACAGCAAACGCACATAGACATCACCGTAAAACCAGTAAAATCGTAGGGACCCTAAAACGTGCTTATTAATTTAAAACTCACCATCGAATTTTTTGACCAAAGACAACACCTTTCTTACCTGAAGGTGACGGAAGGTAAAAAGAACAATATAAAGTGGCCAAACCTTCCCCAGATGAGACGCTTCTGGTTGAAATACAGAAACAAAAGAAAGTATAAACATGCATCTAATTTTAGAGCACCTAGTATCAAAGTTCTTAAAGAAATTCAGCCGTATTCATAGTAACTGAAATAGACCTGGTTTAACTTCGATTTACTTAGACTAGGTTTAAACCAGGTCTAAAAATGGTTATTCATAGTCAAACTTAGACCTGATTTAAACCTGGTCTAAGTAAATCGAAGTTAAACCATTCTATCTAGTCGGCTATGCCCGCCCATACATTACACTGCTCATGCGTAGTGAATACAATTTTGACATTTGTGATCACAGCTGTTGGTGACTTTGCTTATTTCTTGCAACTAAAACTTTTTATTTACTGTTAACAACGACATTAATACAATTAATTTTTACCTTGATTGCGGTAACACACATAGGTGGTTGTAGTACGTCAGGATTTGCAAGGGAATATGTAAATAAAAATTAAATGCTTCTGGATATGATGTAAATTTAGACAAAGATAATTTGCAGTTCCCCAAAAATAACGCTCATACTACTTTCAAAAATAAAATATTAGTATCAGAACCAATAGATCCAGTTTTATATTTAAACTGGAATATGAAATGATGAAAAATAAATTACATTAAATGAAGATTATGAACTTTTTATGATAAAATATTACTGGATTGCAGTCAAATATTCATTTATTTCTTCAGATGAGACTTCTTAAAAATTGAATACATTTAACAGTAATACACAACACTGTCGCTTACATAATATAATAAATAATGTTACAATATTTTATGTATTAAAATTCTTTGAATATAGTTTTTTCTTTCGTCCACTGGTATATTATGCATTATTATTATTGTCCCAATATGAGCTTTGAGGTAGTAGCTTTAGCTGGATGATACACAAAAATCAATATAAATTATGGTGTGACCATAATTGTTTTAAAAAGAGAAGCGATGGCTCTTGACAACTCCAAATCCAATACGAATCATTGTTCTTTGGGAAAACTGTATAAGTTTGCTAAAACAGATTGTTTTACTTAAATAAGTTGTTACAATTTAACATTTTATCTAATATATTATTACCAGATTCATTTTAATAATGGGGTATTCTACTCAATTTTTTTTATTATTTTAAATAAAACTTCATTCAGTTTTGAAGCAATTCATAGTATTAAAAAATCTTAATTGTTCCTAGATTCAGTGTATTTTATTTTCGAGAAATCAGTGTAACGTCACATTTCCTCTATACTTGTCTTTCTCACACACACTGCTCTGAGTACGCTGCGAGAGAAGGATAACAATTGTATGACGTCAATTTTCCCTTTTAGCAAATGTGAAATATCTTGTAAAGTAATTATTTAAAAAATGTTTTCATTGTTTTAACTATTATCTATTGAGCCAAACTTTATGTTAAATTGAAATTTTCTTAATTTTGTTGTTATGGTGAAATACTCCATTCTCTATTCAAAGATATAATGCTCAAAACTTGCATATCAACTGAAACTGATCGCTTTTTATTGCTGTTTGCATTTTCTAATATTGGTATTATTGTGTCGATTAAATTCTGTAGTTTTCTTTCTTAGATCTGCAAATTTAAAACTCTTTAAAAAACCAACAACTTAAACAACTGAACATTTCCTGAAATACTACTTAACCTATAATAAATTTTCTAGATTCATATAATTTAAAATAAACCTTTTGATTCCTCCTCCTATATTCAACTATGTTTTGTTTTAATATCTTCCACATAGTTAATATGCTCAAAAATTTCTTGAAGATCATTATCCATCATGAACTTCCTAAAAATGAAATAATGCAAGTTACGAATACATAGCAAAAGTTGCATTATAAACATTAATATGATAATATTTATAACATACTACTTACCAAAAATATTATATTAAGTAATAATGTATTTAATTTGCATTAAACAGACAAAATTATATTTTCATAGTTGTGTCAACTGACTTAATACCGCATTAAACTAGGGTACGCGCAGGTCTAAATTTTAGTCTAGAGTTAGACCTGTACTAGCCCTAAACTGCCTCTATGAATAGCTTTTTTCGCCGGTCTAAGTTAGACTAGAGATAGACTAGGTTAGACTCGAACAGAAGCACTATGAATACGGCTGAATGTGTCTACCGAGATGCACCTGCAAAGGGCTGTAACACTGTAACGCAACGTTGTCGGACAAGTGTGTTTTGCCTTTTTCGATCTACAATACCATCTATTAAAAAAAGAAAAAAATAAGAAGGCCGTAAACACCCTACATATTTTGAAAAATATTCAAAATAGCTATGAATGCAAAATATGAAACACTTGCATCTATCTGTTGAAAGAAGTAAGAATGGATGGTATGCCAATCATAAAATAGACGATAAAAGTAGGGCATCAGTGAATTGTCTGCCAGAGATATCTAGTAAAGGATCTACATACTAAAATTTCATAATTTTTATAGTATAATACTTTACTAAATTATGTATTTCTAAATTGAAATCTCTTTTAAGCATCATATATTAATGTTACATTTCAAAATTATGTAATCTAAAATGCAAAAAAATATGCTTCAAAATTAAGAATTTTAAACATAATTTATTTTTAATTGTCGAACTTATTTCGCCTACTCAAGGTGTCGAGAAGAGGGATAATTCATGTTCATAATTCTCTTGATTTTAACATTTATTTGGACGTTTCGGAGGTCCAAAAACCTCCATCTTCAGCATTTTACATTATTTTCTATAAGCATTGTTTTAATTTTCTGTATCATGTTATTTTTTCTCAATAAATATTTATACAAAAACTTACCTAAGTTTTTACATTTGATGTTTTGTGGTAAGATGTGTTCTCTTACAAAAGCGTCATAAACGCACTTATAGACCGTGCAATCATTTTGTCACATCCACAGTTCCATGAAAGTAACATTAAATTTATACATACCACCCTGTCAAAGAATGGGTACCCTCCATATTTACTCAAATCGGTCACTAATAAGAGAGTAACACATCTCAGGAACAGGAGCAACCTTGAGCGAACACCCATGGAGAGGGTTGTATATGTTTCTATTCCGTTTGATAAATCCATAAACTCTGGTCTCGCAAGAATATTACAGGGCACAAATATAAAATTAGCAAACACAAATTTCACAACAACAAAAAGCTTATTTTCAAAATTAAAAGATCAAACAAAAACAGAAGAAAAAAATAATGTAGTTTATCTAACAAACTGCAATCAGTGCCCAAAGGTATACGTCGGTGAATCATGCCAGCCTTTAAAAAAACGAATGTACCAACATAATTATCATTGCCGTTTCAAAAATGATCAACACAGCGCACTAGTCAAACACCACTGCGACACAGGTCATATATTTAATTTTACAGAACCAAAAATTTTAATTACCGAACAAAATAAACATAAAAGGCTAATAAAAGAAACCCTTATGATAAATTTAAACAAAGATAATTGCGTAAACAACCATACCGACTATGACAATGTTTTAAAATTCGCGGGCCCATTGCTTAGTGCATTAGACGGATAAAATTTCCCCAAGTACAATCTTAGTGTTTTTAACTTTATTTCTCCAAAAAAAAAAATTTTCACATTCAAAAAAATTTAAATTCAAACCTGTCACCATGTGGTCGAGGTAACAAAAGTGTCGGTCACTTTCATTTTTATAAAAAAAAAAGAACCAGGTAACAAAAAACAAGTTCTAAAACTTTATACGCTTTATTGACAATTAATATGTAGGATGGAGGTGAAGTTCAACCCTCTTTTCAAATTTACGGGGGTTTTGTAAGTAGTGTTGCCGAAAGTCGAGACGAGACGAGACTTGGGGCCGGTCTTGTCTTGGTCTTGACTTGGTCTCGACTAGAGTGGTCTCGTCTTGGTCTTGTCGAGACGAGACTTGATGTCAGTCTCGTCTCGTCTCGAGTCTCGACAAGACTCTCGACTTTGCTTCCATTATCAATTTTTGTATAATCGCATCTAATAGTACATAAAATTCTAAGAACACCAGTACAATCGCGATTCAAATATTCCAAATAATATTTGAGGTATTTATTAAGTTTTCTATGAATATCATCAACTTGATAATTGAGCTCTTGAAATAATTAATATGATAATATACGTATATATCGAGTGTTGTTTCTCATTAATAAACAAAATATATAATTTCAATTCCTTAGCTACAGAATTATTAAAGCAATAATTAAACAGTTACGTATATGTTTAAAATGAAGCAGTAAGTAAATAGACAAAAATCTCCCTTTCGCAATTTTTTTATATTTTAATAAATAAATGTTAAATAGGCAGATAACAAAACTAGCCTTTCACGTATCCCCTGGTACACGTACCGTAGGTTGAGAACCTCTGCTTTATTTCAAAAGTTTGCGCTTGAACCCCCTGAGAAAATTAAATACATTGTATAAATACTTAATTCATTCATATGAAAAAATTGAAACAATAATCAACGTTGACTTAAAGCCTTAAAGGAAATGTAAATATAAAAGTCGTAATGTACAAGCCCTTCTTAACAATTTCCTTAAAACTTTGTATGCAAAAATGTGTAAAACAAACTGTTTTTCCTAATCCCTAATATAACATAATATAAAAAAAATGGGTAAAAAATAACACATTTCTTTTCTTGTAAAAATCCAATAATGGAACAATAAATTTTACAACGGCCTGTGCTATAAATGCTGCATATTACCAGACAATAACAACCACTTTTAGACATCTGCTAGTAATAAAAGTAGGTAGGTTTGCCCAACCCAAATCCAAATTCCAAATATTACAGAATACAATACTTTAGTCAATCTAACAATTTTGCATCCTAAAAATATAAAACCATGTAATAAAGAAAAGTATACACGGATGATACAAGAATTAAAAATTAAAAAGAGAAACCTCTTGAGAAAGAAATACCATATGTAGAATTATTAGATATCTCCAAAAAATTCTATACTTTTTTACTCCATGCCTTGATTTTTTTTTTAACTCTACCTTCTACAACATGTAAAAGAAGTTTTAGTACATAAAAAAACTGTTGTGGCTGTCACAAGAACTTCCGTCAATTTGATGTATTTTGTACAAATCCCACATCAAAAGTTCCTTAGAAAATATTCTATATATTTAATAAAATTGTAACACGAACATATACTATTTTTTACAAATTCCATACCGAAAGTTCCTTGGAAGAAAATCTATAAATCCAATAAAATTATAACACGAACAATCATTATGTAAATTGTACTTGACACTGAAATCTGTCAATTACAATTTTTTGAATATATCAGCTGTTTTTATGATTATAGTAAAGCTGACTGATTTTTGAAAGTTAATCTATTTATAATTCGTTAAACCGTAAAACTGTTATTATTAAAGTTTCTTAGTTACTAATTTTTTTTACTAATTTTATAAATTTAAGCACGTGTATTATAATTTATTTATGTTTTTCAAATAAGTTTTATTATTTTTTTTTTATTAGAGAATTGTGTTTATATAACTACCTACAGTTTTTATTAAATATACCATTATTATTCTAAATAAGTTTATTATAATTTACTTAAGTTTTTGGAATAAGTGTATTTTTTGGCAAATAAATAACACATAAAAAAATATATGACTAACTATATTTTTATGAAATTATTAAATTACAAAATTTGAAAAATTAATATCTTTCTTATTTATTCGAATTTTCAAACAGTATTTACAGCAATACTCTCAGTTTTTGAAGCACTTTTAGAGTATATATGTTTAAAAAGTACCTTTGATCTGAAGTCGAGAGTCTTGTCGAGACTTCAAGACTTTCTTGACAAGACTTGATGCTGGTCTCGTCTCGTCTCGACTTTTCTAGTCGAGACCAAATGATGGTCTCGTCTCGACAAGACCAAGACGAGACGAGACCAAGACCAAGACCAGTATTGGTCTTGTGGCAACACTATTTGTAAGAGAACACATCTTACCACAAAACATCAAATGTAAAAACTTAGGTAAGTTTTTGTATAAATATTTATTGAGAAAAAATAACATGATACAAAAAAATAAAACAATGCTTATAGAAAATAATGTAAAATGCTGAAGATGGAGGTTTTTGGACCTCCGAAACGTCCAAATAAATGTTAAAATCAAGAGAATTATGAACATGAATTATCCCTCTTCTCGACACCTTGAGTAGGCGAAATAAGTTCGACATTTAGAATCTGCATACAAGGTACCAGATATTAGAAAAAATAATTTGTTTTGTAATAATTTATAATAATACAAATATGGCCATATGTCGCGCACTTTTTACAGGTTTTCTTGCACAAATCGGTACAATGATATAGTCTCCACACTGTTTCTAAATTAGTAAATATTGTCAAATTGTCCTATTTCACTAACATTTTACTCATTTATATTACACTGTTTCATGAAAAGGCTATGTCGCGCACTAAAGTCAACCTTCATTATTCATCATGCCAAATTTCTTCAACAATTTAGTATTTATAATAAAGTCTCAGGACTAGCCAGAAAAAGTCACATTTCGAGCATCAGTCTCTTAAACACTTTGGACTCCCGCGGTGGATCAAGGGCGCCATACGAATCCACCAGTGGTAGAGTGCCCATCCTCTTTATTTTTTATTTTGTCCCAAATGTTAGATATTACTATTCCCATTATAATTACAATTATAAAAAAAGATATTACGCTTATAATATTTTTAAAGCACCGGAATGACGAATCATCCCTGGATTCTTCTACAAATCGAGAACCTACTACCAAATCTCGTCCAATATGAACAATTGCTTCTCCATCGCTGACAATTCCAACAGTGCTTTCACTGACGTATTGAGATGCCATCATTATTTAGACTTTAGACCTGAAAATTTCATAAAACGTATGTAAATAACTAGTGACATATACGTGGGTGTCGTTTGAGAATACTGATAGCGTTAGCACTTGGGGATTTGGCCTAGGCGAATTTATTTATTCGTGTTTAATCCATACAGAATATGTATAATTCAAATTATAGCGTCAATAGAAAGTATACATCAAATGTGACAATCGTTAGATTTAAATAGTTCAGAAATAATTTCTTACTTGGCAGGAGTTATAGTCAAGCCCTCCACATTCGCAGTAATGATGGTCAATGGTTAAACGAGTCGCCTAGGCGAATTGACCGAACGTAAAACTATTATAATACGCCATCGGCGGATCTCTAGGGAAAGCTCGGCGTAGCGTATCTGCTGTGGATACCACATGACTTCCTTGTACGCCTGTTAAACTATACATATTTTGTTAGTAATTAAAATTTGTATTATAACACACATAATTTGACATTGAAAGTAATTTTTACCTTCCGTCACCTTTAGGTAAGGAAGGTATTGTCTTTGGTCAAAAAATTCGGTGGTGAGTTTTTAATGAATAAGCACGTTTTAGGGTCCCTACAATACGAATTTACTATTTTTAAGATGATGTCTGTATGTATGTGTGTGTGTGTGTGTCCGTGTGTGTGTGTGTGTATGTGTGTCCGTGTGTGACAAATTTTTCTCCGACGATAACTCCAATACTATAATTCTAAAAATTATAATTCTTTCGTATTCCTCTTCTGTACATTCATATGAAGAGTTGATTAGATTTTGGTTATAATTGATCCACCGGAAGTACCCTTATTTGAAGTTTTTAACAGTTTTTCTTAAAATAACGCTGTTAAATATTATTTTTTGACATTTTGTTATTATATTTATTAAAGAAAATACTCTTCTCTATATGGTTTGAGTATTCATTTTCCTTCATATTCAATAGATGTAGATTTAAAGCATTATAAAGAAATTAATTTTTGAAAAATTAGTCAGCTTTGCCATTTATCATGGAAACAGCTGACATAATTATTCAAAGAAATTTAATTGACAGATGTCAGTTGCAAGTGCAAAACCAAATATGGAAAAAATCTGTTGTGGCCAGCACAAGACCTCTCGCCATTTCCATATTAGGCTATATAAATATTGTATTGCACTTCGCTTTCGAACCGTCGTTTTATAACAAAAAATTACAGAACTTTACCCAAATACTGTTTTTTACTATATTTTACATGTACACATATAATTCTAATTATATCTATTTTTCATTGTATGAGGATGTTTCTATATGTCAAAGATTGTTCCAATTCATTAACCAGATTGGCGGTATTTTTGATGGATTTATGCATTTTACCATAATTTTACCTATAATTTCAAATATTTAATTAATAAAACAATAAGAAAAGTTAAATACACTTCCCAGAAAAAGCTATCAGAATGTCACTAAAACTGTTGATATTTGACAATGACATGTGTCATGTTATAAACATTGGAATTTGTCAACTGGTTTCCTTAGTGCCTTGGCCTCTGCGATTAGTTTACTATATAAATTATAGAGTCTTTATCTCTAAATCTATACAAGATATAATAAAATTTTTAAGTGTATTAGATGGAGAATTGTATGTTCTTCAATATTTAATAAAAAAAACTCCCAAAAAATTATATTTAGAAGATTTTTTCTAAGAAACTACTACTTCCGGTTCTTCAATTGTTACCAAAACCTTTTCAGCTCTTCCCAGGAATGTCAGATTGAGGAAACTGCAGTTAAATATTTTTTAAGTCTTATAGTTTTTGAGGAATCGTGACTACAACATCCAGACATACATACACACACATACACATACACACATCCACACACACACACACACACACACACACACACAGACATCATTTTAAAAATGTTATAATCGGATTGTAGGGACCTTAAATCGTGCTTATTCAATAAAATCTGGATATGCGAATTTTAGCATGAATCCAATATCTCTCTTAGCGAGAGGTAAAAAGTATAGGATCTAAAATTGGTATGTCATAGTGTTGCTCGTAAGTGACACGCAGGGAAAGGCTAAAGAGAAGATGGAAGGACATTACTTAGTGTAGTTTATGTTATAATTTTATTGGATTTATAGAACCTTTTCAAATGAACTTTTGGTATGGAATTTGTAAAAAATAGTATGTGTTCGTGTTCGATTTTACATGATATTATATAGAATCTGTTCCAAGGACCTTTTGGTATGGGATTTGTACAAAATACATGGAATTGACGGAAGGTCTTGTGCTGGCCACAACAGATTTTTTTATTTTCTTGTTATTTTTTGTACTAATCCATAGCAAACGTAATTACAAAAACCGAAAAGTACATAATTTTTAAATTTACATATCTCGCTTCTGCAAAGAACTAATTTAATCATACTTGATGTATTAGACGCAGAATTCAATTCTCTAAAACGAAATCTGTTTCTAACTATTCTTATTTATCTTATTAGTATTTTTTCTGTTAATTAAAAAAAAAAAAATAGAAAATGTTGGTGCTAGTGAATATGTTAATGTGGTGTTTATATTTATGGATATTGAAGAAGTAATGCGTGTCTTATGTCCAGGAAATATTGGCGTGTATATTCAAGAATGAATTTATAATCAGGCATTCTTAAACTATGGGTCGCGACCCCATTTGTGGTCGCGTAGCAAAATTCTGAGGTCGCGAGATATTTAATTTCAAATATTCAAATACACGATTTTATAACATCTATATGTGTATTGAGTCACACTCTGCACACAAACAAAGGGAAGAATGCGTGCGCACACGTGGAGCGAAACAATGAGATAATAACACTGACTGTAATGTGAAACAGTGTAGTATTGACGCTCTTCTAGTGTAGTCAATTGTCAACAGTCAAATTCATATAAATTTTATATGAATTTGACTGTTAATTTATTTTTACCTAATTATTTTGGTACACCATTTTTCTAAAAGTTAAAATAACTCAAGAAATAAAACTATACTTACTACTTTATATCACTAATTTATTCAATATTAATTCAATTTTTAATTAATTCAAAGTTTAAAATATTTAAAAGTTTTAGAGAAAGTATGTTTTTGTGTATTTTTGCATTGTTTGTAATATGCTATTAGTATAAACGAAAACATATTAATAGGTTGAAGTACAGAAACAAAAGAAAGTATAAACATGCATTTAAATAACAAGTATCGTTATATAAAAATTTTAGAGTAACTAGTGCCAAAGTTCTTAACGAAAATATGTCTACCGAGTGCACCTACAAAGGGCTGTAACACTGTGACGCAACATTGTCGGACAAGTTTGTTTCGTCTTCTTTTGTACTGCAATACTATCCATTAAAAAAATAAGTAGGCCGTAAACACCCTACATATTTTGAAAAATATTTAAAATGGATATAAATGCAAAATATAAAACACTTGCTACTGTCTGTTGAAAGAAGTAAGAATTGATAGTATGTCAATCACAAAATAGACGATAAAAGTAAAACGTACCCATCAGTTAATTTTCTGCCAGAGATATCTAGTAAAGGATCTACAAACTAAATTTCATTATTTTTAAATTATAATACTTTCAGGGGTGCGCCTAGGGTTGCCAACTTTAAAAAATTATAGGAAAGGACATTTTTTCGGCAATCTTTTTCTGAATTATGTGCAGGTTTAAAATTTATGAGCAATGCGCAGCAGGCGATTTTTTGAAAATTTTCAAGGTCAAACGTGTTTTAATGCATAGTTTGATAATATATAGTTTTTACAGTGAAGAAAATTAACAAATTCTTAAAAAATTAAGATTAATATTTTATGACAAAAACAAGTAAAAGTAAAATACAATAAGATATCTAACCTTAAAATGTTAATTGCCAATATCTAATACATCAATAAGTCAAAAATTCTATCGTTATTTCATTACATTATATAAAATGTGAAATAATTATTTCATTTATAATAAGAAAATAAATATTATTAACAAAATTTACTATAAAAGGACAAATCGCGTCCTTTCCTGGTTTAGAAAAGGACAAGGACAAAATATGCTCAAAAAAGGACAGTCCTTTCCAAAAAAGGTCAGTTGGCAACCCTAGGTGCGTGCGCCGTACCATTTTCTTTCAAATGTACATAATATATGCAGGATAAACATTTTATCTGTTTCTGCCTGAAAATTTATGAATAGGCAACCTATTTTTCGTTCATAAAGGAATTGTTTCTTGTTTTTTTTTTATTTTTTTATGTATTGTGGTTATTTGATTTAAAGTACAATGTGTTCAGAAAAAAAAAAACCAATTCGTAGTAGGCTATGAACACGGAAACGTATGCCAAGTCAAAATTGATTGTAATATGTAGATTATTTTTTTTAAATTTATCTGTAAAATATATAGAAAAAGTATGAATGTATACCTGTAGAAAACTCAATAATTTTTAATTTTATGCAAAAAATGGCATTTAATGACATTTCTTGAAGCTTCAAGTAAACTGCCATTTCCGGTTATCTGATTTATACCAAAATCTAATGGTTTCTTTCTATATTAGAATAGGGTCGACATACAATGTTTCAGAATTTTCTGAATGATAGTACCTATTTGAGTTAGAGCGTTAGCAAAATCCATACACATTTTCAGACATCATCGTGAAAATGGACTGAATTCTAGGGACCTTAAACGTGTTCATTTACTACAATCTCGATATGCGATTAGCACGATACCTGAGAATTATAGGCATTACCTGGGAATTAGCGGAATTACCTGGGAATTACGGAATTACCTAAGAATTACCAGAATTAACAGGGAATTATTGGAATTACCTGGGAATTAGCGGAATTATGTGGAAATTACTGATTTATCTAGGAATTGCCGGAATTGCCAGGGAATTAACGGAATTACCTGGGAATTACCGGAATTACCTGGGAATTACTGGAATTACTTGGGAATTAGCAGAATTACTTAGGAATTAGCGGAATTACCTGGGAATTACTTAGGAATTATCGGAATTACTTAGGAATTAGCGTAATTGCCTGGAAATTACCAGAATTATCTGGGAATTAGCGGAATTACTTCGGAATTAGCAGAATTACTTAGGAATTAGCGGAATTAGCTAGGAATTGCAGGAATTACTTAGGAATTAGCGGAATTACCTGGGAATTATTGGAATTACTTAAGAATTAGCGGAATTACCTGGGAATTACCGGAATTACTTAGGAATTAGCGGAATTAACTAAGAATTACTGGAATTACTAGGGAATTAGCGGAATTACTTAGGATTTAGCGGAATCACCTGGGAATTACCGGAATTACCTGAGAATTAGCGGACTTACTTAGGAATTACCGGAATTACTTGGGAATTACTGGAATTACTTAGGAATTACCGGAATTATTTGGGAATTAGTGGTATTTCCAGAGAATTAGTAGAATTACATGAGAATTAGTGGAATTAGCATTGAATCGTACCAACCCCTCGGGTCTTGCTTCTCCTGCAAATCCCAGTTTTGTAATGTGCGTTTATTTCTTTCTTGCCTAATTAAAAAAAATCTGTTGTGGCCAGCACAAAACCTTCCGCCAACTCGATGTATTTTGTACAAATCCCAAATCAAAAGTACCTTGATTCTATATATCATGTAAAATTGTGATACGAACACATACTATTTTTTACAAATCCCATACCAAAAGTTCCTTTGAAAAGATTCTATAAATCCAATAAAATTATAATATGAATATACACTATAAATGGCACTTGACACTTCATTCTTTATTCTTCACCTTTTTAATATTTTATTAGGGGTCGCTGTTTCTCACTCTTCTCTTCCACTCATTCTTTTCTACGCATCTTCTTCACACAGATCTTTCTTTCTCAACTCTTCTGTGATACAGTCCTTCCATCTTCTCTTCGGCCTTACTCGTACTCCCGGCATTGAGGCAAGACTGCAACTGCATGTCACTTGCGAGAGACGCTATGACATACTACTTTCAGATCCTATACTTACTATATTTACTTGACACTGACATCTGTCAATTAGAATTTTTTTAATATATCAGCTGTTTCCATGATAAATAGCAAAGCTGACTGATTTTTAAAAGTTAATCTCTTTTTACAGTGCTTTAACTCTATATCTACTGAATATGTAGGAAAATGTATACTCAAACCGAATAGAAAAGAACATTTTCTTTAAAATGTATAATAACAAAATGTCAAAAAATAATTTTTAAAAACTCACCACCGAATTTTTTGACCAAAGACAATACCTTTCCTTACCTAAAGGTGACGGAAGGTAACAAGTAGAAATTTTAAAAGTTTGTATACATTTAAATTATTGGGGCGCGTTTGGTTTTTAAGTCAGAAAATTAGTTCATGTATTACTAATTGTTCACATCTTTAACACTCTATAAAATATCTGATGTGGACAACACATGACTTCCTTGTACGCCTAGCGTTACACTATACATATTTTATTAATAATTAAAATATGTATTATTACAGACCCAATCATTAAATTGCACGTATTGGACATAATTTGACATTGACATTAAATTCTTTATTTTTTTGTTATTTTTTGTCTTAATTCATAGCAAACTTAATTACAGAAACCAAAAAGTACATATTTGTAAAATTTACATATCTCGCTTATACAAAGAGCTAATTTAATCATACTTGATATTTTCGACGGAGAATTCAATTTTCTAAAAGCATTTATTGTTAAATTCAAAATAACACCATTTTTTTTTTTAGAAAAACTGATAACAGCTTCAAGTAAAGTATCACTTCCGGTTAGACTATTTAAACCAAAATCTATTATGTTATTTCTATTAATATAAAAGTATAAAATACCAAATTTGAGAAGTTTTTGTTTATATTTTAAAATAGTTTTTCATTAAAATCTATTATAGGCTTCAAGTAAAGTACCACTTCCGGTTAGACCATTTTAACTAAAATCTAATATATTATTCCCATTGATAGAAGAGTCTTATATACCAAATTTGAAAAGTTTTGGATTATATTTTAATATAGTTTTTCATTAAAATCTATTATAGGCTTCAAGTAAAGTACCACTTTTGGTTAGACCATTTTAACTAAAATCTAATATATTATTCCTATTGATATAAGAGTCTTATATACCAAATTTGAAAAGTTTTGGGTTATATTTTAATATAATTTTTCATTAACATCTATTATAGGCTTCAAGTAAAGTACCACTTCCGAAAGTTATGTAATGACCAAAAAGGGAGGTGCACAACTAGATGTTATAACAGTCCTAAATACAAAATTTTAACTTTCTACGGCTTCCCGTTTTTCAGTTATGCGAGATACGTACGTACGTACGTACATACGTACGTACGTACATACGTACGTACAGACGTCACGCCGAAATTAGTCAAAATGGATTCAAGGATGCTCAAAATGGATATTTCCGTTGAAATCTGGAAACCGAAATTTTTCGCGATTACAAAAATCATAGCTACTTGTAAATTCAACAATCTGTATGGTCCATTGAACTCTTTAGATAGTTTTTTTATAATTTTTAATTTGGAAAAAGAGCGTTCACCAGAAGCAACAGATACGGGTAATGTTAAAAAAAATCTAATAACAATTAAAATATTGGGAAAAGCAGAACATATGTCGCTTTGTAGCTCATATTCTAGAACTTTATATGCAATCGTATTCGGTTTCAGTGAATGTTTTAATATATTAATTTCTTCAAATAATTCAATGTTATTGATATCTGATTCGTTTCTTGTATTGCCAGTTAACAGAATTGCTAAATCTTTACACGATTTTAAAAATTCATTGGTGTCAGTGTTTTTTAAATTTGAAATGGCGTTAGTATCTGCATTTCACTAATTCTAATATTCCCGCTAGATGTCTCATGCTTAATTTGGAGTTGCCAATAGACACAATTTACATACTGCACATGTAATATGAACGTATGTCTGCCTAATCAGTTAGTACTTTAAAACAAATAATTAATAAAATTAAGTCTTATTAGAATATATACAATGTTGCTTGCCGTGTCGCCCCTAACCAGGTGTTGCCCGTGTGCGACGCACACATCGCACCCTATGACCGCGCGCCCTTGGATACTTTAATAAATTATCTATTTCTAAATTGAAATATTTTTTAAACATCACATCTCGTGAAGTTCTCCCGGCATTTATGGGATAATAAATACTGAGAATAGGACACATTAATAATTTTATTTGTATATCAAGTGAAACATACACTTACTACAAAAGTGATTGAGGAAGATTTATGTTTAACATTTCAAACATATAAAAATATAAATATATAAAATGGGTATAATATTCTTTAAATAACACCAAGAGATAAATTTTATATTTTTTCAACAAGCTAGAAAAAAAAACAATAAAATTGTTACTTTTATAACTATATAATCATAAGAATGAAGATATTAATCCAAAAAGGATTATACAAATAAAAATATACATAATGTGTATAGTGCTATATAAATAACACCAAGAATAAATTTTATATTTCAACAAGCATAAAAAAACATAACAAAATTGTTATTTTTATAATTATATAATCTTAGAATAAAAAAATTAATCCAAAAAGGCATTATACAAATAAAAATGTACATAATGTGTACAGTGCTCTGTAAATAACACCAAGATATAAATTTTATATTTCAACAAGCCTAAAAAAAACATAACAAAATTGTTATTTTTATAATTATATAATCTTAGAATAAAAAAATTAATTCAAAAAGGCATTATGCAAATAAAAATGTACATAATGTGTACAGTGCTCTGTAAATAACACCAAGATATAAATTTTATATTTCAACAAGCCTAAAAAAACATAACAAAATTGTTATTTTTATAATTATATAATCATAAGGATGAAGAAATTAATCCAAAAAATCTGTTGTGGCCAGCACAAAACCTTCCGTCAATTCGATGTATTTTGTTCATATCCTATACCAAAAGTTCCTTGAAAAATATTCTATATATCCTGTATAATTGTAACAAGAACACACTATTTTTACATATCCATACTGAAAGTTCCTTTGAAAAGATTCTAAAATCTAATAAAATTTTAATACGAATACGAACGTACATTATGTATTGCACTTAACACTTCCTCCTGCTTTAACTTTGCCCTATTTTATTAGAAGTCGCTGTTTCTTACTCTTCTCTTCTACTCATTCCTGTCCAAAGCACCTTCGTGACACAGTTCTTCCTCTTTAAATCTTGTGCTATACAGTCCTTCCATCTTCTCTTTTGCCTTTGTTGTAATAGGTTGTTAATAAATTTTAATAATGTTTTAGATTCTATTATAAAAAAAGGTTATAATGTATTCATAGGAGGCGATTTTAATGTTGATCCGACCAGAGATGCTGAGATATATGACAAAATTAGTGGTCTATTGCTAAAATTTAACTGTAAGAATATTGTAAATTCAAATACTAGAAACAATTACAACCTAGATCACTTATTTACAAATTTAAATACTTCTTGCATAGTTAAAAATAACTTTATTTCAGATCATAATACCGTTATAGGAAATATGGAACTTCGAACTGAAATTAATTTTCAAAAATCATATAGATCATTTAATAAAGATAATATAAATAACTTTATAAGTGATATTAAAAATGAAACTTGGGAAAATGTCTACACAGGTCTAAATATGAATGAGGCCTATGATAATTTTGACAATATTTTTTCATATTACTTTGAGAAACACTTTACCTCACAGTCTAAGAAAATAAAACATAATACAAAGCAGTGGGTTACAAATGAAATTAGAAATTCTAGAAATAAATTATATACTTTATTTCAGATGCAAAAGTCAAATGAGCAATTGAAAGACATCTACAGAGAAGAGAAGAGGAAACATATGCGTTTAATAAAAAATACAAAAAAGAAATTCTATCAAGACATCATATTTTCGTCAAATAATATCTCAAAGAATGTTTGGAGAGTTATTAATAACAATACGAAAAATAATGTATCAGTTACAAATATTATCATCAAAACTGACAGCGAGGTAACCACTGACCCATTAGAGATTGCTAATAATTTCAATACTTTCTTTCGTAACGCACCTTTAAATATCATTGACCAAATACCTAATCACAGAAATTCTCACACTCCAGTGTCAATAAGTTTGCAGTCGAACAGTTTGTTTTTACAGCCCTATTGTGAAGATGAGCTAATTAAGTTAGTGCAAAATAAAATTAAAAATAAATACTCATGTGGGCCAGATAATTTTCCAAATTTTTTAATAAAGTTCATTTTCTACATAATTGTACAACCAGTCTTATACTTAGTCAACCTTTCATTTGAATCGGGAATGTTTCCGGAAAAACTGAAAGTTAATAAAATTGTACCTGTTCATAAAAAAGATGATCGCTCAAATTTAAATAATTATAGACCAGTGTCCTTAACATCAGTCTTCTCAAAAATATTTGAATATGCATTTATAAACAGATTAGAACCATTTCTGAATAATAATAATATTATTAATAAAGCTCAGTTTGGATTCAGGCCTAATAAATCAACTGTAGATGCAATGGGCTACTTGCATGGTACTGAAAATCCGATTTCTATCACTATATACGTAATGTTATGTTAAAAACATATATAAAAATATAAATTTTATTTTAAAAAAGTTGTTTGTTTTTTAGTAAATTAAGAAAGAAAATTTTCTGTGACGTCCTTATATTGAACTCAGGAAGAGAACCATGTTGAAGAATGTAACTTACAGATGGCATTGCGTGCGAGAAAGTTTTAATTTGAATTTGACATTTTGCTCTCTCTGGGCTCTCAAATATATTAATTACTTCATAAATAAACACATAGGTAGTTACATGTAATTTAAAATATCGATACGGAAAAGACAAACTAAAATACTAACCTTCAAACTATTGTTGAAAGGTCAAACAGGAGATCTACATTACCCGTACAAACAAACGCTATAGCTTTACGATCACTCATTGGTTCGGCGTAATTCTACGTCATACATGGCGGTAATTCAAATAATCAAATTTCATTATTTTTTTTCTGGCTAATTAATAAAAATTTTGGCAAAAGAAAAAATAGGGGTAGCAAGTTTTTACCTGCTCTTCAAAAATATGAAATAAAAAAAACGTACGCAAGTAGCCCATTCAAACTCGGCTAAAGTTATTGCAAATTATTTGGATAATAACGAACAACCAGTCAGTATATTCTGCGATCTTTCCAAAGCATTTGACTGCGTTAGTCATTCCAAATTGCTGGATAAACTTAGCTGTTATGGAATTAGAGGTGTCCCTCTACAATGGATAAAATCTTTTTTAGAAAATAGGAAACAGTTTGTTTCTATTCGCAGTCTTGACAATAACATAATTAAAAATACAAATTCTACAACCCTATTGAGCAACAGGGGAGTTCCTCAAGGTTGTGTTATTTCACCTACGCTGTTCGTTTTATACATTAACGACTTACCAACGGTTTTTGGGGATGAATGTTACATAACGTTATATGCGGATGATACTTCTATAATAATTTCCGATAAAAATGATGATCTTCTGCAAGAAAAATGCGAAAATTGTTTAAATGCATTATCGGCATGGTTTTGTGATAATGATCTCTATTTCAATTTAAGTAAAACTCGTTATTTACGATATCATTTCTTTCAATGTAGAAGAAATCTAGATTTGAATATCGCTATTGATGGGTATGATATAAATAAAACTGATAATGGTAAATTTCTTGGTTATAAGTTTGATGATAATCTAAATGGAAAATACCATATCAATGAGCTTGTCTCAAAACTTAATTCGATATGTTACCAATTTTGGCATCTAAGCAGCGTTCTAACAAAACAACTAATTATCTTCTACCATGCACAAGTAGAATCTAGATTAAGATATGGGATCTGTATATCGGGTGCTTCATCATCTTCATACAATATTTTCATCACACAGAAACGTATTATACGGACTATCGCAGGTGTTTCTCGCAGAACTTCCTGTAGGATGCTCTTTTCTCAATTGCGTATTTTGACTCTTTGCTCTGTCTATATTTTTGAAATTTGTCTCTTCATTTTACACAATTTAAACAATTTTAAATATAATTCAGATATACACCCTTGCAATACAAGACAAAAAAGACTCTTGCATATTCCAAGGACTAATCATAAATCATTAGATGCTATATCTAACACAAAAGGTCTCCAAATATTCAATAAACTTCCTCAGAAAATTAGGACAGAAAATAATAAAAACTCTTAAGAAGTTACTAAAAAAAATTCTTTTTATTCAATAAACGAATTTCTTTCACACTAACTACACTGGTCGGATCAGGATCAGAATTAATTTTTCTGTTTTATTTTTTGTATGTATATATTTTGTAACTCTGACGTATTCCATACTTGTATTTAACTTGTCTAAAGGAAATAAATATATTATTATTATTATTATTATTATTATTATTATTATTATTGTGCTAAAAGAACAAAGTCGTTTTGACCGTCAAGGTTCAGGCCCTGTGCCTTTGTACACGGAAAAATGTGTCTATGTCGTTTATGTATAAAGTAAAAAGGAGAGGGCTCAGCACTTCGCCCTGAAATACACCCTAGGTTAATTTACACTTATCATAGCTTAAGAGTACATATTGTTAATTAGTCGTATTAATTTAGCACTTACTCCATTATTGTTTAATTTTAACATTAACTTTTCATGATCTAAGGAGTCAAATACCCTTTTCAAGTCGACGAAGATTACATATTTAGAATTTTTGGCTAAACAAAGTTGTAGATGAATGATTGTAGTTAGCGAAAAATATTATCGATTGTTCCTCTGTTCGATCTAAAACCCGACTGGAATTCATGTATTATGTTATTAGATTCTAGCCAGAATTGTAGTCTATTATTTAATATAGAAGTAAAAATTTTGGCAATTAAATTACCTAGAGAAATACCTCTATAATTAAGGGTTCGCTCCTATCTCCTTTTTTATTAATCATAGCTAATTGAATTTTACTCCAATCATCGGGTATAGTTTCTTGTTCAGGGATAACATTAAATAAATTGTACAGATAATGTGTCCAGTTTTCTGGGAGGGTTTTATAAAAATCGTTATTTATACTATCCGAGCCCGGAGTTTTTCCTGATTTTAAATTGTTTATACTAATCATAATCTCCTCTATGGAAACTTGTAAGTCAAGAAATGGGTGTGTGGCATGTATAAATTGTTCTACATTAACATTGTGTGAGGTTTCGTGATATAAATTTTTATAGAATAATTCTCAATCCTCTAACTTAATGGAGTTGACATTAGGCCTTCTGGGTTTAAGTGTGTTAACAGTGGACCAAAATTTACTGTTATATTACGATTATAATCAGTTTTTTTTTTTTTGTTTGGTCAGGTTTAAATAATGCCGTTTGCTTATAATGTATTTATCCAAATTTTGTTTATTATTGTCCTTTCTAATTTTTTTTAAATTACTGCGAGCAATATTTTTAAATTCAAGGCATTTAGCATCGTACCAGAGATTATTTTTAGCTGATGACAATTGGTTATTGCTCCTGGAAATTTTCACCATTTTACATTCTTTTGCCGAAACTTTACTTGAAGAAATAAGATTTAAGTTTAATTCATTAACATTTACCTAGACTATTAAAATAAATTTGTTTTGAATTCATCATACTTTTTAGAAAATTAGGCGCTAAATTTATATCGAACTTAAACGAAGCGTGTGTTTTATTAACTTGAGACAAGTGAGTGTTTTGGTATTAATTACAGAAATCTTGTACTTGGTTCATATGAACTATTAGTTTGCAAATACTGTGCGGAGAGTTTGTAAGAGTTGGTATAAGTTCAAAATATTTTACTGATTCTATTAAAGGGAGGTTTGTCCAGGCTAGGTCAATGGTACTTGACAACAAGGGCGAAGAGTATATATCTGGAACCCAAGAAAAATCTTAGCCTGGAAATAAAGGAGGAGAAGAGAAGGAAGTGATACGATTTGATCGAATCGGAAGAGGATGATATCTGGGGCAAGCCTTACCAACTGGTGGTCAAAAGGACCAGGCTAGCCGTCCCGATAGCACCGAGCGAGGAGGCTATTGATCAAATCGTATGAACACTCTTTCCAAAGCACGAAACGTACGAATGGGTGCGGCAACAAGCAACACCGGCTCCACATTTCACGGCACAGGAGATCACCCAGGCTGGGATTAAAATCCGGAGCAAGAAAGCTCCAGGCCCCGATGGGGTTCCACCGGAGATCATGAAGATGATCGCAAGCGATAATCCACAGTGGTTTCTTCCAGTTTACAGGCAAATTATAGAGACAGGCACATTCCCCGACGAATGGAAAATAACTACTGTCGTTCTCATTCCCAAGCCAGGGAAGACGGACACAAGCAGCCCTTCGTCCTTTCGTCCTCTATGCCTTGTTAATACGGTTGCTAAACTATTAGAACACATAATAGCCAAGAGGATAAACGATCACCTAGAATCCGGACATGACCTTTCAGAGAACCAATTCGGGTTTAGGACAGGCAGATCCACGATAGACCCGATGAAGGTAGTGTATGACCGGGCAAAACTGGAGACAACAAAGGGGAAAACTACAGGACTCTGTGCCTTTGTCACAGTAGACGTCAAAAACTCCTTCAACACAGTCCCCTGAATATAATTGGATCATATCTGAACAACCGGTGGTTTAAATACAACGGAAAAATGTTCCAAATGTCGTGTGGTGTCCCACAAGGATCCATCTTGGGACCCCTATTATGGAACATTTTCTACGATGCTATATTGCAACTGCCGGTTCCAAGTAATACGCAACTTATCGCATTCGCGGTTGATCTCGCGGTGCTGGCTGTCCACACATACAGGAATCAATGTCTAACTTGGTTACGAAAGTGAATGAGACTCTAGGGAAAATCGCGGATTGGATAGAGAGCCACGGATTGGCACTCGCCACAGAAAAAACCGAAGTAGTCATGCTAATTGGCAGGAAGAAATGCGCCCCTCTTACCTTCAGGGTAAGTGGAACGGAGGTGAGGCCAAAACCCAGTATCAAATACAAACTGGGGGCGTACTTCGACCGAGGACTAACTTTCGTGACTCACATCACGATGGCAACGCAGAAAGCGGACAAAACAATCATGGCTCTCGAACGGCTATTCCCGCGGCTGCACGGGCCCACCGAGATGAAAAGGAGACTCCTGGCATCAACAGCACAGGCAATAATACTTTATGCTGCACCGGCATGGTGTTCAGCCCTTCATTATAGCAAATGCAGACAGATGCTAACCGCGAACAATAGAAAGATCGCAATCGGTATCTGCAGAGGATATAGGACGATATCAGCCGAGGTAGCAGAGGTGCTGTCGCGGTTAGCACCACTGCCATTGCTAGTTGATGAAAGAAGACTGGGGGACGGGTGCACCATGAACGAAAGGATAGCCATTAGGGCAACCAGAACAGCTAAATGGAAAGAGAGGTGGGCCGCGAACACAGGTAACGAGTGGCTCCATAAATTGATGCCCAACATCAGTGAATGGATCGAGAGAAGGCATAGGGAAATCAATTTTCATTTGGCCCAATGTATGAGCGGACACGGGTGCTTCCAGTCATACTTAAACAGGATCGGTAAGGCTGCAAGCGATACATGTATGTGTAACACGACGACGAATTTAAAAAAAAGGGGGGAAAACGGGAATCTAAATTAAATAATTTGGAATTAAAAACAACTAATAAATAATCCAAATTATTGGTAGCGTGCCACCAGGTTATTTATGGGTAAATAACCAAAACCTAATTTTGAATTTAGATAGAAACTATAATTTTATTTGTTTGGAGGGCAAGGCGATATAATAATGAAACGATTTTCTATTAAATAACTGTATTAACAAAATATAATTAAAATAGAAGATAGCAATACAATAAAAATAAAACAAGTGGAATTTTATAAAATAATTTAGAAACAGAGCGGAAAAAGTTACATTATGAAAAATATTATTATTAACTTACACAACTATGAATATTTACACTTACATCCTGACTAACTAACGGCTTCTTACTCCGACTAACTCCGACTAACTCCTGACTGACTAATTTTTCGATTGTCAATTTATTGTCCATGATTATCCCATTGTTTGACACTACATCACCAATCTGGATTCTTATTGGTCAGTTCTGACGTCAGCGCACCAATCAAGTACTGCGTTCATCAGAAGCATCACGAGAGAAACAACCCTTGTCAAGATCAAGATGACTCACATTCTCATGACCCATGAGAACCAGACCGGTGATGTTTGCCAAACAACGAGATAACAATAATTCGGCAAATACAATGTCTGTTATAAGAAAATTCCGAACAGTACTTTAAATATTAAGTTTTTGATAATGACCAACAACAACAAAATTTAGATTAATGACTTTTGCCGAATTATTTATTTACTACAATTAATTACAAATTTAACTAATAATACTGAAGAACATTGTTACATATGTATTGCTCAGGTTTAGATACAACAGAGCATACAATTTTCAATTGCAGCAAATGGAATGTTATCCGAACGGCAACGAACGCAGTACTGGGAGTACCAGTGTCCAGGGAAAACATTGTCCAGCAAATGATGGAGAGCTAGGAGAAATGGACAGTAGTGGAGAGTTTCCTAGCCACAATAATGGTTAGCAAAGAAAGGGACGAAAGAGAAAGAGACAGAGCTAATAGGGTCGAAATATAAAACAAACAACGTAATGACGGTGAAGATATGCGAAAGCGGTTCCACATCATCATGGGACGGATGGAACGGGAGAGTTTAGTGGGTAAGAGTCCCACACTACCATTAATCCTACATGGGATATTTTGGTGTGCATGAGCATTCTCTCCAACCCACTAAAAAAAAGGTCAATGGTACTTGCACCTTGATCATTGGTAAATGAGCACATATCTGGGTAGTCTTCAGTCGTGCGACCGTTTAATGTAATTGTACCATAGGCCTCCAAATTTTCAGTTAATAGTTTTCCTCTCTTGTTATCTTGTACATAAATAGGGATTCTAGTTTTAAACACATTACAGTTATTGAAGACGTCGTGTTCAAGCTGATTGTGCGTACTAATCTTCGCGTTAAAATCACGTAATATCGCAATATTATGGTCTTCAAACTGAGTTATGATTTCATCCAACATGTCATTTAGTAAGTGAATACAACAAGAATCATTGTGGGATGGACTAAAGTATACCATACCTAGAATATAATTTCAGTTATTAAAGGAGAACTGAAGGAAAATCCATAAATTCGTAATAGAGACTACGTTAATATTCTTGAATTTATTATTTTTGAGCAAAACCATTAGTCCGCCCTAAATAAATAATAATAAATAAAATATGATTTATTCCATGTGACTTTTTACAAGTATAGGACAAGTCAAGAATTAAATGGAGAATATCGTACATATGTATTTTACAATCATATATCATAGAATTCATTTAAATTGTAAAAGCAATGCGTAAGTAGATATTGTTTAAGATTAATTTTGAATGAGTTAAATGTGCTCTCTTTTTTAATATATGAAGGAAGACAGTTATATATGTGCAGTCCAATGATATGAGGAGCATTTTTAGCTATATTCGTTTTACAAAAGGGTTTTCGGAAATGGTCTTTTTGTCTTGTATTGAATGTATGAATATCACTATTAGAGAAAAACTTGAGTTTGTTGCGATATATAAATTTACATATTTCAAGTATAAATATACAGCAGAGAGGAAGGATACCAAGACTTTTAAATAAATCTCTACAACTAACAGTTTGTTTTACATTGATAATACATCGTATTGTTCTTTTTTGTATAATAAATACCTCTTGAGCCGCAGTTGAGTCCCCCCAGAAGCATATTCCATATCTCAGTCTAGATTCCACCACTGCATGGTAGTACACCAATACTTGCTGTTTACTGAGGAAGCTTCTCAAATGTCTAATTTGATAGCAGCATCGACTAAGTGCAACAGTGACTTTTTTACAGTGTTGCTTCCAATTAAGGTTTTCGTCTATTTCTAGACCTAAAAAATTGGTTGAATGTGATTTTTGCAATGGATTTTCAGAAATGGAAATGTTCAACTGCGGAACATTTCTATTTTGATAATTATGGAATTGTACATAAGTTGTTTTTGTTTCATTTAAATGTAAAAAGTTATTGTTGCACCACTTTGAGAACTGCTGCAGACAATTATTACAATTTTCGAGGAGTTTCCCGCTGTTTTTATCTGATACAACAATTGATGTATCGTCCGCATATAGTGATACTGTGACATCTTTGCCCAGTACTTTTGTAATCTCATTAGTATACAGAATGAATAGAGTTGGAGCAAGTACTGCCCCTTGGGGCACGCCAACATTTGTAACCAAAGTACTAGAGTTTGTGTACTTTTGTGTTTTAGAGGAGTCGCAAAAATATTTAAGAGATATATATTGCTGTCTGTCATGCAGAAAACTTCGTAGCCAGTTCAAAGGAGTACCGCGAATGCCAATGCTCTCTAATTTATCCAGTAGACGCTTATGGTTTACACAATCAAAAGCTTTGCTCATGTCACAAAAGAGGCCTACGGGCCATTCATTATTTTCTAGTGAAGAAATTATTTTTTCATAAAGATGTTGTATTGCATCCATTGTTGAGAAGTTTCCCCGAAATCCGAACTGATTTACTTGCAGGATATTTGTTTTCCGTAAGAACTCGTCTAATCTTATCAGAAAGCAATACTCATAAATTTTTGAAAAGATAGATGACAAAGCTATTGGTCTGTAATTATTTATCACATTTTTGTTCCCTTTTTTGTGAACCGGGACGATTTTGTTTATTTTTAATTGTTTTGGAAATTCACCACTTTCAAATGAGAGATTTATTAAGTACGTTAGTGGTTTACATATTACAGAAGAAACTTTCCTTATTAGAAAACTCGGGATCTCGTCCGGCCCTGATGAGTATTTGTTTTTTAATTTATTGTTTAGTACTGACAGGATTTCCGGTTCACAAAAAGGAGCCAGAAAAAAATTATTTATGTTGTTTTGTTGAAAATTTTGTGTTGAGTTTGGCAATGAGCCATTATTCGAAATTTGTTTTAGAATGTCTAATGGTGCATCCCTGAAAAATTTGTTGAAACTTTCTGCTACATAATTAGGATTTACTAAAACATGACCATTGTTAATAATGTTAATATTTTCATTTAATGAATTATTGTTCGTGTTGTTAATTACGGACCAAGCACTTTTGGCCGGATTTTCAGAATTACAGATTTTATTTTGATAATATAATTGTTTAGAAGTTTTTAATAGAGCAGTGTGTTTTTTTTTTAAGAATAATATAATAGTCCCGTAGTTCTGGATATTGCTTCTGGAGCTGATATGCGGTTTTCAATTTATGACTTGAGACTTTAATTTCATTGGTAACCCATCCTTTCTCTGTATAATTTTTGATTTTAGTTATCGGAAAATGTGTTTTAAAGTGATACATAAATATATTATGAAACAGATTCTCTCCTTTTTGTTTATCTTTAATGGCAGTACTAAAGTAAACATTGCCTGAAAATTCTTTACATGAATTCGATAATAAAATTGATTGTTAGTATTCCAAGTTTCACAGAAATTAATTAAATCTCCTGCTAGCAAAATATTATAAATATTATCATCTAAATGATTTAAAATATACGGGTTATTTATTTTATTAATATTCCAGAAAATAATATTGATAACTGTATCAGAGCTGTTATAATTAGTACTTATCTTTCTAATATTTGTCGTTACTACTGGTTCCTGGGGGTTGTGTGTGTTGATTAGTATTTCGTTTTTCGGGGTACTGGATACGAAAAAACTCAGGATCATTATCGGAAGTTGTTCTTTGGGCCTTCAAAGCTGGTCTTCCCGGTGAGCTGCCATTCAATGAGTTACTGTTTCTCGGTCTTTTGGGAGGAATTTCATCTGCACCCTCCTTCTTAACACCAATATTTTGCTTGGACCACTCTTCACGGGTTTTTTGAGTTTTTAATATTGTTCTTTGTCCATAAATTTCATTTTTCTTTGCCGTAGATATTAAAGTAAGAACAATAGGTGTATGTTTACTTGCTGTTTGCTCATTTTTGCCTATTCTATAAGCATCGTCAATGTCGTTTGTCACTAGATTGATATTTTTATTTTTTCTTTAATAAAATTAATAATATTAGTAATTGACTCACTTTTGGTTTTCTCATTTTCTGGGATGCCTTTTAATATTAAATTTTTCTTCTTTACTTGTTTTTCGAGGTATAAGATCGTGTTCTGTTGATTGAGTACGACTTTCTGCAGTTTTCATTATATTTTGTGTTAACTTCTGAGCACATGTTCTGGATTTGATTTAGATGCGTTTTTATTTCATTCATGCTAACATTGATAGCATCAATGTTATCGAGTTTATCTAGCTTGTCCAATTTAGACAGTAATTTTTCAACTTTAGTAGCATCCATAGCACGTGTTGATAGAGGTTATAATCTCAATTACTTGTATGGTCACTTTCACAATATTCAAGAAGTTTTTAATGCGAGATTTTTATTTCATAGTAAAGTTCACTTAACTTTATTGTAACTTTTAACGTCACTATTTTATTTACCAAAAAATAAACTTAAAAATAGTGAAAACTTGATATAAGAAAGGCTTATTCAGCCTATATTTCTAATTGTGAATCCTCAATTAAGGAGGACCCTAACAAATTTTGGCACTTTATAAATTCTAAAAGAAAAACATCGACTGTACCTAATGTTATGAGTTTCAATAACTCTGATTTTACTTCTCCGGATGATATAGCTAATGCATTTGCCTCCTACTTCCATTCTGTTTACTCCCTCCCTTCTAACAATCCTACTAACAATGCAATTACTTCTGGTCATAATCTTATTTCCTTGAATCATGTTTCCAAAGACGAAATTAGTCTGTCCATTAAAAAACTAAAATCAAATCTTTCTTGTGGTCCTGATCTTATCCCTAGTCTTATAGTTAAAGACTGCACATACCCTTTTTCAAACGCTCTTTTTCATATTTTCAACTTAGCTATATCTACTAAAACATTTCCTGATATGTGGAAATCTACCCGCATTACTCCCATACACAAATCCGGAAATATATCTCATATTGAAAATTATCGTCCCATTGCTGTCCTTTCCAACTTCAGTAAAATTTTTGAAAAGATTATTTACTCTTCAATTTACTCTAAAATAAAAAATAATTTATCAGTCTCACAGCATGGTTTCATGGAAAGAAGATCTACGGTCAGCAACTTAGCATACTTCACACATTTCATCTCTTCAATTCTCGATGCCCGTGGTCAAGTTGACTGCATATACACTGACTTTGCCAAGGCGTTCGATCGTATAGATCACAATATCCTTCTTAATAAGCTTCAGTCCTTTTCAATTTCTGCACCTCTCATATCACTTCTTTCTTCTTACCTGTCCAATCGTTCTCTCTTCGTTCAATTTTTGGGTCATAAATCTTCTCCTTTCATTGCCACATCAGGAATTCCTCAAGGGTCAAATCTCGGTCCTCTTCTGTTTTTGTTATTTATTAATGACATAACTGATGTTCTACTTTGTAATCATCTTTTATTTGCTGATGATCTAAAAATCTTCTATCCTGTTTCCACTTCCTCTGATTGTGACATTCTCCAATGTGATCTTAATCGATTGGTTCAATGGTGTACTTCGAATAGCCTCGCACTTAACTTAAACAAATGCTATATTCTATCTTTTACTAGGAAATTATCCCCTTTCATTTACAACTATTCAATTAACCACACCACTCTAAACCGGTGTTACACCATCCAGGATCTTGGAGTTACTTTTGACCCTAAATTAACCTTCACTGCTCACATTAACAATACTTTTAACTCATCAATTCGTCTCCTTGGTTTTATTATCCGTAATACACGTTCCTTTAGTAATGCTTCATCTATTTTTACCTTATACTACTCTTTTATACGTTCGAAACTAGAGTATTGTTCCCTTATTTGGGCTCCATTCTATGAAATTCATCAGGATCATATTGAATCCATTCAAAAAAAATTCTTGAAATACATTTTCTTCAAAATGCATCATCATTATCCAAATTATTCCATCAGTTATAACGACTTATTGAAAATGTTTAATATGCCTAGCCTTTTAAAAAGACGTGATTTATAGGGCAATTATGAACAAATCTGTAAGCCTTACAGATCTGTAAATCTGTAAAAACCTGACAAAAATGCATCTAATTTTGTTTATTAATAAAAAAATATACATTAGGGTTGCAACTTTCGTTGCGAGTTTGTTCACTTATTTACAGATTTACAGATCTGTAAGACTTACAGATTTGTTCAGAATTGGCCCAATAATCTCTGTACACTACCTCTGTAAACTCATTCACGGAGAAATTGATGACCCTAAGAGTCTCACTACCCTTTCCTTCCACACTCCCACCATTGCCACGCGTAGTTTCACAACTTTTTACCTTCCAACGCCCCGTACAAATGTATTTTCTTCATCGCCTATTTATCGTATGTGTCAACTTTACAATTTTATATTTTCTGCAGTTGATATTTTTCTTCTCAAACCTAAGCAATTCTTGACAGCTGTCAATCAAATTTAACGCCTTCAGATCTATATTAGACTTTAACTATTTATTTTTCAACATTTTACTCATTCTATCATTCTATTGTATTTTGTATATCTCTATTTTGCATATTTATATTGTATATCTTATGTATTATTTGTATTTTTGCTTATTTATATTATGTACTTTGTGTATTATTCCTGCTCCATTATTAGGCTTTCGCCTGTCGGGCAGTGTAATCAAATAAATAAATAAATAAATAAATGAAGTAAATCTTTGCTAGTAAAGCTTTAGCACTCGTCGTCTTCTCAACGCTATAGGACACATATTCATATTAACTTTTTTGCTTGGAATGGTCTCAAGAATATGCCCCTTAAGTGCCGGGAAAACTTCACGGGACACCCTGTATTATTAAGCTACATTTCAAAATTTCGTAATCTAAATTGCAAAAAAATATACTTCAAAATTAAAAATTTTGAACTTCATTTATTTTGTAATAATTTATAATAATACCAATATGGCCATGTCGTGCACTTTCTACAGGTTTTCTTGTACACTATACCGTGAGTATTTTTTAACGTAAAACATTGGGTTTGTCATATCCATGGTTACGAATTGACATTTGATTGACGGCAATGTATTTGCCAGTTCCATTTAAAATGAAACAAAGGGAACGAATTTGACATTTGATAATAAATAATATAATATATCATCACGGCATATTACCCATTTCTGGGTGTGCCAGTATCTACAGCACATGTAGACATCGGTAATGATGACGATATATTTTACCGTGTGGGCGCTTACCAGGCGTCACCTCACGGGCACTCATAGCTGGTGTGGAGAGTGCACCACAGGGGTCACTTTTGTGCCATTTAAAATTGGAAATATTTGGCGTCAGTCGAGATCGAACCCGGTTCCCCCAGGTTCGCGACCAGACACTCAGGCACGCGGCCACGGGACCCCATAAGCAAAGCATATTTTTACACCCAGCAATGTACAATTTGCCGTGATGATATATTTTTCTATTATTAAATATTTAAACAGTACAAACTTACAGAAAATATTTAATATCGAATACAACCACATAGATGTGAGAACGTTCAAGGGTCTTCATGAATAATAAAAATATTAACAGAATCAGTTTCATCAGTGCAATCATTTTAAAAATACTTCAAGACCGTAATTTAAAATTTAAAGTCGAATATCCAAGGGTCACTTTGAGTGATTAACATGGACGAATCAACCAAAGTGAACCGTGTAAATGCTCGATGATCAATACATCGAATATGATCATGTAACATGAACAGTAAATGAAATTAAACCTGTTCTACTATTGTTTTTTTTTTTAATCCTAGCGAATGAAATCAGAGTGTACCGTCTAAACATACTTTCACTGCTGTGTTCATGCCTCTTTTTCCTATCTCTCTATCACTAATTATAAAATTTATATATTTATTAGATTATATCGTTACCGATATCTGTTTATTTAAATAAATAAATATTTAA
Source organism: Ophonus ardosiacus (assembly GCA_943142095.1). Taxonomy (NCBI): domain Eukaryota; kingdom Metazoa; phylum Arthropoda; class Insecta; order Coleoptera; family Carabidae; genus Ophonus; species Ophonus ardosiacus. Next base: position 12,027,855 of record OW964841.1, on the reverse strand, counting down.
TCACGGCATATTACCCATTTCTGGGTGTGCCAGTATCTACAACACATGTAGACATCGGTAATGATGACGATATATTTTACCGTGTGGGCGCTTACCAGGCGTCACCTCACGGGCACTCATAGCTGGTGTGGAGAGTGCACCACAGGGGTCACTTTTGTGCCATTTAAAATTGGAAGTAATTGGCGTCTGTCGGGATCGAACCCGATTCCCCTGGGTTCGCGACCAGACACTCAGGCACGCGGCCACGGGAACCCATTTGATAAGACGTCAATAAGGTTAATTTTGTTTAAATAATTATACCTGCATTCTAAATTAAAATTAGTTGTAGAAAAAATATAGTGTGCACCTTGTGCCCGAGTGATTTTCTGACTCGGCTAAATTTCTTACGATATTTAAATATAATACTACTGTCAAATTCATTCCCCATGTGTCATTTTAAATGAGACAGACAAACACATTGCTGTCAATCACATGTCAAATCATAACTTATAGGAAAATTCAACGGCCATCTGTCATATTGACAAGATGTCATTAGAGGTTAATTTTGTTCAAATAATTATACCTGTTTTCTAAAAATGAAATTTAGATGTAGAAAAAATACTGTGTGCTTGTGCCCGAAACCCGAAATATGTTTAGTTCTCTCGAGTGGTTTTCTGAGTCCGCTAAATATCTTACAATATTTAAATATAATACTTCTGTCAGATTCGTTCCCTATGTTTCATTTTAAATGGAACGGGCAAATACATTGCTATCAATCAAATGTCGAGTCGTCGCCATGGATATGACAAACCCAATGTTTCACGTTAAAAAATACTTACGGTATAAATAGTGTGCACAAGTAGAACGAAATCGGTACAATAATATAGTCTCCACACTTTCTAAATTAGCAAATATTGTCAAATTGTCCTACTTTAATAACATATTACTCATTTATATTACACTATTTCATAAAAAAGAGTATGTTGCTCACTACAGTACATCATTATACATTATGCCAAATTTCAATAATTTATTATTTACAATAAAGTCACAGGACTAGCCAGAAAAGTCACATTTCGAGCAGCAGCCTCATATACACTTTGGACTCCCGTGGTGGATCAAGTGCTCCATACGAATCCTCCAGTGGTGGAGTGCCCCATTTCTTTAGTTCTTATTTAGTCGTTAAAATTTATGATATGATTCTATGTAATATTATTCCAAATATAATAACAGATATGCAAAAAAATATTACGAGTATAATATTTTTAAAGAATGGGAACGACGAATTATCCCTGGATTCTTCTACAAAATGAGAACCTACTACCAAATCTCGTCCTATATTAACAATTGCTTCTCCATCGCCGATAATTCCAACAGTGCTCTCACTAACGTATAGAGATGCCATCATCATTTAGACCTAAAAAATCATAAAACATGTGTAAATAATGAGTGACCACGCTCCACGACATGAACAGAAAACGCTGTGGTTCAGTATACTGCTTTTTTGAAACAGCCGCCGTGTGGCGCTAGTATCCCATCAATTCAAATACATAAGCTGAGATTAACAGATAATAATAATTAATAATACTTAGGCATTGCATTAAAAATGGCACAAAAGTGACCCCTGTGGTGCACTCTCCACGCCAGCTATGAGTGCCCGTGAGGTGACGCCTGGTAAGCGCCCACACGGTAAAATATATCGTCATCATTACCGATGTCTACATGTGTTGTAGATTCTGGCACACCCAGAAATGGGTAATATGCCGTGATGATATATTTATTTTTATTTATTTAGGCATTGCATTAAGTACTCTAAAATTCGTTTTAATCATTATTTATTATGCATTAAAGCCAGAGATGGGGAAGTTACTTTTAAAATGTAACTAGTTACTGTTACAGTTACCTCCAAAAAAAAGTAACTAAGTTACTTAAGTTCCAGTTACTTTGGTGAAAGAACTAAGTTATTTACTAGTTACTCATTAAAAGTAACTTAGATACCTTGAGTTACTTTCTAACTACTTTTAATGGCGTGAAGTGTAGACTTATGCCCATATTCATAAACACTCGTAAAATTTCAAAACGACTCGTTATAATTTTTGACAAATAGAATCAAACTTGACAACTAAAATTTTGATTTTTCTTTCAATTATAAAACTAAAATGGAGTCTTAAGGTAAAGTTATAACTAAAGAAAATCCCCTTAACCTTAACAATAAATTTAAAAACTATATACGTATTTCGAGAACTAATTTCTCATCATCAGTAGAAACTACAAAGTAAATACAGAGAAGTTAAGATTACTCAGCATGTAAACCATGTCAGAGGTCAAAACAGCTCTGAGGAATAAGGGAGAGAACACGGGTTATATAGGGACAGGAGTCATAGGTGAATGGATACTTAATTGGGTAACTAAGATTAAACAGAGTAATTGTCTTATATTAACTCATATAATTTAGAATTTGGGATGGGACCTAGGTCCGCGTTCATCAATTTATCTTTAAATTTATGTATTATCAAACTCTCATGTGCGTCTAAATATCTATTATTATCAACTTGTTTCAATAATTTTATATTAGAATTGTCAATTTTATGATTATTAATAAACATATGTTGTGCTACACTAGATTTATCAGGATTACCGCTTTTTAAATGATAGAAATGTTCTTTAAACCGAGTATCAATTTGTCTTTTAGTTTGCCCGATATAATCTCTCCCTTATTCCTCAGAGCTGTTTTGACCTCTGGCATGGTTTACATGCTGAGTAATCTTAACTTCTCTGTTTTTACTTTGTAGTTTCTACTGATGATGAGAAATTAGTTCTCGAAATACGTATATAGTTTTTAAATTTATTGTTAAGGTTAAGGGGTTTTTTCTTTAGTTTTCTTTCAATGTCGACTGTTTTTATTGGATAAATATTATAACGCACCATTTAAAATTTTTACGAGTGTTTATGAATACGGGCATTAGACTGTTGACTTAGTTATTGTGTAGTATACATACCAGGGAGTTTTTGCACTAACTACGTTAACCTAAATTTTAACGTTATTGCTTGGCAACACCCAATCAGATTATTATTGTTAATGTTAACGGACCTACAGAGCCTCATTACCGCCTAGGCCCGCAGGGCCCGGTTGCTGTGTTTTTTTTTTAATTTATTAATTTATTTTTCAATTTTGATTTCTTATACCAAGATATAAAGAATCTACTTTCTTTCTAATATGACATGACCATTATTATGTATAAAACATGCATACATTATTTCCTAGACTTATTAGTGGATAATGATTAATTTATTGGAAACCTCGGATCAGACGTCGATTTTCAATCTGAGGCGCCGCACATTCAAATATATAACAGAATTTGATGAAAAAGTATCTTTTTATAAATATTTGGGCCCGCTACGCTAATAACATATTCCCGAGACCCGGCAAAATCGCCAACCGTCCCTAGAGAGGAGTAACAGAATATTACACTAAATTATAATAATTTTGATGATTTAGTGGCAGTTTAATTATAATTTATTAAAACGTATCATTTGTAAGCGAGGGAAACATTTGAAAATAATATATTTTATAAATCAAATTTAACATTTAGTGACTTTTTAATTCTAGAATTAAAAGTTAAAATAATGTGTTATTTTTAGTTTTTCTGTTTACCGTAGAAAAACTCTATTATTAATGAATTTAATTACTTATTTTATTATCTATTATGGCTTGAAATCAATCAACAATAATATTGGATTTAAGTATGTATTAAAATTACACATTACAGAGGGTATGCGCGATGCTGCGCTCAACACTCCCACTCTGGACAGACATTTATTTAAAACAAAACAGTTTTAGTTAGTGTTTCTAAAAAAGGCATCAGCCTCAACAATATATTTATTAGAAATTTTAATCCCCCCCTTTACTTTTTATGACTAAGTTACATACCACTTTTTAAGTTACTTTGACTACCTTAAGTTACATTCTAATTTCTGAGTTACTTTAAGTAACTTAAGATACTCAAGTAACTAGTAACTAAAAACCGTAAAGTTACCAACTACTTTTCCGCAGCAAGTTAAGTTACAGTTACAATATTTTAAAAAGTAACTAAGTTACGTAAAAGTAACTAGTTAGTAACTAAGTTCCTAAAGTAACTAGTTACTGCCCAGCTCTGATTAAAGCTGTGTTGTTATATTAAGTAGTTAAAGAAATGTTCGGCAAAATAAATACCTATGCATTTTGTTACAATATATTTTATTTACGTTTGTTAAAAAAGTACACTTTTTTTCATTAAATTGGATTTACAAAGTATGCCTTTTTTAACACAATAAAAGTGTGAAAAATGGCCCTTTTTTTCAAAGCAAACGCATGAAATAATGAAACGTTACGGGACATTTTTTACACTTTTATTGTAGACTTAAAAATAATTTGTATGTAACTAGAGTAAAAAATTCTTATTTCACGAATAGGAAAGTTTGACGACAAGCTTACGTTACGACACTTTTTACCTCTCGCTAAGAGAGGTATTGAATTCATGCTAAAATTCACATATCCCGATTTTAGTGGATAAGCACGTTTTAAGGTCCTTAGAATCCGATTATAACATTTTTAAAATGATGTCTGTGTGTGTGTGTGGATGTGTGTATGTGTGTGTGTGTTTGAATGTATGGATGTTGGAGGGACGATTCCTCAAAAACTATGACAAAAAATATTTAACTGCAGTTTCCTCAATCTGGGAAGAGCTGAAAAGGTTTTGGTAACAATTGAACAACCGGAAGTAGTAATTTCTTAGAAAAATTCTTCTAAATATAATTTTTTGGGAGTTTCTTTTGTTAAATATTGAAGAACATAAAATTCTCCATCTCATACACTTAAAATTTTTATTATATCTTGTATAGATTTAGAGATAAAGGCACTATAATTTATAGAGTAAACTAATCTCAGAGGCTAAGGCACTAAAGAAACCAGTTGACAAATTCCAATGTTTATAACATAGTTTGTAAATGACACATGTCAGTGTCAAAAATCAACAGTTTTAGTGACATTATGATAGCTTTTTCTGGGAAGTATATTTAATCTTTCTTATTGTTTTATTAATTAAATATTTGAAATTATAGTAAAATTGTGGTAAAATACGTATATCCATCAGAAATACCGCCAATCTGGTTAATGAATTGGAAGAATCTCTGACATTCAGAAACATCCTCATACAATAAAAAATGGATATAATTAGAATAATATGTGTGCAGAAGACATGTTAAATACAATAAAAAACAATATTTGGGTAAAGTTCTGTAATATTTTGTTATAAAACGACGGTTCGCAAGCGAAGTGCAATACAACACTTATGTAGCCTAATATGGAAATGGCGAGAGGTCTTGTGCTGGCCGCAACAGATTTTTACTCTTGTATAAATAACTATTACAAAAATAAAATAATCCGAAGTTACTGTAGCATTAAAATTCTAATTATTTAAGAATTTTTTATGTAATTCCTTGAATAGGGTCCTCCACCATAACAGATAATTGAGTAAAAAGTTAGTTATATTGAAAATAGATAAGATAAAATCAAGATTGAGACGACAAAAGTTTTTTAAAAACTATTAGTTTTTGAAATATTAGTGATTTTAAGCATCTATACATCTATGTCACAACGATTGCTATTTTTCTCGCGCAGCGTACTACAGAAACTGGCACGAGAAAGATAGCTATAGGTTTCTTTAAAAATCAAATGCAGTTGAACTAAAAACAATTATGACTTTAATAATACAAATTACTTCAAAATTAAACAAACTTTCATTTAAAATAATAAAAAAATTAGAGTGGAGGACCCTATTATTGTACCACAATGTTACTTCTTGAAAACAAAATCTAGATTTACCATATACAATTGTTACTGTTGATGAACAATTAAAATTATTTCATATTCATGTTTGTGCTTCCATAATAAATATCCCAAATATGTATTTATTTAATTTGTTAAGTAGCTGAAACCTACTTATAATGTAATTATTTTTTTTTTGTTTTTGTTTTTCAAAGCTGTATCTCCAAAGTAATGATATTAGTTGGTTTCGCAATTAAAAGTATATAATAATAAAAATATTTAATTGAATATACGTAAAGCTGTCATCAAATACAGTTCAGGACACAGCACTTACTGTTCATCATTTTTCTAACTAAGTAATAAAGATATTCTCTTGGAAAATCAAATTGACACTGATTTTAATATGCAATTCAATGTAGTTTAGATCTAATACATGGGAGGCCTGACTGTCGCGCCACTCTGCAGATTTCGTTGTAACTAGTACAATAAACAGCCGCGATCTGTATTAACAACTAAATATGAAGTCACTTTTCCTTAGTTGTTTTTGTTCCCTGTGAGTGACATATACGTGGGTGATTTGACAAGTAACTTGTTTCGTACACTAATAGAGGGCGACAGCGACAATAACGTGATCCATATATCTATTATCTTAATGTAATTCACATCATTTGCTACCGGTGAAGCCTAGAAAGGGAGAAAAATATATATCATTTTATCTCACACGCGCACCCAAGCTGGGATTATGCGCATGCTTGTAATGTACTTAACTATTTATTTTGTATTAAATCCTTGAATACAAATATTATACTGTATTCTCCGTGAGAATGGAGTTAGGAGTAAAATAGGACTTCCGATTCCAGCTTTCTGATTGGTCTAAACGCGAACCAAATTTACAATATTGAAAAATTTGTAACGAAGTGTTTTAGTTAGTCACAAATAAGTAAGATAGACGCGAAATATGTTAAATAGTATTACGGCATAAAAATAATTCATAAGTTTTTAGCGTGTAAAGTAGGCTTGCTCTGTAGCGCAAACAAGTCCATTCTTTTGGGGAATACCTTTTAGTAATAAATAATATATAACAATTAAATATGCAAGTATTAAATTAAAATAAAATAACTTCGTTTATTAAATTATTAAAGGTTTTCAAATGTCATGGCTTGCCATCATCATATGTAAAATAAACTCTAGTAAAATTATTTTGTATAACAAGGTGTAAATATTTATGGATAAATGACATTTAAACAAATTATAAAATTATTGAATACCAAATATAAAATATAAGAATTCAAAATATAACCATACTTACTTAATCCTGCACCTTTCTACCCTCACGGGTGTAAGGCGTTCCCCCGGCTTGCGGGGGAGGGGTTTGAGTTCTGGTTCGTTGGTCTTCTCCATATTTCTTTCCAGTCTGCTCTATCTTGTGTTGCTGTCTTCGTTTCTTCCCAAATTAGACCTCTTCTTTGCGCCGCATCCTTTACTTCTTCCAGCCACGTTCTTCTTGATCGTCCTCGTGGTTTCTTTCTTCCAGTTTTTGCTTCAAACACTTTTTTAACTATTCTCTCCTCTCCCATCCTTTCTACATGACCACACCATCTCAGCTGTCCTTCTGCTATTTTATCTTCTGTTGATTTTACTTTTAAGTTTTGTCTGTAGGTTGTGTTTTCAATTCTGTCCAGTCTTGTTTTCCCCTCTATTTTTCTCAAGAATCTCATTTCGATAGCCGTAATTTTTTCTTTTTGTCTTTGCGTTAATGTCCATGTTTCAGCTCCACGTATGAGTATAGGTGTCACTACTTTCTTAAATATTTGTACTCTGGTCTCTTTTGGTATTTCTTTCTTTCCTAAGAAGCTGTGTTTGATGCTATTGAATATTTTGCCTCCTGTTGTTCTTCTTTCTTTTATTTCTTCATCAAATCTTCCATCTTCTGAGATCATTGCTCCCAGGTAATTTTTGGACTTGCTGTAGATTTTCATTTTTTAGTTGTATCGTGTGGTGTTGTTCATTTCTTCCTAGTATCATGGTTTTCGTTTTTTCTTTATTGATCTTCATGTTTAATTTTTGTAGCGCTTTATCATATATTTCTATATTCCTTGTTAACGTTTTTTCGTCTTCTGCTATGATGACCATGTCATCTGCATAGCATAGTTCTGCTATTTCCACTCTTTTCAATTTCCAATGTCCTATGTAGTATTTCTTTACTTCTTTCTTTGTCTCTTTTATTCCTTCGTCAAGAATTAGCGTAAACAGAAGCGGCCTCAAAATGCATCCTTGTCTTACTCCGGCTGTAGTTTCAAATGTATTGGAGGTCTCTTGTTTCACTCTTACATAGCTCTTAGTCTTTGAATATAGGCTCTGAATTCCTGTTATTAACGTATTTGATATTCTCCTATTTCTTAGCGTTTTCTATATGTCTTCTCTATTGATTCTATCAAACGCTTTCTCTAGATCAATGAAGCACACATGTACGTTTCTCCCTTCTTTTATTGCCTTTTACCCTATTTGTCTTAGTATCAATATCGCATCATTTACTCCTCTATTTGGTCTAAAACCAAATTGAGTTTCCTCTAAAGATTCTTCCAGCTCTATTCTTAGTCTACTCTCCAGGATTCTTGCATATATTTTGGCCACTGTGCTTATTAGGGTAATTCCTCTATAGTTCCGGCACTCTTTGCTATCTCCTTTTTTAAATATTGGTGTTATGATACCTATTTGCCATTCTGCTGGTGTTATTCCTTTTAGCGCTTCATTCATTATGTCTTTAAGTTCCTGTAGTGCTGATTCGGGTAGTGCTTTCACCATGTCTGCTGTTATTTTGTCATGTCCGGGAGCTTTTCCTCTTTTGGTTTTTCTTATTGCTTCTATTATTTCTTTCAAGCTTATTTCTTCTTCTTGTGTTATTTCTGTTTCCTTTGTTCGTGTGCGATGGCTTTCTTGTTGTTCTTTATCTTTAGTATCATTTCCCTCTAGTAGGTCTATGAAATACTGTCTCCATCTGTCCATTATTCTGTCTTCTTCTGCTATCGTCTTTCCTTCCTTATCTTTAATGTTCGTAATTGTTGCTGTCTTCTTTTGTCTTATATTTTTAAGTGTTCCAAAAAATAATTTCTGGTTTTCATTGTATGCGTTTTTCATTTTTTTTACCAAATTCTCTTCATGCTTTTTCTTTTTCTTCCTTTCTTGCTTTTTTTACTTTTTTCCTTTGTTCTTTATATTTTTCATAGTCAATAGGTTCTTTCATTTGTAGATATTTATTCCACTTGTTCTTTTTTTCTTTCACTGCAACTTTTACCCTTTCCGACGCATATAAATTATATTAAAACTTCCATCCGAATGCATCGTGTGATCCAGTGTATTATTTAAATAACCAATAGCAGAACTATATTCGTCCCTTTAATGAAAGGTCTCGTGGAACAGACTACCTACTGATCGATAATTCGTTTCGATTTTTACTACATGTCGAAAAGAATTATCATCGCATCATAACAATAATTTTTTTTTTATGTTTAGATGCCTACGCCTACACAATGAGCAAAATCAAGCGTAAAGCTCAAATACCTATCGTAGCTTTGGATAAATGTACTGAAATGTTCAGTAACAGATTTATTAATATAACAGAGCAGCAGTTATGTGCGGGAGAAGATGGTGTGGGTGTATGTGGTGGAGACAGTGGGAATGCCCTTATAACCCCCAAAGTGGGTTCGGTACCACCGCAGTGGTATATGGAAGGCATTGTTAGTTTTGGTGTTGATGATTGTGGAGGAAAATTGCCATCCGTTTTCACCAGAGTTTCGAAATATCTCAATTGGATATTGTATCATATGGAAGAGTAATTTTTTATGTACTTAATGTAATTTACAAAACAATGTAATAATTTAATAAGAAATAGTATATTACATCCGAGGTGGAAGATGTTTCATTACAGCTGAGGGCAGTGGCGTAACTAGGAAAATCCACAGGCGGGTTATTTTCTCAGTAAAAAGGCGCCATAATAAAGTCGTAATTTATTTAAAGTATTTTTTTTAAAAAAATCAACATCAGTTATAACAAACCTTAGTAATAAAAATATATTTTCTGTGGTATAATATAATTAAAAGTTTAACCTAGGAGTTTAGAGTTTCTTAAATTCATCCAACACCAGGGTTACTCGTTACTCTTTTTACAAACTTATGAATTGTCTGAATTAATACTGGTAAAAAAAGTATTTATTTTAAGAACATCTTTTGAACTCTCTTTTAATGCATTTGCTTTTTTTCTCTGCCATCCGGACATCTTTTTCTTTATTGAACTCATTATTAAAATGATATTTTAAACTTAACTTAACTTAAACAGCACAGAAGATAGTACACAGTAGCCAGTAGCATAAAAAACACACCAGATGCCTGCATTTGCAACTTGTGTCTTGATGTGGCGATGTGAAAAAGAAAATAGTATTCAACAAATAAAACTAATTAAATTTACTATTTAGAATATTTATGATAAAATTAATAGGTATATTAAAATATTAAAAATATGAGGATGAAAAGAATTGCAGATTGTATTAATAATTTTTTTTATTTATAAGATCAAATTTAAAAAAAATATTAATGATTTTAATTAAATTATTGAAAAAGGCGCCTACATCTTGAAAATATTCACAGAGGGGTGAGCTCACCCACCTAACCCCCCCTTAGTTACGCTACTGGCTGGGGGTTTATATACAGGTGTCCGATTTAAGGTACGAATGCATTGGTATCTCGAGAACCGTAAGAGCTACGAGGTTGGTTAAATTAGACAAAAGTTTCCGCGTTATTAGGCTATTTTAATGGTGTTTTGTTATTTGCGAAAAAATGCATAGGTCACTAGATATAGGTGAAAATGTAATTTTAGCGATTTTCTTTTTTTGCTTATAAACTTTGTTATATGAAATAATACGAGATTCTGGTTTGCACTTTCTTAAGGTACTTTTGTGTGGTGAATTTGCAGAAGTACTCAAATTTTTTTTATATCTAACCATTTACGAGTTACTGATAGCAACTTTTATTTCATATGAAGGTCATATTAAGCTATGGCATTTTCAAATAGAGATTTTTTTAGCTTTACAATGATATAAAACAATAATAATTTATTTTTATAATTAACAGAAAAATTAACAAAAATTGTTATTTATACTAAAATTGAATTGAAAAAAGTAAATCGAAAGCTGCTATGGAAACAACGAACAACAAAAAAGTGCAACAATTGAATTTCTGAATTTTACCTGACAAGAGTAGATTATTACGAGTAATAAAAATGAATTTTTCTCGTTGGGAAAAATATATGTTGAGTTGTTACATTCATTGTCAAAGTAACGCATTTCATGCTGCAGAAATGTATTTTGACTTATATCCAGAAAGACGGCAACTGAATATACAAATATTTTCAAGATTACGTCATAACTTACTTAAATATGGATCTTTTACAAAGCCTAAAAGAGATGCAAGGTCAACGGATGAAGATCAAGAAAACACTGTGATTCAAGCTGTAGTAGAAAAACCGGATACATCAGTGAGAAAAATTGAAAATAATTTTAATATTCCTACATCTACTACTCATAGAATTTAAAAAAACACAAATACCACCCCTATAAACAGGGCCGCATTTATATCTTAAGAGGCCCGAGGCGCAGTGACCTGTTGAGGCCCCTATATTTATATACTTTAAAATATATCCGGTAAAAAACACCGTCTATTTTAAATTAAAGGATAAGTTATTAATGGTTATTAAATCAAAATAAATTATGAAGTATTAATAATAGTAAATAATTTTATTATCATTAGTATCACAAAAACAAAAATAGTTCAAAAACTGTAAATAAAAATATTATCTACCTATAAAGTACACACCTACATAACATTTAACGGTTACTATGGTTACGCTACAGTGATATTATCAAAATAAAAATAAAAAATCAGATGTGGCCAGCACATGACCTCCCGCCAATTCCATGTTTAAAATAGCAATGAGCTTTAAGTAAAGTTTGCCTTCCGATTGATCGTTTGTAAACAAAATCTACTTTGTTGTTCCTATAAATAGAAAAGTTTGTAATACGAAATTTTGGATTATATTTTATTACGTTTTTCCTGAAAAATCTGTTAGAGCTTCAAATTAAGTACTACATCCGGTTTATAATATATAGTCAAAATCTAATATGTTGTTTCAAATTGTATAAGAGTATTAAATACCTACCAACTTTGCGAAGTTTTGGATCATTAATATATTTAAAGGAAAAATCGTCACACACACATTATTGTCGAAATAATCACCAACTTCCTTATGCTCTAAAACGCAATCTGTGTAAATTCTTCGCCGTACATTATCCATTTCGTAAATGTGTAGTTGCAAACTATTATTTGACACTTTGAAATAACGTTCTTATTGAGAGCTGTTTGATTATAATGCTGCATTATTTGCTTCGTGACAGTGACATTTATTTAAATATGTCAAATTTGTTATTAAGGTATTGTTTTTGTTTGACGCAGAGGCAAAGTGATGTACAAAAATAAATTATTTTATAATATAATATAAAGTTATTTCAAGTTATTTACTAAATGCTATTATCGTAGAATTGAAGATTGTGCCATTATATTCAATTTGTATTGGTAAAAGTTGCTAAAAAATTATATTCAATGAATTTTTTACAAGAAAAACTGTTAAAAGCTTGTATAAATGATACTTCCGGTTATCCGATATACACTAAAAACTAATGAGCTCTTCCCACATTAGTATAGAATGGATATACAAAATTTCAAATTTTTCTGATTGATAGTATTTGAGTAATCGTGTCCACAAGATCCACACACACACACACAGACACACACACAGACACACACACAGACACACACACATACATACCTACAGACATCATTGTAAAAATGTTAAAATCGAATTCTGGGAACATCAAAACGTGCTTATTCACTAAAATCTCTATATCCGATTTTTAGCACGATCCCTATACCTCCCTTACCTAGGGTAGCGGGAGGTAAAAAGAGGCATTCTCAGAGGCTGAAAAAACCTGTAACACTGGTTTCCTCCTGAATAAAATTCAACAGCAACTACTCGAGGGTTAGAATCCAGAGAGTAAAACGTGAATATAGGTACAATTCCACAAAAGTTGTCAAATGTATACGAATGAGGTAAACAATATCAAGAATTTGTAATGAGATACATATATAGTCACTTTATCACTAACTAGATGGCAGTGGCAGTAACAGTAACAATAACAATTATGAATAGATTCAAAATCAAAGCTTATAATAGCAAGTGTTTTAAGTTTTAAAATATTTTTTGTAGTTTATGAACAAAATAAAAATGTACGAAAAGAACTTTTATCTGAGGAAGATGAGGCCCCCAGCTAGCGCCTCATGCGCCTCTGCTTAAATGCAACCCTGCCTATAAATTCACAATTTGTCAAGGACTTAGGCCAGGTGATATGAGACGATTAGGTTATTGTCAGTGGTTTATAAAATATATGTGCAAATAATCCACAATTTATATTCAATATTTTATTTTCTGATGCATGCAACTTTTCAAATAATGGCTTATTTAATAGACACAACAACCATAACTGGTCCACAGAAAATCCACATTTATTAAAAGAATCACGCCATCAAGTTAGATTTGGTTTCAATTTATGGTGTGGTATACTAGGAACTCAGCTAATTGGCCCAATCATATTTAACGAAAATTTAAATGGCCCAAGATATTTAAATATGTTACAAAATGATATTGAAGATATTCTGGATACATTGCCACTTCGTCAAATACAGAATATGTGGACGCTCCTCCTGCTCACAATTCACAGGCCACAGTACAATATTTAAATATTAGATTTGGAGGACAATGGATAGGGACCAGCAGCGAAATTAGGTGGCCTTCTAGATCTCCTGATTTAAAACCTTTAGGTTTTTTACCTCTCGCTAAGAGAGGTATTGGATTCATGCTAAAATTCGCATATCCAGATTTTATTGAATAAGCACGATTTAAGGTCCCTAGAATCCGATTATAACATTTTTAAAATAATGTCTGTGTGTGTGTGTGTGTGTGTGTGTGTGTGTGTGTGTGTGTGTGTGTGTGTGTGGATGTGTGTATGTGTGTATGTGTGTGTGTCTGTGTGTGTGGATCTTGTGGACACGATTACTCAAATACTATCAATCAGAAAAATTTGAAATTTTGTATATCCATTCTATACTAATGTGGGAAGAGCTCATTAGTATTGAGTGTATATCGGATAACCGGAAGTATAATTTATACAAGCTTTTAATCGTTTTTCTTGTAAAAAATTAATTGAATAAAATTTTTTAGCAACTTTTACCAATACTAATTGAATATAATGGCACAATCTTCAATTCTACGATAATAGCATTTAGTAAATAACTTGAAATAACTTTGTATATATTATAAAATAATTTATTTTTGTACATCACTTTGCCTCTGCGTCAAACAAAAACTTTAATAACAAATTTGACATTTTTAGACAAATGTCACTGTCACGCAGCAATTTTGATTAAAATTAATAATGAAACCGTGTTAAGAAGAAATTAGTAGTTTAAAAATGATTCTAATGAAATTAAGGTTTGTAAAAATAATATATTTTCCATCATACATAAATATTAGATATGAAGGATAATTCGTTTTAAGTTTGATGTTTGCAGCATTATATATCCATTTACGATATGGATAATGTACGGCGAAGAATTTACACAGATTGCGTTTTAGAGCATAAGGAAGTTGGTGATGATTTTGACAATAATGCGTGTGTGACGATTTTTCCTTTAAATATATTAATGATCCAAAAGTTCGCAAAGTTGGTATTTAATACTCTTAAATAATTTGAAACAACATATTAGATTTTGACTATATATGATAAACCGGACGTAGTACTTAATTTGAAGCTCTAACAGATTTTTCAGGAAAAACGTAATAAAATATAATCCAAAATTTCGTATTACAAACTTTTCTATTTATTGGAACAACAAAGTAGATTTTTACAAACGATCAATCCGAAGTGAAACTTTACTTAAAGCTCATTGCTATTTTAAACATGGATTTGGCGGGAGGTCATGTGCTGGCCACATCAGATTTTTTATAATTTTTATTGTTTTTGGTACCTTTACAAGTTTAAAAAGAAATTTTTAAAAATCCGTTTATTATTAACAACAGCCCTGACACTTTTTTTTTCTAGTTTACATAAGATATTTATAAAAGTCAAATGTCAATTTGACATATGGAAAATAAATTCTGTAATCTTTTACATCTATTTCCAACATATTATCTCTTTATAATATTTCGTTCCTCATTCGAATAAATTTTCATTATTTTATTTATTTCTTTTTCACAAGTTAAGTTGACATTTGACATTTATAATTAATTTTGAAAATCAGAAAAAAGAAACCAAACACATAATAAAAGTGCAAGATAGTATATTATGCAACAAGTTTGTAATAATAGTCATTAAAACACGAGCATTAAGTTTATGAAACGAGCAACGGCGAGTATCGTATTTCATATGTGTTATAGTCATTATACATGAGATGCACACACTATTTTCTCTATGACCATTCATAATAATTATAAAAAAAATAGCTATAATCTGTATCGAAATTTAAAGAAAATCTGCATTATAATGGTATTCTGTGCTTTAATGATAATGTGAATCGAAATAAAAATCCATTTCATAATTGGTGTCGTACAAGTACAGATGATAATAAGTATCTTAAAGTATAGGGGTAGAAAAAACGGTTTATACTACTTTTATTTCTATATACCTTTCTGCTCTACATTTCTTACCATAAAATGAGCAGAAGAGCAGCAAAATTTCATAAAATTAATTTCATAAGAATAATTTTCGCTGGTATTTTATCCAGAGAGCTTCCCTGTAACCAAGAAAAGCTGTTTCATCAATATATGCTTCAGCAACCTGCATAGAGATAATAAGAATTCAGATGATGGAGAAAAAATAGCGGGTCTTCCATGAACCTAGATTTAAACAAAGGGAACCACGGCTGTGTACGCCAATAAGTATCTAGCTACTAGTAATCCCTAAACTTTATCTAATTTAATATTTTGCAGAGCTCTCGTAAGTACAGCGAACGGCGGAAAAGCATAGAGAAAATATTATTTAGATGGTTGCAGATTGATAGGTGTTAGTGTTATTATCATTACATATTATAATTTGTATATAGCTGTCCCATTTTAATGTACCACCTGGAATATCTTCAGGATCAAGCACAGTATTAAAAAATATTTTAAATAAAAGTTTAACGATATGGAGGGGAACATCCGATCTTGTAAATAAATTCAACCCCCTGCCACCAAAGGAGGCTGGGGAGGGGGTAGTTTTAAAATTCTAAATAGTAACCCTAATTTTTTATAGCAGAATTGGATAGAGCGTGAAAAAATAAGTAGATTTTATCTAAAAGATACACACACACACACACACACACACACACAAACGCAGACACATACACACGAGACGTAAATCCGACCGTGCAACCTCCTCGTGGTACATCTCAGGTAATGCTAATGCCGGCGGTAAATTGTTATCAGGATGTCCTCAACGACACACACACACACACACACACACACACACACACACACACACACACACACAGACACAAACACACACCCACACTACTATGGTTGTTTCCGGAAAATTATTATAGAAAACAATTTTGTTGATTGCAGCGCCATCTACTAAAGTAACAAAATTTCTTTTTTAGATAAATTCAACTTACTTTTTCACGCTCAAGCAAAGAAATCTAAAAGTGTTAGATCGGACGAACGGGCTGGCCATGGTACAGGTCTTCTCTGATCAATCTACCGTTGTGGATAGTGTAAATTCAACCACTCTCTTGGTTGTCTCCCATAATGTGCAGGGCAGCCATTTAACTGTAGCCAACAGTTTCTTTTTACTGCTAATGTAACTTCTTCCATTAAATCATTATTTAGAAAATTGTAGAACCTCTCTGAACTTAAACTATCTGGCAAAAAGAAAGAGCCTATTAAAGTATTTTCAATAATACCTAGCCAAACATTACATTGAAATTCATAGTGAAAATTTTTCTCTTTAATTGCATGAGGATTTTCATGTAACCAAAGATGAGAATTACTTTGAATCAAAATCATATCTCCCGAGCAATGTCACGCAGCGACCACTGCAGTGGCAGATCGTTGTCGTGCATATATGCTTGCTACAGGTAAACATTTTGAACAAATGTGATAAATAATAGTTATTATTTTATTGTACATAAATAATAAATTTGTTTGAATTCATCAAAAATTTTCATTTTTGTCCTGACCTCAGTGCAAGCAAACTAATTTTGTATTGAAATTATGTAATAGCCAAATCATTTACCTATACCTATTTAATCTGATTATTATGTCATAACTTAATAAGATAATATTTGATATCTCGTTATAATGGTGATTTTTTAAAAAAGCGCTGCTCCAATAAGAAAAACATGAATATCTCTGAAACAAAGCATTTACGGACATTTCCTCAAATGAACTTGTCACCTTATTTTTACCTGTTTAATCTATGGTTCAAGTTATGCCGTTTAAATCTGGGACAGTCTGTATAACATTTAAGCATTTGCACTTTTTTCACATTTTCGAGTTTTTTAAAGCCGGTAGGCGCCTATAGCACCTTGGCGCCGGGTTGCGACGCAACCCCTGTAGTTACGCCACTGATTTACTCGGAAGGATTCACACACTCTCCCCTTTCGTTTAATACCCTCGGCAGACGACAGTAGATTCGTCTGCCTGTTACGTATGGACGTCTTCTCATTACAGGTCTACATATGCCCAAATAGTATATCATATCCGTAAGGACAATGGTCATTTGATTAGTCTCCGTCGTAGTCCTCATATTGTGAAGCCTCTGTAACAAACCAGAATCTCGTATTACTTGTATATCCTATGTCAATATAAAAAATAAATGAACAGATTCTATGACCTGTGTAGCATTTACGTATGTCGTCAAGAATCATACACTTTTTATTGGGCAACGACATTATTACGTGGAGAATATTATAGGAACTCTTATGTAATATTTGCAATGAGGGTAACGCCATTGACAATGTTATTGAATAATTTATATTATAATATACATGAATTAAATTTCTTTCGATCCTCAAGTGACTAAATTGAAATCATTTTGAGCTAAGTGATACCTGTTAGTTGTAAGTTATAGGTTCACGACATAAATTTATACCAACAATAATGTAAAAATTTACCTTGAACACATTCAATAGCTCTAATTGACTTTTTGTATAGTGGATTTCAAACTAAATAACAATTCTCTAGTTCAGATCAGACATAATAATTAATCAAGGAATTGAGAGTCGAAAGTTTGCGACAATATTTTTGCATTTCGCAAGACAAATCCCAGATTTCTACATGATGTCTTTGTTATGTAGTTAACGTGAACGTTAAATTGACATTTAGGATCAATATTAATCCCAAATCTTTCATTTCATTAACACTAACTAGAGCAACGTTATTCATTTGATAATTGAAATCAATGGTGTTTATCCCTGTGGGCTAGGTCATTATCTTGCACTTATTAATATTGAAAAATAAATTATTAGAGACGGACCAAGTCAATAGTATTTCAATGTCCTGTTGCTATTTTAAACAGTCATGATATGTGTTTATAACTATAAATATTTTTGTCATCAGCATTTAGTAAGTAATTAGAATATTTAATACAGTCAGCAATATAAATAAAGTGAAGAATAGTGAACATAGGGTAGAGAGGTAAAGTTATTATAATGTACATGAAGTTGTCCTGAAGCGAAAAGTGAATCAAGTTCAGGTGAAAAATTAAAAGTATGATTAAATTTGAAGACAAAAACTCACCCTTAAGACTAATAAGAACCGTCAGAACCGTATTACCCGTAATTATCGTATGGGTCATACGACTTACACAATAACGCCACGTCTTACGTAAGACTTGGCGTTATTTTTTTATTGACTAACTATATTAAGGGGCAATATTTCTTATTATTGCACTTAAATATTCATATAAATTATTCATAATGGTTTCTTGTACAAATCGAATTTTTTTTACTTCTATTATTTTACAAATTACTAACTTAACTTTTAAAACTAGTTTAACGTCACCCCCGCCTGGAGGTGGATGGATGACATTATGATTGCTCCTTAATTCCTGGGTATGAACGGTTTGCTCGGGCGCCATTTTTACAGCGGTACAAACGGAGCTTGCCTCGGATAGCCTAGTGGAGGTGAGGGCCCAGGGTTGGTTGATATTAACAGAAAAAGACTGGTTTAGTTTAAATAAATATATTGTAACATACGAAGACATGTAAAACAAAGACACATAATTTATAACTAAACGAATACATTACCCTTCTTTGTGAACTGTGACCAGAGTTACCACGGTAAGTACACGTATTGAAATTTACTTTACTACGTTAGAAATACTAATAATTTCTCCAGCGGACAAATAACGGCGAGCTGTACACGGCAGACTCAATCTTTACACACGGCGGATTCCTCTAACGGACGGCGGCGAGACGTACTCAGTCTACACACGGCGGTCTGACATACAGCACTCAACTTCTCGGCGGTTCGAAGAAGCCTGTTCCCAGAACTCAACTTCTCCCTATGCAGAAGGACCTAACCAGAATCCTTGACTGCTCGACTCTTTCGAACGGGCGAAGCCCGCTCTGCTTTCACGGAGCTCTGCACCGGCTTATAAACCCAAAATAACGGTACATTTCGTTAAAACAGCGGAGGGAGTAATTTTTCTTAGTATACAGAAATCGCTACTGTCTCAAGTAATAAATAATATTTTTATTAAATTTACATAAAATCTCTGGTCACATTTCTTTACCCTAATTCCATTTTACAACATCAAATAATTTACAAACATTATTAGAAATAAAACACAATTTCATTCACATATGCAATGCGCCACGCGCGGTGATGTTGTGAATCATGACACGTCAAAATTTACAAGGTTACAATTGTTAGAAAGTTCCAAAAATAAACAAACACAACAATGCAATCAAATGTGTAAACGAGAGTTACATTATTTCACAACACTATTGTAAGTTAAATTACAAATATACACAATGCTATTTTTACATAAAATACTTTTACTTGTAGCTGAAACAACAAATGTAGTTATGTTGAACATGTGATTATTGTCTTTTCACATCATGACGGTCGGATATTGTCTTTTACAGGTAAGTATTTCATTAAATCTTTTACCAGTATTATAAATGCATCTTACTTTTCAGATTAAACAATAAATAAACAACTTATATTGTCAAATACACGTTACTAAACACTCTTAACTGTGACGGTACAACTACAGGTTTTCAAAAGGAGGGAAAACCCTTATTGGACGAAAGGACCTATCGCCACACTAGGTAACTGCATTGTCAAATGTTTAATCAAATAAAACAACAATGGTATATGAGGTTGTAAGCGGTAAAATACGTGTTACGGGTAATACGATTGTTATGGGTCTTATTGCAAAGGAATCGACTCCGACCCGTATTCGTTGATATATGGGTGCGCAGGTAGTCTTATGGATCCGCCGATATTCCGAGTATTAATTTTTAATTTATGTGCGCGTACAAATATAGCATAAACATGGATAATTCCTAAAATATATTCTCTGTATTTTACGATCAACAAATTTTGCCTGTATAGTACACCATTTTACACCACGGCAAACAATAGAAAATTTAATTTTTTTATTTAATACAATTTAATTTGTAATTAATTTATAATTATTAATATAATTTAATATAATTTAACAAATTTAATTTATTAAACATTTACAGCCAGTTGCACCGCTTATAATTACAGCTATTACTGGGTAATGAAATAACTGCATATCAAAATTTGACAATATTTATCAGCTCATTTCACATTTCGTTTTGATACTACATTGCCAAATTAACCAAAAGCTAAATGTTATGATGTATCCCATAGATTCTACCCATATATGTAACACACAAATTATTATCAAAAATTTACCTATCTTGGTAGCAATGGTAATAGTTTAACTCAAACAAAATATAATTTGAATAATAGAAAAAAAGTATATATAAAAATGTTAATTTATATATACAGGGTGTCTCGTAAATAGGGGGACATGGCTTAGCCAGAGATTCCTGAGGCTAAAATAAGACGATTTAACCAAACTTGCTTCTACCGGAAAGTGTACCATTTAGCCAGAATTCTGCTTCAAAGTTCTTCGAAAAAAAATTAATTTTGCTTATAATAATCGGACGCTTTATTCGATTTGGATGAAATTTGGTATGACAGTTTATATGGTTATAAGTCATCTTTTAAGGTGATACTTGTTATTATTAGTGAACCACTAGTGTATGAAACTTAGGTCTCCCAACATTAATTAGACCGTAACTTTTTAATGGCAATGCCGAAAACGTGAAATTATTTTTCTACAGAAAGATACATTCAATAGTAAACTTTTCTCTCTCTGTTTAATTTTTGATATCTGTTACGGTTCAGACAGAAAAAAATAATACTTGAGTGACTGCATCGTGAATTTTTTTAAAATAAATTTAATCTAGCAGTCTATCCAAATGTCAAACAAGTAATTTTTAATGACAGTAACGAGTTGTCAATCTTCTCAACTTGTTTAGGAGTAAGCTGAGATATGTAATCGTATTATTTATAATAATGGTAGTAAAATATTATTAGGCCGAACAAACGGATGTTACTAATTTTAGAATATTGCGAAGAAAATTTTTGACAACCCGTAAAACAATTGTTACTGTCATTAAAAATTACTTGTTTGACATTTGGATAGACTGCTAGATTAAATTTATTTTAAAAATTTAGCAGTGCAGACACTCAGATTTTATTTTTTTCTGTGTGAACTATAACAGATATCAAAAATTACACAGAAAGAGAAAAGTTTACTATTGAATGTATCTTTCTGTAGAAAAATAATTTCATGTTATCGGCGTGGCCATTAAAAAGTTACGGTCTAATTAATGTTGGGAGACCTAAGTTTCATACACTAGTGACTAGTGGTTCACTAATAATAACAAGTATCACCTTAAAAGATGACTTATAACCATATAAACTGTCATACCAAATTTCATCCAAATCGTATAAAGCGTTCTGTTGTTATAAGCAAAATTAATTTTTTTTCGAAGAACTTTGAAGCAGAATTCTGGGTAAATGGTACACTTTCCGGTAGAAGCAAGTTTGGTTAAATCGTCTTATTTTAGCCTCAGGAATCTGTGGTTAAGCCATGTCCCCCTATTTAAGAGACACCCTGTATATACAGGGTGTAACCACTGCCATTATTACCTTTATTATTATAGTTGCAAAAAAATACTATAGAACAAAGTTGTAGGGGACCAAGGGAGACATTCTTTCAGAGAAGAAAATATTTGTTTAAACCAGTGGTTCTCAAGTTACAACACAGAGTTATATTTTTTCAAATGGGATTCTACATATTTTTTATACCTATTCGATAGCATATTTTTTTTCTGAATTTCAAGTTTATTTAAACATTTGTTTTCCATATCATTGTAAATGAAACATAGTCTTCTAATTGGATCTTTAAGTTCGTAATTATTTCGTAACACGGGGATGTAAAAAGTTTTAAAAGAACGAGAATGCAATCTGGGTACGACAAAACCAATTTGATTAAGGGCTGAATTATCATCGACCATATTATGTATTTGTTTAAAAATATATAAACATGAATATATCACACGTCTGTCCACAAGTGTACACACACCGAAAGTGGATAAAGCAGCGGAGTAACTATATGATGAAGAATTGAATGAAAATGAAATTTTACATGTGCAATATCTGACAAACTTCCGCTGTACCCATTCAATTCGATTACAATATATATATATATATATATATATATATATATATATATATATATATATATATATATATATATATATATATTTACATCCCACTACCATTGTGGCGTCCCCTGTGTAATTTTCTACATTCAAAGTGACGTCCTTGTGCATAAGACGTCCGTATACCGGACGTCATATGCACATGGCCTTATAAATTTTTTTCTGACATCAGGGGGGCCTCTAGTATCGTATAGCAAAATTTGTTATGGACGTCAGAATGATAGCGGAATGGAAAATGTATATTTTTTGTAGTTCAAAAAAATTCCACTTGCGGCGCTAGTGTCGTCCGGCGTATATACAATGTATATACTGAAGTTTCATTCCAGCGACATTCTGAACTCCGTACACTTGGCAACAGTGGAACTTTGGATACTACATTAGCGCGCAACTCTTTTAATCGTATTTAAATCTACATTGTGCACTCCTGGTAGTATTTTTTAAAATTAATATTTATGTAATCAAACCTTTTGTTTTGCACTTGTAAAATCCTCTGAGCAAATACAAAATCGATAAACTATGAAATCAAAATGTATGGTTTACAAATGTAATAAATTTAAAAAAGGTAATTATTTATAAATACTCGTATCATAAAGCTGAATTATTAAGTACAAAGTCGAAAAAGAGAGTGTAGAAATAATTATTAAAAGAAAAAATGTTTAAAACATATTAATATGTACTACAAACGATTTATTAAATATAGATATTTTTTATTCTGGGTACTTCTTCCTATTTCTCCTCTACTTGAGGTGTTTCATTAAAGTGTTTTCTTTTAATTACAAAATATTTTTATACATTTTAGATAGTTTAAATACGTTAAAATATTTGCTTTTTATTTTTATTATAATATATAATAAAGTAATAACTTTTAAAAACACCGTATTTTTATTGCAATCTATATGCAAACATAGAAAGAAACACGGATAAATAAATTGTATATGTGTAACAACTAAAGATTAATGAAACAAATTAATGTTTATGAAATACTCTCTCTGGAAATAAGCAGGACTGTTCGATGTAATAATAAATATTTCATAAATTTCACTTATTTGTTTTTACCTCCCGCTACCCTTGGTACGGGAGTTATAGGGATCTTGCTAAAAATCGCATGTTGAGATTTTGATAAATGACCACGTTCTAGGGTCACTAGAATCCGATTTTATCATTTTCACGATGTCTGTATGTGTGTGTATGGATTTTGTCAACGCTCTAACTCAAATACTATCATTCAGAAAATTTAGAAGCGTGTTTTAACCCTATTCTAAAATGAAAGAAACCATTAGATTTTGGTATAAATCGGATAACCGGAAACGACACTTTACTTGAAGCTCATAATGGTTTTTCGTCAAAAAATACCATTAAATGTCATTTTTTCGCATTTTATGCCATGAAAATTAAAGCTAATTGAATTTTATACAAGTATACATTAATAATTTTTCTATGTATTTTACAGATAAATTTAAAAAATATAAATCAAATAAATATATCATCACGGCATATTACTCATTTCTAGGTGTGCCAGTATCTACAACACATTATTTTATAAATCCCAATGCCTTTGTTTCAAAGATAAACAAAATTCCTTTGTTACACAGTTTATATTTCAAATGTGTCAATGCAAAAAAAAAATAATTAGGTATGAATTTAAATTAATAAAAATGAAATAGCGGGAGGTATTGTGTTGGCCACATCAGATTTTTTCATTTTATTTTCCCCGAAGGGGTTCAATAACTCAGGGGATATTGATAATTTCAGAACAGTTCACAAGCTAAAGTTCCAAAATTATCTTTTGCTGTGATTTATAATATTTTATCAAATTTCCATAATTTCGACTATACTCCTATGTTAAATAAAAAAAATTGATGTGGCCATCACATTACCTTCCGTCAGTTCTATACAAATGCCATACAAAAAGTTTCTAGCAAAGATTCTACATTTCCAGTATTTCATTACATTGCATTCTGGCAGTTCCATGTATTTTGTACAAATACCACATAGAAAATTTCTATATTTCCAGTAAAATTATAACACAAACATATTATGTAATTTGCACTTGACACTGACTTATTATGTCAATTAGAATTTTCTTAATAATATGCCTATTATTGTAATTTCCGTAAAAATTCCAATTTATTGGAAAAATAGCCGAACCCAAACGACTGCTTTTCATATATTTTTACTATTTTATTGACATGTGAAAAATAATTTGTTCAACAAATAGCTATTTACTTAGAATAAGCGTATTAAAATCGGAATTGAATATTAATAATAAGCTTATTATTATAAATTTCATAAAAATTTGAATTTATTGCACAAATAGCCGAAGTGCATCCAAACTGTTGTTTTTCACATATTTTCACTCTTTTTTACAAATAATTTGTTTAACAAATAGAATAAAAATATTAAAATCGGAGATTAATAATCATATTAACCTTATTATTATATTTCTTTACTATTTTATTGACATGTAACAAATACTTTGTTTATCAAATAAAATTTTTATGACTATAATACAAAGGATGACGGCAAATTTTACTAAAAAAAATACTGCAAGTATTAATTCAGTTCATATTAAATTATTATTAAAAATATCTATCTGTACTTTTTAATTGTAAGATTTTGGGATTATTTAAATAGTTCATTCTTCACTTATTTTCACATATTTACATTTACCGTCAGAGAAAATAGAATTGTTGTTCTTGTACACTAAGTGCAAGAACATTTCACATTTCTATCACATTTTGTACCATCGAGTTCTTTTACTGTAAATACATTATAAAGATTTTGTTATTGTTTACTTGTATAACGGGTATCTACTTTATTTTTGTTATATGTATGAGGAATACAATGGTAAAATTTTAATTTGGAGAAATTTTTTTCCTAATAATTTTAGAACAAAAGTATTAAGTATTAAAAATGACATTTTAAATGACAAATTAACAGTTCCATTTTCAAATTGCTTACAGATTGCCAAAAGAAATTACCATTATCAAACATTGTAGGAATCTATGATGTTTACAGCAAAGTATGCATATTGTTCTGAAAGAGTGTTTTGGTTTCTGCATCAGAATAATGTATTTAATATTGGCAACGCTGCTGGACGTCACTGTAACGGTAGTATGAATAAAAATATACAAATTGGACGTCACAAGTACTGATTATGTCTGAAGTATATACTGTGGACGTCGGATTCACTCAGAATGGAGGAGCTCATAATGTCCGTCAAATGAAAGGAAACGTATATCGTTGTAAATCGACTTTATTGAAATTTGAACCGAAATTAATAATCAGGGAGAAAAATAAGTAGATATACTTTATAAAGCCGATACCTATCTCTATTCCTTTCGGTGGTTGCCACAATGTCCTAGCCATGAAAGGACGCAGCAATGATAGCGGGATGTAAATATATATATATATATATATATATATCATCATAAATTGGGTTCCCAACAATGTGACAATATTCAAGCCTAGACCTTACAAAACAATTATACAAAGAAATAAAAGTATTTGGATTAATGAAATAATGTGAATTTCTAATCACGAATCCTAAATTTCTTTTCGATAGAGAAGGTAGTCTTTTTAGATCATCAGCGAAGAGAAGTTTTATGTTAGGAATGCACTTCGTAATATCATTTATAAAAATAAGAAAAAGTAAGGGACCCAGGTTCGAGCCCTGAGGTACACCTGAAGTGACCCGAAGGGACTGAGAGGTGAGAAAACATATGTAAAAAACAATCTATTATGAAGGTATGATGCTATTAATTGAATGAGGGAGGTGGAAAAACAGAAGGAATTTAATTTATGCAGAATAATTTTATGGTCTATACGGTCAAAGGCCTTTGCAAAATCGGTATAAACAACGTCAACTTGACCGTTTCTGTGTAAGGAATTTGATAAAAAAATGTGTAAGTAAAGTTAGGTTAGTAAGGGTCGATCTCCGTTGCATGAAACCATGCTGTGAAGATGATAGAAGATTATGTATATGGGAGTAAATTAATTTATTAATTAAACAACGTCAAATTGGCTTCTGAGGAGGTGGCTATTGCTTTTGTTCGGACGCCAATTTTCGGAGTACCCATCTTGCTGACATCTTATTAAATAAATTACAAGAAGAATGACCGACTAATGCCATCGGTGATTAAAAATTTGGCAGGTTCAATTTCTCGTCGCTCAGTTACTAGTGGAAAATCCAAAGAAACCCCATCAAAATATTATACTTCTTTATAGAACATAAATAAATCGTTTATTATTTAAATGTTATAACGTTGTTTAATGTTTTATTATTTTAATGTTTTGTTTTTCTGCTTCTTCTTCTTCTCTATTTAAAATTTTTATTATATCTTGTATGGAGTTAAAGATAATAGACATACAGGGTGTAACACGTACACCGACCACTGTTATTATTACCTTTATTATTATAGTTACAAAAAAAAAATACTATAGAACAAAGTTGTAGGGGACCAAGGAGGACATTCTTTCAGAGAAGAAAATATTTTTTTAACCAGTGGTTCTCAAGTTACAATACAAAGTTATATTTTTTCAAATGGGATTCTACATATTTTTTATGCCTATTCGATAGCATATTTTTTTCTGAATTCAACCATGTATTGGTTTTATATCCTTACATAATAAAAATATTGAAAAAAATGCGATTGAAATTTTAATAAATTTTTATTTTTAATATTGTACAGTAGGCTATGGATGAAAAACAATAACAAAAGAACAAAATATAGCTGCCGTCAAATAATAATTGGTGTACTAATTGTTGTAAATTGTTATTCTTTGTGTTTTGAGATTATTTTATGACAATATGGCTGATGTTTATACAAATGAAGATTTGTATCGTTTATTATTAATTTATGGTGAGTGAAATGAAAATGCCATACAAGCGTGCAATATTTATGCCACGAGATATCCAAACAAACCGCGTCCAGGGAGGTCAGTAATCAGGCGATTAAAAGTCAAAATCAATCCTTCGTTATACTAACAATTTATTCTCGTTCAAAACCAGCTTTTATTGAATAAAACGTCCTAATATTTTGTACGCAATAAATCTTAAATCAAAAAATAAGAAATTTGCAAAATATTTTACATTTGAGTTTAAAATGAAATGCTAAACAACTTTTCTAAATCAATCACAATATTTGCATTTTTTCATTGATTTATAAACATTTGTTTTTTTCTGTTTCAAAACATTTTTTGAACTTGTTATTAATTCAGAAAAATCAGTGCTACGCGATTTTTCATTAAGCATGCCGGTTTCTTTGATTGCAATAAACATGTGGCGTTACCTTCTAATACTACTAATATGCTTGGATGCGAGTACAAAACTTAATGGTAAGTTCATTTTAATATATTTATTTCTAATTTATAAGTAATGAAAGATTGAAAAATTTTGACTTTACATTATACAAATGGGACACGGGAACCAAAAATTTTAGAAATCGTCATAAAATCGTTAGTTTTTACTTGAAAAATATTTTACCGGAAGGAAAACATTCGTGAGAACATGGAATTTCATGATATTCAAGTATGGATAATCAATTACATCTTGTGAATAATGTCTATATTCGTTGAAGCGTTGTTGCAAACGTTTAGGGAAATTCGCCTCTACTCTTTCTAGATGTGTGCTTTTACATTAAAAAAATTAAAATTTTTCCAATAAAAATCTATTAATATTTTATATAAAATATGCTTTCCAAATCAACTGCCAAATTTCAATTATTCAATTATTAATGTTTGAATAATAATTAAAAATCTGGCCATATGCGTTTAACACGGGAAAACAGTTTTTCTTTGCGCAAAAGTCCCCAATTAATTTTAGATAAAATGTTTCAAATAAATATTGTAGATAATTATATTCTACGCCTAAATCAGTAAACAGTTTTAATTTTGCACATTTGGTAACTTGTAAAATTTAATTTGAAATGGGGGATTACACTATTTTTTTTTATAATTTCATCTGAAAATGTTAGGAAAACTAAGACTATTGATGAAAATCCAGTGAAAAAATTCCTATTAATAAGCGAGTTATAGTCTCCCGAATTTTGAAAAGATTGGCGCGACGTCGCATTTATGTGTTTTTATATCAAACTGTTTTCATCATGGACCTAAATGTTCTTGAAATATATGCTATTTTAAGTTATATTTACATAAAAATAAATGAATATTATAACACTGTATATGTCTACATACTTTATAATTACAGGTATATTTAAATTATTAAGTTTAATGCAAGAAATTTATGTTAAAATAAAAACTGTTTGGAAACTGTAGTACAGGAATGTTAGCCCCTCCTTTCGAATTTGAATTTCTTAACTTCCATTGGTAGTAATCCCCACCTCCTAACACGCTATTTGTAATGCATGTATAGGCGGTTTCTCGATCGCCAATCAAAATATTTTCATATTAGTGTCGAAGCGCTATAACAAAAAACCCTTTATTTCCGAAATATCTCAATTATACCATTTCATTTTTTTATTAATATTCGTTATTCAGCATATACAATCGGATTTTTTTACTATTTTCCTTTAATTCGATTGAGCCGTAATCCCCCATTGTATAAATATTGTTCATTTCTAGCGATACCCATGAAATTGAAACAAAGTTACAAAGACATTCATATCGTTTGAACTGTCGGAAATTCGGTTTTCAATTAAATGTTGCAGATAATTCAATTCTGCACCTAAATCACTACACAGGTATTATTTTAAAAATCTAACACTTAAATAACTTTTATTATTATTATTATTATTACATTATTATTATTATTATTATTGTTATTATTATTATTATTATTATTATTATTATTATTATTATTATTCCAAAATTAAATTTCTGACAGTTCAAACGATGTAAATTTCTTTATAATTTTGTTTCAATTTCATGGTTATCGCTACAAATGAGCAATATTTGTACAATTTCAATTTCATGGGAAAACAGTTTTTCCTTGCCCAAAAATGGCCGTTTAATTTTAGACAAAAATGCTTTAAATAAATGTAGACGATGGGGTCATACCACATTTTCCAATTTATTTTTTTTCTGAAAGTATACTTAAAACCTCTTACAGAAATATATATTTTATGTCACATAAGTTTCTAGTTTTACAGAAATATATTTTTAAAGTTTATATTAAATTTCAAATGACGTCATGGGTTTGCGACCGTGACCGTAGTCCCTCCTATCGAATAAAAATGGAACTACGTTTGACGTTTATGTTATTTGACTTGAAAGTAAACGTGACAGCAAGTTATTTGTACTGGAGCTTTTGTTTTTATTGTATATTGAATAATTTAATTATGGAAATTAATCTCGAGGTTTATAGGAATACGAACAAAAACTTTATTTTTGCTTCTTAACGAGATGTTCTCGCAAGACGGTACAGAACAATATTATACAATCATGGTAATATCTAAATCACACATAATTTGTATTTATTAGAACATTTCGTTATTTGTACTTATATTTAAACAAAAACAACTTGTTGCAAAGATATTTACTTTAAAATGTTGGTTATGTTCGAAAAATGCGCTGCGCATTCATGTACAGTTACGTGCACGAGTACATGCGTGCGTGACTATCATTGTATGTGTGTACAAACCCATGACGTCACAAAATAAGATCCAAAATCATGAATGAAAAGTATAAGAATATTACATATTTTTCATGTATATATGCATAAAATTATGTATTTTTTTTAATTATATAAAAAAAAATCAATATATATATATATTTTTTTTTGTATGACCCCATTCAAATTCTGCATCTAAACCAATAATAGCCAACCGAGAAAATTGAATGTAAAATTTACATCTTTATGATGTCAGCCATGCTATTGAAATAAAATTTCAAACAAATTTTATGACATTTTACCTGTCAAAAATTATAAAATTTAGTTTTCATCAAAATATAACTATCTTCTTTTCCTGTGAATAATTCTCCATTTTCAGTAATGACATCTCAAAGCAGAGCGTTTCTGATAGGTAACTTTACAAACAGATATAATGGCATTTTACCTGTCAGGAAACGTATTTGTCAAATTGTGATATATTTTACTGGTCAGAAACGTATTTGTCAGATTGTGACATATTTTACCTGTCAGAAAAGCTCTGTTTGAGTTATTATGGAAAATGGAGAATTATGCATAGGAAGAGAAGATACAAATCATTGAGTAGTATTATTTTGATGAAAACTATATTTTATAATAGACTATTCCACGACATTTTTTTAATTTTTTTTTTCTTGAAATACATAAAAATATAAGACTACATGTGAAAGTCCGAGTTAAAAATTCCTCCAAATAAGCGAGATATTAAGGTCCGAATTTTAAATCTGCTTTGTGACGTAGGTAATGTGGATATACCAGAAGTAAACAAACAGTGGTTCACAAACCACGAAAAATTGTTAAACAAATTACAAAATAATATATATTTAAATTGTAATATTATAATTCATTATTAGAGATATAAAATAAATTATTGTACTTAATTTATTTCTTTTTACTTCTCATTTTATAAAGATAAAGAAATTAGAACGTCACCCGAACAGCAACCGAACAGATCCGACACACCCGAAAAAGTATATTCTTAGTTAGGGCGGGGCTTCTCAAAATCGGAGGTCATACTTGGATTCTATTTGCTCAAACACTCGTGCACATGTCCTGCATCATCAAAAGCAAACTCCCCGTGTTTTCTAGAAGGAATAATTTATAATAAAAGAAATATAGTTTTCCTTATCCTATAACTATTATCATTCATATTTTCAATAAACTTTTACCATTTTTGATTACGGTGGAATAGCCTATTTCTTACAAGTAAAATGTCATAAAATTTGTTTGTGATTTTATTTCATTGCCAAGGCTAACACTATAAAAAAGTAACTTTTATCAAATTTTAAATTCAATTTCTTTAATTACTAAACGTTCAAAAGAAAACGTGATTATTGATTTAGATGCAGAATTTAATTCTCCACAACATTTCTTTGAAGCATTTTTATCTAAAATTAGTAAGCCACTTTTGCACAAGAAAAACGTGATTTCCCATGTTAAACGGTCCGATTTTCGTGTTACACTCGGTATATATATACCAACGAGCTATAAGTAAATATAGAGTGGCGGATGAGCGCTGCTGGCCGTACACACTTGGACGCCATGTCTACTATAACCTGCCAGGCAGGTTGCAGCCTATCAGTAATATTTCTGAATTATTTTTAACGAAATAATTTACCTTTTATGTTTTTTATTTTATTATAAATATAAATAATGCAATTTGTGGCGAAAAGTTTTATTCTGACATATATCATATTTCGAAATAAATAAATAAATTAGTACATATTTAGTTTCATAGTTATATAATATGGATGATGTGAAACTATTAAGAATGTTTACTGTGAATCCTTATTTTGTTATAATATTTTACGATAATAAATAACAATTAATATGAAAAATGTAACTGCATTAATACATTATATTGAAAAAGTAGCAAGGTAGGTAGATAGATACATAAAAACGAAAATAGTGAAAATTAAATTATATATTTTATTATGACAATAATAACGTACATAAAAAATATAACATATAAAATACAATAACAAAAACATATTCTTTAAATAAAATAAACAAAATTGTGAAAATAATCACTACATATATGAAATAGAAAATAATGTTTTTATTGACCTTTAAATATGATTGTTTTGGTCAAAAATTGTCGAATGTTAGTTCCTTGAATATCTGTAGAAACAGTCCTACTACTTACACAAAAAAATTGATCACCTATAATAATTGTTCTTGTATTTATTTTAATTACAACAGAAATTTTTGTTTCAATAAAGAAAATT
This sequence comes from Ophonus ardosiacus, assembly GCA_943142095.1. Taxonomy (NCBI): domain Eukaryota; kingdom Metazoa; phylum Arthropoda; class Insecta; order Coleoptera; family Carabidae; genus Ophonus; species Ophonus ardosiacus. The sequence goes on along the minus strand of OW964841.1, from coordinate 11,995,317 downwards.
TGATTGTAATAATAAATATCAGTAATTACATAAAAATAAATTGATTATATTCGTTGTTGGATTTAGGTGAAAAACTATTATCATACTACAGGCGGTAAAATCGTAAATCCGTCGCTAATTAAAACTTTGAGTTAAAATTTTTGAATATAAAATTTACCTGTGAAACGACTTGCAACTATTTCTAATTTGTCTGTTTCCACACTGAGGAACAACACACTTTGCGGGCATTTTTAATAAATAGTGCAATAAGCGCTGAGAAAAACAACGTATAGCGTCTGAGCTGAGCGCTCAGTTATAGTAATGGCCGCCGACCTAAGCATTCAACTGTGTACGGGTAATGTAGGCGTTCAGCATGCGATGCGCCACTCTATATTTACTTATAGCTCGTTTATATATACATACTCTACATCAATCACAAGCCACCATTGCACGCATGTGTTGTTTCAGCTCAAAACTCTCAAAGCCTAATCCTTAGAGGCAAGACAGCAAAACCGGGACAGTTCCGTTTCCTTGTCAGCCTATACCACAAATTGATAAAGCTATACTTTTGTGGAGCAAGTATAATATCACCACGTCTAGTGCTTTCCGCTGCCCACTGTCTACAGCCTCATGTAGTTACGAGGTAAATACTTTTATTGTTTAGCAATTGCTTTTCTCAAATTACTGCACCATGGGTTCTCGAAAACTTTGTATTTATAAATAATAGAATTTTATTGAATAATATTGCTTCATTTCACAAACAAAATATGTAATAACTTACTGTCGCAAATAACTGCAGATATATATACCTACTTCGATAACAGTATAAATTAAAAAAAAATAATAAACAAGTTTAAGAAGAATAGTAAATAAATTTGAATAAAAACAACCTTTCAGGTACAAATAAAATATGTGATTAAAGCATACGGTAATGGCCTGGGACGACAAAATTTTGCAGTAACATTTAGATCATTTAATTTTAAAGATACTAATCCATATTTAAATGTACCTAATCCAGACGAAAAAACATTTTTAAATTTTGATTTCAATTTCACAAATATTATTTGTCTCGTCCAACAATTGGTGGACCACCATCTTTAATAACATATAAAATTAATTTATGAGTTCCATCTTTAAGTGACATTTACAACTATTTTTCCAGTAGGAAATATTTTATTCTTGTTATAAGATATCAATATTTGATTAGTTGTTATAAGGGGAAACTTATTTAATTTATCTTTCCATCATTTTTCTGTAATTGCTGATATACTAGCTCCCGTATCTATGTGAAAAGTTAAAGGTACGTTTTCAATTGAAATTTTTATTGTTAATGGATTTAAATGATATAAAGCTAGTTTATTGTCATCTGATTCCAAAAAATTATGAGAATTTTTTTTTCTTTTCTTATACTGAAATTTTGTTTTAGATCTAAGTGGACACATGGTCGCGATGTGGTTTCTTTTGCCGTATAGATGACAAACACTATTTAAAAAAATCTGTTGTGGCCAGCACAAAACCTTCCGTCAATTCGATGTATTTTGTACATATCCCATACCAAAAATTCCTTGAAAAAGATGCTGTATATCCCGTAAAATTTTAACACCAACACACTATTTTTTTACAAATTCCATACCGAAAGTTCCTTTCCCTATTTTATTAGGGGTCCCTGTTTCTTACTCTTCTCTTTTACTCATTCCTGTCCAACGCATCTTCTTCACATAATTCTTCCTCTCTCATATCTACACAGTCCTTCCATTTCTCTTTGGCTTTTCTTGTACTTCTGTCTTGAGGCGAGTCTGCAACTGCAAGTCACTTGCGAGGGACACTCTATCACATTCACATATAACTTTCTGACCCTATACTTTCAACTTTGGTTTTCCATTTGACACTGACATCTGTCAATTAAAAATTTTTGAATTATCTGCTGTTTCCATAATTTTAGCAAAGCTGACTAATTTTTGAAAGTTAATCTCTCTTAATGTCTCTATAACTCTATATGTATAGAATCTGAAGGAAAATGTATAATCAAACCGTATAGAGAATAAGATATTCTTTCCTATTGATAATCACAAAATGTCGAAAAATGATATTTAACTGCGTTTTTTCAAGAAAAACTGTTAAAAACTTCAAATAAGGGTACTTCCGGTAGATCAATTATAACCAAAATCTAATCAGCTCTTTACATGGATGCAAAGAACAGGAATACGAAAGAATTATAATTATTTGAATTGTAGTATTGGAGTTATCGTCGGAGAAAAATTTGTCACACACGGACACACACACACACACACACACACACACACACACACACACACACACACACATACAGACATCATCTTAAAAATGAGAAATTCGTATTCTAGGGACCCGAAAACGTGCTTATTCACTAAAAACTCACCAACGAATTTTTTGACCAGACAATACCTTCCTTACTTAAAGGTGACGGAAGGTAAAAAAAATAAACAAGTTTAAGAAGAATAGTAAATAAGTTTGAATAAAAACAACCTTTCAGGTATAAATATATGATCAATTTAAAAGATTTAATTTTGTATCATAATTCAGAAATGAGTTAACTCGCGAGGGGTATTTTTGTCAACTGATTTATGTAATTAACAAACATGTGCCATAGAGAATTTTATTTAACATTTATTTTTATGATTTAAAATGTAATTAAAATTACGAATTTGACAATTTATAATAACATTTTATAAGAAAAAAATCTGATGTGGCCAACACATGACCTCCCGCCAATTCCATGTTTAAAATAGCAGTGAGCTTTAAGCTTTAAGTATCAGTTCCGGTTAAACTTTTGTAAATAAAATCTAATTTGTTGTCCAATAAATAGAAAAGTCTGTAATACGAAATTTTGGATTGTTTTATTGTTTTTCCTCAAAATTCTGTTAGAGCTCCAAATTAAGTACTATATCCGATTCATCATATATGGTTAAGATCTAATATGTTGTTTCAAATTATATATGAGTTTTAAATACCAAATTTGAGAAGTTTTAGATCATATTTTAATAGGCTTTAAGGAAAAATCGTCACACACACATGCTTATAAAAATCACCATCATCTTCTAGGTGCTCTAAAACGCAATCTTTGTAAATTCTTCGCCGTACATGATCCATTTCGTAAATGTGTAGTTGTAAATTAATATTAATTTATAGTGCTGCAAAAATAGCAATTAGCAAATTTAAATCAAATCATCCTGTACATCTAACATTTATGTATGATGGAAAGTATATTATTTTTACAAACCTTAATTAAATATTTTACTATTATATTCTCCTTAACACGGTTTCAGTATTAATTTTAATATAATTGCTTCCTGTCAGTGACATTTGTTTAAATATGTCAAAACTGTTATTAAAATTATGTTTTTGTTTGATGCATGGGCGAGGTGATACATGAAAATAAATTATATTATAAATTCATATTTAAAGTTATTTAGAGTTATTTACTAAATGTTATTATCGTAGAATTGAAGATTGTACCATTATATTCAATTTTAATTAGTAAAAGTTGTTAAAAAATTATATTCATTGAATTTTTTACAAGAAAAACTATTAAAAGTATAAATGATACTTATCCGATATACACTAAAAACTAATGAGCACAAAATTTCAAATTTTTCTAATTGATAGTATTTGAGTAATCGTGTCCACAAGATCCACACACACACACACACACACACACACACACACAGACACACACATACATACCTACAGACATCATTGTAGAAATGTTAAAATCGGATTCTGGGGACATCAAAACGTGCTTATTCACTAAAATCTTTATATCCGATTTTTAGCACGATCACTATACCTCCCTTACCTAGGGTAGCGGGAGGTAAAAAGGTACTAGAGCAGCATGGATCATACACACAACACAGTTACTATGATGTTAATATAGAATGATATTTCATGTTGTTTTAGTAAGCTCACTCTCGGGCATATTATGTAATTTAGTAGTTAATTTTTAGTAACCAGTCAAGTACCAAAGCTGATATCAGAGTTGCACGACTCCAGGCTATCGCGCCGTGGTTGATTCGATGTATGGACATCTTCAGAGGTTTATTGGGCGTGTGACGGTGACACCTATTGATCGGATGTAATTATTCTACGGTTGAATGGTTTAATTTTAATGTGTTTTAATGCAGGAATCCATGTTTTATTTATTGTAACTGTTTCTTCTTTCGTATTGACATTATTTTCATGCTAAAAATATCAATTGTTTTTCAGTGCAACCTGGTATATTAACCCTTCGTTGCACGGGTGGGTAATTTATTACACTGCTTCATGTGAGGACCATTTTTGTTTTTTCTATACAGGGTGTTATATTTTAATGGACCCAACAAATATCTCGCTTATTTATTAAGTTAGTAATTTCTTTCATATAACATGATTTATACAGCAACATGTTAGCTATTTGATGATGGATGTACATTCATGATACCACTTCCGGTTTATTAGTAATTAATATCAACTTTGAAATTTCAAATGAAACATACTATATTTTTTTTTAAATTTGCTTTACAGTCATGTAAAATAATCCATATGTTATATTATTAAAAAGTAAAATGCCGGGCACTATTTTATACACCTAATTGGAAAGAGAATAGTGAGCCATGACTGTAGCTTGAAATAAAACAATTAACTTAAACAACTGTAAGTATTATTATTAAACGAAATATTTGTTTTTGTCATATTAATACAGAAAATAAGAATAAGAAACACTTGATAACAACAAAATGATTTTACAACAAATATTCAAAATGACTCCCAGCCTCTTCAAAACATTTTTCACAACGTTTTGAAACAAAATAAGTAGCCCTTTCTATTTGGTCTGCAGATAAGGATTCAATTGCCGCTTCAATTTTATTCTTCAGTTCGTTTAATGTGTTTACTGGTTCTTTATAAACAAAATCTTTCACGTAGCCCCATAAAAAAAAATCAAGTGGGATCGTATCGGGAGAACGAACAGGACACCAAATTAAACAATTTGTTCCAATAACACGACGCTCAAATGTATTATTTAAAATAACAACGCATCTTCTCGCGTTATGCTCAGGCGCTCCGTCTTGTTGAAACCACATTCCAAGCCTATTTTCAAGTGGAATCTCTTAAAAAAAAATCTGTTGTGGCCAGCACAAGACCTCTCGCCATTTTCATATTAGGCTATATAAGTATTATATTGCACTTCGCTTTCGAACCGTCGTTTTATATTTGTTATAAAACGACTGAACTTTACCCAAATATTGTTTTTTATTGTATTTAACATGTCTTCTGCACACATATAATTCTAATTATATCTGTTTTTCATTGTATGAGGAAGTTTTTAAATGCCAAATGCTAGAGATTCTTCCAATTCATTAACCAGATTGGCGGTATTTCTGATGGATATATGCATTTTACCACAATTTTACCTATAATTTCAAATATTTAATTAATAAAACAAGAAAGATTAAATATACTTCCCAGAAAAAGCTATCAGAATGTGTCATTTACAAACTATATTATAAACATTGGAATTTGTCAACTGGTTTCCTTAGTGCCTTAGCCTCTGCGATTAGATTACTCTATAAATTTTAAGTGTATTAAATGGAGAATTTTATGTTCTTCAATATTTAATTTAAAAAACTCCCAAAAAATTATAGTTAAAAGAATTTTTCTAAGAAACTACTACTTCTGGTTGTTCAATACCAAAACCTTTTTAGCTCTTCCCAGGAATGTCAGATTGAGAAAACTGCAGTTAAATATTTTTTTAAGTTTTATAGTTTTTGAGGAATCGTGTCTACAACATCCAGACATACATACACACATCTACACACACACACACACACACACACACAGACACACACACACACACCACACACACACACACCACACACACACACACAGAGAGAGAGAGACAGCATTTTATAAATGTTATAATCTGATTCTAGGGACCTTAAATCGTGCTTATTCAATAAAATCTGGATATGCGAATTTTAGCATGAATTCAATACCTCTCTTAGCGAGAGGTAAAAAAGAGTTAATTGAATAAACCACAAGTATTTTGATTTTCGCCGTTTTTTTTTTCTGAAATTAGAATTAATAATCATTTGTCAATATTTCAAAGCTAACTAAAATCATGTTAAATTCAATGTAATAACTGTATTATTAGGAGGAGAAAATACGAAAAAACGTTATAATAAAAGAACCTTACATTAATTAAAAGTTTTAATAAGTGAAACATGCGTTTTAATTCAAGCAAAAATTTTTCTTCCTTTGGCATTTTTTCGTAAAATCAAAAATAAAACTTTTTTTCCTCTTGTAAACTCAATCCGGGGACATACTGTATATAGAAATTTTTAAAAATCCCTAAACAATGACGTAAACCGCTTGACTGGCTGGATACCCTACACCGCCCTACACCTCCCTTACCAAGGGTAGCGGGAAGTAAAAATCACATCCGCGAAACGTATAATTTTGAATGTAGTGAACTAGTGAAACAAAACACTGTCTGAGTTATGCAAAGTACCCGTTAGTAATGGTCTGCAAAGAACTTTAGTTTACAGTTATTTACTTTGGTTTACAGTTATTTACTTACTCTAACCAAATGACATTTAAAATGGTTTTTACCAAAAAAAAAAAAAAAATTGTTTAATGTATTTTTTTCTTTTTTTTTTGCAGCCCTAGCCAAATAGACGTAGTAGTTGGATCGCTCAAACATTCCCAAGGCGGCGTAATTTACGCAATCGAAAAAATCGTCTTCCATGAAAAGTACAACCATCCTACAGGGCAGCATGACATCGGCCTTTTAAAAACCAAGTCACGTATTCAGTTTTCTGAGCGAGTTCAACCCATAAAACTATTGTTCCAAGAAATTCCTATAGGTTCCAAACTCACGGTTGCTGGTTGGGGTTCCACCACTCAAGTAATTATTTTGCTCAAGAATAATAATGAAACTTTAAATATGAAAGGTAAATTTAACAAATTTGTTTCATTCACATTATAATTTTGTGTTTTTGCTACTTTTTACTTTTTATTTTTTTCCATTGAAAACACTTCTAACTGGTGAACATAAATAAATAAATAAAATAAATATATCATCACGGCATATTACCCATTTCTGGATGTGCCAGTATCTACAACACATGTAGACATCGGTAATGATGACAATATATATTACCGTGTGGGCGCTTACCAGGCGTCATCTCGCGGGCACTCATAGCTGGTGTGGAGAGTGCACCACAGGGGTCACTTTTGTGCCATTTAAAATTGGAAATATTTGGTGTCTGTCGGGATCGAACCCGGTTCCCCCGGGTGAACATGATCCATTTAAGGCTAGTTTTTCAATGCACTGGCAAGTGTCTGTTAAGTCTCTGTAAAATGAATCCTCATGATAAACACCTATTTTAATTTTTCAATTTCGTGCTAGCTTTAGCAACAGGATAAGTCTTAGGTAAATAAGAGGTTAACACTACGAGCTATAAGTAAATATAGAGTGGCGCATCGCATGCTGAACGCGTACTTTACCCGTACACAGTTGAATGCTTAGGTCGGCGGCCATTACTATAACTGAGCTCTCAGCTCAGACGCTATACGTTGTTTTTCTCAGCGCTTATTGCACTATTTATTAAAAATGCCCGCAAAGTGTGTTGTTCCTCAGTGTGGAAACAGACAAATTAGAAATAGTTGCAAGTCGTTTCACAGGTAAATTTTATATTCAAAAATTTTAACTCAAAGTTTTAATTAGCGACGGATTTACGATTTTACCGCCTGTAGTCTGATAATAGTTTCTCGCCTAAATCCAACAACGAATATAATCAATTTATTTTTATGGAATTACTGATATTTATTATTACAATCAAATTTTCTTTATTGAAACAAAAATTTCTGTTGTAATTAAAATAAATACAAGAACAATTATTATAGGTAATCAATTTTTTGTGTAAATAGTAGGCCTGTTTCTACAGATATTCAAGGAACTAACATTCGACAATTTTTGACCAAAACCATCATATATAAAGGTCAATAAAAACATTATTTTCTATTTCATATATGTAGTGATTATTTTCACAATTTTGTTTATTTTATTTAAAGAATATGTTTTTGTTATTGTATTTTATATGTTATATTTTTTGTATACGTTATTATTGTCATAATAAAATATATAATTTAATTTTCACTATTTTCGTTTTTATGTATCTATCTACCTACCTTGCTACTTTTTCAATATATTATATTAATGCAGTTACATTTTTCATATTAATTGTTATTTATTATCGTAAAATATAACAAAATAAGGATTCACAGTAAAAAAAATTAAATTATATTAATTTATCAATAGTTTCACATCATCCATATTATATATCTGTGAAACTAAATATGTATTAATTTATTTATTTATTTCGAAATATGATATATGTCAGAATAAAACTTTTCGCCACAAATTGCATTATTTATATTAATAATTCTAACATAAAAGGTAAATTATTTCGTTAAAAATAATTGAGAAATATTACTGGTAGGCTGCAACCTAGTAGACATGGCGTCCAAGTGTGTACGGCCAGCAGCGCTCATCCGCCACTCTATATTTACTTATAGCTCGTTGGGTTAACATAACAGCTACTTGTAGCTACGTATAAAATTTCACCAGTAGGATAAATTCATCAAACCGAATGTAAAATATTGTTTATTAGCACTAGCTTAAATTTTGACATAATTGACATTCACAATTAAATAATATCAGTAGAAAATTGTGGAAATATGAATATAATTGACGTATGTAGTGTTTTTAAAAGTACCTATCAGGTACATTCTGTAACAAAGTGGTAAATTTTTAACTGGTTACAAAATTTATCCAATAGGGATTGATTTGACAATTAAAAATTCAAGTTTTTGTTATATATCAGCGTACTTCATCGGTGAATTTTTTTAACCTGTTGTTAAAAATTAACCACTGAGTTACAGAATAGGCCCGAATGACAAGGAAAAATTGGTATATTTTGTTAATGTAGTGTATCGAAGACTACACTGTAAGACGTCGACCAGATCTTATTGACTTATGGAGTGATAGGATGATTTTTTTAAGATTAAAATTTAGCAAAAATACTACTGTGTATGTATTTGGAGAGTACTAATATTTCCAATGATATAATCATATGTATGAGTACTGTGTTATTACTATGTCCGCTTCTATACAGGGATGGTAACAGAAACCGGAACCGAAACCATTAACCGAAAAATACCGGAAAAATATGAGAACCGATACCGAAACCTGAACCGAAATTCGAAACAGATACAAAACCGGAACCGAAAGCAAAACCCTTTTTTATTTATCGGTTAACCGCGTTATACAGGATGTCTCTTAAATAGGGGGACATGGCTTAACCACAGATTCCTGAGGCTAAAATAAGACGATTTAACCAAACTTGCTTCTACCGGAAAGTGTACCATTTAGCCAGAAATCTGCTTCAAAGTTCTTCGAAAAAATATTAATTTTGCTTATAATAATCGGACGCTTTATTCGATTTGGATGAAATTTGGTATGACAGTTTGTATGGTTATAAGTCATCTTTTAAGGTGATACTTGATATTATTAGTGAACCACTAGTGTATGAAACTTAGGTCTCCCAACATAAATTAGACCGTAACTTTTTAATGGCAATGCCGAAAACCTGAATTTATTTTTCTTCAGAAAGACACATTCAATAGTAAACTTTTGTCTCTCTGTGGAATTTGTGATATCTGTTACGGTTCACACAGAAAAAAATAAATTCTGAGGGTCTACACTGTTAAATTTTTAAAATAAATTTAATCTAGCAGTCTATCCAAATGTCAAACAAGTAATTTTTAATGACAGTAACGAGTTGTCAATCTTCACAACTTATTTATAATAATGGTAGTAAAATAATATTAGGCCGAACAAACGGATGTTACTAATTTTAGAATATTGCGAAGAAAATTTTTGACAACCCGTAAAACAATTATTACTGTCATTAAAAATTACTTGTTTGACATTTGGATAGTCTGCTAGATTAAATTTATTTTAAAAATTTAGCAGTGCAGACACTCAGATTTTATTTTTTTCTGTGTGAACCGTAACAGATATCACAAATTACACAGAGAGATAAAAGTTTACTATTGAATGTATCTTTCTGAAGAAAAATAATTTCACGTTTTCGGCATTGCAATTAAAAAGTTACGGTCTAATTTATGTTGGGAGACCTTAGTTTTATACACTAGTGGTTCACTAATAATAACAAGTATCACCTAAAATGATGACTTATAAACATATAAACTGTCATACCAAATTTCATCCAAATCGAATAAAGCGTCGGATTATTATAAGCAAAATTATTTTTTTTTCGAAGAACTTTGAAGCAGATTTCTGGCTAAATGGTACACTTTCCGGTAGAAGCAAGTTTGGTTAAATCGTCTTATTTTAGCCTCAGGAATATGTGGTTAAGCCATGTCCCCCTATTTAAGAGACACTCTGTATACAGGTCTCTTGTTAGTTGTTAAATATTGAAAATTGTTATTATTAAAATACTTATGTATAAAAAAATATAAACATATTTTTTTTTGTCGAAACGTATTTCAATTTTCAACGTAGTACCTCAATCGGGTGGCGTTCGAAATCCGTTACATGTTACATTTACATAGGCATTTAACATGGGAAATTAGAATATTTTGAATATTTGCTTCCCGTTAAAATTGATTGTTATAAAACTTTGTACACGTGTTTGTGGACACTTTTTGCATCATTGTAATAATTAATTGTTCAATCAAAATCAATGACATTACTATTCTCGTAAATTACTTTTGCAAAACCGAAACCCAAATCAAAACCGAATTTTTATTTTCACGATGACCCGATGACCGAAACCGTAACCCAAACCGATATTTTTTATGGTTACCATCCCTGCTTTTATAATAATTGATTTTGATTACAATAATGAGAAGAATTGATAACAAGCCAAGCATTGATGACAATAATGTTTTTATCAGTATACAGTAAAGTTATAGTTTAATCTTAATAAAAAAAAATCTGTTGTGGCCAGCACAAGACCTCTCGCCATTTCCATATTAGGCTATATAAATATTGTATTGCACTTCGCTTTCGAACCGTCGTTTTATAACAAAAAATTACAGAACTTTACTCAAATATTGTTTTTTATTGTATTTAATATGTCTTCTGCACACATATAATTCTAATTATATCTATTTTTCATTGTACGAGGAAGTTTCTAAATGTCATAGATTCTTCCAATTCGTTAACCAGATTGGCGGTATTTCTGATGGATATATGCATTTTACCACAATTTTATCTATAATTTCAAATATCTAATTAATAAAACAATAGGAAAAGTTAAATATACTTTCCAGATAAAGCTATCAGAATGTCACTAAAACTGTTAATATTTGACAATGACATGTGTCATGTTATAAACATTGGAATTTGTCAACTGGTTTCCATAGTGCCTTGGCCTCTGCGATTTACTCCATAAATTATAGTGTCTTTATCTCTAAATCTATACAAAATATAATAAAAATTTTAAGTGTATTAGATGGAGAATTTTATGTTCTTCAATATTTAATAAAAAAAACTCCCAAAAAATTATATTTAGCAGAATTTTTTAAAAAAACTACTACTTCCGGTTGTTTAATTGTTACCAAAACCTTTTCAGCTCTTCCCAGGAATGTCAGATTGAAGAAACTGCAGTTATATATTTTTTAAGTCTTATAGTTTTTGAGGAATCGTCCCTCCAACATCCAGAGACGGACTGGTTCTTTGGACCGGCCCGGGAAATAAAATCCTGTGCCGGCCTCCTTGGTAAAAAATTATATATATATACAAAAAATACATGTTTTTATTACTATGTATACAGGTGTCTCTAATATAAGTGGACTTAGCTTAACCACAGATTTTATGGGTTATTTTAAACAAAAAGCTTTAATAAAATTATGCCCGATTTCGTTTCCTTCTGGAATACCTACCTTTTGAAAATGACTACATATATGTATATATTTTCTTTTAATTCGGAGTTTAATGAATTTTTTTTTTTGGCGCTTTTTGAAATTCTAAATAAAAAAGATCTGATTGGATTAACATTCGATAAAATGCATCGTTCTCCAAATAACAAATTGCAGTTTTTTCGGTCATATATTAACAATTTTTTTATTGGAGAACTAACAAAATTTAACAATTTATTTCACATATGATTCTGAGTAAAAAATGTCATATAAACATATAGACCATATTCCTCTTATTTACCAAAATACGAGAAGGGAAAATTAACTGATATTTACAAAACTTTGAAAGGAAGAAAGAATACAAAATAAATGTGTGAAATTTGGTTACACGAAAATAATAATAGACACGGAATGGTATGATATGGTACCTTAATAAAAATTACACTAATGCCCAGTTGCACCGATACCACTTAAGAATTTAAGTTTAGTTTAGCCTTAAGTTTAATTTTATTTCGTTGCACCGTGCGCTCAACTCTCCAAAAACATCTTAAGGCTTCCATAAATTTAAGCCTTCGAAATTGATGGTTTATCTTGCACTTAAGTAAGTAGTGAGGTTATATTGAATGGAAACGTTTTTAATTTCTATCAGAATCATTGAAGTTATTGATTTTATTGTCGATGATGACGATTTAGATGCATTGGATTTAATTTTATGTGGAATACCAAGGCAAATATACGACAGATCGATCATTTTCATACTTTTTCTGATCATGCTTTTTTTCAACGGTTTCGATTAACCAAATATACAGTATTGCAATTACTCGTTTTAATAGAAAATAATACTGAATTTTATAACGACATGTAGGTATTGCATTCAATTTTCTTTCAATGTTTTACTTATTAATTTAATTAGTTTGCACTTCGTATTCGCTTTATTTTTTCGTCTGATACCATTTTTGCTAAAAACAATGAATATATTTAATTACACTTCAATTTTAAAAACTATAATTCTATTTGAATCGAGCTTACCAATATAACCTCCAAACTTTAACACAAACAAAATCTCTAAATTTTATTTTTCTTGTTACTAAAAGTACAATCTAAACAGCTTAAAAATATATAAACTCCACTTACTTAAGGTTACTATAAAAAATATATGTGCAACAGTAGATAAAAATTAAGTGATACTTAATGTAAGTTCAGTTTTATTAAGTGTAAATTTAAGAAACGTCGGTGCAACCGGGCATAAAAGAACTACATAGTATAACAACTTTTCACAGTTTATTACACATTTTACTTTGGTTAAAAAACATCATATAAACATAGGTCCTACTCCTTTTAATTACCAAAATACACGAAGTGAAAGTTAACTGATATTTACAAAACTTTTACTTCTTGTATTTTGGGAACTAAAATATATAAGACCTATGTTTATAACACTTTTCAAACAAAATTACATGTGGAATAAACTTTAAATTTAGTTAGAGTACTTAAGTTTATTATTTTTGTTTATAATGACCCTTAGGCTCTATGGTTAAGCTATGTCTACGTATTTTAAAGACACCGTATATAAAATAATTTTGAACTTTTCTACACAGACGTCTAGAAGAAATTTAACATAAAAACACATTTAATAATTTAACAAACATAAAGCACAATTTTTTAATAGTTTTTTTTTTCTACGCTAATTACAAATTTTTCTAAATTATACTGTGTTAGCCGATTTTAAGTGTGTTCTGACCATATTTTAACTTAAATTTTTTTATTTAGGTAACCTGTCCACTTGCAATACATACATTATGCGACATTTTGTATATGTCATAGTCAGATAGTAAAATTCGTCTCATAAAACTGGGCCGGATTAACAATTCGTTAACTTAGCGATCTTTTACAATCCGGCTAGTCGTCTAGGCCTCTAGGCGTTTTGTAAAACAACGAATACTGTACCTACTTAGCTTGTAAATTTCTCTAAATGTAATAACAATAACATACAGCCCGGTTTGAGTTTTCCCAATGAAATTTTGTGCGTTAATGTGCCTGTAAGATGTTTGTCGTTTTATAAAACGTATTAGGATTATAGCAGCTTATAATTAACACTTTGTTAGGAAAAAAAAAATAGGCATTAAGCCCACCGGCCTCCTGCAAGTTGCGGCCTCTCGGATCTAGGGACCTGAAATCGTGCTTATTCAATAAAATCTGGGTATGCGAATTTTAGCATGAATCCAATACCTCTCTTAGCGAGAGGTAAAAATGTGAAAAATCCACGTAAAATTCAAAAATTTATTTTACATATTGTAGTGAAATATTTATCAAGATTATCTTCAAAAATTGTATTACCACGCATTATCGGAAATTATGGTTATCGGGAACGAGCTCTGCCCGCATTATTTCCGATGTTGTTTCAGCATCCGACAACGCGCTGTATCTATCAATGAAAAACTTAAACATGACCATCTGCGCCCAAAAAATGAAACCAGATCCAGTCTTTGCCTCAACCGAACTTTGCACTGATGTAAAACCAGGAACAGGTAGCTGTTCAGGTGACTCAGGAGGACCTCTTATATACCGTGGTCACCTCGCTGGAATCGCATCACGGGTCAAGGATATAACAGTGGGAGACATAATGACAGAATGTGGTATTGGTCCGACCGTTTTTACGAAAATTTCTGCTTACATTAACTGGATACATATACACGAGAAACAATTAATGAAACGTAACAAAAGAAGTTATAAAAATTAGTTTGAATTAGTTGTAATTAAATAAATAATACGAGAAGTCATAAAATTCGCGGAATGAATGGAAAGAAGTGTAAATTTAACCAAATTTATTTTTTTTCTTATCTTTTTCTAGTATTAATATATTTTCATTAATGCGCTTTTTACTTCAAAAAGTTTAGTTAAGATTGTGTGCAATGGGGTCATTTAAAAAAAAATAATTGTCGATTATTTTATAAAATCATGAAATCCATCTCATTTAATAAATACAGGGTGTTTCATAATATATGCGCAGGACTTCAGGATGTGATAGCTCGTCCAAAAATATGAAAAAAGTACTCTTGGTCATAAGCTCTAAAGTTGACCGTTTTCGAGAAAAATCAACTTTTATGTTGAAATCATGGTCAATTTTTTGAAATAATTTTTTGTTACTAATTAAACAAAATTTATTCAAACGTTACAACAAGTAACAAAACCAAACGTTAACTTCATAATTGCAAAATTTGAATGCGTTGAAACAAGTTATGGTGTGGTATTCGGCGATCGGGATGTTTTTTTTGATACAACCGCCTTGCTTCTGCCGAATTACCGCTCGCCATTCCGTAAAGGTAATGCATTTCGCACATTTCAGCGTTTGTGTAATTCATTTTTAATTTTGTAACACAAATTTACTTTTTGTAGGTACAAACAAATTGTTATTTTGACAGGAGGTAGCTTTTGTTTTAAAATTTAAAGCCTACTTGATAAAAAGAAAACTAACGGCGGACATTCCCAACAATTTATTTAACTGAGTATGATTTATTGTTTTTTTTTTATTTTGCAATTATGAAGTTAACGTTTGGATTTGTTACTTGTTCTAACGTTTGAATAAATTTTGTTTAATTAGTAAAAAAAAAAAAAAATTTACCATGTTTTTCAATATAAAAGTTGATTTTTCTCGAAAACGGTCAACTTTAGAGCTTATGACCAAGAGTACTTTTTTCATATTTTTGGACGAGCTATCACATCCTGAAGTCCTGCGCATATATTATGAAACACCCTGTATAGTAATAGAAAATAATTTGAAATATGCAACTTTTCATTCATAAATTCGCTAATAAACTTTCGCGCTTTTAAACACGGACTAAATTTGTGACGACACATATTCATACTCACACAAAGGCAATTCTCTCACACACACACGCTTCACAACATGAAACAGTAACCTAACCTAAAAGTGTGACAGCTGACAGCAAAATATACAAGAGAGAAGATTCTTATTACTTTCTATTTCTTTAAAAGTACTAGTGCAGTATAAGGTATGTAAATAAACCATTTATTTAAATAAATACGAAACCAAATAATCATAGTTCTAAATTAAACCGGTAGAGCTCGACTGTCGCATCCGTGAATATGTGTCGTCAGCCGTTGAAATATTTGAAATTAAACGCAACTTTTAAAAAATCATATCTCTGATTCTAATGACTTGTAAGATGTAAAACATACACATACATTTTTAATTTGACCTATTTTTTCAAGAAAAAAATAAATCAGAAAATGTGAAATAACCCCATTAATAAGAACATATTTGTTTTCTTGTGGGTATTTAAGAATTGTAATTATTGTGTATTAATCGCTAAATGATATTAAAGTGTATTAGGTAATAGCTATATTGTTACATCACTTCAATTTTACATTAGCTTTGTTCGATGAGATGTACTAGGCCGCCCTAGTGTTAACTTTCTTGCACTAACATGTTTTATGAGAAACGGGCAGCTTCTGGCAGGCTGTTCGATGACAAAAAATTTAAGAACTAGTGCTCACTTTTCTGACCTGACTCGCGAGGTAGTGTAAGAAAGTGCAGACTAGGAGTGGGGGTAGCTAAATGTTGTTCGGTAGACATTTTAATTCTATCCTATCTACACATCTGTTTATTTAACCTAAAATTTTGTTTTGCTATATAAAGAATTAATTAATATATCTGTCTCTGAATCTGATGAAGAATCAAGTGATGATTGATCTTCGTCAGAATCGTTTATAAGTTCACTATGCTCTTTAAAACAGACATTTCTGCAGTCACTTTTTTGCAGCTTTGTGATATGACTGTGTTTATAAACAACCTAACCTTTTACACCTTTGGCTATGCTTGGCTTGATTACTCACAGCTGAGCAAACTTGCCCAAAAATGTGTTTTATGAAACCACAAGAATTAGACTGTACTAGTGTACACTACACTGCACTGCACTATTCTGCTCTACACTTCAAGCATTTCTCATCGAACAGAGCTATTATCTTATAGCAGTACCAGGGAGCAGTACGGATTTGCCGTCTGTCGTGAGTGGTCGTGACGTTTATAAGCGTGCAGTGCTGGTGTGCGGAGTTTTCTGATTTCAGGTACAGATTACTGCAAAGTGATGAATAGACACTTACAAAATTGCAATTTGCACGAGCGCCTCTAACGGCAAAGCATAGAAATCAAGGTTGCTATGGTTACCCCGTCCAAACAAAGACCTGTCATCAGCCGTAGACTCTACACTCTAGCCATCGTTTTACTTGAATAATCGAATGATCTTCAATAGGGCACCTGCAACTACGTCACAACATGGCGGATGATCAGCTGATCTCGGGCAACCAAGCTTCAGTTTAACATTGCGTCTTATGCAGCGAATGTATTTTCTGTACAAGAAATTCAGTTTTTCCTAAATTTATACATGCTATTTTAAAATGTAATTAGCCATAATTAAAAATAAGTCTATGAATTATTTACTAGTAAAAAGCAGTCCTATTTATAAATATATTTAAAAAAATATTAAATTGAAATGAGTAGCTTGTAGCATCAGGTTGTATTATATTCATTTGAGTTTGTATAAGTTTTTTTTATGTGTATTTTTAAATGAAAACATGAATATTGAAATTAAAATAAATTGAATTATTAGATTTTTTTAATTTATAAAGAAAATTAAATTTGAGATATATATATATATATATATATATATATATATATATATATATATATATATATATATATATATATATATATATATATGTAAAATATATATTTTTATTTATGTATCGTCATCACCAAAAACTACGAATAGAAGCAAATTTGGCACATCCAGAAATGAATGATAATATAAATATATATATATATATATATATAAATATAATAATAATAATAAATGGACATTTTAATTTTCAACATTTTAAACAAAACCTAGTAATGAATGACAAGACAATCTTTAAACAACGTCTAGAAATGACGCTCCACGATGAGACGTCGATAGGACGTCTACGTGACGGAATCTCAGACGTCACTGTGACGTCGATTTTAGGTCATTTGTGTTACTTGGGTAGAAAAGTGCTGGCTGTATCAATATTTACCTCCCGCTACCCTTGGTAAGGGAGGTATAGGGATCGTGCTAAAAATCACATATCGAGATTTTAGTAAATGACCACGTTTTAAGGTCCCTAGAATCCAATTTTAATATTTTCACGATGATGTCTGTATGTGTGTATGTGTGCGTGTGTGTGTGTGTGTGTGTGTACAAATTTTGTTTGCACTCTAACTCAAATACTATCATTCAGAAAATTCTGAGACCTTGTATTTCTACCCTATTCTAATAGGAATAGAAGCCATTAGATTTTGGTGTAAATCGGATAAACGGAAATGGTACTTTACTTGAAGTTCATAATGGTTTTTCTTTAAAAAATACCATTAAATGCCATTTTTTCGCATTTAACGTTATTGGAAAATTATATATTATTGAATTTTGTACAGGTATACATTAATACTTTTTCTATATATTTTACAGATTAATTTAAAAATCATTTTTCTTTTTTTAATCCCGAAGCCTAAGATAAACCCAATTCCTTTGTTATACATTTTATTTTTCAAATGAATGTAACTGACAGGTAAACGTCATTGTCAAAAAACTAATCACTTTAAATTAATAATAGTAACATATTAAATAATAAAGAAAATCGTAAATAAAGCAATAGTTATATGCAATGGAACATAATATAGTTTGAAGCATTACTAAATACGTAGGTATGTATTTAAATTAATAAAAATTAAATAGCGGGAGGTTTTGTGTTGGTCACATCAGATTTTTTATTTTTATATTTTACTTATTTAGTTTTCTTTTGTAGATTTGCAAATATCAAGATGACAGACGACGTCTCAAGCAATGTAATAGGAATTTTAACTTATGGAGGCAATGTCACCATTACTGGAGACCTTACCGTTTATGGTAATGATTCCGAAGATCTCCAATATATAGACCTTGATTTACCGCCTTTGATCAAAACATTTAAAGGCCGAGAAGAAGATGTTGATAACATCGATAATCTATTATTTGTACAAAACAAGAAAAAAAGTAGTTATCTGCGGACTTCCTGGATATGGAAAGTCCGAATTAGCAAAACAATACGCAAACATTTGTTTAACAAAAAACAGTGTAGACAAAATATTTTGGATAAATGCGGAAAAGCTTGGAGACCTCCAAAAAGTTACATTAAAAAAAGCATATAAACATTTCCAAGACAAAAGGTGCATTTTCATATTTGATAATGGAATTACAAAACAAGATATTGTTGATTTTGAACCACCGGATATTAATAACTATTATCTCCTGATAACAAGTCAAGAATCTAGTTGGGGTGACGACGTAGAGCCAGTCAAATTAGAAATATTATCTTCTGATACAGCCATTGAAATTTACAAATCTATTTTATCTGACAAATTCAAGGAAGAAGATTTAAAATCATACCAAAATCTGACAGAACTTGTAGAATGTGTCCATGGGGCTGCAGATAACAGGACAGTGTGTTCGTCAAGATATAAAAAAATTGGGCGATGACTTTCAACTGAAAGAATATATGAAATCTCTTTGGGATTCACAGGAAAAAATAATGAATACAAAAATTCCAACCGATGTACCAGTTATAAAAAAATCAATATATAGTGCCATTTGTGTGTCAATAGAGAAAATTAGCTCTGAAGATAATACAGAATTGCGTGATTTGACTTGGAATACTTTATTTATATGTTCTTATTTCCATCCAGAGAAAATAAAAATAGATAAATTGTTAAAAGTGGAAAATATTAACGATATATTACTCCAAAATAACAGCAATGAAAAACAATATAAGAGAGCTTTGTATATTCTCGGTAATTTATCTTTCATTAGTTATGATCCAAACGAAGCACTAATATCTATTCACAGATTAACACAAGATGTATTACGTTTTCACATCAACTCCGAACCAAAATACTATAAAACATATTTGAAGTACGTATTTGCTCAAGGTCTTCCAGAAGATAATATGTTCGATTTTTGGACTTTGCTTTCACATTCTGAAGCTAATGCAGTGGCGTCTTCTCCATGCAAGCAAGGCAAGCAGTGCTTGCCTTTATATTTTTGTTACTTTTAATATATTTTTACAATTATATTTATATATTTGGAACTTTAATATAGCAAAATTTAAAAGCAAAGACACAAATGTATTTGCTGTTGCCTACCGCACCATTAATCTAATTCTATCACTGGGATACGAACTATTACGATCTTACCATGTTGTACAAAACGTGCTGGTAAGCAGAACTTCGAGTGCTTACACCGCCTATACCTACACTATACCGAACATTGCCGAACATGTAGCCTTCTATACTGAAAATATTTCGCTGTTTAGGTTCATCTGCAAGCAGTTTTTATATTGCTTCCATGAACAAAATTTAAGTGAAATAGATAGTAAATGTTAAAATAGGATACGAATAAAAGTAAAATTTATTTATAAGGTATCTATATTTTATATTTCTAAATTTATTTTGTTTCAATTAAATTTTGAAAATAATAATACTCCTTATATTTTTATACAGAATGGATAACATTTGTGCAATAATAATAAAAAAATTACAAGAAAAGCCATTTGGCAATTTTGAAGAAAAAAAACCTTTTTTGCAAATGGCAGACCAGTTCCTCCTATGAAGTTATTAATAACAACTGTTAAACATATAACAAGGCATTTTAATACCGATTTATATGACAAACATGTTTATTATTTAATAAAGAAAAATCAGTATGGAATGATATTAAACGAGGCTTTTGCGACTTAAATAATATACATACGCAATATCACGTCAAGTCTGTGATCTGGCAATTTTTGTTTTTTGCATATGAAAGGGGAAAAACATGCATTTGCACATCCCTTCGAAACATGTAAGTCAATTATAAGGAATTTGACCTTGAATGAAAAAAAAAATTCGCCTGCGGCGCATTTTTTTTTTTTACCTTACCTACGCCATTGCTGCTTGCCTTCTTATAAGATGCACGAGACGCCGCTGAGCTAATGTAAGTAAAGTTTATAACTTTCATAATGACTTGATACCGAAAAATAGTAACATTAAAAGTTTAGTCAATAGTGTAGTTGGTATGTTCAAAACTGAAGAAGTTAACACTGAAACCAATGAATTATTACGTAATTTCCTACAAGGTCTTGTCCTATATGGAACTATAGAATGTATAAAAAAATATTTTCTGAAAAAACAAATCACAAATATATTAACACTTGTAACTTGCTGCATGTAGGTGCAAGACAAAATATTATTGTCATTTTAAAATACTTGCTTGAATTTCAATCTGATATTAATTTAACTGATGAAAATAAAAATACACCATTGCATGCAGCTGCAAAAAAATGGTACTTTGATGCTATTAATTGTTTAATTAAACATAAAGCTAACTGTAACCTAAAGAACAATGTAGGAAATAAACCGTTGTTTGTTTTAACAGAAAATGAAACATTTTTTCAACAACATTTAAACTGGGCTGAAACTTTAAAACTGTTTAAATATGTAAAGAACACTATCAATAACAACAAAGACAGTCTTGTACATCTAGCTGCTCTTTATTACCGAGTTGAGTTGTTGCAAGTGTTGCTTACTGAATATGAAGCGTTTGGATGCCGTAATTGCTATTTGTCCCCTAAAACAGGTTTTTTAAATTTATCGACGGCTTGCTTTTAGACATAACATGCACTATCCCAAGCAGCGTGATCTGTAGGTATATTTACATGATTGACTTTATTGAATTGACAACAATTAATACACTTCAAGTTATTCCCAGTGCAGGCATCAAATCGATGGGTATCCGCACATTTACGGCAAGTAGGAGTCTTTTTAGTGCAGGTGGTCGATATGTGATTAAAGGCGCAGCAATTGAAGCGTCGACGTAGGTCAATTCCATCATATACAGAGCAGAAGTCATACCCTATAAAAAGCTTACCGGTATTTAACACATCATAATAAGTTTTGTGATCAACTTGTATAAGGAATTTATTTTGTTTTATATATTTAACTATGATTCTATTTAACATCTTTCTATTAAATTTTTCTCACTCGTAAAAATAAAGTTTCATATCTAAACCTAGTGGAACTTAACTTACCCAAAGAGAAGGTATCAAGTCGAGGTTACTACCATCCACATGACGTCCTTCTCAGTAGGGACGGAAGGTTAGAGCTTATCCAATATCCATATTGTTTAGAACTTAACCTAGGGTGAGACTTAAAACTAAGTTAGGGCTTAAAACTAAGTGTCGTGTGCACTGTCCCTAGCCTAGTCCATCAACCTGAAACAAAGAAAATACGTTAGGATTTTATCCTAAGTATAAATATGGTACCTATTACTTCATTTTTAAGTTAAGAAAATTTAAATTTAAGTAGGCTTTAAGTCGCAGGATTATGTAGATAGATATTGTGAATCATAGTTAGTATTTATAAATTATAAAAATATGAAATAATTGATATGACATCGAAGTTTTTAACTACCATTGTGAAAATTAATATATTATTCAAATCAAGATGTTATAAGTTTTTTAAGATATCTCTTTTACCTTTATAATATGATACATTCTGCTCACATTTCCTATAAAGTAATTTCGTGGTCATATTACACTGTTCATACTCTTTCTGTAAAACTGTACACTGTAAAAATAATGTAAATTTGTTATTCCTTGTTCGCCGATGTATCTGAAACAAAAAATGTTGTTAATAAAACTACATATAATTTATTTTGTTTTATATATTTAACTATGATTCTATTTAACATCTTTCTATTAAATTTTTCTCACTCGTAAAAATGAAATTTCATATCTAAACCCAGTGGAACTTAACTTACCCAAAGAGAAGGTATCAAGTCGAGGTTACTACCATCCACATGACGTCCTTCTCAGTAGGGACGGAAGGTTAGAGCTTATCCAATATCCATATTGTTTAGAACTTAACCTAGGGTGAGACTTAAAACTAAGTTAGGGCTTAAAACTAAGTGTCGTGTGCCAGAGCTGGGCAAGTTACTTTTAAAATGTAACTAGTTACAGTTACAGTTACCTCCAAACTCCAAAAGAAAGTAACTAAGTTACTTAAGTTTCAGTTACTTTGGTGAAAGAACTAAGTTATTTACTAGTTACTCATTAAAAGTAACTTAGTTACCTTGAGTTACTTTCTAACTACTTTTAATGGCGTGAAGTGTAGACTTAGACTGCTGACTTAGTTATTGTGTAGTATACATATCAGGGAGTTTTTGCACTAACTACGTTAACTTAAATTTTAACGTTATTGCTTGGCAACACCCAATCAGATTATTATTGTTAATGTTAGCGGACCTACAGGGCCTTATTTGCGCCTAGGCCCACGAGGCTAAAGCATAGGGCCTGCTTTGACAAGGGGCCCGCAGGGCCCGGTTGCTGTGATTTTTTTATTAATTTATTTTTCAATTTTGATTTTTTATACCAAGATATAAAGAATCTACTTTCTTTCTAACATGACATGACTATTATAATGTATAAAACATGCAGACATTATTTCCTAGACTTATTAGTGGATAATGATTAAATTGGAAACCTCGGATCAGACGTCGATTTTCAATCTGAGGCACCGCGCTCACATGGGCCCCGCACATTCAAATATCTAAGAAAATTTGATGAAAAAGTATCTTTTTATAAATATTTGAAGCCCCGCTACGCTAATAATTTATTCTCGAGATCCGGCAAAATCGCCAACCGTCCCTAGAGAAGAGAAACAAAATATTACGCTAAAATTTCACCTCAAACTAGAATCGAGCATGCGGTACTATATAATTGATCAGTTTTTCTCTCAGCAGGCAATTTTATTTTTTTCTTTTATAAATAAACTTACATTATAATTATACAAATATTTGTACGTACTTGTTTTTTACTCTAGAGGGAGGGGGGCCCGAAAAAAAAATTTGGCCTAGGGCCCAAAAATCTGATAAAAAGGCCCTGCGGACCTACATTATAATATAATATAAAACTTAAAAGTGACATTTTATCTTGTGAGAAGGGAACAACGAACTAAATACATTATTTTTTATATAACCTTAAAATTGGAATAATTTTAATGATTTAGTGGCAGTTTAATTATAATTTATTAAAACGTATCATTTGTAAGCGAGGAAAACATTTGAAAATAATATATTTTATAAGTCAAATTTAACATTTAGTGACTTTTTAATTCTAAAATTAAAAGTTAAAATAATGTGTTGTTTTTAGTTTTTCTGTTTATCGTACAAAAACTCTATTATTAATGAATATAATTACCTACTTATTTTATTATCTATTATGGCTTGAAATCAATCAACAATAATATTGAATTTAATTATGTATTAAAATAAAAGTTACACATTACAGAGGGTATGCGCGATGCTGCGCTCAACACTCCCACTCTGGACAGACATTTATTTAAAACAAAACAGTTTTAGTTAGTGTGTCTAAAAAAGGAATCAGCCTCAACAAAATATTTCTTAGAATTTTTTTTACAAGTTACGTAAAAGTAACTAGTTAGTAACTAAGTTCCTAAAGTAACTAGTTACTGCCCAGCTCTGTCGTGTGCACTGTCCCTAGCCTAGTCCATCAACCTGCAACAAAGAAAATACGTTAGGATTTTATCCTAAGTATAAATATGGCACCTATTACTTCGTTTTTAAGTTGAGAAAATTTTAATTTAAGTAGGCATTAAGTCGCAGGATTATGTAGATAGATATTGTGAATCATAGTTAGTATTTTTAAATTATAAAAATATGAAATAATAATTGATATGACATCGAAGTTTTTAACTACCATTGTGAAAATTAATAAATTATTCAAATCAAGATGTTATAAGTTTTTTATGATATCTCTTTTACCTTTATAATATGATACATGCTGGTCACATTTCTTATAAAGTAATTTCTTGGTCATATTAAACTATTCATGATATTTCTGTATAAAGGTTTACTGTTAAAAAATTTGTTATTTCTTGTTCTCCGGTGTATCTGAAACAAAAAAAGTTAATAAAAATATTTATACTTAATTACCTTTTCTCACATATTCAACATTTTTATTACATATGTTCATAAATATATCATATTTTAATTAAATTGTTGTTGTCCTTTATTATCATTTTTTATTATAACTAATTTATTTGGTTTTTTATAATTAACTATAATTCTATTTTAACATCTGCACAGTTATTGGGACTTGTCCTGTTGTGCGGCCTTCTTCTTATAAATAAATAAATTAATTAATTAATAAATAAGTAAATATATTAATAAATAAATATATAAATAAATAAATAAATAAATAAATAAGTAAATGAATAAATTAGTAAGTAAATAAATAAATAAGTAAATAAGTAAATAAATAAATAAATAAATAAATAAATAAATAAATAAATAAATAAATAAATAAATAAATAAATAAATACATATATAAATAAATGAATGAATAAATAAATAAATATATAATTAAATAAATAAATAATCTTTCTATTAAATTTTTCTCACTCGTAAAAATGAATTTTCATATCTATACCTGTGGAACTTAACTTACCCAAAGAGATGGTGTCAAGTACGACCGTGGTTTGACGGAAGAGTGACTTTTTAATAAAAAAAAGTTATTTTACTTTTACAAGTATTTTATTTTTCTACATAATCCTTTTTCAATTGTACACACTTAGCCCAGCGAGTTTTAAATTTTTTCAAAGCATCCAAAAACTAATCTTGCGGCAGATCTTCAAAATATGCATTTGTCTCAGATATCCCCTCTTCATTGGTGTGATATCTCTTTCCACCGAGCCATCTTTTTAAATGGCGGATGAGGCAGCACCTCATAACGCAATTCGACTAATTTTGTGGTAGCAACAGCGGACGAATGAGAAGGCGCATTATCGTAACGAAACAACACTTTTTTCTTCAACAAATGAGGCCGTTTTCTCTTTATTTCGTCATCAAATCGTGCCAACAAATCAGCATAATATTGGTCAGTTATTGTTTTTCCTTTTTCTAAACAATCAGTACGGATCACACCTTTGGAATCCCAAAATACTGTGGCCCTGACCCTACTGGCGAAGAAACGGTTTATGCCTTCTTGAGAGCACGTGCCTCAAGAGAAGTCCATTGTTTCGACTGCATTTTAGTTTCTGACGTATAATGGTGTATCACGTTCCATTTACTGTGACATATCGGCGGAAAAATTCCCTTGGATTACGTTTGAAGATAACCGAACATTCTTCTGAATTTTTAATGCAAGCGCGAATTTGATCTAAATTAAGTAGCCGCGGCACCCATCTCGCGGATAGCTTTTTTATATGTAAACGTTCATGCAAAATATTGCATACCCGTTCGGTTGAAATGTTTACTTTATTAGCTATCTCACGTACTTATAATCGACAATCGCTAATTAGTAGGGCACGGATTTTATTAACCATTTTTTGAGTAGTAACAGTAAATGACGCTCCCAGACGTTCTGCATCATCTGTGCTCATATGACCACTTTTAAAAGCAGAAAACCACTTACAAATCAATCCATGGGACGCAATACATTCAGGATAATATTTACGTAACTTTTCCTGGGTTTCTCTAATTGTTTTTCCACATAAAAATAATGTTTAATTAACACTCGAATTTTTTTTCTCCATATTTACAGAACAACGAAAAACAGTTTTCTTTAGATTAGTATAAAACATAAATTATCTGTCAGATTTAAATAAATAAATTTAAATATATCATCACGACATATTACCCATTTCTGGGTGTGCCAGTATCTACAACACATGTAGACATCGATAATGATGACGATATATTTTACCGTGTGGGCGCTTACCAGACGTCACCTCACGGGAACTCATAGCTGGTGTGAAGAGTGCACCACAAGGGTCACTTTTGTGCCATTAAAAATTGGAAATATTTGGCGTCTGTCGGGATCGAACCCGGTTCCCCCAGGTTCGCGACCAGACACTCAGGCACGCGGCCACGGGACCGCAGATTTGTGTGAAATTTTAACAGTAGACAACGGAAACATGGTGGAAGCCAGTAATATAATAATCGTAGTGAAAGTGTTGCCAACCTTTGAAAAGTCACTCTTCCGTCAAACCTCCCTCGCACAATACAAACACATACTATTTTCTAGAAATTTTATACCAAAAATTCTTTGGAGAATATTCTATACATCCAATAAAATTATAACACAAACTTATACTATTTTCTACAAATTCCATACCAAAAGTTTCTTTGAAAAGATTCTATGGGTATTCAATTTAAGTGTTTCACTATTGCTATATTGAGAACCGTAAGAGATACGATTTCGGTTAAATTAAAAAACAATTTCTATATTATAAGACTATTAAAATGAGCATTACAAAAATTATTTTCAACCACTGGTTCTCAAAATACCGAAATCAACTTTTTAATTTTAAATAAGAACCTACTTTTTTATTCGCCTATTCGATTCAGCATTTTTTTCTGAATACAACGATACCTATAAAATGTTTATACCCTTACATGACGAAAAAAAAAAAAAAATGCAAAAGAAAAGTTATTATTTTCATATTTATTTCTCCATGTCATCATAGTGCCATGACAAAAACAAATTAATATTTTGTTTTGTATCACATGTCAAAGTAGTTCGTTTATGAATTTTCTTGTTTTCTTTTGTGTTAAAATGAATTTTACGCACGAAGAAAAAATTGGTATATACGAAGTTTTCATATTATCTCTGAAAAATACTGTTGCTGCAAAGAATATGTACATATAGGGAATGTTATCCTGAGCGGCGAGTTCCTTGTCGTCAGTATTTTATAAAATTAGAATTAGCACTGCGCGCTAATACGGATGCATTCGTATCGAAGCGAGTTAGCGTACAAAATCAAGAAGCTGAGATAAATATATTAGCATATTTTAAAGCTAATCCAACAGCTTCAGTTAGAATGGCTTCCGCTGAGTGTAATTTAAGTGTGGGCACGATCCATAGGACTTTAAAGAAACATAAATACAGACCATTCAAAATGATTAAAATTCACCATTTACATCCTGGTGATCTTGAGCGAAGATTAGAATTTTGTAATTTATTGATAATGAGGATCCAGATATCTTAAAAATTTTCTAATAGTGGTATGTCAAATAGAAAAAACACACACTACTAGAGCCGAGAAAATCCTATTGCTGTACGAGAGAGGAGTTTCCAGCGAAAATTTAATATAAATGTTTGGTGTGCCATTTTCAGTGATAATATTTACGTACACATGTACGAAGGTACATTGAGTGGTAACAGATAACTGAATTTAATACAAAATATGCTGGGTATTATTTTGGAAGACATACCAGTAGCTGAGTTGGGAAACATTTATTTCCAGCAAGATGGTGCACCAGCTCACAATTCGCGTCAAGTTAAGGATTACCTAAACAAACGGTCCTATTCCGTGGCCCGCAAGATCATCAGACCTCAATCCCGTGGACTTTTATATGGGGTTATGTTAAAGATGAAGTCTACAAAACTATCTATCCAGATATTTGGTATTTAAAAAATGCAATCGAAAATATTATTTCCCACATAGACGGCCGAAATTTAAGAAAAGTAAGAAACAATATGTTCAGAAAGTTGGAATTATGTATAAATCAGCATGGTAATAATTTTGAACATTTTTTATAATATTTTCTAAAGTATCTAAATCGCCCAAACAATGATGAAAATAAAATAGTTTTATAATTGTAACGACACTTCTCTGGCGCCATTTTGTGACGTCATTGTTCGATCGCCAAATTGTGACGTCATTATTCGGTCGCCAAATTGTGACGTCATCCTCACCCTCCATCGCTGCTGTTTGAGTTGATTCTTGCTCGGGCGCCATCTTGTATCTCCGTGGAACTGAGAGAAGGTGAGGAAGATTTGCGGATAGCTAGTCGTGTAGGCCAGGATTCTCAGGGTATTTTTGAGCAGTGAAAAATGCAGTACACTAAACTATGTTTATTTACACACTATAAACAATTTAATAAATGAATGCGAAACTGTGACTAATATTATTTGAACTACTGAGAATTTTATTATCAAGTAAAACTGGATATATCAACTTTGTGAACTTAGTACGCGAAATATTATTTATATTTTTGACAAACTTGAAATAATATTTACTCTGAGAACTTGTGCGTGAAATCTTTACTCCGTGAAACTTAGTACGTGAAATATTAACTCTGAGAAACTTAGTACGTGAAATATTCTTACTCTGAAGACAACGTGAAGTAATATTCACTCTGTAAAACGTAAACTTGTCGAACAACGACACTCGGTGACTGGATTCTACAGAACAGCTGTAGAAGATCTAGACTCTGCCTTCTGGGGCTGGTACTGGAACTTAATTCTATAGAACGGCTATAGAACTCCTGGATCTGACTAGAATAGCTAGACAGAGGACAGAATGAATTCTAGGGCTGCTGCTGTGTCTTTTATAGCCGGATTTTGGTAATTCTCGTTCAAACGCGCGCGGTTTATGTGGAAGGGCTTTATTCTCATTTGATTGGCCGAGTGGGAGAACAGACTCGGCTTAATATTGGTCGTGAGGCTGGGCCTTTAAAATATTTCTAGAAAATTCTATACGCAAGTGAAAATGCGAAAATCCAGTTTTTCTTCTTTGAAACTAACAGGTAAAATATATAAAAAATTATTACAATAAAATAGAAATTAACAAATATCTCAAGTTCTAGTTTATTCCGCCTGGGTTTGGCGCTGCGGTCTTGACAGATCTGGAATGCGTGCTCTAGTTGTGAAATCTAGGTGAACGGTTGCTTTAGAAGTTGCCGTGAGATGTGCAGAGTGAAATGCCTGCCACGAAAAACCCCGGAAAGATAGAGGCAGGTTGGAAACTAGAGGATTTTCCGTTGGCCTGTACCGCGTGCTCACCATGTGTTACAGGTAAGGTTAAGGGCATGTTAAGAACAATTTTAAACTGTCGAGTTCTGTTTTCGTGTCATATCTGTCCCTGAAGAACGTTTACACGCTGTGATACGGCCCCGAAGTGGACGGTGAAGCTTCATGGAAAATACCGCGTGCTAACCATGTGCTGAATGTGAGATTATGGACATTGTACGGCCAGTTTGGACTGCAGAATCCTATTCTTGTGCTACAGTGGCTTCTAGACAACGATTACATGCTACTCTGCAGCCCCACAGTGGCCGGTGATGTTCTCTGGACGATGACGTGTTGGAATTTTCATGGTGAAACAATGTGACTTCGTCACATAATATAGAAGTTGTTTGCTAATTTAACCGACTTCATATCTCTTACGGTTCTCGAGATAGCAATAGGGAAACATTTAAATTGAACAACCTGTATACCCAGTGATATTAGAGCAAAAAATATACTATTTTCTACAAATTCCATACCAAATTTTCCTTGAAAAACATTTTATATATCCAGTAAACTTAAACACACAAACAAATACAATTTTCTAAAAGTTCTATACCAAAAGTTCATTAGAAAAGTTTCTATATAGCCAGTAAAATTACAACACAAACTTATACTATTTTTTACAAATTCTATACCTAAAGTTCATTGGAAAAGTTTCTATACATCCAGTAAAATTATAACACAAACGTATACTATTTTCTACAAATTCCATACCGAAAGTTTCAGGGAAAAGATTCTATATATCCAATAAAATTATTAGACAAGCATATACTATTTTCTACAAATTCCATACTAAAAGTTCTTTGAAAAGATACTATATATCCAAATAAAATTATAACACAAGTTAACCTTTTTATAATTCTATAAATCTATAAATTATCAATATTTTCAGAGCTTGAAGTATGACTTCCGGTTTCTCAATTTTAGCCAAAATTTAATGTGTTGTGTAACGTCGTAAGCGTGCGAATGGTGGCCTACACATAACGTCCTCTTTGTAGTCGGTAATTTCTTCGTAGCTCGGGTGCCATTTTGACAGCGGCGGCGTTTCCTGTAAACTAACGTGAGGACGACCCTTGGATAGCTCTGTGGAGATGGGTAGGGTTTTTAGGGCGTACAGAGACGTGAGTGTTAAATTAGCTAGCAGATTTATTCTATAAAAATATTAAATGAAAACAATAAAGAAAATACCCTTGTGTTTTCCCCTGAAATATGACAACTTGCGTATGAAAATTAACGGTAAGTATTACGGTGAAACTACTACACCCAAAAAAGCTAAGTAAACAAAACAATATGACGGCAATCTTTAACTTGATTTAATACAACATATTTACACCGCGACGGCTCGAACTTACTAGCGGTAAACAGTGGTGTTTCTCTCGCGAATAATTACAGCGGCTGTCTAAAATAATTCACAAAACACGCGGAACTCGTACAACGGCGCGTTGGCGGTTTATGTCCTCTGCAGAAGCGGTCTCTTCACGTAGAGGTCCTCTACAGCGTATCTGTTGGGCCAAAAAACACACCACATGCGACTTGCACAGAGTACGACGGTTTCTACACAGCGGATCCCGTCTTCATTCACCGACTTAGACGGAAATCATCTCGGTTTACGGCGGTGGCGTTCGGGTCCTGCCTCTAGCTCCCCAGTGTTGGGTTTGCCTCAAGTAGAACACTCGAACTGTTGATGACAGTAGCCGCGAGGCTCGACTCCGGCGTTTGTATTGAGTGCAACGCCTTATATACCGCAAAATCCGGTAATAACCAGTAATTTTAGTAGTGGGAAATTAACTTTAATTCCGTAGCACTTGGTGGCGCTTTAAAGCGTAAAAACGAAGACATGAATTTAATAAAAATTATACTACACGCGGTTTGTAATATTTCAGCTAGAAAATTAACAATACATAAAATTTACAATAATAAATTTATGTTACAAATAAATATTATTTATATCGGCGTGAAGATGGCTCGGAATAAACAGTCGGAACTCACAGCACAATTCACGTTGAACCTTGAATAACTGTCAGTGGGCCAATGTCATCTGTGTTGATGTGCGAACATTTCTATAAAACAGAGTTTAAAACAACAAAATAAAGTGTGCAACAGTGACTAAACAATGTTCAATGAATGAATTTAAAATCGGAAATACACACTTCAAGCACAAAGAAATACATAAAATAAATAGACAAGTTATAAGCAGAAATGAAAAATCGATTATAGATTATTTCCTAATTAACATAGACAGCTGGGATAGAGTAAAAGACATAAAAGTAAAAAGAGGAGAGATGGGAAGCGACCATTTCCTTGTAACAATGATACTAAATCAAGAAGTAATCGCAAAAAACGAAACCAAAAGAAAGATAGTAAATAAGAAAATAAAATGCCATGAACTTAGAAGACAAGAGATAGAAGAAAATTTTCAAAAGAACGTCAACGAAGAGTTTAAGAAAAAAGCAAAAGAAAAAGAAGGAAACATAGAAAATAAATGGAAGAACTTCAAAAAGACAATACTAGAGGCAGCAGAAAACTAGACTAGAATAGTGAACAGAAACACAAACAAAACTAGATGGTGGTCGGAAAGAGTAAAAGTTGCAGTGAAAGAAAAAAAGAACAAGTAGAATAAATATCTACAAACGAAAGAACTTATTGACTATGAAAAATATAAAGAACAAAGGAAAAAAGTAAAAAGAGTAATAAAGGAAGAAAAAGGAAAAGCATGGAGAGAATTTGGTGAAAAAATGAAAAACGCATACAATGAAAACCAGAAATTATTTTTTGGAATACTTAAAAATATAAGACAAAAAAAGACAGCAACAATTACGAACATTAAAGACAAGGAAAGAAAGACGATAGCAGAAGAAGACAGAATAATGGACAGATGGAGACAGTATTTCATAGACCTACTAGAAAGAAATGATACTAAAGATAAAGAACAACAAGAAAGCCATCGCACACGAACTAAGGAAACAGAAATAACACAAGAAGAAGAAATAAGCTTGAAAGAAATAATAGAAGCAATAAGAAAAACCAAAAGAGGAAAAACACCCGGACATGACAAAATAACAGCAGACATGCTGAAAGCACTACCCGAATCAGCACTACAGGAACTTAAAGACATAATGAATGAAGCACTAAAAGGAATAACACCAACAGAATGGCAAATAGGTATCATAACACCAATATTTAAAAAAGGAGATAGCAGAGAGTGCCAGAACTATAGAGGAATTACCCTAATAAGCACAGTGGCCAAAATATTTGCAAGAATACTGGAGAGTAGATTTAGAACAGAGCTGGGAGAATCGTTAGAGGAAACTCAATTTGGTTTTAGACCAAATAAAGGAGTAAATGATATATATTCATAATAAGACAAATAGGGGAAAAGGCAATAAAAGAAGGGAGAAACGTACATGTGTGCTTCATTGATCTAGAGAAAGAGTTTGTAGATTCAATAGAGAAGACATATGGAAAACGCTAAGAAATAGGAGAATATCAAATACGTTAATAACAGGAATTCAGAGCCTATATTCAAAGACTAAAAGCTATGTAAGAGTGAAACAAGAGACCTCCAATACATTTGAAACTACAGCCGGAGTAAGACAAGGATGCATTTTGAGCCCGCTTCTGTTTACGCTAATTCTTGACAAAGGAATAAAAGAGACAAAGAAAGAAGTAAAGAAATACTACATAAGACATTGGAAATTGAGAAGAGTAGAAATAGCAGAACTATGCTATGCAAATGAAATGGTCATCATAGCAGAAGACGAAAAAACGTTAACCCTCCGTTACCCGCGCGAATGTTCATTACATCGCTACCCGCGTGGCGTCTGAGAGACTCCAACGAAGATATCGATAACAAATAATTAATTTAAACTTTTTTATGTTTTCGTCGGACAATAAACAAATAATATTAACTTTTAAACAGGTTTTTTTTAATTTAATTTACTAAAAATGCTAATAAACTAAAAGAAAATAATAAAATTAAAATATAAAGTAACAATAATTAAATTTAGTATACAAACAAAAGTGAATCCTTCATACGAACTTTAATTGAAACAAATTAGTCATTTTTGCAACTACAAATTTTACAAACATTGTTAGCCTGCTCTAAACAAATATAATTATTACATTCTATACATCTATATTTCGTCATTCGATTTTTTTTTTTTTCTTTCGCGGATGTAACACCTTTTTCTTATATTTTCAGAACCTTCAACGCTGGTTTCCTATTTCTTTTTTTGCTGGGGAACACTTGTACTGGTGTTTGCTTCATCAAAATCGATTTGAACAATTAGTTCACTAGTGCGTTTTCTTAATTTCCTAAATAGGCATGTTGTTTTTGATCGATTTTGTATATGTTATTGAGTTAATTTTAAAGCTAAAGTTTTTATGAAATTACGTCTGTTTATTTTTTTTTTTTTTTTTGGTTAATATTGTTTTATTTATATTTCAATCACTAAAACTTACGTCTTTTTTACGAAAATTACAATTGATGAAAGTAAAACGTAAGTACCCGCGTGGCATTTGACAGACTCTGATCCAAATTTATTGCTTTTTACTATACATCATATAACAGTTGAATGCTGTGGCGTATAGTATCTCATCCTCGGTCAGTATGAGGAAGGTATGTAAGAGTGGAATGTCCCACCCTTCCGAGTGTAAATTACTACCTCTAGTTTAATGTCCATCTATTAACTAGCTATGCTGTACTGATGAGCTCTAATAAGAGCGAAACACGTGTCTACAGCTGCTATTGAGCGATTACCCTGCGAACAACATTTTTCTAGTTTATATATATATATATATATAATAGTACAATCCGCTCGACAGAATTGGTGTCTCTAGTTGAAAACTAGGTCGCCGTTTTGGAGTGTCACACAAGACAATCCAGAAAATTTTGTCCAGAAATGAGTACCGAAAAAGAAGGAAGTGTTCCAAATATACCCAGACACAGCTCGAAAGAATACCTGCATGTTGTATAGCTTTGAGACGAAGGCATTTTGTGAGAAACCGTGTCATTCGGACTTATTCACGTGTACATTGTTATTAAACAAGAAATTGTTACATAACAAGAATTGATAACAACAATATGCATTTTGACCATCCCTGAATCCATTTTGACTAATTTCGTCGTGACGTCTGTACGTACGTATGTTCGTTAAAATTTTGTATTTAGGACTGTTATAATATCTAGTTGTGCACGAAGCTTTTTGGTCATTACATAACTTCCGGAAGTGGTACTTTACTTGAAGCCTATAATAGATTTTAATGATATCCTATATTATAATATAATCCAAAACTTTTCAAATTTAGTATATAAGAGTTTTATATCAATGGGAATAACATAATAAATTTTTATAAAAATGGTCTCACCGGATGTGGTACTTTACTTGAAGTCTATAATAGATTTTAATGAAAAACTATATTAAAATATAATCCAAAACTTTTCAAATTTGGTATATAAGACTTTTATATCAATGGGAATAACATAATAAATTTTGGTTAAAATGGTCTAACCGGAAGTGGTACTTTACTTGAAGCCTATAGTAGATTTTATTGAAAAACTATATCAAAATATCCAAAACTTTTCAAATTTGATATATAAGACTTTTATATCAATGGAAATAACAAAATAGATTTTGGTTAAAATGGCCTAAGCGGAGTGGCAATTTTCTTGAAGCCTATAATAGATTGTAATGAAAAACTATATTAAAATATAATCTAAAACTTTTCAAATTTAGTATATAAGACTTTTATATTAATGGAAATAACATAAGAGATTTTGGTTAAAATGGTCTAATCGGAAGTGATACTTTACTTGAACCTGTTATCAGTTTTTTCTTAAAAAAAATGGTATTATTTTGATTTTAGAAATAAATGTTTCAAATAAAGAATAGAGAATTGAATTCTGCGTGTAACGCATCAAGTAATATTAAATTAGCTCTTTGTATAAGCGAGATATGCAAATTTAAAAATTATGTACTTTGTTTTTGTAATTAAGTTTGCTATGGATTAGAACAAAAAATAAAGAATTTAATATTAATGTCAAATTATATCAAATACTCGCAATTTTATGATTGGGTCTGTTATAATACATATTGTAATTATTAACAAAATACGTATAGTTTTAGAGGCGTACAAGGAAGTCATGTGGTGTCCACATCAGATATTTCTGATTAAGCATGTTGATTTTTTCTCAAAACTTATGTTCCATACGTTATAAAAATTAAAAATCCTCACCAAAAGAGGCCACTAAAATATATTTCTTTCAAATGTCAGCGTATGTCATTTGATGTTTGACGTAATACAATGTAACTATAACTACCCGAGATATTTAATGTCAATTATGTAATTGTGCTAATTACCAGGGATGTGCATTTACGCGTAAAAAAATTATTTTTTACGTTTACGTGTAAAAAATGATAAATAAGTAAAAAATAAATATATTCTAAAACGACTGAAACTATGATTAGTTTATAAGAGACTGAAATTATTGTAAAATACTAAAAAAAAAAAATTCTGAAGCTATAGAAAAATTAACATAAAATGTTTAAAATTTGTACAAAATTCATTTTCAATAAGTTTGGAGCTAATGATTTAAATCTATTTCAAATTATTTGAAACTATATATTATTAATAATTAATAAATAGAAAATAAAATTTTAGTTTTGCAAATTTTTTTATTCGCCGTCTATTTTTAAATGTCTTCAAATTTTATTTCTTTATAAAATTGCCTAATATTTACATAAAACATATAAAACATTTTAAAAATACAATATGCTTCATATTTACGTATTTAGTTTAATTTTGATGTAAAATGTGTTTACAGTTTGACGTTATGTCTCAGGAATATATTTCCCTACTAATCTGATTGTTGATATTTTGAAGGTACCTGATTGTTTGTCTGAATCAAAGTAACATGTTGATGTCACGTGGACTGCATGTTCTGGAATATTCATTACAGTATAATACGTGACGTATTTTACGTGCCCATTCCTACTAATCACTTGAACTAACGCAAGTATAGCTCTGGTATTAAATATTGTTTTAGCATTAATACATGTTTTAACTAAAACAGCCTATACTCTGGTATAAAAATGAAGTGTAGCATAGTATAGGAACAACATTTTCTGGCTAGTGATTGCTGCAAACGCGTGTCAATTTTAAACTGTCCTAATATTATATTATTGCAAATCTCCTTCTGTATTTGTTAACAATAAATTAGGCTAACTAAATGGAATGTAAGTGAAATAAATAATTTTAATAAATATAATTGTAAAAAATAATAATAATACAACGTAAAAAATTAATATAAATACAAAACACACATCACCTGTCAACCTGTCAAAAATATTTTATTATTCATGAAAAAGGAGGGCATCCTACAAAAGGTCGGGTAGTTCTGAATTTTTGATATACTGTATAGGATGGTTGGTTAGTGAAAAATCCAAATTTCCACAACCCCTCTCTTCAGCTTCCACCACCATCTTGTAAAAACCACCGAAAATCGGCACTTTTTCAGTTTATTGCCTATAATTTCTTTCTGGTGCATTTTAGCACGAAAAAAAGTTATTTGCCGACTTGTAGAGGACAAAATTTCCTATAAAATAGTTTATTTTGTACGATTAATAACAACGGAGCTATGATGCTGACAAAAAAGTTTAAAATTGCATACTTAGCAAAATTTCCATTTTACATCGCAATAGCTCCGTAACACATATGTTTAGCGTAAAAGTCCTCATAGTCAATCTTGTAGAGAATTTAATTACCTACAAAATCCAAGTATTTTTTTACGATCAATGAATCGAAAAAAACAATTTTTTTCTAGTTTAGTGCAGCAACTCTTTTTGGTTTATTATTACTAATTATATAAGTATTATTCAAACAAAATAATCTGTATAGATGCAAAATGAACGTAATTATGTGTTGGGTAGAAATAATAAACCAAAAAGAGTTGCTGCACTAAACTACAAAAAAACTGTTTTTCCGTTTTTTGTAAATTGACCCTCACTCCGTTGCATTAATCGTAAAAAAATAATTAGATTTTGTAGGTAATTATATTCTTATGAGGATTCTCACGCTAAAATTATGTGTTATGGAGGTATTGTGCTGTAAAATGGAAAGAAACTCAAAATTTTGCCAAGTACGCAATTTTAACCTTTTTTTGTCAACATCATAGATCCGTTGCTATTTGTCGTACACCATAACTTCACATAACTAGCTTGCAGGAAATTTTGTCCTCTACAATGTTTGTGCTAAAATGCACCAGTAAGAAGTTATAGGCAATAAACTGAAAAAAGTGTCGATTTTCGTTGGTTTTTAGAAGATGGCGGAGGAAACGGAGCAGGGGGGATTGTGTTAATTTGGATTTTTCACTAACCCACCATCGTATACAACATATCAAAAATTCAGAACTACCCGACCTAGTGTAGGGTAAAATGCTTCGTTCACTGGACTATTTGGCATGTTTAATTAAAATAGTCCTCAAATGGATGATATTGAAGATGTTCCATCTCCAAATGATGTCTGAATGTTTCGATTATTGTAATATTATTAATTTATCGAAATAAAATTTAGATTCGTTTGCAATCTTAACCAGACACAGTATAATACCTATACAACTTTAGTATCAAGCTTTGAATAGCACCCAATACAGTGTCAATATACCAGGCATTAGTAGCCACTATGATGCATCAATGAGTAGTTGTCCATTTTACATGAAGGCAGTGTTACCTTCATAAATCCTATTTCCATTACCCTCTTATTCCATTGAAATCAGTGATTATCGCACAGATTAAATACTCCTAGTGCACTAATAATGAGTCACGAAAAGAGTACCTTCGGTAGGCAGTGCTTTGGCCATCAATGACCATCGATCCGATGAAGATGATAATAATAATAACTATCCTGTATATATCAATAATTTACATAATAAGTATAAAAATGTGTTGTGGCCAGCACAATGCTTTCCGTCATTTCTATGTATATTCTATACATATCATAACAGAAAGTTTCTTGTATTTCCTGTAAAATTATTTCACAGACTTATGTAAATTATACTTGACACTGACATCTGTCAAATAGTAATATGAATTATTGCAATTGTTTCCATGGTGATACAGCAAAGGTTGACAGCCCGATTCCCCAAAAAGTTTTGCCAATTCTATTCAATTCCAGTATTTAAAATTAAATTTTCATAATATTATCAAACAATAGGAATAGATTAGACTATATTGATATAAACTGTAAAATTAAAGTAGAATTCGCTAATCCAAAATTAGCTTAAACTTTTTCGAGAATAGAACTATGAAAAGTTTAAAAATTAATTTCTTTATAAATTTTTACCTCTCGCTAAGAGCCGTATTGGATTCTTGCTAAAATTCGCAAATCCAAATTATAGTGAATATGCACGTTTTAAGGTCTCTAGAATACGATTATAACATTTTTATAATAATGTCTTTGTGTGTATATATATATATATGTGTGTGTGTGTGTGTGTGTGTGTGTGTGTGTGTGTGTGTGTGGATATTGGAAGGACAATTCCTCAAAAATTATAACACTTAAGACCTGTTCAACTACATATTCATTAATTTGACATTAATGGGAAGAGTCAGTTTCTTAAAAAAAATCATCTAAATATTGTTTGAAAAATTTTTGTTATTACAAATATTGAAGAACATAAAATTCTCCATCTAACACACTTATTTTATTAAATCGTCTATAGATTTAGAGATAAAGAAAATATAATATATAAAATAATCTGTTGCAAAAATCCTACAGTCCAGACTACACCAAGGAAACCAGTTGTCAAATTCAATTGTAATTGACAGGTAAATGTCAGTGTCAAAAATCGACAGTTTTACTCACATTACTAAAAGCTCTTTCTGAGAAGCACATTTAATATTTCTTATTGAATTATTAATTAAATATTTAAAATTGTAGGTAGGTATGTATATTAATAGTAATATCCTTAAGACATACCGCCAATCCCGTCAATGAATTGGATCTTGGATCCATCTTGAATATTTTAGAAGAGTAATAACATTAAATATGAAGAACATAATGCAATCAAATCGTATAGAGAATAAAATATTCTTTAAAATTTATAAAATAAATGACAAAAAATGAAATTTAACTGCATTTTTAAGAAAAACTGTTAAGAACTTCAAATTAAGATACTTCCGGTTGAGCAATTATAACCAAAATCCTAATTAAATATTTGGATGTGCGAATGAAGAATGCGAAAAATTGTAATTTTTTGAATTGTAGTATAGGAGTGGTAAGAGATCAGGCTCCTTGGAGCATGCTCTTTGCATATGACATTGTTTTGGTGGATGAAAACAAGGAAAGAGTGGAAGAAAAGCTGGAGAAGTGGAGGCAGGAGGACTTAGCATCAGCACGAAAACCGAATACATGTAATTCGGAGGAGATGGAATTAACGAGGATATACCTAGTCTCTTACGTCACTGAAAAAGGGAAACTGGACAAAAGAATTACTGATAGGATCCAAGCTGGATGGATGAACAGGTGTTAAAAACTAAAACACCTTTTATCAAGTAACCCGCGGCAAAATGTAAGTTGAAAATCTATAACCGAGAAAACGAACATAAATGTCAAAAACGCCAAAAAACATATAAAATAATCTGTATGAATAATAATTTGCATCATTCTATACCGTAAACATTTATTGTATTTTTATATTTGTATTGTTAATATGTATGTAAATATTTTAGGAAATTTGAGCCATCTAGACTACTAATCTTCAAAAAACAATTTAAATAAAAAATTAAAGAAGTAAAAAGGTGTTTGAACTTGAAAACAGGAGTGTTGTGCGATAAGAGAATTGGAAGAAGGACAAAATGAAAGATATTTAAAGCGGTTGTTAGACTAGCCATAATATATGGCAGTGAAACATGGGCAGTAAAGAAAGTACACAGAAAGAGGTTGGAAGTCGCTGAGATAAGAATGTTAAGGTGGATGAAGGGTAATACCTGAAGGGATAGGACTTGGAATGATGCAATAATGCCCGGATTCACCATTAACGAATAAACATTTTATTCATCATTTAAACTATTCGTCAAATAAAATAGCATATTTTTATTTCACCAACGTCAATTAACAACTATTCGACGAATAGAGATTTTTAACCAGTTAAATATTTATTCAACGAATAGTTTGACATTTTCATTGTACGTGTTTAATCTTTTTATAATTTTTTAGTAAGTTGATCAAATGAAAAATTACAATAGGTACCAATGTAAAATGAATAATAAATAAATATACCTAATGAAATATTATAAAGTTATCTTTATTTGTTATTAATATATCTTTCTATATTACAATATCATCCTTATCATTGTTGACATCTTTTAAAGAAGAAATTGTTATTCAGGCAAAAAAGAAATGGTCCATATAATGAGAAGAGATAAAGACTATGTTAGAAGGAGGGTAAGCGAAATGCGGGTGGTGGGTCGAAGAGGGAGTGGAAGGCCGAAGAAAAGGTGGAAGGATTGTGTGTTAGTAGATTTTAACGGGAAAGAGCTGTGTGGGGATGCGTTGGACAAAAATGAGTGGAAAAGGAAAATAAGGAATAACAACCCCTAATTAAATAGAGTAAAGCTGAAGAAAAATAATTATCCCGTTCAAAATGATAGTCACACACGCATGCACGCACGCCAACACTTATCGTAGAAATAGTAAATTCGTGTTCTAGAGACCTCAAAACATGCTTACTCATTAAAAAATCACCATAGAATTTTTTGACTAAAGATAATACCTTCCTTACCTAAATGTGACGGAAGGTAAAAATTATTAATTTTTCAATTAAAGACATTTTATCTGTAATATACTAGTATATGGATCATGGCAGACAAATATCTACTTGTAATTTAAATATGCTTCAACTTCAGTACATTAGAATGTATAAATAAATAAATAAATAAATAAATAAATATATCATCACGGCATATTACCCATTTCTGGGTATGCCAATCTGCTCTATAGCAGATATCGGCAATGATGATGACATATTTGTACCGTGTGGGCGCTTACCAGGCGTCACCTCACGGGCACGGGCATTCGTTGCTAGCCTAGAGAGTGAATATTAAAAGAAGATTTAAGCTATGTCAGATGTCGCATTTGGCATTTAGTATTTAGGGTTTAGGTCTTCTTCACATAAATACAATTTCCAATGGCACATTAATGACATCCATTGGTTTGTATTGACAACACTTTAGAATAAAAATGAAATACCTTTACAATTCGATTTAATTTAATGCTTCAAATTAAATATACATAATCATAAAATAGAAGCTAAGTACAGCAAATTTGACGTTTTGCACAAATTCTAGCAACAAACATGATTTGTTTAATTAAGTCTCATTCACAGCTCCGAAAATAAAAATAAAATATATATATAAAAATAAAAATAACGATATAAAAAATAGATTCTTATGAAAGTGTTCACAGCTCTCGAAAGTAAAATTAAACATGACATAAACACAAGAATTTGAATATTATTATTGTTTCTTAATTATAAATACATTAAATGATAGTTGATGTTTTATTTTCGAAGCTATGAATAAGAGCCATAAGTCTTATTTATAATAATTTTATTTATATTTCTTATTTTCGTAGCTGTGAATGTGAATGAGCCTTCAGTGCGCGCCAACTTTAAGGCTCCTGCAAAACCCTAAAATCTAATTTCTAAAATCCTAAATATTGACGTTATTTAAGGAATATAAATTTAGGATTTAGATATTGGGGTGATAAAAGTGCAACATCGGACACAGCCTTAGTTTCATTTTATGTCTCGGTAGATAAATACTGTCTACTGTGGTACTGTGTACAGTGAAGTGATGGCAAAATATTTAAAAATTATTACAAAAATAGATCACTTACCCAAAATATGCCTAGTAATGTCACTAATGTTATGTCCTTGAATTTGTTTCTTTCTGTGTTGACACCAGAAAAATTCCATTCCATATTATATCGATATATGTATGCTGTAGGTACTGAAAATAAAATTATATTTCTATAGCAACGTAAAATAATTAAATACGACAATTAAAAGTAACCAAATTGTTGTATAACAATACTAATTTCTAATTACATTTTTTTCATATAGCTCGAAAATTTCTCACTGTTTAATAATTTCGAAAAATATGAAAATCTTTTATTATATCATACATACATACATTCATACATACATACATACAAGTTCACTTCTTTCGCCTCATCTACATTCATAATCGTTTTCATACATACTCTTCTTCTCTTTCCACTCGGAATCTTACTCTCCTTTAG
Organism: Ophonus ardosiacus; assembly: GCA_943142095.1. NCBI lineage: Eukaryota > Metazoa > Arthropoda > Insecta > Coleoptera > Carabidae > Ophonus > Ophonus ardosiacus. The sequence continues at coordinate 11,952,153 of OW964841.1, read as the reverse complement.
AACACTACCAATCACATCCATCCACTTACACACTGGACGGCCACGCAATCGAACACACTCAATTACACCAACAAATGTAGGTACGCTTTATAAATATGACCAAACCATCTCAACTGACTCATTCCAACTCTCTTAACAACATTCTTCCTAACCATACATTCTTCATACACCAAATTATTCCTCACACATAACGCACATTTTTTAAAATTTATGTTACCATTACTTCACTCTCCAATTATGGTATTTTTAAAATTTAAATTTTAAATCAAATATAATATGCTTAACAGTTTCCAAATTTTCTGTAAAAACTTGATCTAAGAGTTTTTTGTAATTTGGTGTTGAAATCCAAATAATTTAACTACATTTTCTTTCGATTTACATTATACTGAAAATTTAATTTTATTTCTATAGCAACGTACAATAATTAAATACAACAATTAAAAAATAGAATTATTTTAAAATATTACAGTACGTATGTACAATTTCATTCACAAAAATATCTACTTGTAATTTAAGAATACTTCAACTTCAACACATTAGATTGTCTGAATTTCATTCAAAACTAACAGAAACTGAGATTAGTAACAAAGAATCTTTTAATGATATCTCATCAATTACATCTTTCTAACAATGAATATTAATAGAAGATATGGTTTTATTTTCTGTCTCGGTGTAGGTAAATAGTTACTATCTGTGTACAATGAAGTGATGGTAAAATATTTAAAAATTATTATAAAAATGGATCACTTACCCAAAATATGCAGAATAATTCCATGTCCTTAAATTTGCTACACAATTAAAAATGATCATAAGAATATTTTTTCTTTCTCTGTTGACACCCGAAGAATCGTTGCATGTTCTATCGATATACGCTGTACTGAAAATGTAATTACATTTCTATAGCAACGTAAAACAATTAAATACGACAATTAAAACTTGACATTTTATGACATTGTTGTGAAACATTAATGGAAATAAATATATCATCACGGCATATTACCCATTACTGGGTGTGCCAGTATATACAATACATGTAGACATCGGTAATGATGACGATATATTTATACCGTGTGGGCGCTTACCAGGCGTCACCTCACGGACACTCATAACTGGTGTAGAGAGTGCACCACAGGGATCACTTTTGTGCGATTAAAAGTCTGCACTGGCCGGGATCGAACCCGGGTCAACAGATTAGCAACCAGACACTATATACGCACACGGCCACGCGACCCCATAAATATTAATGTTAATTTCTAATTACATTTTTTCATATACAGTAAAACACCGCTAATACGAATGCAATGCAAATGCATTCTGAACTTGTATAAAATTTATTATGCCTCATCATAATCCGGATTGAGCTAGTTTCAATTGATCCGGATTAGCGGTGCTAATATGAAAAACTTCTTGTATTATAATACAATTAAAGCACCAAACCATATTCAAACATAACGCACCATTTTGTAAATTATATTTCCATTGGTACATTGCATAATTCATTTTATAAAGGGTATCTTTGAAATATAAATCAAATGTAAATCATGTTGCGTTCACATCATCAAATATGATGTGATGTCAAAGTTTTTTGAAAGCATATTGGAAATAAACACTTACCTTTTATATGTAAGGAAATGGTTAACAGTTTCTAAATTTGCTATAAAGGCTTGGAATGATCTGAAGAACATTTTTCAATTTGGAGTTGAAACAAATAATTTCACTGCATTTCTCTCGATTTACATTATACTGGAAATTAAATTTGATTTCTATAGCAACGTACAATAATTAAAAACAACAATTAAAAGGTAACATTGCGCCGCTTTATTTTAAAATATTGTTAGAATACGTACCATTTCATTCATCATAAAGCCAAAATAGCTCCAAAAATAAAATTATACATAAAAATAAAAAATAACGAAATAAACAATACATTCTCATAAAAGTGTTCACAGCTCTCAAACATAAAATTAAACATAAGACATACACCCAATGATTTGCAAAATTGTTAAATATTTTACACAAAAATAAGCACATACATAACAAGCGTCATTGAGCTGTCAATTTACGTTCTAGCAAAAGAATTTCAATTTAAATATAATTTAAAATGCTGTCTTAAGACAAAGGTGCTTTTAAAGGTAAAAATATGTAATTATTACTTGAATTATGAATATATTAAAAGACAGTTCGTGTTAATTTACGTTTTATTTTCGTAGCTGTGAATGAGCCTTAATGTTTTTAGAATAGAGAACCGTACACTACATGCATACACAAACAATTTTGGAGTACAATCCTTTTTAAAAATTAGTGTTAGGACATCATCAAAATTTAAACTCAAATCAAATATGTCATACACATACCATCTGCATTGAAGTGATGGCATTTTTTTAAAGTATTAATAAATTAGTGACTTACCTCATATAGGCTTAACAGTATCTAAATTACTTGCAAAAATTGGAATAATTTGTGTATTTGAGGATTTGAATTTCGTCTTCTTCAGAACTTTTCATTAGCCACACCAAACGGTTAACGCAATTCACTTACTCCAATGAACTTTTAAAAAATTATGTGGCCAGTCCTGAGCCATGAATGCATGGTATTACACTCAAATTACTTCACTTCCAAACTTGTACGCAATCACTTATATATTATATTTTGTAATTGTTTAGTATTTTAATAAATATGCACTATTCATAGGTATTCGTCTTCTTTTCGTTGTTATTAGTTAAACTCCGGTAGATTTATAAGAATTGTGCATGAGTATTCCACTTTCCACTAAATACTGTAGGTATGTTCTTTAACATGATCTATTCTGAAAATGAAGTTTATTACTATAGCAACGTAAAATAATGAAAAACTATTGTTGCACTAATTGTTATAAAATATTGTTTTCTTCTCTGGTTAGTCGTTAGTAATTATCTTTATTGTAATCAAAGTTTCTGTAGGTACTGTTGTTATGCAGTACTGTACTCTTTGTTACAGGTGTGAGCAAAATAATGACATGAACTTGAAAAATATTTAATTCAAACTTGTCATGTCATATTTATTTTATTCACATTTTATTGCAATTAGCAACGAATTCTAAATCAAGATGAAGTTTTTCTTTTCAAGTGACTTGAAAAGTGTCTTTATAAGTGACTTTACGAGTATATTTACACGATCAAGTTTTGCGTGAATTAAAATATCCGTGTCAAAATTTAAGTTATACCTACATTAAATTGTCATTGAATTTTTCATATAGAGCCATCAAGGTTTCATTTACTTCTCTATCCCATCTTGCCATTTTTACCTCTCGCTAAGAGAGGTATTGGAATCGTGCTAAAATTGCATATCCAGATTTTAGTGGATAAGCATGTTTTAAGGTCCCTAGAATCCGATTATAACATTTTGACGATGATGTCCGTATGTGTGTGTGTGTGTGTGTGTGTGTGTGCGTGTGTGTGTATTTAACTGCAGTTTCCTCAATCTGACATTCCTGGGACGAGCTGATTAGATTTTGGTAACAATAGGACAACCGGAAATAAGATTTTCTTCAAAAAAATCTTCTAAATATTATTTTTTGAAAATTTCTGTTATTACTACATTAAGTCGCAGGATTATGTAGATAGATATTGTGAATCATAGTTAGTATTTTTAAATTATAAAAATATTAAATAATAATTGATTTGACATCGAAGTTTTTAACTACTATTGTGAAAATTAATAAATTATTAATTAATAATAATAATTAATTATTCACTAAATCAAAATGTTATAAGTTCTTTATGATATCTCTTTTACCTTTATAATATGATATAATCTGCTCACATTTCCTATAAAGTAATTTCTTGGTCATATTACACTGTTCATACTCTTCCTGTAAAAATGTACACTGTAAAAATAATGTAAATTTGTTAATCCTTGTTCTCCGATGTATCTGAAACAAAAAAAGTTGTTAATAAAAATACATATAATGTATTATAAGGAATTTATTTTGTTTTATATATTTAACTATGATTCTATTTAACATCTTTCTATTAAATTTTTCTCACTCGTAAAAATGAAGTTTCATATCTAAACCTAGTGGAACTTAACTTACCCAAAGAGAAGGTATCAAGTCGAGGTTACTACCATCCACATGACGTCCTTCTCAGTAGGGACGGAAGGTTAGAGCTTATCCAATATCCATATTGTTTACAACTTAACCTAGGGTGAGACTTAAAACTAAGTTGGGGCTTAAAACTAAGTGTCGTGTGCACTGTCCCTAGCCTAGTCCATCAACCTGAAACAAAGAAAATACGTTAGGATTTTATCCTTAGTATAAATATGGCACCTATTACTTCATTTTTAAGTTGAGAAAATTTTAATTTAAGTAGGCATTAAGTCGCAGGATTATGTAGATAGATATTGTGAATCATAGTTAGTATTTTTAAATTATAAAAATATTAAATAATAATTGATTTGACATCGAAGTTTTTAACTACTATTGTGAAAATTAATAAATTATTAATTAATAATAATAATTAATTATTCACTAAATCAAAATGTTATAAGTTCTTTATGATATCTCTTTTACCTTTATAATATGATACAATCTGCTCACATTTCCTATAAAGTAATTTCTTGGTCATATTACACTGTTCATACTCTTCCTGTAAAAATGTACACTGTAAAAATAATGTAAATTTGTTAATCCTTGTTCTCCGATGTATCTGAAACAAAAAAAGTTGTTAATAAAAATACATATAATGTATTATAAGGGATTTATTTTGTTTTATATATTTAACTATGATTCTATTTAACATCTTACTATTAAATTTTTCTCACTCGTAAAAATGAAGTTTCATATCTAAACCTAGTGGAACTTAACTTACCCAAAGAGAAGGTATCAAGTCGAGGTTACTACCATCCACATGACGTCCTTCTCAGTAGGGACGGAAGGTTAGAGCTTATCCAATATCCATATTGTTTAGAACTTAACCTAGGGTGAGACTTAAAACTAAGTGTCGTGTGCACTGTCCCTAGCCTAGTCCATCAACCTGAAACAAAGAAAATACGTTAGGATTTTATCCTAAGTATAAATATGGCACCTATTACTTCATTTTTAAGTTGAGAAAATTTTAATTTAAGTAGGCATTAAGTCGCAGGATTATGTAGATAGATATTGTGAATCATAGTTAGTATTTTTAAATTATAAAAATATTAAATAATAATTGATTTGACATCGAAGTTTTTAACTACTATTGTGAAAATTAATAAATTATTAATTAATAATAATAATTAATTATTCACTAAATCAAACTGTTATAAGTTCTTTATGATATCTCTTTTACCTTTATAATATGATACAATCTGCTCACATTTCCTATAAAGTAATTTCTTGGTCATATTACACTGTTCATACTCTTCCTGTAAAAATGTACACTGTAAAAATTATGTAAATTTGTTAATCCTTGTTCTCCGATGTATCTGAAACAAAAAAAGTTGTTAATAAAAATACATATAATGTATTATAAGGAGTTTATTTTGTTTTATATATTTAACTATGATTCTATTTAACATCTTTCTATTAAATTTTTCTCACTCGTAAAAATGAAGTTTCATATCTAAACCTAGTGGAACTTAACTTACCCAAAGAGAAGGTATCAAGTCGAGGTTACTACCATCCACATGACGTCCTTCTCAGTAGGGACGGAAGGTTAGAGCTTATCCAATATCCATATTGTTTAGAACTTAACCTAGGGTGAGACTTAAAATTAAGTTGGGGCTTAAAACTAAGTGTCGTGTGCACTGTCCCTAGCCTAGTCCATCAACCTGAAACAAAGAAAATACGTTAGGATTTTATCCTAAGTATAAATATGGCACCTATTCCTTCATTTTTAAGTTGAGAAAATTTTAATTTAAGTAGGCATTAAGTCGCAGGATTATGTAGATAGATATTGTGAATCATAGTTAGTATTTTTAAATTATAAAAATATTAAATAATAATTGATTTGACATCGAAGTTTTTAACTACTATTGTGAAAATTAATAAATTATTAATTAATAATAATAATTAATTATTCACTAAATCAAAGTGTTATAAGTTCTTTATGATATCTCTTTTACCTTTATAATATGATACAATCTGCTCACATTTCCTATAAAGTAATTTCTTGGTCATATTACACTGTTCATACTCTTCCTGTAAAAATGTACACTGTAAAAATAATGTAAATTTGTTAATCCTTGTTCTCCGATGTATCTGAAACAAAAAAAGTTGTTAATAAAAATACATATAATGTATTATAAGGAATTTATTTTGTTTTATATATTTAACTATGATTCTATTTAACATCTTTCTATTAAATTTTTCTCACTCGTAAAAATGAAGTTTCATATCTAAACCTAGTGGAAGTTAACTTACCCGAAGAGAAGGTATCAAGTCGAGGTTACTACCATCCACATGACGTCCTTCTCAGTAGGGACGGAAGGTTAGAGCTTATCCAATATCCATATTGTTTAGAACTTAACCTAGGGTGAGACTTAAAACTAAGTTGGGGCTTAAAACTAAGTGTCGTGTGCACTGTCCCTAGCCTAGTCCATCAACCTGAAACAAAGAAAATACGTTAGGATTTTATCCTTAGTATAAATATGGCACCTATTACTTCATTTTTAAGTTGAGAAAATTTTAATTTAAGTAGGCATTAAGTCGCAGGATTATGTAGATAGATATTGTGAATCATAGTTAGTATTTTTAAATTATAAAAATATTAAATAATAATTGATTAGACATCGAAGTTTTTAACTACTATTGTGAAAATTAATAAATTATTAATTAATAATAATAATTAATTATTCACTAAATCAAAATGTTTTAAGTTCTTTATGATATCTCTTTTACCTTTATAATATGATACAATCTGCTCACATTTCCTATAAAGTAATTTCTTGGTCATATTACACTGTTCATACTCTTCCTGTAAAAATGTACACTGTAAAAATAATGTAAATTTGTTAATCCTTGTTCTCCGATGTATCTGAAACAAAAAAAGTTGTTAATAAAAATACATATAATGTATTATAAGGAATTTATTTTGTTTTATATATTTAACTATGATTCTATTTAACATCTTTCTATTAAATTTTTCTCACTCGTAAAAAAGAAGTTTCATATCTAAACCTAGTGGAACTTAACTTACCCAAAGAGAAGGTATCAAGTCGAGGTTACTACCATCCACATGACGTCCTTCTCAGTAGGGACGGAAGGTTAGAGCTTATCCAATATCCATATTGTTTAGAACTTAACCTAGGGTGAGACTTAAAACTAAGTTGGGGCTTAAAACTAAGTGTCGTGTGCACTGTCCCTAGCCTAGTCCATCAACCTGAAACAAAGAAAATACGTTAGGATTTTATCCTAAGTATAAATATGGCACCTATTACTTCATTTTTAAGTTGAGAAAATTTTAATTTAAGTAGGCATTAAGTCGCAGGATTATGTAGATAGATATTGTGAATCATAGTTAGTATTTTTAAATTATAAAAATATTAAATAATAATTGATTAGACATCGAAGTTTTTAACTACTATTGTGAAAATTAATAAATTATTAATTAATAATAATAATTAATTATTCACTAAATCAAAATGTTATAAGTTCTTTATGATATCTCTTTTACCTTTATAATATGATACAATCTGCTCACATTTCCTATAAAGTAATATCTTGGTCATATTACACTGTTCATACTCTTCCTGTAAAAATGTACACTGTAAAAATTATGTAAATTTGTTAATCCTTGTTCTCCGATGTATCTGAAACAAAAAAAGTTGTTAATAAAAATACATATAATGTATTATAAGGAATTTATTTTGTTTTATATATTTAACTATGATTCTATTTAACATCTTTCTATTAAATTTTTCTCACTCGTAAAAATGAAGTTTCATATCTAAACCTAGTGGAACTTAACTTACCCAAAGAGAAGGTATCAAGTCGAGGTTACTACCATCCACATGACGTCCTTCTCAGTAGGGACGGAAGGTTAGAGCTTATCCAATATCCATATTGTTTAGAACTTAACCTAGGGTGAGACTTAAAACTAAGTTGGGGCTTAAAACTAAGTGTCGTGTGCACTGTCCCTAGCCTAGTCCATCAACTTGAAACAAAGAAAATACGTTAGGATTTTATCCTAAGTATAAATATGGCACCTATTACTTCATTTTTAAGTTGAGAAAATTTTAATTTAAGTAGGCATTAAGTCGCAGGATTATGTAGATAGATATTGTGAATCATAGTTAGTATTTTTAAATTATAAAAATATTAAATAATAATTGATTTGACATCGAAGTTTTTAACTACTATTGTGAAAATTAATAAATTATTAATTAATAATAATAATTAATTATTCACTAAATCAAAATGTTATAAGTTCTTTATGATATCTCTTTTACCTTTATAATATGATACAATCTGCTCACATTTCCTATAAAGTAATTTCTTGGTCATATTACACTGTTCATACTCTTCCTGTAAAAATGTACACTGTAAAAATAATGTAAATTTGTTAATCCTTGTTCTCCGATGTATCTGAAACAAAAAAAGTTGTTAATAAAAATACATATAATGTATTATAAGGAATTTATTTTGTTTTATATATTTAACTATGATTCTATTTAACATCTTTCTATTAAATTTTTCTCACTCGTAAAAATGAAGTTTCATATCTAAACCTTTTTTTTTTTTTTTTTTTTGCGAGGGTAGGGGGAAAATCTTCAGAAAGACACCACCTGCCGGCCGAAGCTGGTGGTAGTGTCGGGCTCTTACCGACTAAAAACCCCCTCCCTTATCTTCTCCCTGAGAGATACGGAACCGCTTTTCAGCATTACTTCATACCCCTCCGTGTCATTGCATTAAATGCCCATTTCTAGTCTTCTTTCGTGTTCCTCTTTTCTTTTTAATATTGAGCTCACATAGTTCGAAACTATGTTCCAGCTCTCCTCATCTTCAATCATTGCTTCTATTATGTTTTGTGTGCTAATCTCCATGCCTAGGTTTTCGTTCAATTTATCTCGTAATTCTTTCCACTCTACACATGCAAAGAAAGTGTGCTCTGGAGTGTCTAGTTCTTCGCAGTAGAAGCATCTCGGGCTGTTTGTTCTTTTAAACCTATACAGGTAGGCCTGGAAACAGCCATGCCCACTTAAGAATTGGGATAAGTGGTATGTTATGTTGCCGTGTTTCCTATTGACCCATCCTTCCACGTTGGGTATCAGTTCGTGTAACCACTTATTATTTTGGTCAGCTTGCCAAAGCCGTTGCCATTTTGGGATCCTTTGCTGTTTTAGAATTTCTTTTTCTTTTCTCGTCTTGCCATGTCCCAGCACCCTCTCCTCGATGATTATCGGTAACGGTACAAGTCTTGCCAAGACCTCCGCCGCCCCTTTCGACGTGGTCCTGTATGACCTACTAATACTCATAGCCAGGCTCCTGTTGACCCTGTCTATTAGTTTGACGACGTGCGCATATCGGAGAGCTCCCGCCCATATGGGAGTGGCATACAACAATATGCTTACAGCCGTAGAGGCTAAGATACGCCGTTTTCCCTCTGTTGGTCCTTTTAGTCTGGGAAAAAGTTTTCTGATTTTCATAGTTGTTTTTTGTGTTTTTTCTATTGTCGTTCGTACGTGTTCGACAAAGGACATATTTTTTTGGAATATGACGCCTAGGTATTTCACCCATGGTTTAGGTTCGATTGTAGAGTTACCTATGTCAAAAGTTATTTGCCCATGCTTCTTCCTTCCCACGAATAGCACGGCTTCTGTCTTTTCTGGGACTACTTTCAAACCTTTCTCTTCCGTCCATTTCTCGATCTGGTCCAAAGTCTGGTTTACGTGTAAAGTTAGGGCATCCTCTCGTTTGCTTGTGGCCAGGATGGCCAGGTCGTCGGCAAAAGCTATGAGCTGGATGCCGCGAGGTACAGGTAGTCTCAGTATGCCGTCGTAAACTATATTCCACAATAGCGGACCCAAAATAGATCCCTGAGGGACCCCACAGGTCATTTTGTAAGGCGACTGATCATAGCATACATACCTATTGTCTAGATATGAGTTTATTATCCTGATTAAATATGTGGGGGTCTGTTTTCCAATCAGGGCCCATATTATATGGTGCCAGGGCACGCTGTTAAAAGCGTTTTGTATGTCGATGAGGACTAGCGCGCATAGCCCTCTGCCTTTCTTCTTTCTTATTTCTACCTCCGCTGTGTCCTTTATTATTTTCATAGCATCTACCGTTGATCTATGTTTCCGAAAGCCAAATTGGCTTTTGGATATACTCTCGTTTTCTTCTATATGGTCTGATAGTCTTTTGTGGATCACGTGCTCCATCAGTTTTCCCACTGTATTGAGAAGACACAGTGGACGGTGTGCGGACGGGTCTGTCAAGTCTTCTTTGTTTGGTTTAGGAATTAGCACCAACTTCGCTTTTTTCCACTCAGGGGGATATAGCCCTGATTGCAATATTGTATTGAAGAGCGGTAAGAACCATTTAGGGTTGTAGTCTATTATTGCTTTGATTGTCTCTGGTGAGACCCCGTCGGGGCCTGGGGCCCGCCTTAGGCTCATCTTTCGTCCCGCCTGGATTATTTCTGAGTCAGATATCTCTGCTATCGGGACATTACTATTGGGTATGTCTATGCCTACTTTTTTTTTCGTCGGGAAAAGTGAGTTGATGATATTGTCTATTGCTGTTTTTGGGGGGGGGGGGGGGCGTGGGAGTTATCTGGTTAGTTCGCTTAACTATCAGTTGATAAGGTCTTCCCCAGATGTCATCCTCGACTGCTTCAATAAGTTCATCCCATTTCTTTTTCTTAGAATCTCTAATTTTAAGGCTTAGAGTTTTCTTTGCTGCCTTGTATACAGCTTTTTTAGTTTCTATAGTTGCCTCGTCTTCTTTTCTGCTAAGCGATCTCTGATATGTGCGCCTGTGCTTTAAGCAGGCTGACCTCAGGGTCCCGACTTCCGGGGTCCACCAGTAGACAGATTTCCTTTGTGGATTATGCACAGTTTTTTTCATAGTTTTATTGCATAGTTCTTTAAGTTTCTCTTGCAGTTCGTCTATGGTCTCGATCGGTGGTTGTGTAAGTACTATTTGCTTCACCAGTTCTTTGTCAAGTGTTTTCGTGTTCCACTTTGTCTCTTTGGGCTTACTGGTTTTAGCGCAGTTTTTGTAGTCTATATTACATTGAATAAGCCTGTGCGGGCTATACACTTCCTGTTCTGGTCGTACCTTCCAGTCTTTTATTTTGTCTATGAGCTTCTCGCTAACAGCCGTAATGTCGATAAAAGAGTGCCCATTTGCATTGGCAAATGTGGGCTCAGAGCCTCTGTTGCATATCCACATTTCCGTCAGTTCCAGCAGGTCGTACACTAGAGTTCCCCTGTTGCTGGTGATGGGTGATCCCCAGGCTGGGTGTTTTGCATTTACGTCCCCTGCTACTATAGTATCTTTTGTCTTATTTCCAAATTCCTTCCCCAAATGGTCCAAGAATAAATCGTACTCCTGCTGGTTTGAGTTAGGAGATATGTATATGGACACAATTTTTAGTCCTTCCAGATCTACCTGGACTATGTTGTCTGTTGTTTTAATTTTGCATATCTTTATGTTGCTGTTGATCATAATCCCGCAATTGGCCTGACCTTGCTTTGTACAGATCCATTTGGGGTTATTTTTAGCTATAAATTTGTTTGGCTCTGAGCCTATTATTATGTCCACCTTCTCTTTTTGGGCTAGTAGTTGCACCATGTTGTGTGCGTCTCTACTTCTATTTAGATTTATCTGGTAGATTAGCAGGTTCATTGTTAGTTGTTGTTATTGTTGTAGATGGCCTCCGATATCTACCTATTTTACCTTTTCTACTTATTAGATTTTTGAAGGCAGGGCAGTCCATGGTTCCTGTCTTGTGCGGTTTCCTGCATGTGAAGCATAAGGGTGCCTCTTCGCACTTCGCTGTTTCATGCCCTTCTTTCATACAGTTCCCGCAATGAGTTTTCCTGTTCGGGCCTTTGCAGTCTGCCTCGTAATGTCCCATCTCCCCGCATTTAAAGCATCGGGGGATGTTTATTCTTTCTCTTATTTTGCAAGTATTCCAAGCTATTTTTAGTAGGCCTAAAGATAGGAGTTTTTTCCCTACACTTTCGGGTACTTTGATAGTTGCTTTCTGAGTTTTTGCATACGCTTCTCTCAGTGGCATCACTTCTATATCTTTGCCCTCTGGGCATTCTATAGCTCTGCGGATTGCACATTTGACCTCTTCCTGGGTGGTCACCATGTCTATGCCTGATATGATCAGTGTTACGGATTTTTCCGCGCGTTTTATGTGTGCTTCCGTGTTTAACTTTTCCCTGAGGAGCTGCTTAAGGTCATTTGCTTTGGCGCAATTTTTTTCCATGACTATCAGCATGTCTCCTTTCCTGGATTCGCTGATTGTAGAAATATCTATGTTTTTTCCTCTTATATCGTCTTCTAGTGATCTTACTTTTTTGAGCGTGTCTGCGTATGATGTTGCCGTGGTCTTTGGGATTATTATAGCGTCCGTCTTTTTGTTTTGTGTTTGTTTCTTTTTTGGAGGTTGTCCCTTTTTACCTTGTTCGTCATTTAGGTTAGTTTTCTTTGCCCGTAGTTTAGGGCTGTAGTATTGAATGTCTATCGGTGTCTTACATTTTAATATTCTTGTTAGTTTTTTGACTTGGTTATTGTTGTTTATGTTACTTGTAATAACCGCAATTTCTTTCGTACCTTTTTCCGCTAGCTCCTTTAGAGTTGTTTCCATTATATTGTATACCGTTTCCCAGTCTTTGTCATTAGTTGGGCCTTTTTTAAGTTTTATACTTATGATCATCAAGTCCTGATGGGTCGAGTCTACCCCATCAATTATAAGGTTGCTATTTTGATTTAGCTGGGCCTTGCTAGTCTTTTCAATTGCCCTTGAGGTTAAAATCTCTCCTCCTTGGATATTATCAGTTATATATTTTAATATGCCTATATCATTTGGGTCATCTTCCCAGTGGATGACGACTGTGATTTCCCGTTTGTGGGTAAAGGGATTTCCCATTCCCATTTTGATTGGCTCGAATATTTTTTTGGTCCACTCCTCTTGAGCAAGCTTCCACAGGTCTTTAAAGGTTGCCGTCGGATTTTCTAGATTTTTCATAAGAGTTTCCTCCCATTCCATTCTCTTGTCTTTTTTAAGGGCTTGGGCATACCCGCTTTCTGTCAAACCCTTTTCTATTAAGTTTATTTGGTCTTGTAATTTGTTAACTTTTTCTTTTTCTTTTTGTAATCTTTCTTGGATAACTGCTATTTCTCTATTTTTTTTATCTTCAAATTCCTTTTTGAATTCTTCGAATTCTTTTTTCTGTTGGGCGTATAGCTCTTCCTGTAGCTTCGTGGTTCTTTGGTTATGTTCGTCTCTTATCTCTTTTTTATGTTTCCAGAACTCTGCGTTCACTTCGTAGACTAAGTCTTTTATCTCGTTTGCCGTGTTTGTATGTTTTTCTGCAACAAGGTTGTCAAGGTCTACCAAGAGGCATGTGATCAAGTCCACTCTTGGCAGTTCTTCTTCCTCCTCAACCTTCTCTTCTTCTACTTCTGTCGTTTTTGCTTTTTTAGTGTGATCCGCGTCTTGAGGAGAGATACTGGTATTGTCTCTAATTCGTTTTTTGTCCGCTTTGTTTATGTCAGAATCGATTGTTGTGTTGATAGAGATAACTGTCTCGTCTCTGAATGTTCGATCCAGTTCGCAGTCGCTCCCTTCAGCACTCAATGTGCTAGCTTTTTTCTCCGTCTGTTCAGGAGTAGATTGTGTAAAGAGTCTACTTTTTATATGTTTTCGTTCTTTCTCATCGTTTTCCTTTGTTGTGGTTTGGGGGTCTAAGAAGTCCTCCCCTCCTCCCTCTCTGATTTGTGGTGCGTTTGTTTCCATGTCCGCTTGCTACTCCTTAGCTGCTTTGTATAGCATTCGCGCTATCTGTGGAGGCGTGCGTTTTAGTGAGCTGCCCTTAAATAAGAGCATCTCGTTCGCTTGTGATGTACTAGCACTTGGCTTATTTTTTTTTGATATTTTTATTTTTGTCTTCTTTAATCCGTCCTGTTTCTCGTCCGTGTACGTTAGCGGGGTCGTCGTAAGGGTTGATCCGTCCGTGTCCGAGGCTTGGCTATATTCCATATCCATATTTTCCAAGTCCTGCTTCGGCTGGAAGCAGGATTGGGGGTTGCTGCCCTCGACGGCAGCTGGGGTGGTGTCGTGGTCAATTTCAGGGATTGCACCCGTGCCTGAAACAAGCATACATACAAGGAGGTGCGGCAGGTGCCTCCAGGTTCCCGTTAGTGACCAATTTCCCCTTGGCCATTCATCCCATCAGCACGGTCACACGCCTTAGGATTGGGGGATTTTTTGACGCAGTTTACTCTACCCATGGTTTGATTTCGGAGTGTCCTTCTCCTAGGCAGGTTGCCTCCGTAGGCTCTCGACTCCTCCCTAGCCGGTTTTGGTCCGCCCCGAGTATTTACGTCGACCGCTCCTACCGTCCCCCAAGAGGTGCGCAGACAAGAGCCAGAGCCCGAGACCGGAGTCGGCCCGACCCCCGCACCCAGGCACAGCTCCCTAGGCGCCAGTACTTCGGCGGGCCTGTGTGAGGCGTCCCCCGCGCCGACACCGGCCCGAGTGACCACGGTGGCAAAAGCCCCCCGGCTAAACCGTCTGGGTGGGTGGCTGAGAGCTAGAGCGTCTCAGCCCTCCTCCCGCAGTTCTACCGGTACAGCTCCCGCCCCCGCCAACGCCCAGACCCGCATCACCGCTGAGTAGACTGCTCTTCGCACAGGCCAAGCCGCGCCCAGGCGCGAGTCGCCAGTCCGACCCCTAGCCCCGAGATAGCTCCAGCCAGCAGCTCCCTCCCGACGGACGGCAGATGCACCCAACGCTGTTTCCCCGGTACCCACTCTATCGAGTGGGCATTCCCCTATCCGCCACCTGGGGAGGCGCCCGATGGAGGTGGTTACTACCCCACACGGGTTCATATCTAAACCTAGTGGAACTTAACTTACCCAAAGAGAAGGTATCAAGTCGAGGTTACTACCATCCACATGACGTCCTTCTCAGTAGGGACGGAAGGTTAGAGCTTATCCAATATCCATATTGTTTAGAACTTAACCTAGGGTGAGACTTAAAACTAAGTTGGGGCTTAAAACTAAGTGTCGTGTGCACTGTCCCTAGCCTAGTCCATCAACCTGAAACAAAGAAAATACGTTAGGATTTTATCCTAAGTATAAATATGGCACCTATTACTTCATTTTTAAGTTGAGAAAATTTTAATTTAAGTAGGCATTAAGTCGCAGGATTATGTAGATAGATATTGTGAATCATAGTTAGTATTTTTAAATTATAAAAATATTAAATAATAATTGATTTGACATCGAAGTTTTTAACTACTATTGTGAAAATTAATAAATTATTAATTAATAATAATAATTAATTATTCACTAAATCAAAATGTTATAAGTTCTTTATGATATCTCTTTTACCTTTATAATATGATACAATCTGCTCACATTTCCTATAAAGTAATTTCTTGGTCATATTACACTGTTCATACTCTTCCTGTAAAAATGTACACTGTAAAAATAATGTAAATTTGTTAATCCTTGTTCTCCGATGTATCTGAAACAAAAAAAGTTGTTAATAAAAATACATATAATGTATTATAAGGAATTTATTTTGTTTTATATATTTAACTATGATTCTATTTAACATCTTTCTATTAAATTTTTCTCACTCGTAAAAATGAAGTTTCATATCTAAACCTAGTGGAACTTAACTTACCCAAAGAGAAGGTATCAAGTCGAGGTTACTACCATCCACATGACGTCCTTCTCAGTAGGGACGGAAGGTTAGAGCTTATCCAATATCCATATTGTTTAGAACTTAACCTAGGGTGAGACTTAAAACTAAGTTGGGGCTTAAAACTAAGTGTCGTGTGCACTGTCCCTAGCCTAGTCCATCAACCTGAAACAAAGAAAATACGTTAGGATTTTATCCTAAGTATAAATATGGCACCTATTACTTCATTTTTAAATTAAGAAAATTTTAATTTAAGTAGGCATTAAGTCGCAGGATTATGTAGATATATATTGTGAATCATAGTTAGTATTTTTAAATTATAAAAATATTAAATAATAATTGATTTGACATCGAAGTTTTTAACTACTATTGTGAAAATTAATAAATTATTAATTAATAATAATAATTAATTATTCTCTAAATCAAAATGTTATAAGTTCTTTATGATATCTCTTTTACCTTTATAATATGATACAATCTGCTCACATTTCCTATAAAGTAATTTCTTGGTCATATTACACTGTTCATACTCTTCCTGTAAAAATGTACACTGTAAAAATAATGTAAATTTGTTAATCCTTGTTCTCCGATGTATCTGAAACAAAAAAAGTTGTTAATAAAAATACATATAATGTATTATAAGGAATTTATTTTGTTTTATATATTTAACTATGATTCTATTTAACATCTTTCTATTAAATTTTTCTCACTCGTAAAAATGAAGTTTCATATCTAAACCTAGTGGAACTTAACTTACCCAAAGAGAAGGTATCAAGTCGAGGTTACTACCATCCACATGACGTCCTTCTCAGTAGGGACGGAAGGTTAGAGCTTATCCAATATCCATATTGTTTAGAACTTAACCTAGGGTGAGACTTAAAACTAAGTTGGGGCTTAAAACTAAGTGTCGTGTGCACTGTCCCTAGCCTAGTCCATCAACCTGAAACAAAGAAAATACGTTAGGATTTTATCCTAAGTATAAATATGGCACCTATTACTTCATTTTTAAATTGAGAAAATTTTAATTTAAGTAGGCATTAAGTCGCAGGATTATGTAGATAGATATTGTGAATCATAGTTAGTATTTTTAAATTATAAAAATATTAAATAATAATTGATTTGACATCGAAGTTTTTAACTACTATTGTGAAAATTAATAAATTATTAATTAATAATAATAATTAATTATTCACTAAATCAAAATGTTATAAGTTCTTTATGATATCTCTTTTACCTTTATAATATGATACAATCTGCTCACATTTCCTATAAAGTAATTTCTTGGTCATATTACACTGTTCATTCTCTTCCTGTAAAAATAATGTAAATTTGTTAATCCTTGTTCTCCGATGTATCTGAAACAAAAAAAGTTGTTAATAAAAATACATATAATGCATTATAAGGAATTTATTTTGTTTTATATATTTAACTATGATTCTATTTAACATCTTTCTATTAAATTTTTCTCACTCGTAAAAATGAAGTTTCATATCTAAACCTAGTGGAACTTAACTTACCCAAAGAGAAGGTATCAAGTCGAGGTTACTACCATCCGCATGACGTCCTTCTCAGTAGGGACGGAAGGTTAGAGCTTATCCAATATCCATATTGTTTAGAACTTAACCTAGGGTGAGACTTAAAACTAAGTTGGGGCTTAAAACTAAGTGTCGTGTGCACTGTCCCTAGCCTAGTCCATCAACCTGAAACAAAGAAAATACGTTAGGATTTTATCCTAAGTATAAATATGGCACCTATTACTTCATTTTTAAGTTGAGAAAATTTTAATTTAAGTAGGCATTAAGTCGCAGGATTATGTAGATAGATATTGTGAATCATAGTTAGTATTTTTATATTATAAAAATATTAAATAATAATTGATTAGACATCGAAGTTTTTAACTACTATTGTGAAAATTAATAAATTATTAATTAATAATAATAATTAATTATTCACTAAATCAAAATGTTATAAGTGCTTTATGATATCTCTTTTACCTTTATAATATGATACAATCTGCTCACATTTCCTATAAAGTAATTTCTTGGTCATATTACACTGTTCATACTCTTCCTGTAAAAATGTACACTGTAAAAATAATGTAAATTTGTTAATCCTTGTTCTCCGATGTATCTGAAACAAAAAAAGTTGTTAATAAAAATACATATAATGTATTATAAGGAATTTATTTTGTTTTATATATTTAACTATGATTCTATTTAACATCTTTCTATTAAATTTTTCTCACTCGTAAAAATGAAGTTTCATATCTAAACCTAGTGGAACTTAACTTACCCAAAGAGAAGGTATCAAGTCGAGGTTACTACCATCCACATGACGTCCTTCTCAGTAGGGACGGAAGGTTAGAGCTTATCCAATATCCATATTGTTTAGAACTTAACCTAGGGTGAGACTTAAAACTAAGTTGGGGCTTAAAACTAAGTGTCGTGTGCACTGTCCCTAGCCTAGTCCATCAACCTGAAACAAAGAAATTACGTTAGGATTTTATCCTAAGTATAAATATGGCACCTATTACTTCATTTTTAAGTTGAGAAAATTTTAATTTAAGTAGGCATTAAGTCGCAGGATTATGTAGATAGATATTGTGAATCATAGTTAGTATTTTTAAATTATAAAAATATTAAATAATAATTGATTAGACATCGAAGTTTTTAACTACTATTGTGAAAATTAATAAATTATTAATTAATAATAATAATTAATTATTCACTAAATCAAAATGTTATAAGTTCTTTATGATATCTCTTTTACCTTTATAATATGATACAATCTGCTCACATTTCCTATAAAGTAATTTCTTGGTCATATTACACTGTTCATACTCTTCCTGTAAAAATGTACACTGTAAAAATAATGTAAATTTGTTAATCCTTGTTCTCCGATGTATCTGAAACAAAAAAAGTTGTTAATAAAAATACATATAATGTATTATAAGGAATTTATTTTGTTTTATATATTTAACTATGATTCTATTTAACATCTTTCTATTAAATTTTTCTCACTCGTAAAAATGAAGTTTCATATCTAAACCTAGTGGAACTTAACTTACCCAAAGAGAAGGTATCAAGTCGAGGTTACTACCATCCACATGACGTCCTTCTCAGTACGGACGGAAGGTTAGAGCTTATCCAATATCCATATTGTTTAGAACTTAACCTAGGGTGAGACTTAAAACTAAGTTGGGGCTTAAAACTAAGTGTCGTGTGCACTGTCCCTAGCCTAGTCCATCAACCTGAAACAAAGAAAATACGTTAGGATTTTATCCTAAGTATAAATATGGCACCTATTACTTCATTTTTAAGTTGAGAAAATTTTAATTTAAGTAGGCATTAAGTCGCAGGATTATGTAGATAGATATTGTGAATCATAGTTAGTATTTTTAAATTATAAAAATATTAAATAATAATTGATTAGATATCGAAGTTTTTAACTACTATTGTGAAAATTAATAAATTATTAATTAATAATAATAATTAATTATTCACTAAATCAAAATGTTATAAGTTCTTTATGATATCTCTTTTACCTTTATAATATGATACAATCTGCTCACATTTCCTATAAAGTAATTTCTTGGTCATATTACACTGTTCGTACTCTTCCTGTAAAAATGTACACTGTAAAAATTATGTAAATTTGTTAATCCTTGTTCTCCGATGTATCTGAAACAAAAAAAGTTAATAAAAATACATATAATGTATTATAAGGAATTTATTTTGTTTTATATATTTAACTATGATTCTATTTAACATCTTTCTATTAAATTTTTCTCACTCGTAAAAATGAAGTTTCATATCTAAACCTAGTGGAACTTAACTTACCCAAAGAGAAGGTATCAAGTCGAGGTTACTACCATCCACATGACGTCCTTCTCAGTAGGGACGGAAGGTTAGAGCTTATCCAATATCCATATTGTTTAGAACTTAACCTAGGGTGAGACTTAAAACTAAGTTGGGGCTTAAAACTAAGTGTCGTGTGCACTGTCCCTAGCCTAGTCCATCAACCTGAAACAAAGAAAATACGTTAGGATTTTATCCTAAGTACAAATATGGCACCTATTACTTCATTTTTAAGTTGAGAAAATTTTAATTTAAGTAGGCATTAAGTCACAGGATTATGTAGATAGATATTGTGAATCATAGTTAGTATTTTTAAATTATAAAAATATTAAATAATAATTGATATGACATCGAAGTTTTTAACTACCATTGTGAAAATTAATAAATTATTCAAATCAAGAAGTTATAAGTTTTTTTATGATATCTCTTTTACCTTTATAATATGATACATGCTGGTCACATTTCTTATAAAGTAATTTCTTGGTCATATTAAACTATTCATTATCTTTCTGTATAAAGATTCACTGTTAAAAAATTTGTTATTTCTTGTTCTCCCGTGTATCTGAAACAAAAAAAGTTAATAAAAATACTTATACTTAATTACCTTTTCTCACATATTCAACATTTTTATTACATATGTTCATAAATATATCATATTTTAATTAAATTGTTGTTGTCCTTTATTATCATTTTTTATTATAACTAATTTATTTAGTGTTTTATAATTAACTATAATTCTATTTTAACATCTGCACAGTTATTGGGACTTGTCCTGTTGTGCGGCCTTCTTCTTATAAATAAATAAATAAATTATTTAATAAATAAGTAAATAAATAAATAAATAAGTAAATATATTTATAAATAAATATATAAATAAATAAATAAATATATAAATAAATAAATAAGTAAATGCATAAATTAGTAAGTAAATAAATAAATAAGTAAATAAATAAATTAAATAAATAAATAAATACATATATAAATAAATATATAAATAAATAAATAAATAAATAAATAAATAAATAATGAAATAAATAAATAATCTTTCCATTAAATTTTTCTCACTCGTAAAAATGAATTTTCATATCTATACCTGTGGAACTTAACTTACCCAAAGAGAAGGTGTCAAGTACGACCGTGGTTTGAAGAAGAGTGATATTTTAATAAAAAAAAAGTTATTTTACTTTTACAAGTATTTTATTTTTCTACATAATCCTTTTTTAATTGTACACACTTAGCCCAGCGAGTTTTAAATTTTTTCAAAGCATCCAAGAACTAATCTTGCGGCAGATCTTCAAAATATGCATTTGTCTCAGATATCCCCTCTTCATTGGTGTGATATCTCTTTCCACCGAGCCATCTTTTTAAATGGCGGATGAGGCAGCACCTCATAACGCAATTCGACTAATTTTGTGGTAGCAACAGCGGACGAATGAGAAGGCGCATTATCGTAACGAAACAACACTTTTTTCTTCAACAAATGAGGCCGTTTTTTCTTTATTTCGTCATCAAATCGTGCCAACAAATCAGCATAATATTGGTCAGTTATTGTTTTTCCTTTTTCTAAACAATCAGTACGGATCACACCTTTGGAATCCCAAAATACTGTGGCCATGACCCTACTGGCGAAAAAACGGTTTATGCCTTCTTGAGAGCACGTGCCTCAAGAGAAGTCCATTGTTTCGACTGCATTTTAGTTTCTGACGTATATGGTGTATCACGTTCCATTTACTGTGACATATCGGCGGAAAAATTCCCTTGGATTACGTTTGAAGATAACCGAACATTCTTCTGAATTTTTAATGCAAGCGCGCATTTGATCTGAATTAAGTAGCCGCGGCACCCATCTCGCGGATAGCTTTTTTATATGTAAACGTTCATACAAAATATTGCATACCCGTTCGGTTGAAATGTTTACTTCATTAGCTATCTCACGTACTTATAATCGACAATCGCTAATTAGTAGGGCACGGATTTTATTAACCATTTTTTGAGTAGTAACAGTAAATGACGCTCCCAGACGTTCTGCATCATCTGTGCTCATATGACCACTTTTAAAAGCAGAAAACCACTTACAAATCAATCCATGGGACGCAAAACATTCAGGATAATATTTACGTAACTTTTCCTGGGTTTCTCTAATTGTTTTTCCACATAAAAATAATGTTTAATTAACACTCGAATTTTTTTTCTCCATATTTACAGAACAACGAAAAACAGTTTTCTTTAGATTAGTATAAAACATAAATTATCTGTCAGATTTAAATAAATAAATTTAAATATATCATCACGACATATTACCCATTTCTGGGTGTGCCAGTATCTACAACACATGTAGACATCGATAATGATGACGATATATTTTACCGTGTGGGCGCTTACCAGACGTCACCTCACGGGAACTCATAGCTGGTGTGAAGAGTGCACCACAAGGGTCACTTTTGTGCCATTAAAAATTGGAAATATTTGGCGTCTGTCGGGATCGAACCCGGTTCCCCCAGGTTCGCGACCAGACACTCAGGCACGCGGCCACGGGACCGCAGATTTGTGTGAAATTTTAACAGTAGACAACGGAAACATGGTGGAAGCCAGTAATATAATAATCGTAGTGAAAGTGTTGCCAACCTTTGAAAAGTCACTCTTCCGTCAAACCTCCCTCGCACAATACAAACACATACTATTTTCTAGAAATTTTATACCAAAAATTCTTTGGAGAATATTCTATACATCCAATAAAATTATAACACAAACTTATACTATTTTCTACAAATTCCATACCAAAAGTTTCTTTGAAAAGATTCTATGGGTATTCAATTTAAGTGTTTCACTATTGCTATATTGAGAACCGTAAGAGATACGATTTCGGTTAAATTAAAAAACAATTTCTATATTATAAGACTATTAAAATGAGCATTACAAAAATTATTTTCAACCACTGGTTCTCAAAATACCGAAATCAACTTTTTAATTTTAAATAAGAACCTACTTTTTTATTCGCCTATTCGATTCAGCATTTTTTTCTGAATACAACGATACCTATAAAATGTTTATACCCTTACATGACGAAAAAAAAAAAAAAATGCAAAAGAAAAGTTATTATTTTCATATTTATTTCTCCATGTCATCATAGTGCCATGACAAAAACAAATTAATATTTTGTTTTGTATCACATGTCAAAGTAGTTCGTTTATGAATTTTCTTGTTTTCTTTTGTGTTAAAATGAATTTTACGCACGAAGAAAAAATTGATATATACGAAGTTTTCATATTATCTCTGAAAAATACTGTTGCTGCAAAGAATATGTACCTATAGGGAATGTTATCCTGAGCGGCGAGTTCCTTGTCGTCAGTATTTTATAAAATTAGAATTAGCACTGCGCGCTAATACGGATGCATTCGTATCGAAGCGAGTTAGCGTACAAAATCAAGAAGCTGAGATAAATATATTAGCATATTTTAAAGCTAATCCAACAGCTTCAGTTAGAATGGCTTCCGCTGAGTGTAATTTAAGTGTGGGCACGACCCATAGCACTTTAAAGAAACATAAATACAGACCATTCAAAATGATTAAAATTCACCATTTACATCCTGGTGATCTTGAGCGAAGATTAGAATTTTGTAATTTATTGATAATGAGGATCCAGATATCTTAAAAAAATTTTAATAGTGGTATGTCAAATAGAAAAAACACACACTACTAGAGCCGAGAAAATCCTATTGCTGTACGAGAGAGGAGTTTCCAGCGAAAATTTAATATAAATGTTTGGTGTGCCATTTTCAGTGATAATATTTACGTACACATGTACGAAGGTACATTGAGTGGTAACAGATAACTGAATTTAATACAAAATATGCTGGGTATTATTTTGGAAGACATACCAGTAGCTGAGTTGGGAAACATTTATTTCCAGCAAGATGGTGCACCAGCTCACAATTCGCGTCAAGTTAGAGATTACCTAAACAAACGGTCCTATTCCGTGGACCGCAAGATCATCAGACCTCAATCCCCTGGACTTTTATATGGGGTTATGTTAAAGATGAAGTCTACAAAGTATCTATCCAGATATTTGGTATTTAAAAAATGCAATCGAAAATATTATTTCCCACATAGACGGCCGAAATTTAAGAAAAGTAAGAAACAATATGTTCAGAAAGTTGGAATTATGTATAAATCAGCATGGTAATAATTTTGAACATTTTTTATAATATTTTCTAAAGTACCTAAATCGCCCAAACAATGATGAAAATAAAATAGTTTTATAATTGTAACGACACTTCTCTGGTGCCATTTTGTGACGTCATTGTTCGATCGCCAAATTGTAACGTCATTATTCGGTCGCCAAATTGTGACGTCATCCGCACCCTCCATCGCTGCTGTTTGGGTTGATTCTTGCTCGGGCGCCATCTTGTATCTCCGTGGAACTGACAGAAGGTGAGGAAGATTTGCGGATAGCTAGTTGTGTAGGCCAGGATTCTTAGGGTATTTTTGAGCAGTGAAAATTGCAGTACACTAAACTATGTTTATTTACACACTATGTACAATTTAATAAATGAATGCGAAACTGTGGCTAATATTATTTGAACTACTGAGAATTTTATTATCAAGTAAAACTGGATATATTAACTTTGTGAACTTAATACGCGAAATATTATTTATATTCTTGACAAACTTGAAATAATATTTACTCTGAGAACTTGTGCGTGAAATATTTACTCCGTGAAACTTAGTACGTGAAATATTAACTCTGAGAAACTTAGTACGTGAAATATTCTTACTCTGAAGACAACGTGAAGTAATATTCACTATGTAAAACGTAAACTTGTCGAACAACGACACTCGGTGACTGGATTCTATAGAACAGCTGTAGAAGATTTGGGCTCTGCCTTCTGGGTCTGGTATTGGAACTTAATTCTATAGAACGGCTATAGAACTCCTGGATCTGACTAGAACAGCTAGACAGAGGACAGAATGAATTCTAGGGCTGCTGCTGCGTCTTTTATAGCCGGATTTTGGTAATTCTCGTTCAAACGAGCGCGGTTTATGTGGAAGGGCTTTATTCTCATTTGATTGGCCGAGTGGGAGAACAGACTCGGCTTAATATTGGTCGTGAGGCTGGGCCATTAAAATATTTCTAGAAAATTCTATACGCAAGTGAAAATGCGAAAATCCAGTTTTTCTTGTTTGAAACTAACAGGTAAAATATATAAAAAATTATTACAATAAAATAGAAATTAACAAATATCTCAAGTTCTAGTTTATTCCGCCTGGGTTTGGCGCTGCGGTCTTGACAGATCTGGAATGCGTGCTCTACTTGTGAAATCTAGGTGAACGGTTGCTTTAGAAGTTGCCGTGAGATGTGCAGAGTGAAATGCCTGCCACGAAAAGCCCCGGAAAGATAGAGGCAGGTTGGAAACTAGAGGATTTTCCGTTGGCCTGTACCGCGTGCTCACCATGTGTTACAGGTAAGGTTAAGGGCATGTTAAGAACAATTTTAAACTGTCGAATTCTGTTTTCGTGTCATATCTGTCCCTGAAGAACGTTTACACGCTGTGATACGGCCCCGAAGTGGACGGTGAAGCTTCATGGAAAATACCACGTGCTAACCATGTGCTGAATGTGAGATTATGGACATTGTACGGCCAGTTTGGACTGCAGAATCCTATTCTTGTGCTACAGCGGCTTCTAGACAACGATTACATGCTACTCTGCAGCCTTACAGTGGCCGGTGATGTTCTCTGGACGATGACGTGTTGGAATTTTCATGGTGAAACAATGTGACTTCGTCACATAATATAGAAATTGTTTGCTAATTTAACCGACTTCATATCTCTTACGGTTCTCGAGATAGCAATAGGGAAACATTTAAATTGAACAACCTGTATACCCAGTGATATTAGAGCAAAAAATATACTATTTTCTATAAATTCCATACCAAATTTTCCTTGAAAAACATTTTATATATCCAGTAAACTTAAACACACAAACAAATACAATTTGCTAAAAGCTCTATACCAAAAGTTCATTAGAAAAGTTTCTATATAGCCAGTAAAATTACAACACAAACTTATACTATTTTTTACAAATTCTATACCTAAAGTTCCTTGGAAAAGTTTCTATACATCCAGTAAAA
This sequence comes from Ophonus ardosiacus, assembly GCA_943142095.1. NCBI lineage: Eukaryota > Metazoa > Arthropoda > Insecta > Coleoptera > Carabidae > Ophonus > Ophonus ardosiacus. The sequence continues at coordinate 11,926,315 of OW964841.1, read as the reverse complement.
TTATAACCCAAACGTATACTATTTTCTACAAATTCCATACCGAAAGTTTCAGGGAAAAGATTCTATATATCCAATAAAATTATTAGACAAGCATATACTATTTTCTACAAATTCCATACTAAAAGTTCTTTGAAAAGATTCTATATATCCAAATAAAATTATAACACAAGTTAATCTTTTTATAATTCTATAAATCTATAAATTATCAATATTTTCAGAGCTTGAAGTATGACTTCCGGTTTCTCAATTTTAGCCAAAATTTAATGTGTTGTGTAACGTCGTAAGCGTGCGAATGGTGGCCTACACATAACGTCCTCTTTGTAGTCGGTAATTTCTTCGTAGCTCGGGCGCCATTTTGACAGCGGCGGCGTTTCCTGTAAACTAACGTGAGGACGACCCTTGGATAGCTCTGTGGAGATGGGTAGGGTTTTTAGGGCGTACAGAGACGAGAGTGTTAAATTAACTAGCAGATTTATTCTATAAAAATATTAAATGAAAACAAAGAAAATACCCTTGTGTTTTCCCCTGAAATATGACAACTTGCGTATGAAAATTAACGGTAAGTATTACGGTGAAACTTCTTCACCCAAAAAAGGTAAGTAAACAAAACAATATGACGGCAATCTTTAACTTGATTTAATACAACATATTTACACCGCGACGGCTCGAACTTACTAGCGGTAAACAGTGGTGTTTCTCTCGCGAATAATTACAGCGGCTGTCTAAAATAATTCACAAAACACGCGGAACTCGTACAACGGCGCGTTGGCGGTTTATGTCCTCTGCAGAAGCGGTCTCTTCACGTAGAGGTCCTCTACAGCGTATCTGTTGGGCCAAAAAACACACCACATGCGACTTGCACAGAGTACGACGGTTTCTACACAGCGGATCCCGTCTTCATTCACCGACTTAGACGGAAATCATCTCGGTTTACGGCGGTGGCGTTCGGGTCCTGCCTCTAGCTCCCCAGTGTTGGGTTTGCCTCAAGTAGAACACTCGAACTGTTGATGACAGTAGCCGCGAGGCTCGACTCCGGCGTTTGTATTGAGTGCAACGCCTTATATACCGCAAAATCCGGTAATAACCAGTAATTTTAGTAGTGGGAAATTAACTTTAATTCCGTAGCACTTGGTGGCGCTTTAAAGCGTAAAAACGAAGACATGAATTTAATAAAAATTATACTACACGCGGTTTGTAATATTTCAGCTAGAAAATTAACAATACATAAAATTTACAATAATAAATTTATGTTACAAATAAATATTATTTATATCGGCGTGAAGATGGCTCGGAATAAACAGTCGGAACTCACAGCACAATTCACGTTGAACCTTGAATAACTGTTAGTGGGCCAATGTCATCTGTGTTGATGTGCGAACATTTCTGTAAAACAGAGTTTAAAACAATAAAATAAAGTGTGCAACAGTGACTAAACAATGTTCAATGTTCCCTATAATGTCTTTCACACTGTCATGACTTTAAAACCGGTTTCTGCGTCCTCCAAAATATAAGTCGTGAACAAGTGCTTGTCAACAATGAGTTTTAAATTACATCTGTTCTAGATATCGGAAAACTAGCTGACTTGTGGCACGAGAACTTGCTTCAAACCTGATTCGTGGATCATTCTCGAACAACTAAGTCATATTTGAGTATTTTACCAAGTTATAAACAACGAAAACGAAGAATACACGCTAATTGTGGGCTATGGACCAAACGATGACGCAAGAAAAGAAGAAAAAGATAACTACAAGAAATAGTAGACAGAAGTGAAACGAGAGTAATAATAATGGGAGACCTTAACGGGAGGGTAGGAAATAAGAATGATGGAATAGAGTGGTGCTTAGGAAGGAATGGAGAGAATGTGATGAATACAAACGGTGAAAGAATAATAGACTTTTGCCTAGAGAATGAATTTAAAATCGGAAATACACACTTCAAGCACAAAGAAATACATAAAATAACAAGACAAGTTATAAGCAGAAATGAAAATTCGATTATAGATTATTTCCTAATTAACATAGGAGTAATAGAGTAAAAGACATAAAAGTAAAAAGAGGACCAGAGATTGGAAGCGACCATTTCCTTGTAACAATGATACCAAATCAAGAAGTAATCACAAAAAACGAAACCAAAAGAAAGATAGTAAATAAGAAAATAAAATGCCATGAACTTAGAAGACAAGAGATAGAAGAAAAATTTCAAAAGAACGTCAACGAAGAGTTTAAGAAAAAAACAAAGAAAAAGAAGGAAACAGAAAAGAAATGGAAGAACTTCAAAAAGACAATACTAGAGGCAGAAGAAAAAAGCTGCGGCACGACTAGAATAGTGAACAGAAACACAAACAAAACTAGATGGTGTTCGGAAAGAGTAAAAGTTGCAGTGAAAGAAAAAAAGAACAAGTAGAATAAATATCTACAAACGAAAGAACCTATTGACTATGAAAAATATAAAGAACAAAGGAAAAAAGTAAAAAGAGTAATAAAGGAAGAAAAAGAAAAAGCATGGAGAGATTTTGGTGAAAAAATGAAAAACGCATACAATGAAAACCAGTAATTATTTTTTGGAACACTTAAAAATATAAGACAAAAGAAGACAGCAACAATTACGAACATTAAAGATAAGGAAAGAAAGACGATAGCAGAAGAAGACAGAATAATGGACAGATGGAGACAGTATTTCATAGACCTACTTGAAAGAAATGATACTAAAGATAAAGAACAACAAGAAAGCCATCGCACACGAACAAAGGAAACATAAATAACACAAGAAGAAGAAATAAGCTTGAAAGAAATAATAGAAGCAATAAGAAAAACCAAAAGAGGAAAAACACCCGGACATGACAAAATAACAGCAGACATGCTGAAAGCACTACCCGAATCAACACTACAGGAACTTAAAGACATAATGAATGAAGCGCTAAAAGGAATAACACCAACAGAATGGCAAATAGGTATCATAACACCAATATTTAAAAAAGGAGATAGCAGAGAGTGCCAGAACTATAAAGGAATTACCCTAATAAGCACAGTGGCCAAAATATTTGCAAGAATACTGGAGAGTAGATTAAGAACAGAGCTGGAAGGATCGTTAGAGGAAACTCAATTTGGTTTTAGACCAAATAAAGGAGTAAATAATATATATTCATACTAAGACAAATAGGGGAAAAGGCAATAAAAGAAGGGAGAAACGTACATGTGTGCTTCATTGATCTAGAGAAAGCGTTTGTAGAATCAATAGAGAAGACATATGGAAAACGCTAAGAAATAGGAGAATATCAAATACGTTAATAACAGGAATTCAGAGCCTATATTCAAAGACTAAAAGCTATGTAAGAGTGAAACAAGAGACCTCCAATACATTTGAAACTACAGCCGGAGTAAGACAAGGATGCATTTTGAGCCCGCTTCTGTTTACGCTAATTCTTGACAAAGGAATAAAAGAGACAAAGAAAGAAGTAAAGAAATACTACATAAGACATTGGAAATTGAGAAGAGTAGAAATAGCAGAACTATGCTATGCAAATGAAATGGTCATCATAGCAGAAGACGAAAAAACGTTAACAAGTAATATAGAAATATATAATAAAGCGCTACAAAAATTAAACATGAAGATCAATAAAGAAAAAACGAAAACCAAGATACTAGGAAGAAATGAACAACACCACACGATACAACTAAAAAATGAAAATCTACAGCAAGTCCAAAAATTTAAATACCTGGGGGCAATGATCTCAGAAGATGGAAGATTTGATGAAGAAATAAAAGAAAGAAGAACAACAGGAGGCAAAATATTCAATAGCATCAAACACAGCTTCTTAGGAAAGAAAGAAATACCGAAAGAGACCAGAGTACAAATATATAAGAAAACATGACTGGACAGAATGAAAACGCAACCTACACACAAAACTTAAAAGTAAAAGCAATAGAAGATAAGATAGCAGAAGGACAGATAAGATGGTATGGTCATGTAGAAAGGATGGGAGAGGAGAGAATAGTTAAAAAAGTGTTTGAAGCAAAAATTGGAAAAAAGAAACCACGAGGACGACCAAGAAGAACGTGGCTGGAAGAAGTAAAGGAGGCAGCGCAAAGAAGAGGTCAAACTTGGGAAGAAACGAAGATAGCAACACAAGATAGAGCAGAGTAGAAAGAAATATGGAGAAGACCAACGAACCAGAACTCAACCCCCTCCACCGCAAGCTGGGGGAACGCCTTACATCCGTGAGGGTAGAAAGTGCAGGATTAAGTAAGTAAAAAGTAAAGTGTAAATTACTACCTCTAGTTTAATGTCCATCTATTAACTAGCTATGCTGTACTGATGAGCTCTAATAAGAGCGAAACACGTGTCTACAGCTGCTATTGAGCGATTACCCTGCGAACAACATTTTTCTAGTTTATATATATATATATATATAATAGTACAATCCGCTCGACAGAATTGGTGTCTCTAGTTGAAAACTAGGTCGCCGTTTTGGAGTGTCACACAAGACAATCCAGAAAATTTTGTCCAGAAATGAGTACCGAAAAAGAAGGAAGTGTTCCAAATATACCCAGACACAGCTCGAAAGAATACCTGCATGTTGTATAGCTTTGAGACGAAGGCATTTTGTGAGAAACCGTGTCATTCGGACTTATTCACGTGTACATTGTTATTAAACAAGAAATTGTTACATAACAAGAATTGATAACAACAATATGCATTTTGACCATCCCTGAATCCATTTTGACTAATTTCGTCGTGACGTCTGTACGTACGTATGTTCGTTAAAATTTTGTATTTAGGACTGTTATAATATCTAGTTGTGCACGAAGCTTTTTGGTCATTACATAACTTCCGGAAGTGGTACTTTACTTGAAGCCTATAATAGATTTTAATGATATCCTATATCAAAATATCCAAAACTTTTCAAATTTGATATGTAAGACTTTTATATCAATGGAAATAACAAAATAGATTTTGGTTAAAATAGTCTAAGCGGAGTGGCAATTTTCTTGAAGCCTATAATAGATTATAATGAAAAACTATATTAAAATATAATCCAAAACTTTTCAAATTTAGTATATAAGACTTTTATATTAATGGAAATAACGTAAGAGATTTTGGTTAAAATGGTCTAATCGGAAGTGATACTTTACTTGAACCTGTTATCAGTTTTTTCTTTAAAAAAGTGGTATTATTTTGATTTTAGAAATAAATGCTTCAAATAGAGAATAGAGAATTGAATTCTGCGTGTAACGCATCAAGTAATATTAAATTAGCTCTTTGTATAAGCGAGATATGCAAATTTCAAAATTATGTACTTTGTTTTTGTAATTAAGTTTGCTATGGATTAGAACAAAAAATAAAGAATTTAATATTAATGTCAAATTATATCAAATACTCGCAATTTTATGATTGGGTCTGTTATAATACATATTGTAATTATTAACAAAATACGTATAGTTTAAGAGGCGTACAAGGATGTCATGTGGTGTCCACATCAGATATTTCTGATTAAGCATGTTGATTTTTTCTCAAAACTTATGTTCCATACGTTATAAAAATTAAAAATCCTCACCAAAAGAGGCCACTAATTCTATAAAATATATTTCTTTCAAATTTTAAAGAAATGTCAGCGTATGTCATTTGATGTTTGACGTAATACAATGTAAGTATATCTACCAGAGATATTTAATGTTAATTATGTAATTGTGCTAATCACCAGGGATGTGCATTTACGCGTAAAAAAAATATTTTTTACGTTTACATGTAAAAAATGATAAATAAGTAAAAAACGTAGATAATGTATAATTTTACTTTCCTTAATCCTGTCATAAATACATTCTAAAACGACTGAAACTATGATTAGTTTATAAGAAAGATACTGAAATTATTGTAAAATATTAAAAAAAAAAAACATTCTGAAGCTATAGATAAATTAACATAAAATGTTTAAAATTTGTATAAAATTCATTTTCAGTAAGTTTGGAGCTAATGATTTAAAATATATTTCAAATTATTTGAAACTATATATTATTAATAAATAGAAAATAAAATTTTAGTTTTGCAAATTTTTTTATTCGCCGTCTATTTTTAAATGTCTTCAAATTTTATTTCTTTATAAAATTGCCTAATATTTACATAAAACATATAAAACATTTTAAAAATATAATATGCTTCATATTTACGTATTTAGTTTAATTTTGATGTAAAATGTGTTTACAGTTTGACGTTATGTCATATATATATTTCCCTACTAATCTGATTGTTGATATTTTGAAGGTACCTGATTGTTTGTCTGAATCAAAGTAACATGTTGATGTCACGTAGACTGCATGTTCTGGAATATTCATTACAGCAAAAAAGAAAATATTTTTATAAAAAAAATATACTCATGGTAATAATATTTTACATTATCTACGAAAAAAATTCTCAAATATTGTCAATGTAAAAAATATTTTTTACGCGTAAAAAATAACGTATAATACGTGACGTATTTTACGTGCCCATTCCTGCTAATCACTTGAACTAACGCAAGTATAGCTCTGGTATTAAATATTGTTTTAGCATTAATACATGTTTTAACTAAAACAGCCTATACTCTGGTATAAAAATGAAGTGTAGCATAGTATAGGAACAACATTTTCTGGCTAGTGATTGCTGCAAACACGAGTCAATTTTAAACTGTCCTAATATTATATTATTGCAACTCTCCTCCTGTATTTGTTTACAATAAATTAGGCTAACTAAATGGAATGTAAGTGAAATAAATAATTTTAATAAATATAATTGTAAAAAAAATAATAATACAACGTAAAAAATTAATATAAATACAAAACACACATCACCTGTCAACCTGTCAATAACTGTCAAAAATATTTTATTATTCATGAAAAAGGAGGGCATCCTACAAAAGGTCGGGTAGTTCTGAATTTTTGATATACTGTATAGGATGCTTGGTTAATGAAAAATCCAAATTTCCACAACCCCTCTCTTCCGCTTCCACCACCATCTTGTAAAAACCACCGAAAATCGGACTTTTACAGTTTATTGCCTATAATTTCTTTCTGGTGCATTTTAGCACGAAAAAAGGTAATTTGCCGACTTGTAGAGGACAAAATTTCCTGTAAAATAGTTTATTTTGTACGATTAATAACAACGGAGCTATGATGCTGACAAAAAAGTTTAAAATTGCGTACTTAGCAAAATTTCCATTTTACATCGCAATAGCTCCGTAACACATATTTTTAGCGTAAAAGTCCTCATAGTCAATCTTGTAGAGAATTTAATTACCTACAAAACCCAAGTATTTTTTTACGATCAATGAATCGAAAAAAACAATTTTTTTCTAGTTTAGTGCAGCAACCCTTTTTGGTTTATTATTTCTAATTATATAAGTATTATTCAAACAAAATAATCTGTATAGATGCAAAATGAACGTAATTATGTGTTGGCAAACATCCCATGAGACTTCATTGACGTTTGCCAATACATAATTACGTTCATTTTGCATCTATGCTGATTATTTTGTTTGAATACTTATATAATTAGAAATAATAAACCAAAAAGAGTTGCTGCACTAAACTACAAAAAAACTGTTTTTTTCCGTTTTTTGTAAATTGACCCTCACTCCGTTGCATTAATCGTAAAAAAATAATTAGATTTTGTAGGTAATTATATTCTTATAAGGATTCTCACGCTAAAATTATGTGTTATGGAGGTATTGTGCTGTAAAAAGGAAAGAAACTCAAAATTTTGCCAAGTACGCAATTTTAACCTTTTTTGTCAACATCATAGATCCGTTGCTATTTGTCGTACACCATAACTTCACATAACTAGCTTGCAGAAAATTTTGTACCCTACAATGTAAAATAAATAAAAAATAAATATATCATCACGGAATATTACCCATTTCTGGGTGTGCCATTATCTACACATATGTAGACATCGGTAATGATGACGATATATTTTACCGTGTGGGCGCTTACCAGGCGTCACCTCACGGGCACTCATAGCTGATGTGGAGAGCGCACCACAGGGGACACTTTTGTGCCATTTAAAATTGGAAATATTTGGCGCCGGTCGGGCTCGAACCCGGCTCCCCCAGGTTCGCGACCAGACACTAAGGCACGCGGCCCCGGGTCTCCCTCTACAATGTTTGTGCTAAAATGCACCAGAAAGAAGTTATAGGCAATAAACTAAAAAAGTGCCGATTTTCGGTGGTTTTTACAAGATGGTGGTGGAAGCTGAAGAGAGGGGTTGTGGAAATTTGGATTTTTCACTAACCCACCATAGTATACAACATATCAAAAATTCAGAACTACCCGACCTATTGTAGGGTAAAATGCTTCGTTCACTGGACTATTTCGCATGTCTAATTAAAATAGTCCTCAAATGGATGATATTGAAGATGTTCCATCTCCAAATGATGTCTGACTGTTTCGATTATTGTAATATTATTAATTTATCGAAATAAAATTTAGATTCCTATACAATCTTAATCAGATAGAGTATAGTACCTATACAACTTTAGTATCAAGCTTTGAATAACACCCAATAACTCTAAAATGTTAATAAATAAATGACTTACCATTATTTCAGTATTTGTGCAAGTGTTTATTGTCGTACAGTGTCAATATATCAGGCATTAGTAGCCACTATGATGCATCAATGACTAGTTGTCCATTTTACATGAAGGCAGTGTAACCTTCATAAATCCTATTTCCATTACCCTCTTAGTTCCATTGAAATCAGTGATTATCGCACAGATTAAATACTCCTAGTGCACTAATAATGAGTCACGAAAAGAGTAACTTCGGTACGCAGAGCTTTGGCCATCAATGACTATCGTTCCGATGAAGATGATAATAATAATAATCCTGTAAATATCAATAATTTACATAATTAGTATAAAAATCTGTTGTGGCTAGCACAATGCTTTCCGTCATTTCCATGTATATTCTACAAATATCATAACAGGAAGTTTCTTGTATTTCCAGTAATATTATTTCACAGACATATGTAAATTATAATTGACACTGACATCTGTCAAATAGTAACATGAATTATTGCAATTGTTTCCATGGTGATACAACAAAGGTTGACAGGCTGATTCCCCAAAAAGTTTATGCCAATCCTCATTTTTTAATTAGTTAATTCTATTTTATTCCAGTATTTCAAATTAAATTTTCATAATATTATCAAACAATAGGAATAGATTAGACTATATTTTAAGATATAAACTGTCAAAATTAAAGTAGAATTCGCTAATCCAAAAATTAAGGTTAGCTTAAACTTTTTCGAGAATCGAATTTTGAAAAGTTTAAAAATTAATTTCTTTATAAAGTTTTACCTCTCGCTAAGAGCCGTATTGAATTCATTCTAATCCAAATTATAGTGAATATGTACGTTTTAAGGTCTCTAGAATACGATTATAACATTTTTTATAGTAATGTCTTGATGTGTATGTGTGTGTGTTTGTGGATGTGTGTGTGTGTGTGTGTGTGCGCGTGGATGTGTGTGTGTATCTAGATATTGGAAGGACGATTCCTCAAAAAATATAACACTTAAGACCTGTTTATCTACTTAATCTGACATTAATGGGAACAGCTGAAAAGATTTGATAACAATTGGACAACAGGAAGTAGCAGTTTCTTAAAAAAAAATCATCTAAATATTTTTTGAAAATTTTTGTTATTACAAATATTGAAGAACATAAAATTCTCCATCTAAAACACTTGTTTTATTAAATCGTCTATAGATTTAGAGATAAAGAAAATATAATATATAAAATAATCTGTTGCAAAAATCCTACAGTCCAGACTACATCAAGGAAACCAGTTGTCAAATTCAATTGTAATTGACAGGTAAATGTCAGTGTCAAAAATCGACAGTTTTACTAACATTACTAAAAGCTCTTTCTGAGAAGCACATTTAATATTTCTTATTGAATTATTAATTAAATATTTAAAATTATAGGTAGGTATGTATATTAATAGTAATATCCTTAAGACATACCGCCAATCCCGTCAATGAATTGGATCTTGGATCCATCTTGAATATTTTAGAAGAGTAATAACATTAAATATGAAGAACATAATGCAATCAAATCGTATAGAGGATAAAATATTCTTTAAAATTTATAAAATAAATGCCAAAAAATGAAATTTAACTGCATTTTTAAGAAAAACTGTTAAGAACTTCAAATTAAGATACTTCCGGTTGAGCAATTATAACCAAAATCCTAATTAAATATTTGGATGTGCAAATGAATAATGCGAAAAATTGTAATTTTTTGAATTGTAGTATAGGAGTGGTAAGAGATCAGGCTCCTTGGAGCATGCTCTTTGCATATGACATTGTTTTGGTGGATGAAAACAAGGAAAGAGTGGAAGAAAAGCTGGAGAAGTGGAGGCAGGAGGACTTAGCATCAGCACGAAAACCGACTACATGTAATTTGGAGGAGATGGAATTAACGGGGATATACCTTAGTCTCTTACGTCACTGAAAAAGGGGAACTGGACAAAAGAATTACTGATAGGATCCAAGCTGGATGGATGAACAGGTGTTAAAAACTAAAACACCTTTTATCAAGTAACCCGCGGCAAAATGTAAGTTGAAAATCTATAACCGAGAAAACGAACATAAATGTCAAAAACGCCAAAAAACATATAAAATAATCTGTATGAATAATAATTTGCATCATTCTATACCGTAAACATTTATTGTATTTTTATATTTGTATTGTTAATATGTATGTAAATATTTTAGGAAATTTGAGCCATCTAGACTACTAATCTTCAAAAAACAATTTAAATAAAAAATTAAAGAAGTAAAAAGGTGTTTGAACTTGAAAACAGGAGTGTTGTGCGATAAGAGAATTGGAAGAAGGACAAAATGAAAGATATTTAAAGCGGTTGTTAGACTAGCCATAATATATGGCAGTGAAACATGGGCAGTAAAGAAAGTACACAGAAAGAGGTTGGAAGTCGCTGAGATAAGAATGTTAAGGTGGATGAAGGGTAATACCTGAAGGGATAGGACTTGGAATGATGCAATAATGCCCGGATTCACCATTAACGAATAAACATTTTATTCATCATTTAAACTATTCGTCGAATAAAATAGCATATTTTTATTTCACCAACGTCAATTAACAACTATTCGACGAATAGAGATTTTTAACCAGTTAAATATTTATTCAACGAATAGTTTGACATTTTCATTGTACGTGTTTAATCTTTTTATAATTTTTTAGTAAGTTGATCAAATGAAAAATTACAATAGGTACCAATGTAAAATGAATAATAAATAAATATACCTAATGAAATATTATAAAGTTATCTTTATTTGTTATTAATATATCTTTCTATATTACAATATCATCCTTATCATTGTTGACATCTTTTAAAGAAGAAATTGTTATTCAGGCGAAAAAGAAATGATCCATATAATGAGAAGAGATAAAGACTATGTTAGAAGGAGGGTAAGCGAAATGCGGGTGGTGGGTCGAAGAGGGAGTGGAAGGCCGAAGAAAAGGTGGAAGGATTGTGTGTTAGTAGATTTTAACGGGAAAGAGCTGTGTGGGGATGCGTTGGACAAAAATGAGTGGAAAAGGAAAATAAGGAATAACAACCCCTAATTAAATAGAGTAAAGCTGAAGAAAAATAATTATCCCGTTCAAAATGATAGTCACACACGCACGCACGCACGCCAACACGCATCTTATAAATAGTAAATTCGTGTTCTAGGGACCCCAAAACGTGCTTATTCATTAAAAAATCACCATAGAATTTTTTTTACTAAAGATAGTACCTTCCTTACCTAAAGGTGACGGAAGGTAAAAATAATTAATTTTTCAATTTAAGACATTTTATCTGCAATATACTAGTATATGGATCATGGCAGACAAATATCTACTTGTAATTTAAATATACTTCAACTTCAGTACATTAGAATGTATAAATAAATAAATAAATAAATATATCATCACGGCATATTACCCATTTCTGGGTGTGCCAATCTGCTCTATAGCAGATATCGGTAATGATGATGACATATTTGTACCGTGTGGGCGCTTACCAGGCGTCACCTCACGGGCATTCATTGCTAGCCTGGAGAGTGAATATTAAAAGAAGATTTAAGCTATGTCCGATGTCGCATTTAGTATTTAGGATTTAGGTCTTCTTCACATAAATACAACTTCCAATGGCACATTATTGACATCCATTGGTTTATATTGACAACACTTTATAACAATAAAAATGAAATACTTTTACAATTCTATTTAATTTAATGCTTCAAATTAAATATATATAATCATAAAATAGAAGCTAAGGACAGTAAATTTGACGTTTTGCACAAATTCTAGCAACAAACATGATTTGTTTAATTAAGTCTCATTCACAGCTCCGAAAATAAAAATAAAATTATACATAAAAATAAAAATAACAATATAAAAAATAGATTCTTATGAAAGTATTCACAGCTCTCGAAAGTAAAATTAAACATGACATAAACACAAGAATTTGAATATTATTATTGTTTCTTAATTATAAATACATTAAATGATAGTTGATGTTCTATTTTCGAAGCTATGAATGAGCCATAAGTCTTATTTATAATAATTTTATTTATTTGAAAAATCAATATTCGACTGTGTGTTAGGATGGAGGTAGATACAGGAAAGTAAGAAATCTTCGGACTTTCAGTCAATTAATAAAATTTATTCACGCCGACGTTTCGACTATACTATAGTCTTCTTCAGGGCTAGAATGGTCAGTTGAAACAAGGAAACCACATGTGGATAAAATAACATACAGCACGGACAATTAAAAAAATAAATAAATAAATATGAATAAATAAATAAATAGTTAAAACCAACATATCACAGAGAGAAATTCGTCTAAAATTAAAAAACTTGTCTTTGATGAATGCAATATTTATGGAACTACAAATAACTAGTAACGTGTAAAAAATTTTTTTTTTTTTCTTTTTTTTTTTGATTTTTTTTTTCTTTTTTTTTTACACGTTTTTACACGTTACTAGTTATTTGTAGTTCCATAAATATTGCATTCATCAAAGACAAGTTTTTTAATTTTAGACGAATTTCTCTCTGTGATATGTTGGTTTTAACTATTTATTTATTTATTCATATTTATTTATTTATTTTTTTAATTGTCCGTGCTGTATGTTATTTTATCCACATGTGGTTTCCTTGTTTCAACTGACCATTCTAGCCCTGAAGAAGACTATAGTATAGTCGAAACGTCGGCGTGAATAAATTTTATTAATTGACTGAAAGTCCGAAGATTTCTTACTTTCCTGTATCTACCTCCAATTTTATTTATATTTCTTATTTTCGTAGCTGTGAATGTGAATGAGCCTTCAGTGCGCGTCAACTTTAAGGCTCCTGCAAAACCCTAAAATCTAATTTCTAAAATCCTAAATATTGACGTTATTTAAGGAATATAAATTTAGGATTTAGATATTGGGGTGATAAAAGTGCAACATCGGACACAGCCTTAGTTTCATTTTATGTCTCGGTAGATAAATACTGTCTAATGTGGTACTGTGTACAGTGAAGTGGTGGCAAAATATTTAAAAATGATTACAAAAAAAGATCACTTACCCAAAATATGCCTAGTTATGTCACTAATGTTATGTCCTTAAATTTGTTTTTTTTCTGTGTTGACACACGAAGAATTTCATTCCATATTCTATCGATATATGTATGCTGTAGGTACTGAAAATAAAATTATATTTCTATAGTAACGAAAAAAAAATTAAATACAATTAAAACGTAACCAAATTGTTGTATAACAATGCTAATTTCTAATTACATTTTTTCATATAACTCGAAAATTTCTCACTTTTTAATAATTTCGAAAAATATGAAAATCTTTTATTATATCATACATACATACATACATTCATACATACATACATTCATACATACATACATACCAGTTCACTTCTTTCGCCTCACCCACATTCATAATCGTATTCACACATACTCTTCTCTTTCCACTCGGAAACTTACTCTCCTTTAGAACACTACCAATCACATCCATCCACTCACACACTGGACGGCCACGCAATCGAACACACTTAATTACACCAACATATGTAGGTACGCTTTATAAATATGACCAAACCATCTCAACTGACTCATTCCAACTCTCTTAACAACATTCTTCCTAACCATACATTCTTCATACACCAAATTATTCCTCACACATAACGCACATTTTTTAAAATTTATATTACCATTACTTCACTCTCCAATTATGGTATTTTTAAAATTTAAATCAAATATAATATGCTTAACAGTTTCCAAATTTTCTGTAAAAGCTTGAAATGATCTAAGAGTTTTTTGTAATTTGGTGTTGAAATCCAAATAATTTAACTACATTTTCTCTCGATTTACATTATACTGAAAATTTAATTTTATTTCTATAGCAACGTACAATAATTAAATACAACAATTAAAAGATAAAATTATTTTAAAATATTATTAGACTACGTATGTACAATTTCATTCACAAAAATATCTACTTGTAATTTAAGAATACTTCAACTTCAACACATTAGAATGTCTGAATTTCATTCAAAACTAACAGAAATTGATATCTCGGTATAGGTAAATAGTTGCTATTTTACTATCTATTGTGGCACTGTGTACAATGAAGTGATGGTAAAATATTTTAAAATTATTATAAAAATAGATCACTTACCCACAATATACAGAATAATTAATAAATAATAATAAATTTGCTACACAATTAAAAATGATCATAAGAATATTTTTTCTTTCTCTGTTGACACCCGAAGAATCATTGCATGTTCTATCGATATACGCTGTACAGAAAATGTAATTACATTTCTATAGCAACGCAAAATAATTAAATGCAACAATTAAAACTTGACATTTTATGACATATTGTTGTGAAACATTAATGGAAATAAATAAATATATCATCACGGCATATTACCCATTACTGGGTGTGCCAGTATGTACAATACATGTAGACATCGGTAATGATGACGATATATTTATACCGTGTGGGTGCTTACAAGGCGTCACCTCATGGACACTCATAACTGGTGTGGAGAGTGTACCACAGGGATCACTTTTGTGCGATTAAAAGTCTGCACTGGCCGGGATCGACCCCGGGTCAACAGATTAGCAACCAGACACTATACGCACACGGCCACGCTACCCCATAAATATTAATGTTAATTTCTAATTACATTTTTTCATATACAGTAAAACACCGCTAATCCGAACGCAATGCAAATGCATTCTGAACTTGTATAAAATTTATTAAGATTAAGCTAGTTTCAATTGATCCGGATTAGCGGTGCTAATATGAAAAACTTCTTGTATTATGATACAATTAAAGCACCAAACCATATTCAAACATAACGCACCACTTTGTAAAATATTTCCATTGGTACATTGCATAATTCGTTTTATAAAGGGTATCTTTGAAATATAAATCAAATGTAAATCATGTTGCGTTCACATCATCAAATATGAAGTGATGTCAAAGTTTTTTGAAAGCATAAAGGAAATAAACACTTACCTCTTATATGTAAGGAAATGGTTAACAGTTTCTAAATTTTCTATAAAGGCTTGGAAAGATCTGAAGAACATTTTTCAATTTGGAGTTGAAACAAATAATTTCACTGCATTTCTCTCGATTTACATTATACTGGAACTTAAATTTGATTTCTATAGCAACGAACAATAATTAAAAACAACAATTAAAAGGTAACATTACGCCGCTTTATTTTAAAATATTGTTAGAATACGTATGTACCATTTCATTCATTATAAATCCTCATTCATAGCTCCGAAAATAAAATTATACAAAAAAAAAAAATAAAAAAATAACGAAATAAACAATACATTCTCATAAAAGTGTTCACAGCTCTCAAACATAAAATTAAACATAAGACATACACCCAATGATTTGCAAAAATGTTAAATATTTTACACAAAAATAAGCACATACATAACAAGCGTCATTGAGCTGTCAATTTACGTTCTAGCAAAAGAATTTCAATTTAAATACAATTTAAAAAGCTGTTTTAAGGCAAATATTCGCATATATGATTACGTACAGTGCTTTTAAAGGTATGAATATGTGATTATTACTTGAATTATGAATATATTAAAAGACAGTTCATGTTAATTTACGTTTTATTTTCGTAGCTGTGAATGAGTCTTAATGTTTTTAGAATAGAGAACCGTACACTACATGCATACACAAACAATTTTGGAGTACAATCCTTTTTAAAAATTAGTGTTAGGACATCATCAAAATTTAAACTCAAATCAAAAATGTCATACACATACCATCTGCATTGAAGTGATGGCATTTTTTTAAAGTATTAATAAATTAGTGACTTACCTCATATAGGCTTAACAGTATCTAAATTACTTGCAAAAATTGGAATAATTTGTATATTTGAGGATTTGAATTTCGTCTTCTTCAGAACTTTTCATTAGCTACACCAAACGGTTAACGTAATTCACTTACTCCGAAGAACTTTTAAAAAACTATTGTGGCCAGTCCTGAGCCATGAATGCATGGTATTACACTCAAATTACTTCACTTCCAAACTTGTACGCAATCACTTATATATTATATTTTGTAATTGTTTAGTATTTAAATAAATATGCACTATTCATAGGTATTCGTCTTCTTTTCGTTGTTATTAGTTAAACTCCGGTAGATTTATAAGAATTGTGCATGAGTATTCTACTTTCCACTAAATACTGTAGGTATGTTCTTTAACATGATCTATTCTGAAAATGAAGTTTATTACTATAGCAACGTAAAATAATGAAATACTATTGTTGCACTAATTGTTATAAAATATTGTTTTCTTCTCTGGTTAGTCGTTAGTAATTATCTTTATTGTAATCAAAGTTTCTGTACTGTTGTTATGTAGTACTGTACTCTTTGTTAGAGGTGTGAGCAAAATAATGACATAACTTGAAAAATATTTAATTCTAAGTTGTCATATTTATTTTATTCACATTTTATTGCAATTAGCAACGAATTCTAAAACATCAAGATGAAGTTTTTCTTTTCAAGTGATTTGAAAAGTTTTATAAGTGACTTTACAAGTATATTTACACGATCAAGTTTTACGTGATTTAAAATATCCAAGAGTCAAAATTTAAGTTATACCTACAATAAATTGTCATTGAATTTTTCATATAGAGCCATCAAGGTTTCAGTTACTTCTCTATCCCATTTTGCCATTTTTACCTCTCGCTAAGAGAGGTATTGGAATCGTGCTAAAATTGCATATCCATATTTTAGTGAATAAGCACGTTTTAAGGTCCCTAGAATCCGATTATAACAATTTACGATGATGTCCGTATGTGTGTATCTGTGTGTGTGTGTGTGTGTGTGTGTGTGTGTGTGTGTGTGTGTATGTGTGTATGTGTGTGTGTGTGTGTGTGTGTGTGTGTGCGTGTATGGATGTTGGAGCCACGGTTTTTCAAATACTATAAGACTTAAAAAAATATTTAACTGCAGTTTCCTCAATCTGACATTCCTGGGACGAGCTGATTAGATTTTGGAAACAATAGTACAACCGGAAAAAAAAATTTTTTAAAAAAAAAATTCTAAATATTATTTTTTGAAAATTTCTGTTATTACTAATATTAAAGAATATAAAATCTCTATCCGATACATTTAAAAATTTTATTATATATTCTATGGAGTTAAATATAGAGACATATAAATATATAAAATAATAAGGTGTATATTTTTTTCGCAGCCCATGGAAAACAAGTGGAAAAATTAAAATGTTTGTAATTGTCAGATAAATGTGTGTCAAAAGCTAAACACATTACTAAAGACTTTTCAGGGGGAGTACATTTAATATTTCTTATTTTATTACTAATTAAATATTTATAATTTTAGATAGGTACATATATTACATATACTCTTCAGAAATACCGCCAATCTCATCAATGAATTGGAAAAATCTCGAACATAGAAGAATAAGAGTGAATAGAATGAATTAAAAAATATAAAAATATATAAAGAAGATATATGTTTTTGTGTGTATCAGAAATGTCAAATATGTACAATACTTATATAGTCTAATATGGAAATGGCGAGAGGTCTTGTGATGGCCACAACAGATTTTTCAGTTTAATATCAATCACTTCTTATAACACCACACTTGTACACATTAGAAATATAAACACAAATGACATTTGACAATTACTTGATAGTGAAAACGTATAGGGATTTTTAAGAAAAAGTAGCGCAAGTTCCAGTTTTTCTTTAAAAGTTTTTCGTGAAAAGTCTATTCATTTGTTTCCCTCTTGCACTCATATCATTGTGCGAGAGAAGAAACTTTTCAAGTCACTTGAAAAGGAAAGCGTGGATTACACGATGAAGTTTTTATTTTCAAGTGACTTGAAAGTGTCTTTATAAGTAACCGTACAAGTCTATTTACACGAATAAGTTTTGCCTGAATTAAAATGTCCAAGTATCAAAATTTAAGTTATACCTACATTAAATTGTCATTGAATTTTCTTCACATGAATTTTTCATATATAGCCGTAAAGATTTCAATTACTTCTCTA
The DNA here is from genome assembly GCA_943142095.1 of Ophonus ardosiacus. Classification (NCBI taxonomy): domain Eukaryota; kingdom Metazoa; phylum Arthropoda; class Insecta; order Coleoptera; family Carabidae; genus Ophonus; species Ophonus ardosiacus. The sequence goes on along the minus strand of OW964841.1, from coordinate 11,907,717 downwards.
CCCCAGAATAAACATTTATACAGAAGCTACAGCCAGAAATAAATAAATAAATATATCACGGCATATTACCCATTTCTGGGTGTGCCAGAATCTACAACACATGTAGACATCGGTAATGATGACGATATATTTTACCGTGTGGGCGCTTACCAGACGTCACCTCACGGGCACTCATAGCTGGTGTGTAGAGTGCACCACAGGGGTCACTTTTGTGCTATTTAAAATTGGAAAGAGAAACGAAAATTAAAGAAAGAAAGAGTATGCCAACAAATTTAAAGGGCTAATCGGATAAAATCGGATTGTTTCGGCATATCTCCGAATCTTACGATTCTTTGTTCTTTTTTTTATCTATTATCTCGACGTGAACATTTTCCGTGAGGGGTCAATAATAAAAGTACATTCGGGAAACAAATTAATTTCTAATAAGAACAAATAAGTTATTTTTTGAACAAACGATAGGAAAAATCGTTATCATAAAGCAAATAATTACCACCGTGAGTATTTTTTAACGTGAAACATTGGTCGCGTTCAGCCGCATCTAGCAGCTATCTAGCTGCTAGCTAACAGCGGTCGTGGTAATTCGACCGGTCCATCTAAAAATAAAATTTATTCTCACCTCATAATAAAATTTTATATTATATAGTATGTAAAAGTTTACCAGATTGAATATGTTTGTGAATTTCTCTGCTTTCATTTACCAAATATGACATATTTTCATATTCATATTGTATTTCATTTGAATTTGCTAGCGCCATATTTCCTATTTTTGACAGTTATAGCAGTACGCTAAGTCATCTAGCACATTTTGTTTTCGCTAGCCCGCTAGACTAGCAGCTAGAATCTAGCGGTCGGTCAGCGGACCGTTCAACGACGTTCGCTAGGTTAGCGAGCTAGCAGCTAGGTGCGGCTGAACGCGACCATTGAGTTTGACATATCCATGGTTACGACTTGATATATGATTGACAGTAATGTATTTGCCCGTTCCATTTAAAATGAAACATAGGGATCGAATCTGACAGAAGTATTATATTTAAATATTGTAAGATATTTAGCGGAGTCAAAAAACCATTCGAAGCACTAAACATATTTCGGGCACAAGGTGCACACAGTATTTTTTCTACATCTAAATTTAATTTTAGAAAACAGGTATAATTATTTAAACAAAATTAACCTCTAATAATATCTTGTCAATATGACAGATAACCGTTGAATTTTCCTATAAGTTATGATTTGACATTTGATTGACAGCAATGTATTTGTCTGTCTCATTTAAAATGACACATGGGGAATGAATTTGACAGAAGTATTATATTTAAATATTGTAAGAAATTTAACCACTCGGGCACAAGGTGCACACTATATTTTTTCTACAACTAATTTTAATTTAGAATGCAGGTATAATTATTTAAACAAAATTAACCTATATTGACGTCTTATCAAATGTCAAATTTGTTCCTTATGTTTCATTTTAAATGGAATGGGCAAATACATTGCTGTCAATCAAATGTCAAGTCATAACCATGGATATGACAAACCCAATGTTTCCTTTTTAAAAAATACTCACGGTATATTTCACATATTCTGGACGAGCTGTTGTCACGCCCATGTATTTTAGGGTTATGGCTAATTCAAGCAAACCAAACACGTCTTCTCACTTTTGACATATGTCATTTTGTGAACTATTTGTGAATTTTAGAAGTGGTGTTAGTTTCTAAAGAAATGGATAAAATGAGGAAAGTAGACTCGGGAGGACTTGTTTGTTCATATAAAGACTGTATAAGTAGATTTAAAAATGGAGAAAGGGAAATGTAAATTTTTTTCGTTTCCGAAAGATCCAGAAATATAACTATGTAAAACGACTACCTAACCATATCATGTAAAATGTATTTTCATTTTATAAATATAGGTGTAAAATGTGGCTCAAGGCCGTGGAAAAGAATATTTGATGGAGAAGAATATATGGGACATATTCATCAAGTCTGACGTTTGTGTTTCCCACATCAAAGATATAGAAAATTCCGCACTGTAATGAATTTGTAAAATTCAGGTATTTGTTTAATAAAAATATAATTATGTGAATATTTTATCTGATTTCTATTTAATTCGTTAATAAAATTAAAATTTTAGTACTCTTATGTTCTAATTTTCTTTTACCATTTAAAACAATTTAAATTTTGCGCGTAAATTTGCCGACAAATTTAAAATTCAAGGTAATAAACGTCAAATCGTAACAACAATGGTGCCGGCAAGGAGTGTCGATTCTGCATAAATGTATTCTGTATCTCTATCCCATTTAGTCATTTTTCAGGTTAAAATCAATCACTATATCAGCGGTGTACCCAGGGGGGGGAGGGGAGTCGGCAAAGGTGCACGTGCACCCCCCTTGAAGTGGTGGGTCGGACAACTGGATAGGCAATGACATAATAAAAAAATCTGATGTGGCCAACACAAAACCTCCCGCTATTTAATTTTTATTAATTTAAATACATACCTACCTACGTATTTACTAACGCTGCAAACTGTTCCATTGCAGAAAACTATTGCTTTATTTACTATTTTCTTTTTAAAATGTCACTATTATTAATTTGAAGTGTCAAGTTTTCTGACAGCGACATTTACTGTTAGTTACATTCATTTGAAAAATGAACTGTGTAACGTGTGTAACAAAGGAATGGTTTTTATCTTAAGCTTCGCGACTAATAAAAAAAATCTGATGTGGCCAACAAAAAACCTCCCGCTATTTAATTTTAATACATACCTACGTATTTACTAACGCTGCAAACTGTTCCATTGCAGAAAACTATTGCTTTATTTACTATTTTCTTTTTAAAATGTCACTATTATTAATTTGAAGTGACAAGTTTTCTGACAGCGACATTTACTGTTAGTTACATTCATTTGAAAAATGAACTGTGTAACGTGTGTAACAAAGGAATGGTTTTTATCTTAAGCTTCGTGACTAATAAAAAAAATCTGATGTGGCCAACACAAAACCTCCCGCTATTTAATTTTAATACATACCTACGTATTTACTAACGCTGCAAACTGTTCCATTGCAGAAAACTATTGCTTTATTTACTATTTTCTTTTTAAAATGTCACTATTATTAATTTGAAGTGTCAAGTTTTCTGACAGCGACATTTACTGTTAGTTACATTCATTTGAAAAATGAACTGTGTAACGTGTGTAACAAAGGAATGGTTTTTATCTTAAGCTTCGCAACTAATAAAAAAAATCTGATGTGGCCAACACAAAACCTGCCGCTCTTTAATTTTAATACATACCTACGTATTTACTAACGCTGCAAACTGTTCCATTGCAGAAAACTATTGCTTTATTTACTATTTTCGTTTTAAAATGTCAGTATTATTAATTTGAAGTGATTAGTTTTTTGACAGTGACATTGTGTTATGAGTAAAGTGATGCTTTGTGTGGCTAGCATGCTGTGTGCAGCGAGTCGAACAATTGTATGCGAAGCACACAATGACACTTTTACTCCGAATGACACATTATATTTTTTCTTCAAACATACATATTTAAATAAAATAATTAGAACTTGAAGTTACGTCAAATACGTTTGCTGATTTCACTTTTTGTATAAACACTCAAGTGAAAATTTTCATGATTTCACATTTTGACGTTTTAATAAAAACTATGCAATTTTATATTATCCTTGTGTGCAATTATACCAGATATTGAATTATTGCCATGTACAGCCCTTAAAGTTATTCAGTCGGATAAGAGTTCAACAATATGGCTGTGAAGCATATAATATGTCGTGGAATCGCTGAAAAATAATATGAACTTTTCTTATCATTTTAATTCTAAGTATTCTTATCGTCATTACCAATATGTAAGTCTTTAAAGTCTGCTATTATATAATATGTTATTTCGTTAAATAGAAACTGTTTAAATTTCAATTTGTAGATTATCAATTTAAATTTGATAACTGTTGGAAGTTTTTAGTAACTTTATTCTTAGGTTATCTAGTGTATTTATAGTGTAAGGGGCGACATGATAGGTTTCTATTTGACAAGTTACTTCTTATTCGCTCATTTTATATAGTTGCTATAGATATTTATTTATTTCATTTCTACTCCGGCAGCGTAGAAATGAAACTTCGACCCTGTGAATCAAGTCACAAAAAATGCCATTTTTATGATGTGTGTTTCTAACCTATCAAACAGTTGGGGAGTGACTTATTGTTTACTTCACTTCCGAGATAGCTGGAAAAGGTTTTTCCGGCTAGCTAAATGTCACTTTCCAGCAGGTGAAATGACGTTGTGATTTTGCCTAGGCAAAATGTTCATAATAAATAGAACGATTTATTTAAAAAATAACGTAACAGTGACAGTGCACAATAAATTAGTAAATTTAGAATTATTGAGAAAAACAGTGAACCTTCAAAACAAGTTAACATTAAGCCCGTATTACACCTCGCAATAAATCGTACAATTTATCATCGTACAATAAAATGCACAATTTATTTAAAAAATATAACCATTTTACATTTCACGATTTACTGTCAATTTATTGTTGTCTGGAGAAGGACTACCAACCGCATTTGATGATCAGATATTGGATATATTTTAAGCTTAATTTTTTGTTTCGTATGTTGTGTTTGCGTTTTGTTTTTTAAGGTTAATTTAAATTTTAACAGCCCGATTCACAAAAAAGTTTAAGCTAATCCTCATTTTTGGATTAGTGAATTCTATTCTATTCCGGTATTTAAAATTTAATTTTTATGATATTATCAATAAAGGTAGATACTAGGAATAGATTAGACTATATTTTAAATTATAAACTGTCAAAATTAGAGTAGAATTCACTAATCCAAAAATGAGGATTAGCTTAAACCTTTTTGTGAATCGGGCTGTAAATGTTTATCAAACGCAGCTTATCCTTATCTTTAAAATTGTTTTGAACTGCTCTGGATCTTTATTTACAGAGTCGTTTAAAACCATAGATAAAAAATCGGATGTGGCCAACACATGACCTCCCGCCAATTCCAGGTTAAAATAGCAGTGAGTTTTAAGTAAAGTATCATTTCCGGTTAATCGTTTGTAAATAAATTCTAATTTGTTGTCCAATAAATAGAAAAGTCTGTAATACGAAATTTTGGATTGTTTTATTCTTTATCCTCAAAAATCTGTTAGAGCTCCAAATTAGGTACTATACATCCGATTTATCATATATTGTTAAAATCTAATAATGTTGTTTCAAATTATATATGAATTTTAAATAACAAATTTGAGAAGTTTTGTATCATATTTTAATAGGTTTTAAGGAAAAATCGTCACACACACACACATTCTTATAAAAATCAGCATCATCTTCTAGGTGTTTTAAACGCAATCTTTGTAAATTCTTCGCCGTACATGATCCATTTCGTAAATGTGTAGTTGTAAATTAATATTAATTTTTTAGACGACCATTGTGATAAGTATAACATATCAACGTAGTATCCTAACACTGAAAGTTGAACTTTAGTGTTACGATATATTTCATATCGTAATAGTTGACACGGTTGCTAGGTTACTATGTCATTATTTTCTGGTTATATGTATACATTATTCATATGTCAACTGTCCGTACGTTTGAACCTAAATTTCAGTTTTGAAAAAAAAAGTAAAATTTATTTATGCTCGTCTAAAAAATAATGTTCATAACTTGTATGAAATTCAAATATCTTAGCTCGTGTGTATTGACTTACACTCCGCTACGCGTCGTGCGTCAATTTACACTCGCATGATATTTGGTATATTTCATAACTTGTTACGAAAATAACTATATAGTACTGCAAAAATAACAATTAGCAAATTTAAAACAAATCATCCTGGATATCTAACATTTATGTATGATGGAAAATATATTATTTTTACAAACCTTAATTAAATATTTTACTATTATATTCTCCTTAACACGGTTTCATTATTAATTTTAATATAATTGCTTCCTGTCAGTGACACTTGTTTAAATATGTCAAAACTGTCATTAAAATTATGTTTTTGTTTGACGCATAGGCTAGGTGATACATAAAAATAAATTATATTATACAGTATGTCCCATTTAGAGGTGCCACCATTGGGATCTCGAGAACTATAGCAGATACGATGTCGGTTAAATGGAACTTTTTGTGCGCCTTTGGGAGGCCATCTCAAATGTGCTTTTATTTTTCCAAAAATTCTCATAGGGCACTAGATAATGACGAAAAACTGAATATTGTTGATTTTTTCTTTTTCAAATAACTTTTAAACTATCAATAATTGAGAAAATAGTTTCAAATATAAAAGATAGATATTTTTATTAACTAACCAGAGGCGTACGAAATAAATTTTTATATCCGTAAATTTTTGAGATATAACACAAACTTATATTTTTTTAAATAGAACCCATATCTGATTTTAGTCTCAAAAAAATAAATATTTTTTTCTCTTTTCAATGATGTAAGGGTTATTATGTTTTATATTTGTTTTGCCTTAAAAATCATTATTTTTTCCTTATTTTGTATTAAATTCACAATTATTTTGAAAATATATATAAACATAATAACCCTTACATCATTGAAAAAAGAAAAAAATATTTATTTTTTTGAGACTAAAATCAGATATGGGTTTTATTTAAAAAAATAAAAGTTTGTGTTATATCTCAACAACTTACGGATATAAAAATTTATTTCGTACGCCACTGGTTACTTAATAAAAATATCTATCTTTTATATTTGAAACGTTTTTCTCAGTTACTAACAGTTTAGAAGTTATTTGAAATAGAAAAAATCAACAATATTCAGTTTTTCGTCATTATCTAGTGCTCTATGAGAATTTTTGGGAAAACAAAAGCACATCTGAGCTGGCCTCCCAAAGGCGCACAAAAAGTTCCATTTAACCAACATCGTATCTCTTATAGTTCTCGAGATCCCAATGGTGGCACCTCTAAATGGGACACACTGTATATTCATATTTAAATTTATTTACTAAATTTTATTATCGTAGAATTGAAGATTGTACCATTATATTCAATTTTATTTAGTAAAAGTTGCTAAAAATGATATTCCATGAATTTTTTACAAGGAAAACTTTTAAAAGTTTGTATAAATGATACTTCCGGTTATCCGATATACACTAAAAACTATTGAGCACTTCCAATATTAGTATAGAATGGGTATACAAAATTTTTCTGATTAATATTATTTGAGTAATCGTGTCCACAAGATCCACACACACAGACACACAGACACACACACACACACACACACACACACACACACACACAGAGACACACACACACAGACACACACACACAGACACACACACACATACACACACAGACACACACACACACACACACACATACGTCATCAAGATGGCGGGCGATGTAGATGTAGATCTTGAAAGTGCTCTCGAAAAATTAGTCTGTGTTACGGTGAAAAGCGGAAATCTAAAAAATGAATTTAAGCAAGATATATTAAGAGCAGTTACCAGCATAAGAGAAGTGTTTGGCAAATTACAAACGAGTTTACGTGAGAAAAATGAAGAATTTGATAAAGTCAATGAACAATTGTCAAAGGCTAAGAAAATGGCGGAGAAGTGGCCTACTCCTGGCGTTTCAGATAAGCAAACGGTAGGGGATGCAGGAAAGGAAACGGCTGGGAACTTATTCTCTGAAATTGTTAAGAACAAAGTAAAAAATGAAGAAGTGAGGAAGAATTATAGGGTAATGGTGAAATGTACTAACCAAGACAAAACTTTTGATGAAATTAAAGATTACCTGAAATCCAATATAAACCCAACAGATTTACAAATAGGCATTAAATCGGTCAAAGCTTTGGGAAAAGGTAAAATACTTATAGATACGAATAGCGAAAAAGAAAAGGAATTACTATCTACCAAAATAAACGAAACTTGCACAGGTACACTTGAGGCATGCGCAACAGCTTTGCAAAATCCGCAGATTATTATTTTTAATATTCCGGAAGATATGAAGTTAGAAAATGCTGCAAATATAATAATTGCACAGAATCCCGAGCTACAACTAAAGAATAGTGACATAATACCTAAACACATTTTTCAAAGTAAAAATAAACTTAAAAACTTAATATTAGAGGTCACGCCTCCAACAAGAAATAAAATAAAAAATGTAAAATTAAAGCTAGGTTGGCATCTATGCAATTCAAATGATTACATATCAATAAGTCAATGCTATAATTGTAGCAAATTTAATCACAAAGCAACAAAATGTAAGGGAAATTTAATATGCCCAAATTGTTCACAACCTCATAAACTGTCAGATTGCCAATCTAACGAACTTCAGTATAAATGTATAAATTGCATTCAAAGGAACAAATATAATAAAAATAATAAAGTAGACGAAAACCATTCAGCACTGAACAGAAAATGTCCCTGTTACCAAAATACTTTAAAGAAATACATACAGAATATAAATTACCAATGACAGGTAAACATAACCAACAAAACAGAAACACATGTAAAACAAAAAACAATACAATAAATTTTACAGGTAGGGACACTAACAATACAACTATAAAAATAATGCAAATTAATTTACAACATTCCAAGGCAGCCACACAAAACTTACTACAGCTCATGGCAAAAAACAACATTGATGTAGCTCTAATACAAGAACCATATCAAACAGAAAATAAGATACGTGGTATACCCAGCCACATAAACGCTTACACATACGGTGAGGGTCATAAAAGATCAACTATACTAATTAGGAACAAATTGTTAAATGTTATATTATTAAATCAGTACTCAAATGAGGACTTTGTGGTTATTGAAATCACGCTTGGCAATTTCAAATTCTATGCGCTCTCAGGATACTTCGATTCAACCCAGAATATACAGATAAACTTAAGGTACCTTGACAAGTTAATAAAATTCATGAATAATAAGCCGTTTATTTTAGCTGTAGATAGTAATGCGAGATCATATACTTGGTTTGACGTTACAACTAATCCACGAGGACGTCAAATGGAGGAATTCATCTCAACAAAAGGAATATATTTAATTAATGAAGAAAGCGAATTATTTACGTTCGACAACGGTAGGGGAAGAAGTAATATTGACCTCACACTAGTCAGCCATCACTTACTCCATGTACTCAAAAACTGGAAGATCGAAGAGGAAGAAAGCTGCTCAGATCATAGGATCTTATCATATGAAATAAAATCAACAAAACTAAATGAAGAAAAAGGTACACAGCATAACAGACTGAAATACGTTATCAATGATGAAGATTGGGAACAATTCGATAAAAATCTAATAAAATCATTCAGGTCCTTAGTGAATCAAGAAATTCAAGAAGAAGAACCCAAAGTGTTAGATGATATATTAACACTCTACATTAAACAAGTTTCAGATTTCGAATCGTTTTTGCAACATTATAATACTGCTATACAAACAGCCTGTAACAAAAGCTTCAAGATCTCAAAAGTAAAACGATACACTCAGAAAGGAAAGACTGTCCCATGGTGGTCAAACGAATTATCAGTTACGCGAAACAAGGTTAATATCCTGCGAAGAAGGTATCAAAGGACGAAACACGATGAAAATTTGAGAGAAGAAAGGAAAAAGGAATATTTGCAGGAAAAATTGAATTATAAGCAAAAAATTAATAATGAAAAAACAAAGTCCTGGAAGGAATATTGCAATATCTCGAGCAAATCAAACCCATGGAATGTAGCGTACAAGATGGCTGCCAACAAAACAAAATCGCCTGTAACACTTACTACAATCCAAAAAGAAAATGGAGACTTCACAACAGACATTCACAGTACCTTGGAAGCAATGATAGAAGAATTTGTTCCGAGAGACATTGTCTCAGATGATACAGAACTACATATGAAAGTAAGACAAGATATTAAACTACCAATATATTCAGAAGATACTCCAGATTTTACTCAAGAAGAAATAGAGGAAGTTTTTAAAAAAATGGATCCTAAAAAAGCACCTGGTAAAGATGGCGTCACAAGTACAATATTGTATAGAATATTCGGACTACTACCTACATTCCTTACTGAAGTTTACAATCAATGTCTGAAGAGGGCGCACTTCCCAAAGCAATGGAAACAAGCAACAATCATTCCCATAATAAAACCAGGTAAAGAAAACTCCAGCAGTGCAGGAAAATTCCGGCCCATAAGTCTCATCAATGTAGGTGGAAAATTACTTGAAAAGCTAATGATCAACAGGATAATGACATATTTACACAAGAACAATATGTTAAACAGTAATCAGTTCGGTTTCATGAAAAGAAAAGGTACAACTGAAGCAATACTGGAACTAAAAAAATTTGCAGAGGACAGTTTCAAAGAAGGTAAAGTAGTTGTGATAGTAAGTCTTGATGTCAAAGGTGCATTCAACGCTGCTTGGTATCCTGCGATAATGAAAGAACTGCAGAAGTCTAAATGCCCCAGAAATTTGTTTAACCTAGCGAAAGACTACTTCAGTAATAGAACAGCCGAATTGACATCAAATGGCATTAAAATAGTTAAACCGGTAAATAGGGGGTGTCCACAGGGGTCATGCAGCGGACCAGGATTTTGGAACATTCAGTATAACTCACTGCTGGAACTCGACTATTCACATAACGCAAAAACAATAGCTTTTGCAGACGATTTAGTTCTCCTAGTTAGGGGGAAAACAGTTCTTGAGGCTGAAAACGAAGCAAACATAAATTTAGTAAAGATAATGAAATGGGCCACAGACAATAAGATAACATTCAATGAAACGAAGTCTCAGGTAATGCTTGCCACAAGAAGAGTATCATTAATTAAAAGCAGGATAAAAATATTCCTAAATTATAAGATCCTGAAACAAGTACTCACCATAAAATATCTTGGTATACTTATCGATAAGCAGCTAAACTTCAATGAACATGTAAGTTACATCACGAACAAGTGCCTTAAATTAATAAACATACTGTCAAAATCAGCGAAAATCAAATGGGGATTAAGACAAAAGGCAATACATACAATATACAAAGGAGCAATAATACCAATCTTGTCGTACGGTGCACCAGTTTGGATAACCGCCCTTAATAAAAAGTACAATCAGCGCAAAATAAAAAGAGTGCAAAGAATAATCAACATTAGGATTTTGAAAGGTTTCAGAACAATCTCAACTGAAGCTTCCTGTATCCTAACAGGAAACACACCAATCCTCATAAAACTTCGAGAAATAGTATGTGTACACGACAAACTACAAACTACCAATGATATGACAATTTCCCGGGAAGAACAAAATGTAAAGAAAAAAGTTGTTACGCGCGAAGAACAAAAACTCAGTGAACATTTATGGGAAAGTGAGTGGAGAAACACCAGCAAAGGAAATTTAACAAAATCTTTTTTCCCAGACGTAAATTCAAGATTACAAACTAAACTTGTGTACTCGCATAAACTAACAGTGATTTTAAGTGGACATGGTCGAATTAAAAATTATCTATACAAGTATAAAATAAGTGAAAGTGCGGAGTGTATTTGTGGCTGTGAAGATCAAACTGTAAACCATGTTATATATAATTGTGCAATACTAGACAGTGAGCGACAAAAACTCATAACACAAATCAGGAGCAGAGGTAGAAGCTGGCCAGAATCAAAAGAAGATCTAATCAAAAGACACTTAAGTGATTTTATTGACTTTGTAAATTCGATAGACTTTGATAAACTTGTTTAATATAAACAAAAAAAAATAAAATAATAAAAAATAAAAGGGTAAAAAAAAAAACAAAATAAAATTAAATAAAAATAATATATTTCATAAAATTTTATATGTATGTTGTACAGTTTAAAAGTATGAAATGTATATGGCATGTAGTATTGAAAAATGGAGCATGCTAAATAAAGGTATTTATAATAAAAAAAAAAAAAAAAAAAAAACACACACACACAGACACACACACACACACACACACACATACATACCTACAGACATCATTGTAAAAATGTTAAAATCGGATTCTGGGGACATCAAAACGTGCTTATTCAATAAATCTCTATATGCGATTTTTAGCACGATCCCCATACCTCATTCTTTGTGTATGTAGTTAAAAAAAAAATCGAAAACATGGAGCAACCTAATATGACGGACATAATATTCTAACTGGGCAACCCCTATTTACACTTATTTTTAAATCAGATTCAGATAAGACAATACGATTATGCTGTCACTTCAAATGTACTTTAGATCTAGTTCTAGAAGATGTGTGAATTGAACATATTTTCGAAAAATTAAAAGACGGAGAAATAAATTCAAAAATTAAATTAATGAAGCAAGCCAACAAATTTTATTAACTAAAGAATTCTCAAATTTAGTTACAATGGGGTCATTTCACACTTTCTGATTTATTATTTTCTTGAAAGAATAGATCAAATGAAATATGTAAGTGTATGTTTTTTAATTTCAAATATTTCAACGCTGGCATCGCAGCTTCACGGATACAACAGTCGAGCTCTACCGGTTTAGTTTGGAAATAAGATTGTTTGTTTCTGTACTTCTTTAAATAAATGTTTTATTTACATACCGCATACAGCTCTAGTACTTTTAAATAAATACACAATAATTATAATAATAATGATAATCTTCTCTCTTATATACTCTAATGTCATCAGTGTCATCTGTCACAATTTTTTGTTAGAATGCTGTTTTGAAATCAAGGGGATTGTAAATGTATGTGCGTGTGCAAGAGAAATGTCTTTCCCTGAGTATGAAGCAGTGACGTCACAAATTTAGTCAGTGTTTACAACCGCTTAAGTTTATTAGCAAATTTATGAATGAATTTCGCATATTTCAAATTGTTTTATATTTCTATATTCATTTAAATAATATGGATTTCATGATTTTATAAAAAGAATAAATATTTTTGTCCCCAATTTACCCCACAAAGGTTTATTTAGATATATGTATTCTACAAATTGTTTGGGTCTACTTGTCATAAATTTGCAGGAAATGAAAAAAAAAGTTATCTGCACACGAAAGATGTACACTATCTGGGAATGGATCATGCTGTGGATGGCATATTTAGCTATTGAATTCTAATCACAGTTTAAATTTGCAAAATTGAAAGAAAAATAGACATGTCCAGTTTTTTCCCAGTAAAATCACAATTATTTATTTTCTTCTAACAAATATACATTTTGATAGCACTAAATAGTATATTTAATAAAGAAAATCTATTATAAACTACTTATATAAAACATGTCGAGAATCGGGGTCCCTGAGTGTTTGGTCGCGAACCTGAGGAACCGGGTTCGATCCCGGATGGCGCCAAATATTTCGAATTTTAAATAGCACAAAAGTGACCCCTGTGGTGCACTCTCCACTCCAGCATTGAGTGCCCGTGAGGTGACGCCTTGTAAACGCCCGCACGGTACATATATATCATCATTACCGATATCTGCGACAAAGCAAATTGGCACACCTAGAAATAGGTAATATGCCGCGATGATATATTTATTTATTTATTTATTTATATAAAACATATAGACATTGCTTGCCCTGTATGGCTTGTAGTGATGATAGAAGTCACGTTCTTCCATAGGGCGATGCCTCATTTTTCAAACTCCATGTCCATAACAATAACTCATTTTTCAAAAAGTGGACTTTTCCAATTTTTGCATTGGACCTTTTATTTATATAAATGTGAACTTCCCTTTAAAAGACTTATTTAAAATCAATAAAAAATTCCAGAGAAACATCTGTTAGCGGTTTCCTTTCTTCCGTATATGATAAATAGCGATATAAAATATTGTGGTTTCCTACCAAACAGATTACTCAATTAATAGCTTTTAATTATTGTATGACAATAACAGTGTACACATGTGCGGCCAATATGAAAATATTTTCATTTTTAACTGTTTTAATCGTCTACACATTCTTTAAGGGTAAGTTTTTTCTTATATTCTGAAATTATGAAAATCCTATTAAGGCTCCTATTAAGGTATTTTCATGTATGTTAACTCTCAATTAAACGAAAAATGTAGCGTCAATATTATTTTTCGATGCTACATTCTACGTTTTTCACTTTAACTGACAGATAAGTTAACAGTTTAACCCTTAACCACAGATGGAAATACAGGGCCTATACATATTTCGCACAAAAGGTGCACACAAATATTTTTATTTGAAATTGTCACTAAAGTGCACAAGAATCGTCATTAATAGCTCAGAAATCGGCATTAAAGTAATTCTTTATACGACGATTTCATGCAATTGAAGTGTTGCCAACTTTATGACAATTGCTGTACATGTAAGTTAATTTGTGTAGGTGCACGATATACAATAGTAAATTTATACTTAAAATAAAAATATGGGCAAGAAAGACGAACTGAATAATTTCGATGTAAAAGTTTGAGATAAAATTCACAATTTTAAGTGTTCATAATGATAACTTCAATGTCCGAGATTAGCAACATTGAATGTCAGACTGATAGATTATATTTGCCCATTGGCATTGAAGTTTCAATTTCAAATAAAATTTAACATGTACCCCGGCACTGAAATTCCATTTTTCACTCATATGGTTATTTTCTTCGGCTCTACGACCAACTAAATTCTATATTCGTGACAGAAAGTAGAACTTCAGTACCTTGATTCATAAATAACTGTAATTTGACATCGTCACTAAAGTGCACATAAATGGTCATTAAAAGTTCAGAAATCGACACTAAAGTAATCGATTATATACAAATACAGTGATACAAATCTTATGATAATTATAGTGTATATACAATCATTTGGGTAGGTGACAATATACATATAATAGTAAATTTATATGCAAAATGACAAAAAAAAAAATATATGTGAAAGAAGGACGAATGAAATAGTAATTACATACAATATATAGGTAAGTTTGATAACACATGATTTTGAGTGTTCATTACGATAATTTCAATGTCCAGAGGCTTGCAATATTGAACATAAGATTTTTTGTATGATTGGTAACTGACAGATATATCAAAATAACCTATTAGAATAAATATTCCTTTCATTTTCACAAAGTTTCGACTTCACGATTTCAAATAAAATTTAATATCTACCTGGGAACTGAAGTTTTTTCATCATTCATATGATTTATCTACCTCGTCCATACGGCCCCAGGCAGCAAACTAACTACCACATTCGTGATAAAAAGGAGAACATCAGTATCTTGATACATAAATTAATATTTTCATTTTCGCGTTTACGAAGTCAATTTTGTGACGCTTTTACAGTCAAAATCAAGACTCAATTATGTACAAAAAATGTTTTATGATCAAGAACTTGTAACTATATCTGATAACTTCATTTCTTTGGACTCTGTACGTGGGATGCGATTTGTCCTTTTCTGAATTTTTCTTTTTAAAATAATTTTAAGATAAATATAGTTCTTGTCAAAATCCAAAATGATGTGTCCTTGACTTGAATAACTAATAGCGGTTTGCTATCTGCGTTCAAAATTGAATTCTCTAACTTTTATTTAAAGTATTTGTCCATTAAATAGGTAACGTTTACGCAAAGAAAATCTGATTTCCCAAGTTAAACGCCTATAGCCCACTTTTCAATTTACACCTTGCACAACTCTGCAAGTATAGACACATTCCAAGTCAATTTCCACTCAAAATAATATTTATTTTATATTTTGATATCCAGTCATATTTTTTTTATAAATAACGAAGACAGATTTGTGAAAAATTCATTAATCTCACTGGGATTTGAACCCAGGGCCTTCCGATATCTAATCGGACACTCTACCAATTGAACTATGAGACTCCAATGAAATTCTTGAATCTGTCACACGTGCTCATTGTAACTAAGTTACATAAATTCATATACAGGGTGTAAATTTGAAAACGGGTCATAGGGCTATAACATAGAAAAACAGTTTTTTAGTCGCCAAAAGTTTCTATATTAATTTATTGAAAAAATAATTGTTGCCTATTATAAAGAAAAAAATTACGAATTTTTTAATACTAAACACATTACATTTCTGTTTCTTATAAAATCAGAAAATAAATTAAAAAATTTGTACAATTAAGAAAAAATATCATTAGCCATGAAACTAATAGTAACAAAACATAGGCCTTTTTTACTAACATGATAGGGGACAATTAAAGATTAAAATTATTAATTTATGAACCAATACAAAATAACACAAAATAAAGAAAACGCTAGTATATTTATTTAAGAAACAATTATTATTTATTGTAATAGATATTAACACATTATAGGTGATCTACATGTACAATTTTTCTTCATGAGACAAATTATCCATGATAAGTACGCCATGGAAAAACAATGTTCGTTTTTACAAACTCATCTACTTGATGTCTTAGATAATTTACCGTTGGATCAAAGGAATTTAATATGGTACCAGCATGATGGCGCTCCACCCCACAATAGCCATAGAATAAATACTTTCTTGGAAACAATTTTTGAAGATAGGTGGCTGGCAAATAATGGACCACATAGGCGGCTTCCTCGTTCACCCGATTTTACTCCACTTGATTTTTTTGTTTGGGGTTACATTAAAAACGTCGTCTATCAAAAACCTTTAACTACTAAAGAAGATTGCCAACATAGGGTACAAACAGCATTTAACAACATGTCTCCTCGGATGATAAAAAATGCTACACAAGAAGAAGTATTGAATAGAGTAACAATGTGCTTACATATGAATGGAGGACAGTTTGAATATGTATTAAATTAATCATAGTTTTGTATTTAGAATTTATTTGTTTTTTCCATGGCTTACTTATCCGTATTAATAAAATAATTATACCCAGATTATATGTTTTTCTAATTTACTGAAATTCTATCAACTTTTAACATAGGACATGTTACATAAAGTACCCTTATTTTTTTGTCGTAGTACACATGTATGTAATAAAAAAGGGGGGTTTCATTTAAAAAAATTGTCTTTTTTGAAGTTTGTCAACTGTAATTTTGGTGTAACGTACGCGTCACATTTTTAAAAATAATCGAGGATTCTTCTATGGATAATGTAGCTTAAAGTCTCCTTTATAAAAGGCTTTTTTCAGATTATAAAAATTCGATCTCGTTCCCGATATATAGAGTTTTGAAAATGTGCCGGATTTCAGACAAAAAATCAAAAAAAGTTGAATAACGCCGGAAGTTGTTGATCATGAGTAAAATGTTTTTATTGCTTCATATGTAAAATTTTCCGATGCATTCAACGGTAAAATAAAATATAGCGTATTCTATTTAAAATAAGAAAGTTGAGGTCAATTTCCGGTCAAACCAGAAGTGCTACTGCTTTGAAAATATTTTAGTTAAAACGGGCATGTTGGATAACCCCTAGATACCAAATTTCGTTAAATTATATTAAATAGTATTTAAAATATAGATAGCGTCAGCTCGTCCTGAGACACCCTGTATATATATATATATATACAGGGTGTCTCTTAAATAGGGGGACATGGCTTAACCACAGATTCCTGAGGCTAAAATAAAACGATTTAACCAAACTTGCTTCTACCGGAAAGTGTACCATTTAGCCAGAATTCTGCTTCAAAGTTCTTCGAAAAAAAATTAATTTTGCTTATAATAATCAGACGCTTTATTCGATTTGGATGAAATTTGGTATGACAGTTTATATGGTTATGTCATCTTTTAACGTGATACTTGTTATTATTAGTGAACCACTAGTGTATGAAACTTAGATATCCCAACATTAATTAGACCGTAACTTTTTAATGGCCAAGCCGAAAACATGAAATTTTTCTTCGGAAAGATACATTCAATAGCAAACTTTTCTCTCTATGTAATTTGTAATATCTGTTACGGTTCACACAGAAAAAAATAAAATCTGAGTGTCCGCACTGCTAAATTTTAAAATAAATTTAATCTAGCAGTCTATCTAAATGTCAAACAAGTAATTTTTAATGACAGTAACGAGCTGTCAATCTTCACAACTTGTTTAGGAGTAAGCTGAGATATGTAATCATCTTATTTATAATAATGATAGTAAAATATTATTAGGCCGAACAAACGGATGTTACTAATTTTAGAATATTGCGAAGAAAATTTTTGACAACCCGTAAAACAATTGTTTTTTTTTTTTATTTCTAATTATGGTCCTGACGTGCGTCATGTGACCTAGGTTACAAGTATGTACATTTAAAGATTTATATTACAATTTGTTAGGAATTCGATTATTTCGTGGTAATATTTTTGTGGATTCTTGAGGGTGTTTATCAGGGTCTTCCTCGTTTGTTGCTCTAGTGTTGTTCTGTGCTGATCGTATTTTGGGCACTGGTTGACTATATGCTCCATAGTTTCGGGTGTATTGCAAGTTTGGCAGTCCGGTGAAGCACTGATTTTTATTTTATGCTTTAAATAGTTGGTTTGTCCGTGTCCGATTCTCATTCTTATTACGTTCTTTATGTTTTGCCTACTACTTTGAAGGTTGTTGTACCATGGTTTTCTTTGTATTGTGGGTTGGAGGTCGTGATACCATTTTCCTTTTGTTTGTGACTCACTATTATATTTTTCTTGCCATTTGTTGAGCATAGTTATTTTTATTATGTTGAGTATGTCTGTGCTTGGTATTTTTATTTCTGTTATTGGTTGTTGCACGTCTTTTGCTGCTGCATCTGCCATCTCATTTCCTAGTAGTCCTATGTGTCCTGGTATCCATTGTAATTTGATGTTCATTCCTTTCTTCGTTTGTTCTTCTATTTGGAGGTATATGTCATTAGCTATTTTGTTTTTTATCAATAAGTTATTAGTTGATTGTAGTATTTGTAAGGCAGTTTTCGAATCTGTTAGAATCACATAGTTTTGATCCTTGTTCTCTTGAATATAATAGAATGCCAGTTCTATTCCTTTTAGTTCTGCTGTTGTTATTGTTGCTTCATTCGGTAATCTTATTTCTGCTGTTCTATTTTCTGTTTTATTGTAACATGGTGCACCTACATAATCGTGATATTTTGATCCATCTGTGTATAAGTGAGTATAATTCTTGTATTCTGTTGTAATGTACTTTAATGTATCTTGTTTTAATATTTCTGGGTACGCGTCTTGCTTTGACGTAAGATTTGGTATCTCTGGGCGTATTTGCAATTTTCTTCTAAAGGGCGGGAAATCTGTTGTGAACGGAATATGTTTTGTTGTTATGGTTTTCTCTAAAAGTGGTAGTATTGAGTTTATAGTTGCTATATCTATCGGCGTTTCTTTTTTAATCCAATATGATTTGTTTTGTACCATGTATTGTAGATTGATAAGTTTTATTTTCAATTCTTCTTTTTGTTGAGCTTGTATTTTTATTAAGTGTTTTGCTGTTAGGTGATTAATTCTAATTTCTATTGGCGTTTCTGCAGCTTCATTTAGAATAGTGTGTATTGGTGATGTTCTGAACGCTCCTATACAAGTTCGTATAGCTGTGTTTTGTATAACTCTTAATACCTGTAAATTAGTATTTGATAGTTGAGAACCGTATATCACTAAACCATATTCCATTTTTGTTCTAATTAATGCTCTGTATACTTTGAGTAATATTTCCTGTTTGGTACCAAAATTTCGTGCTGCTAGTGCTTTTATGATGTTGAGGTTGGCGTTACATTTTTTCTTGATCTCTTCTAAGTGTATTTTAAATGTTAGTTTTGAGTCTATCCATAATCCTAGAAATTTGTGGCTTGTTTTTGTGGCGATTTCCTTGTCATTGATTTTTATGTTTTGATTTATGTTTAGTATTCTTTTTCTTGAATAATGTACTGTTATGCATTTGTCGGGGTTTATTTCAAGATTTAGTTCGTTGAGGTGTTTGTTAATATTTGCAACTGCACTATCTAATTTAATTATGTTACTGTTCAGGTTTTTATTTGTGCTGTACACGACGATGTCGTCGGCGTATTGTAACGTAGAGACTGATTCTGGAATGTATTCGTTTAGCTTACGTACATATATAGAAAATAGGGTGGGTGAAAGGATTGATCCTTGTGGTAGTCCTTTGCTACATTTTCTTTTGATTGTTATGTTATTAGCTGTTATTGTGAAGGTTCGTTCTACTAGAAAGTTATGTACCCATTCTATAAAGAGTTTTGGTAGGTTTATTTCTTCCAAAGTTTTTATGAGTGTTGGAATGTGCACATTGTCATATGCTTTGGTTATATCTAGGTATAGCGCAGTTAACGTTTTCTTTTCGCTGAAAGATATTTTAATATCGGTGGTTAGGGAGTGTAGGCTGTCAATGGTGCTTCTATTTTTTCTGAAACCATACATTGTTTCAGGTAATATCTGGTTCTTTTCTATGAAGTGTTCCAGTCTGTTAGTAACCATGGTATTTAGTGTTTTTGTTATGCAAGGTATTAAAGATATTGGTCTGTATGATTTAATGTCTTCCGCATCCTTGTTCGGTTTCTTGATGGGTATTATTTTAATTTGTTTCATGTCTTCCGGTATGGTACTTGTTTCCCACCATGTATTTAAATGATAAAGGAGTACTTCTTTAGCTTTTTGTGGTAGGTGTTTTATCATACTGTAGTTGATGCTGTCGTGACCAGGTGCACTAGCCTTTTTCTTTTGTAAGGCGATGTTTAGCTCTTGCATATTGAATGGGATTGTATATTTTGCCGAGTTTTCATTGTTATTTTCGTTTTCATTGGATCTCGTTTCTGTGGATATCTCATCCTTGTTGTTTACGTAAGTTGGTGCTAGAGAATTTAAAAATAATTCTGCCATTTCTTCATTTTGTTGTATTAAATTTAATTCTGTTTGGTTATTTGCACATTTTTTAATTTTGTTCCATAGTGCTTGGGGGCTTTCATCATTTAGATTTTCGCAGAATTGTTCCCAACCTTTTTGTTTATAGTATCGGATTGTTTTGGAAGTTTCATTCGCGACGTTTTTATAATTTTCATAATTTTCTCTGTTCATGTGTTTCTTGTATTCTCTCAGTGCCAGTCTTCTTTTTGCTATGGCTTTGTTACATTCTGGGGTCCACCATTGTTGTGGTCGATGTTTGGGGTCTTGTAGGTTTGGTTTTGTCTTTGGTATTGTTTTGTCTGCCGCTTCTTGAATTGTATTAATAAATTCAGTAAATGAGATATATGTGTGTTCTTGTATCTTGTTTTCAATGTATTCTTTGTAGCTTTTCCAGTCTGCCAATTTGAAGATTCTTCGTGGTTCTCTACTTTGTTTCGTTATTTTATGGGTTGTTTCGAACATTGTCGATATTATAAAATGGTCGCTTCCCATTGTGTCTGTTTCTACTTGCCAGGTACTTTTTAGTGCCATGTTTGGTGTAGTTATTGTTAAGTCTACGCATGATGGGTTTGTTCCTGGTGCTGTTATTCTTGTGGGACTTCCATCATTAAGTATTATTAATTGTTCGTCATTCGTTAGTTCTTCAATTATTTTCCCACGGTTCTCTGTGTCTACTGATCCCCATATTATGTTATGGGCGTTGAAATCTCCGGTGATAATGGTGTTTTTCGTATTGTTTTCGAATATGTTTTTTATTTCGTTTTTTGTTATATTTAGGTTGGGTGGGATGTATACATTTTTGATCAGCACGTCGGGTGTTTTTAGAATTTGAGTCTGAATGGAGTTGTCTGTATTTGAACATGTGTATGTTTTTATGGTGATGCTGTTTTTTATGATGATCGCTGTATCCCCATATCCATCATCGCGATCATTTCTTAATATTTTATAGTTTTTACATTTGTAGTTAATGTCCGGTCTGAACCAAGTTTCTGTTACTGTTATGATGTCGACGTCATTTGCCTGTATATAGTGTACTAGTTCATTCCATTTATTATTTACGCTATGAGCGTTCCATTGCTTTATTTTGTATTTACCCATTATCATTAAAATTATTTGGTGTGCTTATTATTGTGTTTTGTGTACTTTGTTGTTGTTCTTGGTTTTTTATTGATCCCATTATTGTTGTGAAAATTAATTCTAATAGTTCTTCTGTTGCATTTACTAATGATTCTTGAGTGAGTGTGGTTTGTTTGGTCATTTGTGTGAGATTTTTTATCCATAGTAAAGCGTGGTTAGCTAAACTCGATTCGTATATTGCTGTTCTTATTTTATTTTGACTGGGTTGGTTTTCTGGAGTTATTGTGTGTGTTGTAGGATTTTGTGGTTTTGGATGTGCGAAATTCATGTTCGTGTAGGGAGTGGTGGGAAATTGGAATTGGAAATGTGCAGGTTTATGGTTGGTGTTGTATGTTCTCTAAGTTTCTTTACAGCGTCTGAATAGCTTATTTGTTCTTTGTTCATTACTTTTTTAATTTGTATTTGTTGTTCATATACTGGACATTTTTTATATAATGATATGTGTGGTCCGTTGCAGTGTGCGCATTTGGGAGTAGTCCTGTTTGGGCAATCTTCTTGCTTGTGTCCTGCTGAGCATATGATGCATCTTATTGGGGCTCTGCATTGGTTTCTTCTGTGTCCGTATCGAAGGCAGTTGGTGCATTGTAAAATGTTTTCTCTATATGGTTCTATTGGTATTCTGCAGCCTTTGTATTTTATATGCATTGGTAGGTTCGTACCTTCAAATGTGATGCATACCAAAGGTAATTTTATTATATTATCTTGTTCTGGGTCTTTTTTGTGAATCTTCTAACTTCAATTATAGTTTGTTGTGTATCGGTTTTTGCTTCTTGTAGTATCATTTCTGCCATTATGTCAGTATGTATTTTAGCGACTCCTTTTATTTCGGTTTTATTTGCAGGTATTATTGCTTCATACTTGTAGCTTGTTATCACTGAGTTGTTCGTTAATCTGTTTGCATCGTTTGCCGTTTCGCATGTCACTCTTAATCGTGTTCTTCCGCTTATTTCTATATCTTTTATTCCTGTACATTTTTGGAATAAAAGTTCACCAAGTTTTAAGGGATGCGTAGCTGTTATTGTCGACTCTTGTGTTTGTATTATTACCAAGTAAGGACCTTTGCAGTCCTCTTTGTATGTTCTTGTTCGTTTAGAGCGGTTTGGGTTTGTGCTTATATCTGGGGTATATTGTGTGGGTTTATTTGTGACATTTGTGGTTTCTGTTGATTTGTTTGGTTTTTTATTTTCGGGTGACTTTGAACGTTTTGATCTTCTTTTTAGGGTCACTCTACCTTCTTTGGTATTCTGTGTCATCCATTCCGTTCCGCCTTCACCATCACTTGCTGAAGACATTTTATTTATTATTGCACTTTTTGTTGTTAAACTTTATAGTATTAGGTAATCACTAAATTTATAAATTAAATTTTGGTTCGATAACACTAGTCTACGTTGTCACTGTTAGCGCTCGGAAATATACGTCCGTTCGCTTTGGGTGCCGATGTGAGACTCAAAAACAATTGTTACTGTCATTAAAAATTACTTGTTTGACATTTGGATAGACTGCTAGATTAAATTTATTTTAAAAATTTAGCAGTGCAGACACTCAGATTTTATTTTTTTCTGTGTGAACCGTAACAGATATCGCAAATTAAACAGAAAGGGAAAAGTTTACTATTGAATGTATCTTTCTGAAAAAAAAAAAAATAATTTCACGTTATCAGCGTGGTCATTAAAAAGTTATGGTCTAATCAATGTTGGGACACCTACGTTTCATACACTAGTGGCTCACTTATAATAACAAGTATGATCTTAAAAGATGACTTATAACTATATAAACTGTCATACCAAAATTCATTCAAATCGAATAAAGCGTTCTGTTATTATAAGCAAAATTAATTTTTTTTCGAAAAACTTTGAAGCAGAATACTGGCTAAATGGTACACTTTCCGGTAGAAGCAAATTTAGTTAAATCGTCTTATTTTAGCCTCAGGAATCTGTGGTTAAGCCATGTCCCCCTATTTAAGAGACATCTGTGTATATATATATATATATATATATATATATATACAGTGTGAACACTGAAAAAAAAAAAAATGTCAATCGTGTGACCGATTATCCGTTACGAATAAAAATTATTCCCGATGCTCTTTTATGAATCTGTAAGAGTATTTAGTTATTTTACCAAATTATTACACACGGTTTTCTATGATTTTTTTAATTTTATATGATGTATTATATACTATGTATATTCTTTTTAAAAGAAAATCATTTTTATTTTGCTTTATTTCCTATTTTCTGTTTAAAATTATTAATATCAAATGATAATTTATTTGATAGTTGTATTCATTTGGCAGTTGCATTCATTTAAAATCTGAACTGTGTAACAAAGGAATTGTTAATACATAATATTTATAGAATATATTATTTTATAAATTTGTCTATAATATGCAGTCATCATTTGAAATTGGCCAACATTGTTATGTCGAGAAAGACGGTTAAATGAGCAAAAACCATTTCCATTTCACAAGACCAATTTAAAGAAAAAAAAAATTATTTTTTTCGATCAGTGGTTCATAAAATACGGGACCCAACTTTTTATTTTAAAAGAGAAGATATTATTTTTATTTATTAATTGGTTAGAGAATTTAATTCTAAATTCATTGATATAATATTTTTATGCCCTTACATAACGACTTTTTTAAAATAAATAAATATATCATCACGGCAAATTACCCAATTCTGAGTGTGCCACAATCTGCTTTATCGCAGATATCGGTAATGATAATGACATATTTGTACCGTGCGGACGCTTACCAGGCGTCACCTCACGGGCTCTCATTACTGGTGTGGAGAGTGCACAAGGTCACTTTTGTGCCATTTGAAATTCGAAATATTTGGCGTCTGTCAGGATCGAACCCGGTTCCCCAGGTTCGCGACCAGACACTCTGGCACGCGGCCACGGGACCCCATATTGAGAAAAAATATTTAATTGCTTAAAATAAGGCTATAATAAGATTGCAAGGAAGAGAAGAAACAAATATTTGTTAATTTTTACCTCCCGCTGAGAGAGGGAATAAGCATGTTTTAAGATCACTGGAATCCGAATTTAACATTTTTACAATGATGTGTGTGTCTGGATTTTGTAGAGACGATTTCGTAAATTCTATCAGTCCGATACACAAAAAAGTTAGGTCTGTGAAGTTGGCACGTCATTGGAAGCACAAATAATCTTTGTTATATTAGTAATTAGTGCTTCGTTAGTGCTCTTTTGTGCTTTAATTTTTTTTGGAATTCATTAAACGGTTCATGAAATAATTAACATTATTTATTGACGTGTCAACTTCACACCTAGCACGTCATTAGTAAAATATCAAATTGTTTAATACGTCTTTTGTTAGTGCTTCGTTAGTGCTCTTTTGTGCTTTAATTTTTTTTGGAATTCATTAAACGGTTCATGAAATAATTCACATTATTTAAGGACGTGCCAACTTCACACCTAGCACGTCATTAGTAATATATGAAATTGTTTAATACAACTTTTGTTAGTGCTTGGTTAGTACTCTTTAGTGCTTTACAAATTTTTGAAATTCAGAGAACGTTTCACGAGATAATTAACATTATTTAATGACGTGCCAACTTCACACCTAGCACGTCATTAGTTAAATATCAAATTGTTTAATACATCTTTTGTTAGTGCTTCGTTAGTGCTTTCTTGTGCTTTAAAATTTCCTAAATCCATAAAACCTTTAATGAAATAATTAATATTATTTATTGACGTGCGAACTTCACACCTAGCACGTTATTAATAAAATTGCAAATTACTTAATGCATTTTTTGTTATTGCTCCGTTAATGCTCTTTAGTGCTTTTTTTTTTAGAAATTAATAAAACGGTTCACGAAATAATTAACATTATTAATTGACTTGCTAACTTCACACATAATACGTCATTAGTAAAATTTCAAATTATTTAATACATCTTTCGTTTGTGCGTCGTTAATTTTTTTGTAATTGAATGGTTCATGAGATAATGAACCTTATTCAATTTCACACCAAGCCCGGCATTAAAAAAATATCAAATTATTTAAAATATCTTTATTTAACATCGATAGTAGATAATAGTTACTCATGGGTCTTAAAACCCTCGCTACGCTGACCAATTCCTGACTAAATACTAGCTTTACGTATTTGTGTCGTACAATATTTCATCTAATAAAGCCTTGTTACTATACAACCGTTTTACAAACTTAAAACTAACAACTAATCCTCAATTTTACGCACTGTCGTAGATAAAGTAATTTTTATCTACAGTTTGACTTTTTAACTACACGTTATAAAAATAATAAAGCAAAAACATCGGGTACAAAATAAAATACAGGGTGTTATGTATGTAAGCTTACATTGCTTAAACCATAGTAGAGCCAAAATAAATCTGGCAATAATATTTGTTTTACATACTTTCTATAAGAACTGGCGCCCCTTAGAACTGACCAATTAAGTCGTAGTTCAAAATTTTATAAAAAATAAAAATTAATGTGTTCTCTGGAAAAAAAATGTCCATTTGTCATAAGTGACATAACATCATTGTCATCGCGACAGAATATATATATATATATATATTGATACCTGTTAAGGAGTCACTTCCGTGACGTTGATAAGGCGTCCTGACTTCCATATTAATTAATGAATATATATTATTAAAAATTATATATATAGGCTTAGGGGAACTTCTAAATTAAGGTTTTCAAAAGAGGGGTAAGAAAATATTATATTAAAAATTTATATACAATTGCACATACTAAAAATACGAAGTTACTTCCATCACTGTAATTGTATACAAGATATTGAAGCGTAGGGCTGACTTCCGCAGTGTTGCCTAATTTCATGTCGGCTAAACTAGCAAGCACATATCAGCAAACCACCAAATAAAGTATATGATGAATAAAGGTCTCACTCTGTGTGAATGAGGTGCCACTATGTCGAATTTTGGACTATTATCTTTGTTTAAAAAATCATAATTTTGTTGTTTTGGCTGGAAGTCTGCGGAACTTCCCCAAACCATGCATGCCCAATTCTGAATTTTCTACAAAAAATTATAATTTGTGTGTCATTTAAGTGCCCTATTTGGTCTATTATATTATTTAAAAAATATTTAAAAAATACTAGATTGTTTGCAAGTCAGCAGAACCGCTCCAAACCACTTAACTTCAATTCTAAGTAATCTGGGATAATGTATGACATAAGGGCTTATTAAATGGGGATATACCGTATTTTCGGCTATAACATTTATTACATAAAACTTTACTTTATGGCCAGGAAAGAAGTTAACCGTAAAATTATATTTATTGTATATATTAACAACAGATGACACAGTTATTCCAACTTTTAAATTTACAAATTTGTGTTACCTAGTCCAAAGATGATGCAGAATTTGTACAATACAGAACATATCAGAAAATAAAATATCAAAGACGAAAGACGTTTCATATAATGAAAAATATTTCAAATTTATCTTATTTCCAGCAATACACATGTTATACAATTTTCGGGTTCACATGTAATATTTAAATATGATAAAGTCTACTGTAAAAAATAATAATAAAACAATTGAAATTCATTTTTAGCTACGAGTAGTAGTTGAAATGATAGTACTCGTACTCTAAAGCTTGATGGTTAAAATTTAGTAAATTTGTAAAGATTTGTGGAATTAATATTCATTTATATAAAAAAAAATCTGTTGTGACCAGCACAATACCTCTCGCCATTTCCATTTTATGTTATACAGGGTGTAAATCTTAAAACGGGTTAATTTACTGAAAAAATAATTAGTGCATATTTAAAAAGAAAAAAATTAAGAATTTTTTGATACCAAACACATTACATTTCTCTTTCATATAAAGCCAGAAAATAAATTTAAAAATTTGCGCGATTAAGAAGAAGAGGTTTAACTTGGGAAGAAACGAAGACAGCAATACAAGATAGAGCAGAGTGGAAAGAAATATGGAGAAGACCAACGAACCAGAACTCAACCCCCTCCCCCGCAAGCCGGGGGAACGCCTTACACCCGTGAGGGTAGAAAGGTGCAGGATTAAGTAAGTAAGTAAGAAAAAATATCAATAGCGGTGAAACTGACAGAAACAAAACAATTGTTGACTTGACACGCTCATTAATAAACGTTTCATACACATTATTTGTTAAATTATTATTATTTTCGTTTTATTAAGAATAAATCATGGATAATTTGTTTAATGAAAAAAAATTACAAATTATTAAATGGTTTTAATTGTTCCCTTGTACTTTGCAGTTTTTCTCGTTTCTCATCTTTAATTTATAAATACCTGTTACAATAAATAATAATTATTTCTTAAATAAATGTCATAGTGTTTACTTTATTTTGTGTTATTTTGTATTAGTTCATAAATTAATAACTTTAATCTTTAGTTGTGCCCCATCTGACGTGGCTAACACAAAACTTCTCGCTATTTAATTTTTATCTATTTAAATACATACCTACGTTTTTACTAATGCTGCAAACAATATTATGTTCCATTGCCTATAACTATTGCTTTATTTATTATTTTCTTTTTAAAATGTCACTATTATTAATTTGAAGGACTATTTTTTGACAGTGATATTTACCTGTCAGCAGGGCCGCATTTATATCTTCTGAGGCCCGAGGCGCAGTAACTTGTTGAGGCCCCTATTTTTTATATACTTTAAAATATATCCGGTGAAAAACACCTGTCTATTTTAAATTAAAGGAAAAGTTGTTAATGGTTATTAAATCAAAATAAATTATGGAGTATTAATAATAGTAAATAATTTTATTATCATTAGTATCACATAAACAAAAACAAAAATAGTTCGAAAACTTTTTCTGAGGCCCCCCGGAAGATGAGGCCCCCAGCTAGCGCCTTATGCGCCTCTGCTTAAATGCGACCCTGCCTGTCAGTGACATTCATTTGAAATATGAACTGTGTAACAATGGAATTGTGTTTATCTTAAGCCTCGGGACTTATAAAAACAATATTTTTAAATTTATCTGTAAATTATATAGAAAAAGTATTAATAAATTCCTGAAGAAAATTCAATAATATTTAATTTTCATAATGACAAAATGCGAAAAAATGGCATTTAATGTTATTTTTTTGAAGAAAAACCATTATGAGCTTCAGGTAAATTGCCATTTCCGGTTATCCGATTTACATCAAAATCTAATGGGATCTTTCCATATTAGAATAGGGTAGAAATACAAAAGGTCTCAGAATTTTCTGAATGATAGTATTTGAGTTAGAGCGCCAACAAAATCCTTACACATACACACACACACACACACACACACACACACACACACACACACACACACATACACATACGGATATCGTCGTGAAAATGTTAAAAATGGATTCTAGGGACCTTGAAATGTGGTCATTTACTAAAATCTCAATATGTGATTTTTAGCACGATCCCTATACCTCCCTTACCAAGGGTAGCGGGAGGTAAAAATGTCAATATTTTGTTACTGTCAGTTTCATGGCTAATGATATTTTTTCTTAATTGTACATATTTTTAAATTTATTTTCTGGCTTTATATGAATCAGAAATGTAAGGTGTTTGGTATTAAAAAAATTTGTATTTTTGTTCTTTATAATAAGCACCAATTATTTTTTCAATAAATTAATATAGAAACTTTTGGCGTTTAAAATACTGTTTTCCTATGTTATAGCCCAATGACCCGTTTTAAAATTTACACCTTGTATAAGTATTTGTATTGCACTTCGCTATCGAACTGTCGTTTTATAACAAAAAAATTACTTTACCCAAATATTGTTTTTATTGTATTTAACATGTCTTCTGCACACCTACATTTCTAATTATCACCCCAATTCTGTAAGGAAGTTGTTAAGTCTTAGCAACATTGCTAAAAATTATAACCAATAGAAACAAATGTAATGGCTGTCATTTTTCGTGTTTTACTCAGTGTTCGCAATTATTACTGGTTATTTGCTAACAATGTTGCTAAGTCTTAACAACTTTCTTACAGAATTCAGGCCTATATCTATTTTTCATTGTCTTAGGAAGTTCCTAAATATCTGAGATTCTTCCAATTTATTAACTAGATTGGCGGTATTTCTGATGAATACATGCATTTTACTTACAATTTTAAATATTTAATTAATAAAACAATAAGAAAGATTAAATGTACTTCCCAGAAAAAGCTTTCAGAATGTCACTAATGCTGTTGATTTTTGACACTGACATCTGTCATTTACAAACTAAGTTATAAACATTTGAATTTGTCAGCTGGTTTCCTTAGTGCCTTAGCCGCTGCGATGTACTACATTAAATTATTCTACAGTGAATATTTTTTAACGTGAAATATTGGGTTTGTCATATCCATGGTTACGACTCGATATTTGATTGACAGCAATGTATTTGCCTGTCCCATTTAAAATGAAACAAGGAATAAACTTGACAGAAGTAT
Source organism: Ophonus ardosiacus (assembly GCA_943142095.1). Taxonomy (NCBI): domain Eukaryota; kingdom Metazoa; phylum Arthropoda; class Insecta; order Coleoptera; family Carabidae; genus Ophonus; species Ophonus ardosiacus. The sequence continues at coordinate 11,877,435 of OW964841.1, read as the reverse complement.
TATATTTAAATATTGTAAGAAACTTAGCCAAGTCAAAAAATCACTCGGGCACAATGTGCACACAATATTTTTTCTACAACTAAATTTAATTTTTAGAAAATAGGTATAATTATTTACTTAAAATTAACCTCTAATGATTCTTGTCAATATGACAGATAACCGTTGAATTTTCCTATAAGTTACGACTTGACATTTGATTGATACTGACATATGACAAAAAAATAAATTGTCACCTGATATTTTATTGCTTATTGGTTGCAGAATGTTAAAAACTTGCTAAAAATTAATAAATCATCTTAACAGAATTACCACGATTGGAATTTAGAAACTTGTTAAAAATTATCACAAATAAATTTTAATATATAAGAAGATATTTAATTTTTATTTGTTATTAATACTTATAGGCTAAAATTTTTAAATAGGTGCTAAAAATAATCATTAATTCACAGAAATACTCCGTATGTGCTATAGATAACAGAGGTAACTATTTTTACATTTTATTGTGAATTTTTCACTTATTAATTTGTGATACTTTTTTAATTGTATATTGTTAATAAAAATTTATTATATTAATAAAGAATTTCCATAAACTACAATAACGTACTGCAATACACTGTTGCCAAGTTTTGGAAGTGACTAAATACCTTCAAATGCTATATACACTTCGGAAGTAACTCCGCATTGTGCGTACCTGACACTAATAGCGACTACAGCGCCAGCGGTAAACGCTTGAACTAAAGTGACAATTTTGAGGGTACGGGGGGTACTATTTGACTTCCAACAAAATTTTCGTATTTAGGCTTGTTTCGTCTTGTAGTGCTAGAAAAAATTAAATTACATAGGGAAACGTTGTCACTTCCATTTTCGGAAGTCACAACGTTATATATGAAGTCACAGCGTTGAGCAAATCCCCGTATATGAAGTGACCACGTACCATGTATACATATATATATATATATATATATATATATATATATATATATATATATATATATATATATATATGTGTGTGTGTATATGTGTGTGTGTGTGTGTGTGTGTGTGTGGATGTGTGTGTGTGTGTGTGTGTGTGTGAGTGGATGCGTGTATGTGTTTATGTATGTGTGTCTGGATGTTGGAGGGACGATTCCTCAAAAACTATAATAGACTTAAAAAATAGTTAAATGCAGTTTCCTCAATCTGATATTCCTGGGAAGAGCTGAAAAGGTTTTGGTAACAATTGGACAACCGGAATTAGTAGTTACTTAAAAAAAATCTTCTAAATATTATTTTTTGGAAAATTGCTATTACAAATATTAAAGAATATAAAATTCTCTATCTAGTATTTTGAATTTTTTTATTATATCTTCTATAGATTTAGAGATTGAGACTTGTAAATATATAAAGTATCTCATTGTATCCATCAAATAGCCCATGGAAATCAGTTGAAAAATTAAAATGTTTATAAATGACATAAATGTCAGTGTCAAAAATCCAGAGACATTACTGAAGGCTTTTTCTGGGAAGTACATTCAATATTTCTTATTTTATCATTAATTAAATATTTAAAATTATAGATATAGCTGCTGCACGTTAAATTAACTCTCTTCATGAATGCGGAAAGCCTAAAATTCATATTTGGACAAGTCGATGTGTAATAGTAATTATAATATGCTATTTTTATAATAAGGAAAAGACTCCGTCAACATCTAATGTTGGTATAAACAGAAACGGGAATCATTTGTAAGCCAAAGTATATTCAATAACAGGTCAACTAAACCTTTCAGAAATCCCGCCAATCTCGTCAATGAATTGGAAGAATCTCGAACATTTAGAAGAGTAGGAGGAAACTATCATAGAATGAATTGAAAAATAAAGAACATATGTATTTAAAATATTTTGTGTGTTCCAGACATGTTAAATACAATATTTATAGCCCAATATGAAATTGGCGAGAGGTATTGTGCTGGCCACAACAAATTTTTTTATTTGAAGAGATACGAGGTTAGTTAAATAAGCAAAATTGTGCCATTTTATATTAGAAAATTTGTCATGTAAACAAAATAGAAATTGTGTCAGCGGTTACCAAAATATAGGACAAAATATATATTTTTTAAATGGAACCATATATTTTTTATTATCTTATTGCAAAGAATATTTTTTTCTCTTTCCCATAAGGTAATGTTGATTATGTACAATATTTTCAAATAAAGGAGTTATTTACGGTTAAAAATTAAAATTTTGTAAACTGTTTTATTAGTTTATTTAGCCAAGTAAGCCATGTAAATAATTGAGTCTTTGTTTATTTGACGTTTAATAATTTTCCCTGTAAAGTTCTCTCTGTTTAATAATGTTTCATAACTTTACAAATGAAGAAAAGTTAGATGTGATCTTGCTATATGGAAAGTTATATCTAGGCACCTGTTACTTAGAATGGTCGGCTCTCTTTCCAAAAGAGCTGAAATGTGCCTAAGAAATAATGGCTATCAATTTGAATATTTTCTTTAATTGTTTTGTTATTACTCTAAAATAAGTTAATAAAATAATAATTTTATAAAAGACAAATGTGTCCATGGTTTACTTGACTAAATAAACTAATAAAAGATCATTTCTATTTTTAAACGTAAATAACTCGTTTATTTGAAAAAAAAAATTACATGAATATTACCTTATTGGAAAGAGAAAAAAATACCCTTTGCAATAAGATAATAAAAAATATATAGTTTCATTCAAAAAATATATATTCTGTCCCAAATTTCGGGAACCGCTGACACAATTTTTATTTTGTCTGCATGACCAATTTTCTAATATAAAATGGCACAATTTTGCTAATTTAACCAACCTCGTATCTCTTCAAATAAAAAAGTTACCAATAGCGAGCCAGCTTATTGAGACACCCTGTATATCTAAATAAACCTTTGTGGGGTAAATTGGGGACATTTTAAAAAAGTAGTTATTCTTTTTATAAAATCATGAAATGCATATTATTTAAATGAATATAGAAATATAAAACAATTTGAAATATGCGAAATTCATTCATAAATTTGCTAATAAACTTAAGCGGTTGTAAACACGGACTAAATTTGTGACGTCACTGCTTCATACTCAGGGAAATACATTTTTCTTGCACACGCACATATATTTACAGGGTGTTAATACTAAGTCGTTACACCTGAAAATGGTAGTTAGAACTCATTAGTTCCAATTTTTGATTTGGTGCCCCGGTTCGTAGTTATTCGAGTTCTTTTGTTTTTCGAATAATCGTCATAACTCCCTTATTTTAAAGACTATTGAATTTGTTTCTTTGAAAGTTACCTTTAGGCTCTCTAAAACATTTGGCATGTACAATTATTTTTTATTTTTTTAAATGACAAAATGGCTATCGATCAAAAATTTCAAAACATGATTTTTTGACAACCACTCCATCGATTTTTGAAAATAAAACACTTATAAAATCTTTAAACTATCTACTACAACATTTGTCCAAAACATTTTTTTCAATCTATTCCAAAAAAAGTTTTTATTCATTTAATTGACTTATAAATACTAGTGGTGGGATCCGGTTCCGGATAGTTTTGGTTTCGGATCCAAAAATATCCGGATATCCGGATAATTGAATGTTGAACTATCCGGATCTCGGATCCAAATCTCAGTATCGGATTTTGGATCCGGATCTGAGTATTGGGTTTTGGATCCGGATCTGAGTATCGGATTTTGGATCCGAATCTGAGTATTGGATTTTGGATCCGGATCCGAATATGAGTATGAGTATCGGATTTTAGACATGGAAAAACAATCCCTTTTATGTGAAACACGTGTACGATATAAATAGGTATTTCGACACTTGCAATGAACCTGTAACCATTATTTCTCAAATTTAATCTTAATCTCGTTTTCTTTGAAGTATTTGTTGTAATGAATGTTAAAATTTTAGAACTACAGAATTCAATATTCTAAGAAATATCCTTCTCGTATTTGCACCAGCTACCTGTCTATTTTAGAGGGGTATTATAAAATTTATTGCTGTTTACAGACCGCTGTAGAGATAAACAGACACACTGTAACGGTTTGAATTTGAACTCACTTCCAGATGTTTGCCTTTACATTCAAAATGATGAATCGGATCCAGAATTAAAATTCGGATCCGGATCCGTAAGCAACACATTGAATCAGGATCCGAATCCAAATCCGAGTTAAATTTACGGATATCCGCTTCAATATCCGAACATCGGATATCCGAGGAACCGGATATTTTGAAAACCGGGACCTCGGATCCATGTTTTGTCGGATCCTCACAGCACTAATAAATACAGTGTGTTAAAAAAAAAACCCTAATTTGGAGTAGACAATGAACAAAAAAATATATATCAATTTGAAAGTATTTAATTAAATGTCAATTTGATACGAGATATTGTCAAAAATGTTATCTAAAGAAATATTCTTGTATGCTTATTTTAGAAATAGAAATAAATTAGAAAACGGTGAAGGGCAATAATCTGTATCCTCTTTTATCTTTTCTCCTTAAAATTACATATCACGATCAATTGTGACAACTTGATTTTTGAATTGAATAATAATGAGACATACGTTTCTGTGTTCATAGCCTTCTCCGAATTAGGGTTTTTCCTGTATACACTGCACTTATGTAATTCAAGTAAATGAATATTAAAGATGTGTCGATTATGACTTTGGCCGACTAGCCGACTAGCCGATTAGACGGTTGTAAAGAGGCCGACTAGTCGGCCAAGCCGATCACGGTTTCGGGGATTTCCGTGACGTAAATGTTATAGATATGTTTTCGTTACAAGCAAGTAATTTTAGAAACTGATTACCAAAGGAAAGGAAAGGATGCTTTGCTTTACATTTCAAAATGTGTAAGACTGATTATAAAATAAAAATATTAATAAACAATCAAGGTTTTTATTTAATGCAATTCCCCCTACATACGTTTTATTGAGAAATACATACAAAGTAAAAAGCCGGATAGTCGGCGCTCTTTGCCGAATAGTCGCTGACTACGATAGTGGCCGGATACTCTGCTTTACCGACTAGTCGGCACATCTTTAGAATAAATACTTATTTTGGATAGATTGAAAAAAATGTTTATGACAAATATTGCAGTAGATAATTTAAGGATTTTATAAATGTTTTACTTTCGAAAATCGATGGAGTAGTTATCAAAAAAACATGTATTGAAATTTTTGATCGATCGCCGTTTTGTCATTTGAAAAAATAAAAAATAATTTTAAATATCAAATGTTTTAGAGAGCCTAAAGATAAATTTGAAAGAAAAAATTTTTCAATGGTTTTTAAAATAATTCAGTTTTGACGGTTTTTCGAAAAACAAAAGAACTCCAATAACTACGAACCGGAGCACCAAATCAAAAATTGGAACTAAGAAAAGTTGTTTGTTTTAATGAGTTCTAACTACCATTTTGAGTGTAACGACTTAGTATTATCACCCTGTATATATGTATATACGACTTCCACAATGAAAAACTACATGTTTATCAACACTGATTTTTAGAAAAATATAACTGCCTATAGTTAAGTAATAAATCGAATTTAAATTGTAAACCATTTCAAAAAAGTCAATTTTAAGAAACAACATTGTTTTCAGAGAACATATTGATTTTTTAAAAAAAATTTGAACCATGATGTAATTGGTCAATTTTAAGGGGCTGCAGTTCTTATTGAAAGTATGTAAAACAAAAATTATTGTCAGATTTATAATCTATAGGGTTAGAGCTCCTACCGGTTACGCATTGTACGCTTACTTACATAACATCCGGTATATTATACACGACAATAAACAGAGTCTTTATCGGCTAGTAAAAATAACACCTTTTGTCGATAAAGTATCTCTTTATCGGTTTGCATAATAAATAACTATTTATTAGTGCTTCTTTAGTGTTCTTCTGTACTTCAAAAATTTTTGAAATTCATAGTTCATAAAATAATTAATATTACCAACTTCACACCTAGCACATCATTAAAAAATATCAAATAATTTTTTTAGAAAACAGTCATGAAAAGTTAATATTTACATGGGTACTATGAATACGCAGAACGTAAAAGACTGTTTTCTACTCCCTTGCGTGAAGTGAATACTTCACGTATCAATTTTTATGTGTGAAGTTTGAGTTTTTGCACACTGTGCGTGTGAAGTAATATTTCACGCACCGTTTATTATTTTAAATATTACAAACTGAATTGTATTTTAATAAAATAAAGCTGTTAAACACCCGTAACGTTGGTAACCATGGTTACACAAGTCGATAATACAGAGGGTTTACGTTTAAAGAATGACAATGTGAAGAAAAAATATATTTTATTGCAAGGTCGTAGAAAAAGTATAGTATGTAACACGTGTGTGAAGCCTATTTTATATTCGGGTGGTTTGCGACACGACCCTCATGTAAAAATTTCAGCTTCACACACTTGCCACATAATATACTATTTTATACTCCGATGTGTAAAGTTGATACTTTACACACTGCAGACAGTGTTCTTTTTTGTTCCAAAAATTTTGAAAATCGCAGATTCTTCCATGAAATAATTAAAATTATGTATTCAATGACGTGCAAACTTCAGGCCTAGTACACATGGGCGCCGGTAGCATAGTGCAAGATGGCGCAATTGCATTACCTTTGAATTTTGAAATAAATTAATCCTTTGCTAGTTATTCGTATAGGTATTTCAAGTTATAGCAATATCGATAAAATTCTATAAACATAATGTAACGACAATAATAATGGCCAAGCTTATAGCGTTCTTGGTAGATGGCTCTACATGTGGTTATTTACCTCTCATCTTCTTGGATGATTTGTCTTTCGTACACTCAATGTAGTCATTGTCTTCTAGAGGACACCACACTGATGAGCTCCATTAAGAGTAAAATGCGCCTTTTTGTCTGGTTGTGTGGACAATTTCTAATAAATGACCGAGAGATTGATTCAGAGACTGAAATCTTGTGAAACGTGTCAGGTATGATTTTTTTCAAAAATTGTAACATTGACGACCACATTTTTATCACAAATGTATATCTACGCATACAATAATATGGACCACCTTTCAGGAATTCCTGCCGGTGGCCATGCTAGCCAATTAATAATATTAATAAAATAGTAAATTTATTTATGTATTTTAAAAATATCACTGTCATAATCATATTATTTTCTGTCATGTCAACTCTCGAATGTCAAAGTGACATTTTGATTAACGGCCGTTACTATGGCAGCGGCCGCGAAATTCAATCACACGGCCTATACTGTGGGCGCGAAGTGTTTACTTCACGTCCGGTTGCACAAAAATAGCTGTCACATTTCTAGCGGTAAATACGAAATGTGACAACTATTCAAACTGACGCATGCGTACTGCTTTATAAAATATAGTCTAAAGGTGGTCTAAAGCTAGCATGAGACAGAGCTTAAGATCGAGTCCGAAGTGAAGAAGGGACAAAACATATGATAGCTCACGTGATCTTCCGTGCCCCATATTTACTACTAACGACTATTCAGAGTTTCAAACAAAGTATCACTTCCAGTTGATCATTTGTAATCGTATACCTGCCAGTTTCTCCTTACATACGTGTGTAAAGGTATTAACATTGATTAAATAGTATATATAGATTGGCAATGCTATAGTCAAACCGCGTAACACATTTTTATTCTGTGAGAAAGAGAGCCATCTGTGTGGCGGTTGTCTACTATGCATGTGTTTACTTCGCTACAAGATAGCAGCATGATAGTTCTTGTCGGCGGGCGGAGCCTCAGGCGTGGCCAATTAATTTTATAATTAGAATTTAGAATTTGTTAAATTTATTTCGTCATTTCTTCAGAGAAATTTAATTTAATTATACATTTATTTTTAATACATACACATTACATATATTCCATAACTTTTTTAATATTTCTAATAAAAATTTATTTATCATTGAATCGGGAAACAATTTAATATGAATTTACAGCGGTTGTGCCCATATATGCATTTGAGGGTTTTGAGCACACTGCTTCGCCAAATTAAAATGTCACTTTTAACATAAATATGTGATAAATAGCTATTCTTTTTTAAATAAAGAGCTTACCAAGCGTCATTGAAACAGGTTGAATTAGAATGGAACCCAGGTGGTTAAAATCGCACCCGATCACTTGACACACATAAAGTTATTAATGTTTAAATTTCGGGTAGTTTATTTTAATAATAATTGTCATTATTTTCACTGTCTTCAACAGTTTCTGGTCGTATAATTTCACCATTATCGGTTATTTCACATAAATTTTGTTACGGCGGTATAATGTATTCTGATATTTCTGTATCAATAATTTCATCTTCATCTATTTTACAGTTGCCCCCAACTGGTTTTAAAATTCTTATGTTCTTTGCCTAAATTATTTTGCAGTTGGATTTGGATTGTATCCGCCTCTATTTCTAGTGATTGAAAAATGGTTTTTCAGACTATCTTGTTGCAATCTATTTTTTAATAAAAATAAATAGTTTTCTTCTTTATAAACAATGCAAATACAAAGTATATAGTATTTGATGGAAATGGATCCATGTAACTACCAATTTTATATATTTTTTTTCTATTTCGGTGTTCTTTAAGCCTATAAAAGCACTGTTAATACGTCGTTAAGAAGATCTATAAGAACAATGTTTGATACAATGCATGTATTAACGTAAACAATCAGACAAAATTCACAACACAAAATACACAAACTGTCAAAATGTGAAATTTCAATTGTTAGCGGGAAGCGCTACAAATATATCCGACAAAAATGTACCAAGTCATATTTTTGTTGTCGCATTTTTTTTAAAATCACATTGTATAAAATTACCTCAATAGAAAAAAATTATAAACGATATATTTCATAAGGCCTGGTCACGTACTAGTCAAGTTTAGAAAAAACGAACCACGAACCACGAGGCGAGTTTGACAAAGGAAGAGATTGTCTTATGATACTTTTTTTTTATTTTATTTCTTTTTTACTTGAAAACAAAAAAATTGTAAGAATTACAAAGTTTTACTTTATATGTATATGTACCTATCTGTAAATCTATAAAAAAAACATATATACATATTACAATTGGAATTTTCCAAAAAAGTAATTTGTCCAAAAATAAAATACCTTAATTTATTTTATGCATGCCGTGAGTATTTTTTAGCTTGAAACATTGGGTTTGTCATATCCATGGTTACGACTTGATATTTGATGGACAGGAATGTATTTGCCCGCTCCATTTAAAATGAAACATAGGGAACGAATCTGACAGAAGTACTATATTTAAATATTGTAAGATATTTAGCCGAGTCAGAAAACTACTCGGGCACAAGGTGCACACTATATTTTTTCTACAACTAATTTTAAGTTAGAATGCAGGTAAAATTATTTAAACAAAATTAACCTCTATTGACGTCTTATTAAATGTCAAATTCGTTCCCTATATTTCATTTTAAATGGAACGGGCAAATACATTGCTGTCAATCAAATATCAAGTCGCAACCATGGATATGACAAACCCAATGATTCACGTTAAAAAATACTCACGGTATATGGTACATTATAAAAGGGTAAAAAATTGAGAATACCCATACACATTTCGATAAGTTAATTCTTAGTCAAAAATATTTTTTTCATAATTCACAAAATTCTTGAAGTTCATTTTTAGTGTCCGTAAAATTAATAATGAATTAATTTATTTGTTATTCAAAAACAGTTACGTGATTATTAAATATTTAATTATTTTTTATTAATAATTTCATGTCTCCAACTCCAAGCGACTTCACACGAATACATCCGAACATAATTACCGCCAGTCTTATCGAATGTTAGTACGGACAAATAATAAAATTATTAAAGGTGGCAGCATAATACGTCGCTGTACAGTGTGCTACGTAAATGCCAATAAGTTTGCCAATCTATATACATTATTTAATCAATGGTATTAACATGTTAATATGAAAAGTTTTCAGTTATATTTTATTTTCATTTTTTTTTTTTTTTCATTAAAATCTATAAGGAGCTTTAAGTAAAGTAAAAGCCTTTATTACTAATTTTAAAAGTTTTGATTAATATTTCACGGATCATTTTTTATTATTGCACTATTGGCAGGAGGTAAAACATCGGTAGTCTATCTAGTTTCAAAAAAAGAAGAAGGGTGCAAATGTTTATATTCACTTATACGAGAAATAGAACAATTTGTCTCCGAAACGTCCTATGTGACAACGAATTATAATAAAAATTTTGGAACCTAAAGGCCCATACTCGAGAAATTTTTCAATCATTTAGAATGCGTTTTTTTTATTATTTGATTTCTCTTAATTAAATTTAAACAAATATTTTTTATACAAACAAATATTTTACATCTCTGATTAAAATTTTAACTTCTAGTTAAGTAAACAATATTGGATCGTTTTGTTCACAGCAATGATAAATCTGTCATTTGACATTTTGTTTATTTAACTCTTAGATAAAATTTTAACCAGATATTGAAAAACCGGCCCTAAGTTTGTCTTGTCCTGTATTAAAATAATAAAACAAAATCGTATCTAAACAGCCATTATATCATTTAACACGTAATTTTAATTATTTCGTGAACCGGTTTATGAATTTCTAAAAAAAAAAAAAAAAAAATAGCACTAAAGAGCACTAACGGAGCAATAACAAAAAATTCATTAAGTAATTTGAAATTTTATTAATAACGTGCTAGGTGTGAAGTTGGCATATCAATAAATAATATTAATTATTTCATTAACGGGTTTATGGATTTCGAAAAATTTTAAAGCACTGACAAAAGATGTGTTAAACAATTTGATATTTTACTAATGAGGTGCTAGGTGTAAAGTTGGCACGTCATGAAATAATGTAATTATCTCGTGAACCGTTCTATGAATTTCAAAATTTTTAAAGCACAAAAGAGCACTAATGAAGCACTAACAAAAGTTGTATTAAACAATTTTATATATTACTAATGACGTGCTAGGTGTGAAGTTGGCACGTCATTAAATAATGTTAATTATCTCGTGAACCATTCTATGAATTTCAAAAATTTTTAAAGCACAAAAGAGCACTAACGAAGCTCTAACAAAAGTTGTATTAAACAATTTCATATATTACTAATGACGTGCTAGGTGTGAAGTTGGCACGTCATTAAATACTTTTAATTTTCTCGTGAACCGTTCTATGAATTTCAAAAATATTTAAAGCACAAAAGAGCACTAACGAAGCACTAACAAAAGACGTATTAAACAATTTGATATTTTACTAATGACGTGCTGGGTGTGAAGTTGGCACGCCAATAAATAATGTTAATTATCTCATGAACCGTTTTATGAATTCCAAAAAAATTAAAGCACAAAAGAGCACTAACGATGCACTAATTACCAATATAAAAAAGTATATTTGTGCTTCCAATGACGTGCCAACTTCACGGACCCAAAAAAGTTTAAGCTGATCCTCATTTTTGGATTAGCGAATTCTACTCTAATTTTAACATTTTATTTCGTAAAATATAGTCTAATCTATTCTAGTATTTATCTTTTTTAATAATATTAAAAAGATTAAGTTTTAAATACCGAATAGAATAGAATTCACTAATCTAAAAACGAGGATTAGCTTAATTTTTTATGTGAATCGGGCTGCATAAGACTAAAGACCAATTTAAGTACATATTCATTAATCTGACATTAATGGGAAGAGCTGATGAGGTTTTGGTAACAATAGGATGCCGGAAGTAGTAGTTTCTTAAAAAAATCATCTAAGTATTATTTGTTGCAAATTTGTTATTGCAAATATTAAAGAATATAAAATTCTCTACCAGATACGTTGAATATTTTTATTATATCTTCTATAGATTTAGGGATAGAGAATTATAAATATGTCAAATAATCCTTTCTAATGATGCTCACAGCCCAAATAACTCCATGGACCCAGTTAAAAAATTAAAATACTTGTAATTGACAGAAAAACGTCAGTGTCAAAAATTCAGATACATTGCTGAAGGTTTTTTTGGGAAGTACATTTAATAATTGGAATAATACTACCTTTTTTAGTTTAAGTTCTGTATTTATTTATTATTAAAACCCAACATTTCGGCACCATAAACTAGTGCCTTCTTCAGGGGAAATTGACATAAAAATGTGAAAAAACAAAAACAACAGGTAACCAAGGTAACAAGAAAAGTTCGTAAATGTTCCCTTTTTTATGTATACAATTTTCTAGACAATATATGCATGCTCGGCAATAACTTGGACGGCGAACATGCATCTTCTCAGGAAAACCCCCCTTTTGCCAGAGGAAAAACCGTCCCAAAAATATAAATTATTAATTAAATATTTAAAATTATAGATACATGACATATACGCATCAATGAATTTGAGGAATCTTGAATATTTATGCCCGGTGTTTCAGTGACGGTTTAAAATTCAACGCAGATGACACTTGAACTTGAACCTGAACTATATTGTGTTTATAATGTGTATGTTTGAAGTAGTTCAGTTGAAATTAGACCAAATGTCATAATATTGAAGCTGTGTTGTGTAATTTGATGGAAATAATACGAAAGCAACAAATTTTACCCTACAGAAATAGACATTTCGGTGAATATAGTAAAAAGTAAAAAACTATAAAGGAATGTAGAAGGACGGATTTTAGGACAAAGAAAAGTGTTGGGAAGAAATTACTAATCAATTTATTAACATAGGTGTCGAAATTTGCAATATTTTAAAAGAAATATGAAAATTAAAAGAAAGGCTTAAAAAAAATATGTATCTAAAGGAAAAGTGGTTTTTTAAATCTACTGGTGGAAGTCTTCTCTTTATGTTTTACCTACCGATAAGATGCAAGAATAGTAGCAAAAAAAAAACGAATGTTAAAAGTAACACTTGTTCAGGTGTCACTGCTGAATTTCTGAATATATATATATATCCTATCTCGGCCCAGGTATTCAACAAAATTAACAATATCTCCATTCGTCATATCTAATTCTATTTTTAAATAATTTAATTCACTATATATATATACATATATATATACATATATATATATATATATATATATATATATATATATATATAGATATATATATATAGAAAAACAAAATGTTTCTACTTAACTGGTCAGTCGTGATCATTTCTAACTTCTATATATATATATATATATATATATATATATATATATATATATATATTTCTATATTGAATTCATCACGACGATCGGGAAAATTTTATTCGTCTCTACAGCTTAAACGGTACGAGTGATTTTAATGAAAATTTTTCCAGGATGTAGAGATTAACTCAACTTGATTTCCTGGTAATAGGTCATTTTTCTGTACGGTGCATAGTTTTTGTATTAAAAATTTTTAAAGGTCGTATTTTGGCTTTTTGAAACAATTTGAAATCAAAAATTTAGTCTTCTTTGAAAAATTTAAGACGAAAAACGTTTCTTTGACATGTCAATCAGAACATTTAAATAAAATTATTTATAAAATAAGGACATTTTGAAAAAAGTTAAATTCATAAACATACATAATGGTAATGGGCGGTTATTCCATAGTAGTTTAAAAGACCTAAAACATTATATTTAAAAATTAAATTTTTTGCAGGTTCATTTCCGTGATTCATGTACATTTCCAAAGTGTTGCCAAACATCCCATAAATAACTAAGTAAAAAACAAATATTCCAATGTTAGGAATTTCAAAGCCCCATCGTCTTTTGTTTTTTGTTTAAAGTTGTCAGAACCATGTCGTGTTTGATATCAAATGAAAGGTAACCTCAAGGGCTGTCATGCAGAAATGTCAAAAATTTGAGAGCTTGATAAGGGTTTTGTTTTTTGCGTAAAGTTGTCAGAACCATGTCGTGTTTGGTATCAAATGAAAGGTAACGTCAAGGGCTGTCATGCAGAAATGTCAAAAATTTGACAGCTCGATAAGCTTTTGTTTTTTGTTTAAAGTTAATAGAACCATATCGTGTTTGGTATCAAATGATAGGTAACGTCAAGGGCTGCCATGCAGTAATGTTAAAAATTTGACATCTCGCTCGGCTTTTGTTTTTTGCATAAAGTTGTTAGAACCATGTCGTGTTTGGAATCAAATGAGAGGGTTCGTCAAGGGCTGGTATGCAGAAATGTCAAAAATTTGACAGCTCCATCGGCTTTTCTTTTTTGCTTTAAAGTTGTTAGAATCATGTCGAGTTTGGTATCAAATGAGAGGTATCGTCAAGGGCTGTTTTGCAGAAATGTCAAAAATTTGACAGCTCGATCGGCATTTGTTTTTTGCTTAAAGTTGTCTGAACCATGTCGTGTTTGGTAACAAATGAAAGGTAACGTCAAGGGCTGTCATGCAGAAATGTCAAAAATTTGACAGCTCGATCGGTTTTTGTTTTTTGCTTAAAGTTGTCAGAACCATGTCGTGATTGGTATCAAATGAAAGGTAACGTCAAGGGCTGTTATGTAGAAATGTCAAAAATTTGACAGCTCGATCGGCTTTTGTTTTTTGCATAAAGTTAATAGAACCATGTCGTGTTTGGTATCAAATGAGAGGGTTCGTCAAGGGCTGCCATGCAAAAATGTCAAAAATTTGACAGCTCGATCGGCTTTTGTTTTTTGCTAAAAATTTTCAGAACCATGTCGTGTTTGGTAGCAAATGAAAGGTAACATCAAGGGCTATCATGCACAAATGTCAAAAATTTGAGAGCTTGATCGGCTTTTGTTTTTTGCTTAAAGTTGTCAGAACCATGCCGTGTTTGGTAATAAATGAAAGGTAAAGTCAAGGGCTGTCATGCAGAAATGTCAAAACAGGTTGCGTGGGTAGTTTTAGTGGGCATTTTGGGTGGGCAGGTTACGTGAGCATTTTGGGTGGGCAGGTTGCGTGGGCATTTTGGGTGGGCAGGTTGCGTGGGCCGTTTGGGTGGGCAGGTTGCGTGGGCCGTTTGGGTGGGCATATTGCGCGGGCAGGTTGCGTGAGCAGTTTGGGTGGGCAGGTTGAGTGGGCTGTTTGGGGGGGCGTGAAAAAATATTTTGAAAAACTCATAGCGTTAGCACTTTACGTTTAAATTGTTTCTAGACGGATTGGACGTACGTAATACTATCAAAAAACACTATCGTCGGAGCCCTAGGGAATACTCGGCGTAGCCGAGTTTTCGCTAGTATCTAATTCTATTTTTAATACCTTATTATAATTGTAATACATATGACAAGATATCAATATATCAACAAATTATGTCAAAATAAATAAATTTATTGCAAAATTACTTTCGAAATAATCCACTGAACTAAAATTTGAGCTGAGTTCGTAGTTTAAACCAGACTAAAAAACATTTTGAACCCCGAACCTGAACTTAAACTAAATATCTTGTTTAAATCGTCATTGAAAAACCGGGCATTAAAAGAGTAGGAAGAAACTTAGAATGAATTAAAAAATATAAAAATATAATAATAGATGGAATGAGAATTTTTGTATGTGTACCAGAAATGTTAAATATAATATGTACTCATATAGCCTAATATGGAAATGGCGGTGCTGACAACAACAGATTTTTACCTTCCACTACCCTTGGTAAGTGAGGTATAGGGTTCGTGCGAAAAATCGCATGTCGAGATTTTGCTAAATGACAACGTTTTAAAGTTCCTAGAATCCGTTTGTTACAATTTTACGATGATGTCTGCATGTGTATGTGTGTGTGTATGTGTGTCTGGATTCTGGATTTGAGGTGGAGGGTGAAGAAAGAAACTGCACGCGCACTTAGGCCTCACAAATGGGCCCATTGTACTACCTCCTATAGCACAGCTTCCGACCTACCGATCTTGAAGCCATTCTACGCTCAGGAAGAAGGCTAACAAGTTAGCGGGGGAAGTTGAGCTAAGTGCGGCCATGGAAGGCCAGAATTCCCCTAACATGGATCCTCTCTTTAACGCTAGAGCGGGACACTCGAGAAGAATGTGTTCCACTGTTTCGTCATCCGTCTCACAGCCTCTACAAAGAGGACTGTCGGAGATTTTCATGCGGTACATGTGTTTGTTGAACCGACCATGTCCCGTAAGGACCTCAACAAGAAATTTAAGGTTGTTCCTCGAAAGTCTGATGAGATAATTGGCTAACTTATAAGTTGGTTTAGAAATAAGGTTTCTCGTTTGTTTACAGGTGGATATATTTCTCCAACCAGCTGAAAATTTTTCAAGGGTAATGTTTCGAGTAATATTGTGAAGGAACGATTTGGCTAGGGGTAGCATGGGCTCTGGGCTCCAGGGTAAACCAGTGTATGTGTGTATGTGTATGAATTTAATAATAGGTGACGATAATTTACGTTAAGTTATTATTTGTATTGTAATTAACTATATAAAATTAAATTAAAACGGGTTGGCCAGATGCTGTGAGACGGGGCTAGTATTGTACAGTGTGTCCCATTTAGAGGTGCCACCATTGGGATCTCGAGAACTATAAGAGATACGATGTCGGTTAAATGGAACTTTTTGTGCACCTTTGGGAGGTCATCTCCGATGTGCTTTTGTTTTTCCAAAAATTCTCATAGAACACTAGATAATGACGAAAAACTAAATATTGTTGATTTTTTCTTTCGCAAATAACTTCTAAACTATTAGTAATTGAGAAAAATGTTTCAAATATAAAAGATAGATATTTTTATTAACTAACCAGTGGCGTACGAAATAAATTTTCATATCCGTAAATTTTCGAGATATAACACAAACTTATATTTTTTTAAATGGAACCCATATCTGATTTTAGTCTCAAAAAAATCAATAATTTTTTCTCTTTTCAATGGTGTAAGAGTTATTATGTTTCATATTTATTTTGCTCCTAAAATTTAATTTTTCTCTTTATTTTCCTGAATTTTCTAATTATTTCCCAGAAAAACATTATTATTTTTATTAATTATATTGTATTTGATCAAAATAATTTGTTTTATGCCTTTATTACTTAATATTTTCATTCTAGACTCATAATTACAAATTACACTATGATGTGCCAAGGGCGACCTGATACAAAATATAAAAATTAATTTGATACGAATTTTGAGCAAATATTTTTAAGGAAATAAATTATTTAAATATAAGGAGTATTTCCAAATAGAAGTCTACCAATATTTTCAAAATAATTGTAAATTTAATACAAAATAAGGAAAAAATAATAATTTTTGAAAGCAAAACAAATATAAAACATAATAACCCTTACATCTTTGAAAACAGAAAAAAATATTTATTTTTTTGAGACTAAAATCAGATATGGGTTCCATTTAAAAAAATATAAGTTTGTGTTATATCTCAAAAATTTACAGATATAAAAATTTATTTCGCACGCCACTGGTTAGTTAATAAAAATATCTATCTTTTATATTTGAAACTTTTTTCTCAATTATTAATAGTTTAGAAGTTATTTGAAAAAGAAAAAATCAACAATATTCAGTTTTTCGTCATTATCTAGTGCCCTATGAGAATTTTTGAAAAAATAAAAGCACATCTGAGATGGCCTCCCAAAGGCGCATAAAAAGTTCCATTTGACCGACATCGTATCTCTTACAGTTCTCGAGATCCCAATGGTGGCACCTCTAAATGGGACACACTGTATATTCAGCAGTGGCATCTAAACAAATGTTACCTTCATTCAAATAATATTCAACATGTATTTGTATCATAAATTAAACAAGTAACTTTGTTTGTTAGAGGGTTTTGTATCACTCACAGTTAATAATAATAATAATAATAATAATAATAATAATAATAATAACAATAATTTATTTTTGTCAGTAGATCATGCAATGATATGTGACACGTCAAAACATACATAAAAAAGTACATAAATATAATTACAATTCGAAACATAGGATTTAGAGGTCGTTTAAATATTCGTCAACATTATAATAAGTCTTTTCAATTAAGAATTGTTTTAACTTTAATTTAAATAATTTAATAGAATCAGAGTTTTTGATGTTATCTGATAGTTTGTTATACAATTTGACACCAATTATTTCTGGATTATTTTGGTAGAGTGTAAGTCTTGGTTTCGGCAAAACTAAATTATGTTTATTTCTAGTACTGTAGCTATGTACCTTGTCATGACTTAATAAAATATTTAAATTAATACGTATAAAAAGAATTAAAGATAAAATTTACAAGCAGGGCAGAGTTAATATTTTTTCTAATTTAAAAGTTTCTCTACAAGAGGTATTGTAACATAAGTTAAACAAATTGCGTAGAGCAGTTTTTTGTAATTTAAAAGCTCTCAATGCGGAAGGAGCGTTTCCCCAAAATATAATGCCATAACTGAGAAGAGCTTGAAATTTGGCATAATAAAACATTCTTGATATATTAATATCAGTGATATCAGTCTTTTTATTAAATAGCAGAGAGGGGCGAGTTTACTACATTTTTTTGTTTATTTCACTGTCTCAATTTAAATTTTCGTTTATATTAAGTCCCAGAACATTTACTGTATCAATATGCGGTAAGGTCTTAGGTATTATTACATTTTATTAGCATGCTTTCTTTTCTATTTGTAGTACTGAAACTAATAGCACATGATTTAGATACATTCAAAATTAAATTTAGTGTAGAAAACCATTGCTCTAATTCCGAGATCAGACATGATATCGAAGTCGCTTGATTCTGAATATTTGAAGATGAAATTAAAATTGAAACATCGTCTGCATAAACAATGAATTCATGGTTCCTTAATATTGATTTTAGACAGTTCACATATAAAATAAATAAAACGGGACCGAGTATACTACCCTGGGGTATACCATACTGTAATGTTTTATAATGTGATTTTGTATTATTGTTTATGCTAATGTAAAGGGAACAAAAAAAATTAAATTATTCATTCATGCAAAAACTCTTTAGAGCTAAGCTCTTGATAGTTTATTTGAAAATATTAGTTAATATATGTATTATTATCCCTTGTACCCAGTAAGCTACAATTTTTTGGATTATTGTTGTGTATTATGTATTGAGAAATGTATGCCTCTCTGTACGGCTTATATATTGGGCAGTTAAAAAAGAAATGTTCGAGGGATTCTTTTACTTTCATGTTACATATGGAACACACGTTAGTGGTTTCCCATTGATATTTTATATTGTTATATAGTACTGAAAATACATTTTATTAGCAAGTCTTAAATTGGTTATGATTCTACTTTAATGGGATATTTTTCTATTAAGTATTCTGCTGTGTTCCAATCTTTTTTTTATTATTATTATTTTGTAGTGATCATTATATGCGCCAATTTTAAACGTTCCATACCTGATTTTTTAAGGGTAGATTCTAGATCAACTATATTTTTTTTTTGTGTTTTTGTAAAAATTTAGGAGCCATCTAGGTTAATTAAATTGACTGAGGAGTGCTCGTAAGTGGCAAAACCAGTTCAGTTAATTTTTATTAATTTCTAACCCATCTAAGTATTTTAACCTATTTAATATTAGTTTCGGAAATCAACTGTTTTCCATACTTTCGATTTTGGCTAACGAATTTAAACTTCTTTTCACAATTTGTACAATGATATGCATAGTACTGGTTTCAATTCTAAGCATATAGTGTGGAGTTTTACGGGGGCATCGTAACACTAGCTTTATATAATTGATTTAAATTGTTTCCACATTATCCGTATACCGTAAGCCACAAACTTCTGAGGCGTATAATACTGTGGCATTGATAACTGATTTGAATAATATATGTTTCTCAGCCCACGTTTGTGATTTTCCCTTTGCTAGCATGTCAAGAACTTTGGATGTGGCTAATGCTGCTTTTTGTTTCACATGTGTGATATTACCAAAGAATTTTCCAGAAGAGGAAAAGGTTATGCCTATATATTTAAAGCTTTGGACTTAGTCTATTATACAGTTTTTATATCTAAATATAGGAAGATTTGGTTTCCGTTTTTTAAAGAATGGCAATACTTTTGTCTTACTTGTATTTACTACCAGTTCATTTAAATCACAATATTGTTCCAATACATTCAACTTTTGTCGAACCGCAGTATAGGAGTCACTTATTTGAATGCCAGAATCTACCAGTGCTTCAATTCTACGCTTCTCGAATTTAATTTTAATAATTGGCATCGCAGTTATTTCCTCCGTATCTTCTTTTTCATCCCAGGATAATAGTATTTCAGAAGTTGTTTCTTATAAAATCTTTGCAAGTCTCTGGTTAGGTTCATTATTATTTTGAATTGACCTATTATTGTCATTATTTTGCGATTGATTACGATTACCCCCACGAGTACCGTTCCTGTTTTCACGTCTATCATTATTATATCGTACCTATATTACCCACACGGTAAAATATATCGTCATCATTACCGATATCTACATGTGTTGTAGATACTGGCCCATCCAGTAATTGGTAATATACCTCTTTCAGATTCCCAGCCCAAGGAACACAGAGTTTTTATTAAGACATTATAACTAATAATGTTGTTACTGCAACTTACATTTAACGGAATTATAACACTTTTAAGTTATTTTACCTTGTACAACTTTTTTCTAGTCTGCTAAACTACAATACAAAGTTATGATGTGTGGTACTTATAATTTGGTCACATAATAGTTATTAAAACGTTTTATATTTAAGTTTCATTGGCGTCGATTGTTTTAGTTTTATTATCGTCTTTCGCACTAAATTAAAGGAAGTGTTAGAAACGTAATTGACAGTTATTTATAAACAGATTTTTTAAAGTTTTATAATAGAGTTTAAAAATAATTGTTTAGTATAGATGCATTAAAGTTTACATATATTACATATATTAGTTAATTTATCGTTTTATAAAAGTTTTATAAATTTATTTAAAACTTTTAAATAACTGCAAAAATAACAGTTTTATTTTAAACAGAAGAAAGTGGGAGTATGGTTTCTAAGTAACTTAATGCGTCAACTAAAAAACTGATGTAAAGTAGTTCTTAGGAAGTTATTAAAACTGAAATATCGAATTATAATATGTACGGCCATATTTATGCATTTAAACAGAAACTGGTTTAGAAGCCATTTTGTAAAATTTAGTATAAATTAATTCTATTGTGTTTTCAATTTAATATTCTGCAAGTAATTATTCTCCTATATGGTTTATTATAATATATTTTATTCATTATAATATCGAATGATTTAAAAAAATACAAAAATCATTTTTTCATAAAAATTTAATAAATTTTCTTTTATTTATTTTAGGATATTATAATGTCCCTTGATTTTTTTCCAAGTATAATATAATATTTCACAGTAAAAATATATTTGTTTATAAAATGAGTTCAACAGATATGTAAAAAATATAATCTTTATAAAGATGATCTTAGATTTAAAAAGTAGTAGAAGACATTACAAGTCTTGGTACATATAATTATACAACATAGTCATGCTTAGACTACTTATACGACTCGTGATATGATAAAATATGAATTCACGGTAGAAAATAGTTTGCTGAGAAATCTGTATTGTAGTTTGAATAGTAACCCATATTATAGTTTTATTAGCGAATATATCTCTTATCAATTAGCTTTAATGAAACCAACATATTATAGTCTATGCAAAATACATATGCAACTTTTGCGTGTAAGTGATAATAGAAAGTTATATAGTAGTTAAAAAAAAGTTGTATATTAGTTGAATAGATTCCCCACCCGCCTGACATTAACGTCGTATAAACGTTAGAATCAGTAAATTATCGTTGCATAAAAGGTATAATAAAAGTTAAAAAGTTTTAAGAAAAGTTTTTTTAAAGTTAATAGAACTAATAACAGACTAATTTGTGCTCCTTGGGAGATATCATCTAATTTTCAAATGTATGCCTTAACATCTTCATTCGTTCTATTGCTCGAATTTAAAATACCGCGCCTTATATCTGGATTAAAGTGTTTGCTGATTAGTTCACATAAGTGCTCATCATCTATTGGATTATTTAAAAACGATGACTCTTTTACCATTTTCAAAAAATAATCGGTAAGACTACCGAACTCGTATCGACCATATTTTAATTTTAAATATAATTCCCTATCTTGCTCGACCTCACAGTATCGGTTCAAAAATGCAATTTTAAATTCTTCTAAAGATTTAAAGCTTTTTTCTTTCAACGCGGCCCAATCAGCTACCGAACCCCTCAATGCATTAAGTGCCAATTTCACTTTCTTGTCATCCGGAACTCCCGCATCCTCGAATAACGTAATTATTTTTTTAATAAATACTTTCGAATGTAATTGCCCATTTACATTAAAAGTTAAATTTGCTCCGCTTAGACATTTCCAAGCCGAAATATAATTTCTATCAACTATAGGTTCGATTTTCCGTATTTCATCTTTAACTTCAGCATCACTACTATATTAATATTTTGTTTTGCTTAACTGATCAACCAACCGATTCATCGATTGTTGCATGGCCATCATATTTAATAAAATATCGGAAGGAGGAGAATTACCGGAAATTTTTATAAACACGGAGGATAAGACGATGTATGTAATTATGGGGGAATAACACTATTAATTACCTTATATAAATTATATGCCATGATTTTAAATGAAAGATTAGCTAAAGAAATAGAGGAGCTAAAACTATTACCGGACACAAAACGGCTTCAGAAAAAACAGAAGTGCTACCAATAACATCTACATATTAAACTACATAATAGACCGAGAAATACAAAAAGAAAAAGGAAAGTTGTATTTACTATTCGCAGACTTAAAATCAGCATTCGACAAAATAAATCGGAAACAACTTATTGCTATGATGAATATAAAATCTATTGTGGCCAGCACAAGACCTCTCCCCATTTTCATATAAGGCTATATAATTATTGTATTGCACTTCGCTATTGAACCGTCGATTTATAACAAAAAATTACAGAACTTTACCCAAATATTGTTTTTTATTATATTTAACATGTCTTCTGCACACATATAATTCTAATTATATCTATTTGTCATTGTATGAGGAAGTTCCTATTTGTCAGAGATTCTTCCAATTCATTAACCTGATTGGCGGTATTTCTGATGGATATATGCGTTTTACCTATAATTTCAAATATTTCATTAATAAAATAATAAGAAAGATTAAATATACTTCCCAGAAAAAAACTATCAGAATGTCACTAAAACTATTTATTTTTGACACTGACATATGTCATTTACAAACTATGTTATAAACATTTGAATTGTGAAGTGGTTTCCTTAGTGCCTTAGCCTGTGCGATTAGAATATTCTATATATTATAGTGTCTTTATCTCTAAATCTATACAAGATATAATAAAAATTTTAAGTGTATTAGATGAAGAATTTTGTTCTTCAATATTTGTAATAACAAAAATTTCCAAAAAATTATATTTAGAAAATTTTATTTAAGAAACTACTACTTTTGGTTGTCCAATTATTACCAAAACCTTTTCAGCTCTTCCCAAAAATATCAGATTGAGGAAACTGCAGTTAAATATTTTTTAAGTCTTATAGTTTTTGAGGAATCGTCCCTCCAACATCCAGACACACATAGGTAATACACACATCCACACACACACACACATACAGATATCATTTTAAAAATGTTATAATCGGATTCTAGGAACCTTAAATCGTGCTTATTCAATAAAATTGCAAAAACAGAAAAAGAAATGAAATCTTTATTAAACAGATTTCAAAATTATTTACGAAAGAAGAAATTAGATCTTAATACACAGAAGTCGAAAATAATGAAGTTTAGAAAAGGTGGAGGAAGAGAAAACGTAGAAAACTGGGAATGGGAAGGAAATATAATAGAAACAATAAAAAATTATAAATACCTTGGATATCATTTTCAAAAAAATAATGGAAAAGGGAAACATTTAAAAGAAATGTCAAAAAAGCAAATTTAGCACTAGCACAAATATGGGGTATTGGCGAGAGAAAATTCGGAGAAAATTACAAAACAAGAGTAATGATGTTTGACAGTTTAATAAAAAGTATAATGCTCTACGCTTCAGAAATTTGGAGATGGACGGAACAAGAATCCCTAGAAAATATACAATGTGAATACTTGCGATGGATATTGGGATTAGAAACACAAATACCAAAATATATAATTCTAGAAGAAACCAAAAGGAACAAAATAATAAAGAAGGAAAAAGGGGAAGATTAAAATTAATCGCGCTGTTTAGATGCGGTAATGAAGAGAATGGTAACAAAAAATGGAAAACAGAAGAGGCACAAAAATGCCGAATCTGCAACAATAAGAAAGAAACATTATGGCACTTGGCGTATGAGTGTGATGGATCAAAGGAAGAAAGAAGCATGAACGAGATATTGGATGATACAGGGATAGGAGAAGAATGGATGAGAAGATTATTAGAAAGAAGAAAAATGTAAATATTTGAATAAATAATATGTAAATATAAATAAATTATTCACAGTTGAAATGTATTTTCAAAACCATTTTTGGTACGAATAAAATATATATTGATTGATACTAATAACATTTTTAAAATATTTCATTAAATAGATTGAAAATAGTATATTATCCCAAGGAACACAGAGTTTTTATTAAGACATTATAACTAATAATGTTGTTACTGCAACTTACATTTAACGGAATTATAACACTTTTAAGTTATTTTGCCTTGTACAACTTTTTTCTAGTCTGTTAAACTACAATACAAAGTTATGATGTGTGGTACTTATTATTTGGTCACATAATAGTTATTAAAACGTTTTATATTTAAGTTTCATTGGCGTCTATTGTTTTAGTTTTATTATCGTCTTTCGCACTAAATTAAAGGAAGTGTTAGAAACGTAATTGACAGTTATTTATAAGCAGTTTTTTAAAGTTTTATAATACAGTTTAAAAATAATTGTTTAGTATAGATGCATTAAAGTTTACATATATTACATATATTAGTTAATTTACCGTTTTAGAAAAGTTTCATAAATTTATTTAAAACTTTTGAATAACTGCAAAAATAACAGTTTTATTTTAAACAGAAAAAAGTGGGAGTATGGTTTCTAAGTAACTTAATGCATCAACTAAAAAACTGATGTAAAGTAGTTCTTAGGAAGTTATTAAAACTGAAATATCGAATTATAATATGTACGGCCATATTTATGCATTTAAACAGAAACTGGTTCAGAAGCCATTTTGTAAAATTTAGTATAAATTAATTTTATTGTGTTTTTAATTTAATATTCTGCAAGTAATTATTGTCCTATATGGTTTATTATAATATATTTTATTCATTATAATATCGAATGATTTAAAAAAATACAAAAATCAATTTTTCATAAAAATTTAATAAATTTTCTTTTATTTATCTTAGGATATTACAATGTCCCTTGATTTTTTTCCACGTATAATATAATATTTCACAGTAAAAATAAATTTGTTTATAAAATGAGTTCAACAGATATGTAAACATGATCTTTATATAGATGATCTTAGATTTAAAAAGTAGCAGAAGACATTACAAGTCTTGGTACATATAATTATACAACATAGTCATGCTTAGACTACTTATACGACTCGTGATATGATAAAATATGAATTTACGGTAGAAAATAGTTTGCTGAGAAATCTGTATTGTAGTTTTAATAGTAACCCATATTATAGTTTTATTAGTGAATATATCTCTTATCAATTAGCTTCAATGAAACCAACATATTATAGTCCATGCAAAATACATATGCAACTATTGCATGTAAGTGTTACTTCAGTGATAATAGAAAGTTATATAGTAGTTACAAAAACGTTGTAAATTAGTTTAATAGATTCCCCACCCGCCTGACATTAACGTCGTATAAACGTTAGAATCAGTAAATTATCGTTGCATAAAAGGTATAATACAAGTTAAAAAGTTTTAAGAAAAGTTTTTTAAAGTTAATAGAACTAATAACAAACTAATTTGTGCTCCTTGGGATGTGGCAAATGTGTGAAGCTGAAATTTGTACATGACGAGCTGAAGGCGAGTGTTGCAAACCACCCGAATGTAAAATAGGCTTCACACACGTGTTACATACTATACTTTTTCTACGACCTTGCAATAAAATATATTTTTTCTTTACATTGTCATTCTTTTAACGTAAAGCCTCTGTATTATCGACTTGTGTAACCATGGTTACCAACGTTACGGGTGTTTAACAGCTTTGTTTTATTAAAATACAATTCAGTTTGTAATATTTAAAATAATGAACGGTGCGTGAAGTAATTACTAAGGCCCAGAAACCCGAAAAAGTTCCAGCCTATGGTGCGTGAAGTACTAAAAAATCAAACTTCACACATAAAAATTGATACGTGAAGTACTCACTTCACGCATGGGAGTAAAAAAAAATATTTATTTAAATATTTTTTCTATATTTATGTATTCATTACTATAGTTGCCATCAAATAAGTATTGACTGGAGATTTTTACATTGGTGCCAATTCATGGGCAATGTTGCAAATACTAAGTTATGAAGAAGCGGCAACATCGCAGGCAAGGAAAAGGGAAAAAGTTCAACATCAGTCCACACTTATTTGACGGCGACTATAATTAATTTGATAAATGCTAGAATTTTTAATAAATATAAATGAAAATGTACACCTAAATCATATAATGCATGGCTCGTGACGTCACATAATTTTTTGAAATATTCAAAAATCATATCTCGCTTATTATTTCGAATTTTTACATCATGCTTTAACCAATACTCCTAGATTTTTATACGAGGTGTTTTAATAGGTTCGGTCACAATAATTGATAGATACGACGAGTTTAAACAAGCAAAATTGTACCATTTTAAATTAGAAAATTGATGATATTAAAAAATTGTATTAGTTGTTCCCAAAATATGACTTTTTTTATTTTATAGAGGAATATATTTGTTACCTATACTTACTTCATTTTTTTTAAAGAATTCAGTGTGGCGGAGATAGGACTTATTTGACCTTGTTCCCTGATTGGTTCAAATCTCGACCAAGTTTGCACAGACGGTACCTTGTTTTCTATTTCAATTTTATACAGTTGTCTCTCATTTCTTTTATATTTTTCAAACATAGGCGTACATTGATAAGAAGTGGTGAAATGAATACGTAATGTTACGCATAATTTTTAACTATTATAGAACGTAAAATTAACTACGACAAGAACAATATTCTTTAAAATATAATTTTAATGCTGTTTTATATTTGAAATTCAAAAAAATTATTTAACTCAGAGTAAATTTTTGTTCGTACGCCAATATACATAATGTTGAGTTTGTCAATATGGCTGCCGTGTCATTTGAGTGCATCATTTTGATCTGTTAGCGTTTTCCTTTATTTATCTTTTGAGTTCTTTTCTGCATCTCATTCGTACTATTGTTGTTATTCGGTGTATTAATTGTATTTTTAAATACAAATAGTAAGAGTAATATTCATACTTTGTGCTTCGTAGTGAGATTTTATATGTATAAAGTTGTTTGAAGATGAAAAAAAAGCCATCCGACATTCGCATTTAAATATCATTTATTGACATTACATGTTATTATACATATTAAATAATATTTTATTCTCTATAAAATTTTATTCATTTATTTCTTCATATTCAATGTATTTAAAGATAATAGTATATTACATTAAAACCACTCCGCTATTTGTCGTGGCTTTAAACTTGTCGTGCGTTCTTTAAAGGCTAGCTTATACACGTGTATCATACGCTATTTTTTATTATAAATGTATCATAACTATTTAAAACTGAAAATTATTGCAAATCATACGGTTTTGGTTTTTGATCTAGTGAGTTTGAGCGTTTCCAAGGAGACAGTTAGCAATTATTGGTATTGTTTACGTTAAGTCGACAAGTCAATATATATATTTTTTTTCATTGTTTTAGTTGTTATTCATATTTATTCTCATTTTTCGTTACCTAAGTAACTCAAAAATTTAGCATGTTTTAATGATCGATTTACGCATGCTTTTGAGTGTTTTAAAGAGCGATTATGATGCATGTATAATAAAAAATATTATAGAGAAATTGATTTTCATAAATCTTGCAATCTATGTAACATCACCATGGAAATAGTAGGTAGTATCAAATATTTCTAATTGACAGATGTCAATGTCAAGTACAATAATTTAGATAATATATTGATGCAACAATTTTACTGAAAATATGTGATATTTCTGTAACAAATTTATATGAAATATATAGAGTTGATAACACGAAAGAAAAACGATTTGGGGAGATGAAATTCCACGAAATTGTATCTGCACTACACTTATGGACGTTGTTTTGGTGCAATTTGCTACTCTCCGTTGGAGCAGTTCACGTATCACGTATAACAAGTCAGGGTAAAATATTTATAGTAATAGTGCCTTTATACATTAATCCCGTTAAACTTTAGCATTCCTCAGACTCGTTTTCTTTCATGTCATCGACTGTAGTATTGGCGGAAGGTTATGTGCTGGGCACATTATACTTTTTACGTAGAATTAGATTTCCGTGAAAGAAATACGTAAATATTTTGGGCGATTATAGATAGTAGTTATTTATAACACAGTACGTAAAGTAAGTCTTTAGTCACGAATGAGTTAATTAAAACACAAGCGCAGCGTTATCGCTGTTATCCATCAGCGGTCACAATGTCGTATTGATTATTATTGGTCATTCGATTAGACTACTTGACTGAATATATAACCTTCAAAGAAAACATATGACAGTGACAGATGACAACAATCAGCATTCGATTGCGTGGAAATCTACCTTAATCACGATTAATGTGTTCGTGTTTACCACAGTTAAAGCATTCTCTTCCATTGCATAGTGCAATGGTCCTACTTTATATCTATCTTGATCATTTAACTGGATCAGTTTTAGATTTGCTTCTATTAGTATTTTGTAGAGCTTCTCATACGTCATTATTACATACATAATACATATATTGAATATTTAGATGGAAGTCCCATTAATAGATACACAACCTTGTCTTCTCAAACCAATATTTACTTGTTGGACATTGAATATTAATTTGAACTGTTTAAAGTACTCATCTAACTTTTTTTCACTACATTTAAGAGCATCTAAGTTTTTTCTATATACAGGATGTAAATTTTAAAACGGGTCATAGGGCTATAATATAGAAAAACAGTTTTTTGGACGCCAAAAGTTTCTATTTTAATTTATTGAAAAAATAATTAGTGCATATTATAAAGAAAAAAATTACGAATTTTTTATACCAAACATATTACATATTGCAGCTATGAGTGCCCGTGAGGTGACGCCTGGTAAGCGCCCACACGGTAAAATATATCGTCATCATTACCGATGTCTACATGTGTTGTAGATACTGGCACACCCAGAAATGGGTAATATGCCGTGGTGATAATTTTTTTTTTACATATTACATTTCTGTTTTATATAAAGCCAGAAAATAAATTAAAAAATTTGCACAATTAAGAAAAAATATCAATAGCCGTGAAACTGACAGAAACAAAACAATTGTTGACTTTAGACGCTCATTAATAAACGTTTCTTACACTTTATTTGTTAAATTATTATTATATTCGTTTTATTAAGAAGAAATCATGAACAATTTGTCTCATGAAGAAAAATTACAAATTATTAATGCTGCGCCAGCGCCACTCTCGCACTTATGACAAATTTGCGCACCTAACCTATGAAAATGTACGATGATAACAAAGTTCCTGCAGAAAAGAGCGACGAAATACTAATTGGACTTATTCAACAAATTGTTTACCTTTATTTTTTTATCTTATATAAATAAATCGCAATTGTACCTATAAAAGTTAGATTATACGAAATGTCAAACATAAAATTCTGAATTTTAATTTACTGCATAAACGACGTTATTTTAGTTTAGTTTCTTAATTTAGTAGCTTAATTTAATTTCATAATTTATATGCTGCATAAACCCAACATAAATGATTTTAATTTGTTCCCTTGTAGTTTGCAGTTTTTCTTGTTTCTTATAACTTATTTCTTATTACATGTAAATCATTGTAAAAAATATAAAATAATCTAGTAATATCAAATAACAAATTGTAAAAAATTAAATCTAGATTTCTTAGAAACAATTTGTACATGTCAAAAAATAACAACAAAACAAAGTGTAAAATCATAAAAATAATAATTTGGGAGCAATTTATAATATTCTTAGACCGTAAGTTAACAGTTAAATTATGTATTTACATAAAACTAAAGATATTGTTTCCTTATAGGTAATTTTAAGCTCACTCTCTCACTCTCTCACTCACTCTCTGACAATACTGAAAATGTATTAAAATAAATAAAATAGTAGTGAAGCTATAAAAACGGTTGATTTTTTCTTGTAACAATATTTTGTTACAATTTCTTAAAATTACGTGACGTGATATATCTGGAACTTAAAGAAAATATCTCAACTGTCAGTACACCCCTTCTGTTTAGTTGTGATTCCTAATTGAGGTTGCGCCTTCTGCAACACAATTATTAGTTTGGATTATCACGGAAAATTTAATTAAAATGGCTCCTGAATTGCGTTCACGAAGCAAACTTTGTGTAATATGTAAAAAGACAGTGGTCAATGAAGAAATAATTCAATGTACTGGAGTGTGTAAAGAGTTCTACCATTTCACCTGTTTAAGACTTGATGATCCTACGTCTGAAGAACTGAGTAACTGGTACTGCGATAAATGTAAATTAGTATTACAAAATACGGATAAGAATGAACAAATGCCCGAAAATATTCACTCAGATAAATCGAATCCTGTTCCTCCAAAGTCACACAAATCTAAATGTAGCAGTAGAAGTATGCAAAGAAAATTGAAATTGTTGGAAGAACAAGAAATGTTATTAAATCAGAAGAACGAAAATCTTCGAAAACAATTAGAATTGATTGATTTAATACCAGACGAAGATTCCAGAGCTGGAGATTTCGAAGAAGAAGAATTTGAAAGAACATCATTCGAAAATGAGAAGACTGAAAATAGGAAGTCTGCAAAGTCAGTTAAGCAGTATCCAGAGAACGAAGTACAAACTTTTCCAAGTCCAATACAATTAGCATCACGAAGTTCAATGTCGAAGGACTTGCCGATATTTAGTGGCAGGCCAGAAGAATGGCCAATATTTATAAGTGCCTTTGATACTTCAACCAATATATGTGGATTAAATAATTATGAAAATCTCATCCGTCTTCAAAAATGCTTAAGAGGGAAAGCAAGGGAACTAGTAGAATGTCAATTAACCATTCCTTCTCAAGTCCCTTATATAATCAATACGTTACGAATGATATTTGGTAGACCAGAACAAATAATATTTGCTCAGAAAGAAAAAATTCGTAAACTGAAACAAGTGAAGATAGAAAAATTAGAAACGATAGTAGAATTTTCAACTGCAGTGGCAAATTTATGTGCCATCCTTACATCCACAGGAATGCAAGCAGACGAAAAGGACAGAACATTACTCATGGAATTAGTTTCGAAACTACCTAATGAACTAAAACTTGACTGGGCCAAATATAAACAATCTGTTCCTGATTATGGAATAAAAACATTTCAGGAATGGATAAATACAATTGCTATAAACGCTTGTAGTGTTGATATGATTTACAATTTTAATGATTTTGGTAGTACTAATAAACGAATGTCAATGAAGAAAGAAAATAATATGAATTTTCATGGCACAGATACTGAAAAACACAAAGAATGTTTGGTATGCCATGATTCATGTAAAGAAATAAAAGATTGTAAGAAGTTTCTCGAATCATCATTAAATGAAAAGTGGTCTATTATCAAGAACTTAAATATATGCAGACAGTGTTTATCCAGACATAAATTAAAATTTCCCTTCAAATGCTATAGACGAGTATTTTGCAATATAAATGAATGTAGACGTAAACATCATCCACTTCTGCATAAAGATAATGAGAAGCAAGAAGTTAATATAAAAAATGAAGCAATCTGTAGTAGTCATACTACCAGCAAAAGAGAAGTAATGTTCCGATATATACCAGTGACGTTATACAATGGAAATAACACAGTACAAGTTCTCGCCTTTTTGGATGAAGGATCTTCCCTGACACTGCTAGAGGAAGAGTACGCAAGAAAATTGAATTTAGAAGGTCCTGGAACCTCACTTTGTCTAAAGTGGACAGGCACAATGCATCGCACAGAGATGAATTCAATGTCTATAAATGTGAATATAAGAGGACAATATGACGGTGCTACAGAATTTAAAATGAATGCTGTTCAAACAGTTAAAAGTTTAGATTTACCACCGCAAACTGTAAATTATAATGAAATTTCGCAAAAGTATCCTTATTTATGTGGACTACCAGTAAAATCTTACTTAAATGCAAAACCTAGGATCCTGATTGGACTAAAAAACTGGAATTTAGCAGTACCACTGAGAATTCAGGAAGGAAGCGCCAACCAACCCATAGCTGCAAAATGTAGATTAGGATGGGCAATATTTGCTACAATAGGTGAAGAAATAGCAAAACAAGATTATTGCTGTTTTCACGGATGTGAGTCGTCCAACACTTCGCTTCCAGATCTACATGAATTAATGAAAAGATTCTTTGCCATTGACAGTATGGGAGTAACTCTTCCACCCTTCAACACAGCTTCAAAGGAAGAACAATATGCGATAAAGACGGTAAAAAACACAACGAAATGTATTAGTAATAGGTTCGAAACAGGTTTACTGTTCAAAGAAAAATTTGAGAATATGAAGATACCTGATAGTAAGCCTATGGCTTATAAACGTCTTATTGGTCTGGAACGACGCTTGGAACGTGATCCAGAATTAAAAAGAACTATTGATGAACAATTTGTCAAGTATCTCGAACAAGGATACATAAAAAAATTAACACCAGAAGAACTGTCAATTAAACATAATCGACTGTGGTATTCGCCAGTATTTCCAGTCTTAAATCCAAACAAGCCTGGAAAGGTGAGACTAGTCTGGGATGCTGCTGCACAAGTTGACGGAATATCACTGAATTCTATGTTACTGAAAGGACCTGACTTAATGGCTTCACTATTTGATAATCAATTGAGATTTAGAGAACGCAAAATTGGAATTTGTGGTGATATTCGTGAGATGTTTCACAGAGTTTGTATACGACCTGAAGATCAACATGTGCAGAGATTTCTATGGAGAGAGTGCGACAGATCAAAAGACCCAGATACCTATATAATGCAAGTTATGACTTTTGGTGCCACTTGTTCTCCTTGTAGTGCTCAGTACGTAAAAAATTTGAACGCGAACAGATTTAAAAATAAATATCCTCGAGCTGTTCACGCAATTATCCATAATCATTATGTGGATGACTATTTAGACAGCTTCGACACAGAAGAAGATGCCATCGAATTAGCACGCCAAATTAAATTCATTCATTCCCAAGGAAGCTTTGAAATTCGAAACTGGAAATCCAATTCCCGTCAAATAATGGAAACAATGGAAGAAAGTAATATTATTACAGAAAGATTCGTGAATATGGATATTGATACAATAACAACAGAAAAAGTATTAGGAATGTGGTGGCGTTTGGAAACCGATGAATTTACATATTCGCTAAAATTCAACAAGGGTAATAAAGACGTTCTGCATGGTGAAAGAAGACCAACAAAAAGAGAAATAACAAGCATTCTTATGTTTGTTTGAATGAAGGAGACAATGTTTCGTTTGAATTAATAACACTATTCTGGACTTCCATTGTCTATATTTCAATAAAGTTATTACACAACGTTTCGATTGTTGAAGTATCTACAATCGTCTTCAGGTGAATACAGTATTCACCTGAAGACGATTGTAGATACTTCAACAATCGAAACGTTGTGTAATAACTTTATTGAAATATAGACAATGGAAGTCCAGAATAGTGTTATTAATTCAAGCATTCTTATGTCTATCTATGATCCTCTCGGCCTTATCGCTCACTTTTTGAATCGTCTCAAAGTAATACTGCAAGATATTTGGAGAACAAAAGTTGATTGGGACGATCCAATTGCAGATGAAGAATTTGAAAAGTGGCTGAAATGGGTTAAAACTTTATCTCAAATAGAAAATATTCATATTCCAAGATGCTATCTTCAAAAATTCCCAAATTGGCAGAATTGTGAGGTACAGTTACATGTATTTGTAGATGCTGGTAAAGATGGTAGCGCTGCTGTGACGTACATGCGAATAAAAAGGAATAATGAAATTCAGTGTGCTTTAATTGGAGCAAAGACAAAAGTAGCACCAATTAAATTAACGAGCGTACCAAAATTAGAACTTGTAGCTGCACAAATTGGCGCAAGATTAGGAAAAAACATTGTAAAATCGCTGACTATCAACATTATTAAAATTATCTACTGGACAGACTCGAAAACAGTAATAAGTTGGTTGCGATCTGATGCAAAAAGAATCAAAGGACAATTTAATGCATACCGAGTATCTGAAATACAAGATCTCACAAAAATAAGAAATTGGCGTTACTGTCCAACAAAATTAAATGTAGCTGATGATGCGACCAAATCAGAAAAACCAATTACATTTGACATGAATAGTCGCTGGTTTAGAGGACCAAGTTTTTTATGGGAACATGAAAAAGACTGGCCAGAAGATTCAACAATCGATGAAGAAATTGAAAATAACGAAATTCTCATCGCAGTTCACCACCAAAACAGTAATTTGATCGACATCAACAGATTTTCGAAGTGGAAAAAATTAGTGAATTCCATGGCCTATGTATTTAAATTTTGTGAAATCTTATTGGAGAAAGTAAGAAAAACTTCAAAATGTTCGAATCCTGTTCTAACTTCTAGTCAACTGAAAAAGGCAGAAAATATGTTATACAGAATTGCCCAGAATGATTGCTATTTTACAGAAATATCAAAGTTAACTGGCGCAACAAATTATATAAAAGTAAAATTAAATAAATCTAGTCCGTTGTATATGTGGTCTCCATATTTGGATGAGAATTTAATAATGAGAGTAAAAGGACGTATAGATGCTGCAACATGTGTCAGTGACAACACGAAACGACCTATTATCCTACCAAGAAATCATCCTTTAACAAATTTAGTAGTTCAATACTACCATGAAAAGTTTCACCATATTAATCATGAAACTGTATGTAACGAAATACGGCAAAAATATGCGATTCCAAAACTACGGCAAGTTATACGAAGAATAAGAAGCAAATGTCAGGTTTGCAAGAATGAAAACGTGAAACCTGTCCCCCCAGAAATGGGACCGTTACCTAAAGAATGGTTAGCTGCATTTACTCGGCCATTTACATATACTGGTGTGGATTACTTCGGCCCAATGAACTGTGTAATAGGACGAAAGAGTTATAAACGCTATGGATGTCTTTTCACCTGCCTTACTACAAGAGCCGTACATATTGAAGTTGCTCACTCTATGGATTCTGATTCATTCATCCTCTGTTTTCGAAATTTTATAAATCTACGTGGTCAAGTTCGAGCAATGTACAGCGACTGTGGAACAAATTTTATAGGGGCTGACCGTATATTAAAAGAAGATCTGAAAACATTAAACAAGTTGGAAATAGCCAAAGAATTTATTAATTCCGAATTAGAATGGCATTTTAACCCTCCTGCTTCTCCACATATGGGTGGTTGCTGGGAACGACTAGTGAGATCCGTAAAAACGGCTTTATATTCCGTTTTATCCAACCAGCTTTATTCTGAACACGTTTTACAGAGTTATTTAATTGAAATAGAAAATATTATAAATTCAAGACCCCTTACGTATCTGCCAATTGAATCTGAAACATCTGAAGCCCTAACACCAAATCATTTTTTATTAGGCTCATCAAGTGGTGTCAAACCTATTGGATGTTTTAGTGATGATACGAAGACACTTAAACAAAACTATTTAATGTCACAAATTTATGCTCGTCGATTTTGGAAAAGATTTGTAGTGGAATACATGCCTACATTAACTAGAAGACTTAAATGGTGTCAACCATGTGAACCATTGAAAGAAAACGATATTGTAATAATTGTAGATAAAGATTCACCACGTAGCAGTTGGTCACGAGGACGCATCATAGAAACCTATAAAGGAAAAGATGGCCAAGTTAGAAGTGCTACGGTACAAACATCAACGGGAATATACAAACGTCCAGCAATAAAACTGGCGAAATTAGATGTAAACGGTACTTTGAGTTAAATCATTGCACTCAAAGTACCGGGGGGGAGAATGTAAAAAATATAAAATAATCTAGTAATATCAAATAACAAATTGTAAAAAATTAAATCTAGATTTCTTAGAAACAATTTGTACATGTCAAAAAATAACAACAAAACAAAGTGTAAAATCATAAAAATAATAATTTGGGAGCAATTTATAATATTCTTAGACCGTAAGTTAACAGTTAAATTATGTATTTACATAAAACTAAAGATATTGTTTCCTTATAGGTAATTTTAAGCTCACTCTCTCACTCTCTCACTCACTCTCTGACAATACTGAAAATGTATTAAAATAAATAAAATAGTAGTGAAGCTATAAAAACGGTTGATTTTTTCTTGTAACAATATTTTGTTACAATCATCTTTAGTTTGTAAATACCTATTTCAATATATAATAATTGTTTCTGATATAAATATCGTATTTTTACCTTCCGTCAAAAGGAAGGTATTGTTTTTGGTCAAAAAATTCGTTGGTGAGTTTTTAATGTATAAGCACGTTTTAGGGTCCCTACAATACGAATGTACTATTTTTACGATGATGTCTGTATGTGTGTATGTGTGTCCGTGTGTGTGTCTGTGTGTGTGTCTGTGTGTCCGTGTGTGTGTGTGTGTGTGACAAATTTTTCTCCGACGATAACTCCAAAACTACAATTCTAAAAATTATGATTCTTTCATATTCCTCTTCTTTACAACCATATGAAGAGCTGATTAGATTTTGGTTATAATTGGTCAACCGGAAGTACCCTTATTTGAAGTTCTTAACAGTTTTTCTTAAAAAAATTCAGTTAAATATTATTTTTTGACATTTTCTTATTATATTTATTAAAGAAAATACTCTTCTCTATATGGTTTGATTATTCATTTTCCTTCATATTCAATAGATGTAGAGGTAAAGCATTACAAAGAAATTAATTTTCAAAAATTAGTCAGCTTTGTTATTTATCATGGAAACAGCTGACATAATTATTCAAAAAAAATTAATTGACAGATGTCAGTTGCAAGTGCAAAACCAAATATGGAAAAAAAGTATAGGATCTAAAATTGGTGTCATAGTGTTGCTCGCTAGTGACACGCAGAGAAAGGCCAAAAAGAAGATGGAAGGACATTACTTAGTGTAGTTTATGTTATAATTTTATTGGATTTATAGAACCTTTTCAAATGAACTTTTGGTATGGAATTTGTAAAAAATAGTATGTGTTCGTGTTCGATTTTACATGATAGTATATAGAATCTGTTCCAAGGACCTTTTGGTATGGGATTTGTACAAAATACATGGAATTGACGGAAGGTCTTGTGCTGGCCACAACAGATTTTTTATTTTATTTTGTGTTATTTTATATTAGTTCATAAATTAATAACTTTAATCTTTAATTGTTCCCTATCATGACAATGTTTTGTTACTGTCACTTTCATGGCTAATGATATTTTTTCTTAATTATAAAAAAATTTAAATTTAATTTCTGGCTTTACATGAAACAGAAATGTAAGGTGTTTGGTATCAAAAAATTCGTAATTTTTTTGTTTATAATACGCACCAATTATATTTTCAATAAATAAATATGGAAACTTTTGGCGTCTAAAAAACTGTTTTTCTATGTTATAGCCCTATGACCCGTTTTAAAATTTACACCCTGTATAGACGTCCAGTAGCTGAAACAATTGTAGAACAGGCTTCAAGTATTTTCCATATTACTAAAAAATTATCATTTGGCTTAAAATCAAATGCAGTAATCATAACATCACTTAAGCTATTAATTGAACACCTTTCCCAACTTATCATGCTTTGTTTCCTATTTAACATTTTTAAGTTTAATATTGCTTTCTTCCCTGACACCTTTTACAATGCAGTTAACTCGAACTACGCTCAGCTAGCACTGTTAATAAATAATAATTCCTTGAAAATATGTTTTTATGTAATTTGTTCACACTGACATGCAGTAGCGTAACAAGACCGTCTGGGGCCCCGAGGCAAAATAATCACCTGGGCCCCCTCTCCCAAAGAAAATTAATAATTGAAATAAAATAAATAAGAATACATTTTTTCACTGATAATATTTTATTTATAACATAAGTACAAGTAAAAAAAAAAACAAATATTAAACATTAATATTACCTACTGATAAATAGTGATACAACGGAAGTCAACGTAGTATTCTATGCCATTTTGAAAATTTCTTTTTTGAGCTTTTTTGTTTGCAAATTCGTTGACTACGTTGGTCAAATCCACTTCCGAAGCAGCTTTTGATTCTATAGAAAGTAAAACTTGTCCACTTAGGGCCGGTTTTTTAATCTCTGGTTAAAATTTTAACTTCTAGTTAAGTAAACAATATTGCATCGTCTTGTTGACAGCAATGATAAATCTGTCATTTTACAGTTCATTTCGTTTTAATGTTGTTTATTTAACTATTAGTTATAATTTTAACTAGATATTGAAAAACCGGCTCTAAGTCTACTTTGACCCATTTGCGATCTCAGGTAGTATTTTATTATTTTTAATTTACTAAATGACCTTTCCAGACTTGCCACTGTCACGGGTAATGTTAAAAATAGTAAAAAAGCCATAGAGATCTGGTAAAAATCACTTTCAAAAATCCCATATTTTTAAATTATTAATTCAAAGAATTTTCTCGTTGACATGCTGTTATGTAAATAGTGCAGACATTTCTTACAAAAACTATGTGTGTAATATCATATTAGTTAGACAATGTTCAATAATTAAAATTTATTGTAAACATTTTATCTATTTCTTTTATTGCCGTAAATCTGACTTTTGAATGCACTAGTTTAAAAAAAGGGTACAGATAAGTCGTACTATTAATGTGGGGGAGAGGTAACTACAATATCGAGTGATTGTAGTAAATTCAGTCAATGGCCGCGTGGTGACGGGTGACACAAGCACGCCAAGCTCGGTTAAATAATATAAAATAGTTAAAATAATTTTATTTTCTATAAATTAAATACATTGTATGATAAGCTTTCGTAACAAAGATGTTACGAATGGGCCCCTAAAATCGCGGGGCCCCCGGGCTTTGCCTCGAACTGCCGCATGATAGTTACGCCACTGCTGACATGGACAACAATGACATTTTTATAACAAAACATGAATTACTAAAAGTTAATTAAATATTGTTTTCTTCAACAATAATAACATACCTACAGCCTTATTCACCATATTAAGTTAATATGAATTTTTGTAATCTAATTTCAGATGTGTGGTTGTGGGAGTTGGAGAGTAAGAGTCCGGTGATATACCCACAACGGTTTGATCTCGAAGTGGATGCACAATCCAACCTCACGCTGGGTTGCCGGGGCTCCGAGTTGCTCAACTGGACGTTCTACGATCAATACAACAAGCCGGTAAATTTGACTAGTAACTATATATTTCATTACTATATATATATACATACATACAGGGTGGTTGATTTTTCATTGTCCAGCTTATATCTTCTGAAATATTAAAGATACAAGAAAAAGTTATATAGAAAAGTTATTTGATACAACCTGGTCTATAATTGAGCATAAAGAATTTTTTTCCAAGACCTACCAATTTTCCAGAAAAATATTTAACTTTTATTTTTTAAATGGAACATCCTGTCTATTATTACGGAATAAAATTCTAAATAAATTTCTCTTTACAATGATGTGTAACAAGTAAGGATTTACCTTTAAATTATGTCTAATAAAGCAAATAGAAATACGACAAAAGTAGGCTGTGATATTTTATTGTTTATACCAGTAGCATATGTCACAGATTGCTTCTTGATATGTAAATAAAAGTATTAATAATTTTGTAAATCATCAATGCTAGTAATTCTATTACTTGCTTTATTAGACATAATTTTATTTAAAGGAAAACCCCTACGTAGCCAATGTTCATGTGTGACAAAAGATACAGGTATAAACAATAGAATATCATAGCCTACTTTTATCATATTTCTATTTGCTTTATAGGACATAATTTAAAGGTAAATCCTTACTTGTTACACATCATTGTAAAGAGAAATTTATTAAGATTCTTATTCTGTCAAAATATACAGGATGTTCCATTTAAAAAATTAAAGTTAAACATTTTTCCAAAAAAATTGGTAGGCCTTGGAAAAAAATTGTTTATGCTATATTATAGACCAAGTTGTATTAAACAACTTTTGTATATAACTTTTTTTTGTATCTTTAATATTTCAGAAGATATAAGCTGGAAAATGAAAAATCAACCATCCTGTATATACAGAGTGGCGCGCTTAAGACGATCCACCCTTAATAACTTTAAAACGAATTGTGATAGACATACGCTAAATGTATTAACATCTAGGACATTTTATTAATATATATATTTTTTTTTAATTCACTAATCTCACCCCCCACCACTCTAAACTTTTAAATCTTAAATGGTAATATACCCCTAGTGACATATCAAATGAAAGCTCTTGAAAAATGCTATACAGCCATGTCAAATTAATATTTGAATAAACCGTTTTAAAGTTTGAAACAAAAATGTAATTTTAATTTAATTTAAAACCTTATAACAAATGCTCAAATTAAGCGCCATTTACTCCTAAACAATGGTACAACCTATCACTAAATGCTATTTGCACCCGCCGAAATGTTACTTTTGGAATTGCTTGACACTTTCTTCTAATTCTGTTTTCTAAATCTTGGAGTTTAACAGGTGGGGTTTTAAAAGTAATTGATTTTGAATATCCCCAAAGAAAAAAAAATCGTTGGGTGCCAGATCAGGGGACCCAGCGGGCGAATCAATTTGCCCCCTTCTACTAATCCATGTTTTTTTTTTTTCATTTTGTTATTTGCATTGCACTGGATGCATTAAAATACTATAAACTATTGTTTCTAACTTTAAAACGGTTTATTCAAATATCAATTTATTGACATGCCTGTATAGAAATTTTCAAGAGCTTTCATTTGAACTAACACAAAGGGTATATTGCTATTTAAGATTTAAAAGTAGAGAGTGGTGGGGGGTGAGATTAGTGAAATAAAAAATAAAAACAAAAATATTAACAAAATGTAGCCCCCTAGATGTTAAAACATTTGGCGTAAACCGGGTATGTCTATCACAATTCGTTTCAAAGTTATAAAAGCTGGATCGTCTTAAACGCGCCACTCTGTATATATATAAGTTATAGTGCTACCCCTGTACTACATAATAGACAAAGTGCCGATGTGCCAGAACGTGACTCTATCATATTTCACTAGTATAAAAACATATGTAATGCTTTAGATTAGTCAGTCTGTATTCTATTATCATATTATCAAGTAGTTTATAGCATATTATAATTTGTACTCGCAAAAATAAAACTTTTTAAAAACCTATTTGATCGAACGAGAAATTTAAGTGGCGCAGTCTTGGTAGGATTGCCAAAACAATTTAGCGAATATAAATTGTTTCACTTTCGTGATTAATTTGGCAAATTCGAATATCTCCATACTTCGATCACTGTATCCTGCATCTGAGAGGACATCAGAAGCAAGACACATCTCGACGAGCCGAGCGAGCCAAGCTGAGCGGACATCAGTGCAACTCCTGCCTCAACTTCGAGACGAGACCGTGTTCGACTTCAGGGCACATGAAGCCGACACTACTATTTTTGTGAGTACCATATGTCATTCAGAGAACCAGAATCTTTGTCAGATTCAAATAATTCAGAAGCAGACTCCGATCTCGAAACAGAAGATCGTATAATTAATTTAAATACAAATCCTATTAATAGTATCACATTAAGAACGCCATTATTAAACATGGTTACTCCAGTATTAAAAAAGGAATATCTGGACATGGTGCCAGAGTTCCATGGGGAACGTGAATTACTCCCTAGGTTTACTAGCGTTTGTGAAAAATTAGTAACAAAATTTTATAATACCACAAACACAAATGATTTCCAAAATGAATATTTAATGAGCAGTATATTAGCCAAAATAAAAGGTGAAGCTGCTATTAATATTGCAAGTTCCACAATTTCAAAGTGGGAAGATTTGAAAACAGCACTAAAAAATGCTTATTCAGACAAACGTGACTGGTTCACACTAAATATGGAAATAACAGAGCTGAAACAAAATCCTAATGAAAACGTTTTTGATTTTTACGGTCGTTTACAACACCTCTTAAATTTACAAATTTCTTATATTTCAACAAACGCTGCTGCCGAAGCATCCGTAGTAATGATTGACTATTTTCAACATTATGCTTTACGCGTTTTACTAAAAGGTTTAAAAGAACCTATACGCCAATTAATGAGGGCAAAGAACCCTACAGACTTAAATTCAGCTTTAAGTATGTTAGCAAATGATTTTCAATTTGAATATTATGCCAAATCCAAAAACACTAATCAGCACACACCCAAATTAAATCAAAAACCACAAATCCACCAACCAAGATACAATATTCCTAAACCCATACCCTACTTTAATTACACACCCAATAAAACTCTGCATCCTTCACCTATGCAACAAACAACATACAGACAACAATATACTCCTCAACAACAAAAACAATATAATCCTCAACAACAAAGACAATATACTCCTCAACAACAAAGACAATATACACCGCAAACACCACGCCAAGGTCCATCCACCAGACAAAACCTTCCTGCACCTACTCCGATGAGTATTTCCACGCGAAATACAACTCAATACCGTCCTGCACAAAACCGCGCAAACACAGCGGGAGAATTATGTAATATCAACGAGTCAGCAGAATCTGCCGTTGACCCATATGTTTATTACGATAACCAAGAACAAACTGACCAAGTATTAATTGATAACAATGATTATGAAAATCCACAAAACCCCGACAATTTCGAAGACGATAATTTTTTAGACATCGCAGCCTCGGAAACAATAGAAACATTTTACCCGGAGTCGAACTAATGAACCTAACAAATAAAAGTAAATTACCTTATATTATATTCCCTGAAAATAATCTGAAAGTTTTAATAGACACAGGAAGTACGAAATCTTTCATAAAACCTACCATAGCGCATAAATATTACAAAAATTCAATTTTTAAAGACCCTTTCCAAATTTCAACTGCGCATGGAACTTCAATTGAGAATTACAGCACACTCGTACCTATTTCAAAATTATTTAATTTAAAGAAAAATGCAAGTTTAAAATATCACATTTTTGATTTTCACGATGAATTCGATCTCTTATTAGGATTAGACAATCTGAGTACATTAAAAATAATTATAGACCTGAATAAAAATGTAGTAACAACACCCACCTGCCAAATAAAAATTCAACATCAAAATTCTGAAAATAAAATTAATACAAACAAAATTTGTCAGCCAAATAATAATGTAACATTAGACCCCAAAACCGAAAAGGTAATCAAAATTCAAGTAACTCAACAAAACGGAACCATATTAATACCAAAACAACAACAGAATAATTTAATCATCCCCGAATGTGTCACCACAGCCAATAATTACCATGCACTTTGTACAGCAATTAATAACTCAGAATCACATATCAACTTTACACAATTAGAACCAATTACTGTAGAAAACATCTCTAACTATGAAACGTACTCATCACCCAATTTTAATTTCATTCAATCAGAAAAAATTAAATTTGATATTTCAAAAATTCGGTCAGATCACATGAATTCGGAAGAAAAATCAGCTATCACTAAATTAATTTACGATTATTCTGATATATTTCACGTAGACGACAAAAATTTAACATTTACTAATCAAATTAAACATTCCATAAAAACAAGTGACGAAATTCCTATTTATACGAAATCTTATAGATACCCAGAAATTCACCGACAAGAGGTACGTTCTCAAACACAAAAAATGTTAGATCAAAATATTATTAGACCATCATGTTCGCCATGGTCATCACCTATTTGGGTTGTCCCAAAAAAACTTGACGCATCTGGTAAACGCAAGTGGCGTATAGTGGTAGATTACAGGAAATTGAACGAAAAGACTATTAGCGACAAATACCCATTACCGAACATAACTGATTTACTAGACAAACTCGGACGCTGTCAGTATTTCACTACGTTAGACTTGGCATCTGGTTTCCACCAGATTGAAATGGACAAACAAGACATTCAAAAAACTGCATTTAACACGGAAGACGGGCATTATGAGTTCACTCGTATGCCTTTTGGCTTAAAAAATGCACCCGCGACATTCCAACGCGTTATGGACAATGTTCTGAGAGGGTTAGTAAAC
The DNA here is from genome assembly GCA_943142095.1 of Ophonus ardosiacus. Lineage (NCBI taxonomy): Eukaryota > Metazoa > Arthropoda > Insecta > Coleoptera > Carabidae > Ophonus > Ophonus ardosiacus. The sequence continues at coordinate 11,833,143 of OW964841.1, read as the reverse complement.
AAAAAATGCCTTGTTTACCTCGACGACATTATTATATTTAGTACCAGCCTACAAGAACACATTCAAAATTTAAAATTAGTTTTCGAACGTTTGAAAAATTCAAATTTCAAAGTACAACTAGATAAATGCGAATTTCTTAAAAGAGAAGTAGCGTATCTCGGGCATATCGTAACCCCTGAGGGCGTGAAACCAAATCCCGACAAAATTTCGGCTGTTCTAAATTTTCCAATTCCAAAAACTACAACACAAATTAAAGGTTTCTTAGGACTTTTAGGCTATTATCGAAAATTTATTAAAGACTTCGCTAAGATAACAAAACCGCTGACTAGACGCTTAAAGAAAAATGCTGTTATTGACATTAACGACCCTGAGTACAGACAATGCTTTGAAAATTGCAAGAATTTGTTGACTAACGAACCACTACTCCAATATCCTGATTACGACAAAGAATTTAACTTGACATGTGACGCGAGCCAGCTGGCTATTGGAGCCGTGTTATCCCAAGGTAGTCTAGGCAACGACCTACCAGTAGCTTACGCTAGCAGAACACTGAACGAGACAGAGATAAACTATTCTACCATTGAGAAAGAAATGTTAGCTATCATTTGGGTGACTCAGTATTTTAGAACTCACTTATTAGGACGCAAATTCAAAATCTATACAGACCACCGACCCTTGCAATGGCTATTCTCGTTAAAACAATGTAGCCAAAAATTAATAAGATGGCGCCTCAAATTAGAGGAATATGACTATGAAATAATCTATAAGAAAGGCAAACTTAATACCAATGCCGACGCCTTAAGCCGTATACCTGTTGAAATTAATAAAACTCAAAATTTACAATCACAAACACAAGTAGATGACACTCCACTAGCTCTATTCAAAGACTACTTAGATAAGAAACATTGCCTTAATCACAATAATAACAATATTATTGAAGTAATAGGAAATCTATTCGATGCACCATCTGACTCTAGTCTAGCTCATTGCGTGAGCAAAGATTTAGAAATGTCATCGGGTATTGCCAAAAATTTTAAAATTAAATTTAACAACGTACACAAATTAAAATCTCAAAATCCTCAACTTCATAACCTAGTATATTTAAAAACCCCACAAAGATATCTATTATACTTAATAACAAAGGAAAATTATTACAATAAACCTACTAAACAAGACATATTCTATACCTTACTAAATTTGAGAAAATTCTGTTTACATAATAATATCAAAAATTTAAGTATACCAAAAATTGCATGTGGACATGACAATCAAATTTGGAACGAAATAAAATCAATGTTAAAATATATTTTTGATAATACCAACATACTAATAACCGTTTACAAACTCCCTGAACCCAAAATTCCCCAGACCGAATTAAACATAAACGAAACAGAAAACATGAAACACTTCATAGAAAATTTTAACAAAGAGTTAAGGAATAAAACAGATAACAAAGACGACGATACGCAATCCCTTGCAGTCGAGGTAGGTGACTCACAACATAATGAGATAAACGATGACGACACAAGCGATAGCGATATCACAATACATTCAAGTAAAGAAAATCCTATCGTCGGAATCCCGATAGTAGAATGCCCCGTAAACTATGGCAAAAATTAAATTATTATAACAGAAGTCGATTTTAATCCCAAACAAGTAAAAATTACAAAATTATACGAACACAAAAAATTACGAATGGAAGTAGAATTTTCAAAAAATAATTACAAAACTGAAATGATTGCTTTTATTAAAGAATATCTTGTTCCAAAAATAAAATATCATATTTATTTTCAAAACGAACTATACGAAAAATTCAGTTTAATTCTTCAAAATTATTTCAAAAATTCTCAACTATGTTTAGTAAAATGTACAAAATATTTAAGCGACGTTACCAATGAGGAAGAAATCATACACATCATATCGAATTACCACTGCAGCAAAAGTAACCACCGTGGTATCGATGAAACAGAAGCGCGTATAAAACAACAATATTACTGGCCAAAATTAAGAAAATCCGTTCAAACATTTATTAATAGCTGTGAAATATGCCAAGTAACAAAATACGACAGGCGACCCTTAAACGTAAATTTAAACATCACACCCACAGCTACGAAACCTTTCCAAATTTTACATATAGACAGCATTACTTTAGAACAAGCTAAATTTTTGACTATCGTAGATTCATTTTCAAAATATGCACAAGCATACAAATTAAATTCAGGACAAGGCATAGAAGCTTGTAATAACCTAGTCAAATATTTTACACATCATGGAATCCCAGAACAAATTATTTCAGATAACGGGTTAGAATTTAAAAACTCAGTCGTAAAAGAATTGCTGACACTACACAAAATCGACATACATTTCATAAGCTCACAACATCCAGAATCTAACGGCATAATAGAACGATTCCACTCGACCCTTATCGAACACATAAGACTGTTTAACAATCAAAAAGAATACAAAACGGAGCCTATAGAAGCCAAAGTAAATTATGCGTTATTAGCTTATAATAACACAATTCATTCTGTCACAAAATTGAAACCATGCGAAATTATTACCGGCCATTTAGATACCAACTCCCCATTTAATATTGACCTCGAAAAACAGCTTATTAACAATTATATAGAAAGTCATAAGAATAAAACTAAATTACTTTACGAATCAATTAGAGACAAAATCCAGGCAAATAAAGAAAAGGTAATAAATAAATGTAATGAAAATAGAGAAGAATTACCCAAAATCCCCAAAAGGGTATACGTGAAAAATAAACAGAAACAACAAAAAACTAAAAACAAATACAAACCCGAAAAGCTAAAGAAAATTAATAAACGTCTTAAAACAGGAAAAATACAAACCACCCACGGCAATACAACAGAGAATATCCACCTCTCTAACATTAAACGTCCTAGAAAAAAAACTTACAATTTTGAACCAATTCCAGGTTGTTCGCATTGGGACAAGGAACAATAATTAGAAACATAACAGAAAACCTCGGAATCCTTCCCATCAATCTCGGTCCTGCCAAACTCGAAAAGACGACTCACACCTTCATACACTACTACAATCTCCAAGCTCTCCTTAACAATCTAAACACACAATACTCAGCACTAAAATCAAGCATATCTAACCATTCACAGTATTTCAATGAACTCGAAAATTATGATAAAATATTAGAATTTATTCGGACAAAAATTGACACAAAAATTAATAACATCGGATTTCATTCTGATCACCATAAAACTAAACGTGGCTTAATAGATGGATTGGGGACAATATTCAAATCAGTCACAGGAAATTTAGATGCCGAAGATGGCAAAAGATATAACGAAATGTTTGCACATATGCAAGAAAACGAGCATAATTTGGAAAGTCAACTCAAACTCTCATATTCGGTGAACCACCAAATTATTCAAAATTTTAATAAAACAATCTCAGATATTCAGCACAACGAGGAAATATTAAAATCCAAAATTTTACAACTTTTCAAAATTATAAACAGTACGCACATTCAAAGTATACTGTATGGCAAAAATATTTACGATCAACTTACTATATTATACAATTCTATATTAAGCGTCTTACAAGACATTGAAAATTCAATCACCTTTTGTAAATTAAGAACGCTGCATCCTAGTATAATACACCCCATGGAGCTACTAGCAGAATTAAAACAAATATCAAAATTTTACCATTTGCAGTTACCATTCGAACCCAGACAAGAGAACCTTTTAGACATCGAATCCTTGTTAAAAATAAACTGTAAAATAGAAGCGACCCAAGTAATCTATTTCATTTCTACCCCCATAAATTTCGAAAAAACTTTTGAACTCTACTACATGTACCCAATTCCAACCAAATATGAATCAAAATTTATTACAATCATCCCTAATACGAAATATCTTCTTAAATCTGATAAAGAGATCGTGCCCCTGAATGATATGTGTGTTCAAGCAAAAATATTTCAGTGCCCTAATAAATATCACGCCCACTTCTCAGCGATCTGCGAAGAAGAAATATTCCAAAATCAAACTTCGAGTCACTGCCATTACACAAAAATTAACTTAATTGAAAATCATGTCGAAGTAATTCCAGAAATCAACAAATACCTAGCCGTTTTCCCACACGAGGAGAAAATCACCATTAAATGTCACGAAGAAACCAACATCCAAACCTTAGAGGGAATCTTCCTAATCAATAATCAAGACAACTGCGAAATTCACTTCAGACAACAAATACTAATATTCCAAAATGAAAACCATGGCCAACCCCTACTACTTCCTAAACTGAACCTAAAATCCCAACCGTATAAAATTACAAATTTCTCTATTAACCTAAATCCCTTGAAATTAAATGATATCTCCTTGAATCCAATCGTTCCGATAACAGAAAAAACATACAACATGCACATCCCAAGTATATGGTCCATCATCCTGTACGTGGTTGCTGCAATCATCGTTGGGTACTTCATACGTAACCAAATAAAGAAGAGGAAATCAGCCAAGCTGAGGTCATCTCGCACCCCAGAAGACGTCGAACTTCAACTCCCTCAGGAGGCTCGAATCTGAGGAGGGAGGAGTTATAGTGCTACCCCTGTACTACATAATAGACAAAGTGCTGATGTGCCAGAACGTGACTCTCTCATATTTCATTAGTATAAAAACATATGTAATGCTTTAGATTAGCCAGTCTGTATTCTATTATCATATTATCAAGTAGTTTATAGCATATTATAATTTGTACTCGCAAAAATAAAACTTTTTAAAAACCTATTTGATCGAACGAGAAATTTAAGTTATATATATATATATATATAAGGAGGAAAATATCGTGGGTGTGTCAGTGGATTGTGGGCTTTAATTAAAGTTGATTTCTTTTAAAATCTGTCAAGCTTTCGTGTATTTAGTTTTTTACACATCATCAGGACAATTTTGGTGAAGTTGTTTATAAGTCATTGATTTTATAAAACAGAAGAATTTTGACATTATTTTAGTTAAAATTTACAAAAATAAAACTTATAATAATTTTGACTAAATCACATGTTTAAGTACGTTGTAGTTGCGCAACAAGTTATCAACAAGATAACTTGTTGCGCAACTACAACGTACTTAAACATGTGTTGTTTATAAGTCATTGATTTTATAAAACAGAAGAATTTTGACATTATTTTAGTTAAAATTTACAAAAATAAAACTTATAATAATTTTGACTAAATCACATGTTTAAGTACGTTGTAGTTGCGCAACAAGTTATCAACAAGATAACTTGTTGCGCAACTACAACGTACTTAAACATGTGATTTAGTCAAAATTATTATAAGTTTTATTTTTGTAAATTTTAACTAAAATAATGTCAAAATTCTTCTGTTTTATAAAATCAATGACTTATAAACAACTTCACCAAAACTGTCCTGATGATGTGTAAAAAACTAAATACACGAAAGCTTGACAGATTTTAAAAGAAATCAACTTTAATTAAAGCCCACAATCCACTGACACACCCACGATATTTTCCTCCTTAACTAATCGAAACAGTGACGATTACACTCCACATATATATATATATATATATATATATATATATATATATATATATATATATATATATATATATATATATATATATATATATATGCATACTACTAAATTCTACACCTAAATCACTATTTAATTTGCACATTTAATAACCTCTAATATTCCATTTGAAATTTTATAACTATTGCTCATTTGTAATGATATGATACCCATGGAATTTAAACAAAATTACAAGGAAATGCATATCGTTTGAATTGTCAGTAATTCGATTTTCAAATTCAAAATTATAGATATTTCTATTCTACACGTAAGTCTCTAAAAATGTTTTGTTTTTACAATCTAAAATCTAAATCACTGCACATATTTTATTTATTTTTTTTATTTTGTAACCTACAAAATAGAAATTCTGACAATTCAAAAGATGTGCATTTCTTCATAATTTTGTTTAAATTCCATGGCTTTCATTACAAATGAGCAATACCAATAAAATATTGAACTAGATTTTACAGTTTGTTAAATATGTACAATAAAATGTGATTAGTGATTTTCGTGTAGAATATAATTTTCTTCATTTGTTTGACACATTTTTCTCATTTCCCATGTTAAACGCATTAAATTCTGCACCTAAATCAATTCACAATCACATTTTGTTTGGCACCTTTCGTAACCGAGATAATTGAATTTAAAATTTTATCAAAGTTACTTTATAGTTTTAGCCATGGTATTGAAATAAAATCTCAAACAAATTTTATGACATTTTACCTGTCAGAAATTATAAAATAATACAACTCAATGATTTGTATCTTCTTTTCCTGTGAATAATTCTCCATTTTTAATTACGATGAATCTGAAAGGTACCTACGTTCAGTTAAAAAAAAAAAAAATACGCGATAATACATTGCTCCCATGCATTTTAAAACTATGGTAATGACATACGCTATATACCGGGTGTCATAGACCGACTGATACAGAAGATTAACATGTGAAATCAGTTAATTGTTAATAGTATCTCCCCAGTGTAATATTATGTTGAAATTTTGTATACATATTGCAAGATACTAATTTTATGGACTACAGGCCAAATTAGTCAATTAAATGTGTAAAATTAGTAAAAATTTAAGCCACCCAGAATCAAAATTCATTTTCTACTTTATACTTAAAATAATATTTAGTATTTATATGCTTTTTTACGTTGACCGTTTATTAATAGGTTGTGTTAATGTATAGAAAATCATACATTAAATACCTCTATTATTGCATGATATTAATAAATAAACAATTTTAGTGGGTAACCATAGATACCACATACCATTGTTGAACGTTTGTCAAAACTTATGTGAAAAAACTTTACTAACCTAAAACAAATTATCATGGAATAAAATTAGATTTTCCTATTCCGTAAGATACGTTCAACGAAAAAATTATGTAACTAACACGTGTGTTAATTAGCGATTAATGATCTCAACAACAAAATGTCTCAGTCATTAATCGCCCTCATTAACACGCTTGATAGTTAAATAGCTATTAATCTTTTATTGACTTTTAATAAAATATAAACATTATTTGAAACATAAATTTTGTTTTATTTGAAAACGTCACTAAAGTGCAAGAAATAGTCATTAAAAGTTCAGAAATCGGTACTGAAGTAATTCATTATACGACCATTTCAAGCAAATGCAATGTTGCCACCCGTATAATAATTATTGTATATATACAAGATAATTTTTTGGGTATATAAAGTAGTAAATTTGAGCGTAAAATAACAAAAATATGTGCAAAAAGAAATATGTAAATAATTCAAATAAAGAATATAGAAATAAAACATAATTTTGAGTGTTTTTTACGATACCTCAAGCTTCGGAGGTTAGCAACATTGAGTGTCAGACAGTAAAATAAACTTAACCTATAAAAATAAAATATCCCTTTCATTTTCACAAATTTTCGATTTCAAATCAAATGTAATATGCAACTCGATACTAAAGTTCCATTTTATCACTCATACAGTTTATTTTCCACGGCCTTGCAGCCTCGGCAACTAAATTCAATATTTGTGATAAAAAGTAGAATTTCAGCACTGTGATACATAAATTACTATTTTAAAGTTATATCGCATTGTTTACATTAAATTTTGTTAAATTTCAATAAAAATTTAAAATATGTTTACAATAAAAATTATTTTGAGAAATAAATAAATATAAATATATCATCACGGCATATTACCTATTTCTGGGTGTCCCAGTATCTACAACACATGTAGACATCGGTAATGATGACGATATATTTTGAGAAATAAAAATTAAAAAAATTATTTTATTGTTGGCTGGTTCCGAACAATTCCGAACCCCACTATGCTCTTTGAACTGTTGCTTAGTAACAATTTTTTTCGGGATAAGAACAATAGCCCGTCATTATAAAAATGAAGCATTTGCTTTGAAGTGAAAGGTAGAAGTAAAAGGTAGCACTAGGAAGTATAAGCTAGAAGTAAAATGTTTTTCTTTAATTCGTATTCATAATCTTTACCTTTTCCTTGCAAGGAAATACTTCAGAAAAATGAAGTAATGGGTATTAAAGATTCGCGATGTATGTACACATTAGTAGGTATTTATAGAAAGAAGCATTACCTTTTGCTTGAAAAAAGTGAAGCAATTACTTCAGATTATTTTTATAAAAAAAGTGAAGGAAAAGGTTTTGCTGCATAATAAAAGATTTTACATTTTTCGTATTTATAAAAAGAAGCATTTGCTCCAAAACTGAAGGATTTGCTTCTAGAAAATTGTGTCTAGTCCCCATGCAACTTTTTTTCAAGAATCTCAATTATTCATTAGTTTTTCAGCCCGTATACAACGTGTATATGCTGTTTTTATAAGCTAAACTTTCATTTTGGTTGTACTTTTGCAGTAGTACGTGTGTTATGGCTGAAGTGATGCATTTACGTGCAAGAAAATTTTATAAACCTAGGCGTACACCTCGTGAATCGGAATTCAAATCATTCACCTCTATTCTAAATAAAATGTATAACTGTTACTGATCACACACACGTTCAGTTTAAACTTGTAACATCGCAATTCTGTAGTATCTTTCACTTTACATTTCTGAAGTATTTCCTCGCAAGGAAAAGGTAAAGATTATGAATACGAATTATAGCAAAACCTTTTACTTCTACCTTATACTTCTTAGTGCTACCTTTTACTTCAAAGCAAATGCTTCATTTTCATAAATACGGGTTATTAAGTTCAAACTTGACGATTGTGTGATTAGCCAAGAACTCTACAGTTTATTATTATAGAACAGAGGTATTGGTGGTTAGTTGAAAGTTAAGATAAAATTTAAAATGTCTGACATAGAAAGTGAAAAGGAGGGAAGTGAAGATGTCACTCATGAGAATAGCATCTTAGTTTCCTTCCGCTGTATGCGGCAAGTCCTGTACTTCTTCTTCATGATCTTGAAAATCTGTATCTCCTAGCTATTTAGCTATGTTGAGTAATATAACATAGGCTCCAGAATTTACAAAATAGATTATTTTATATATTTATCTATAAAAAATATAAAACAAGTATGAATGCATTCCTGTAGATAATTTAGTAATATTTAATATTTATAATAATGTAAATCGCGAAAAATTACATTTAATGGTATTATTCGAAGAAAATCTATTTTGAACTTAAAGTGCCATTTCCACTTACCTGATTTACACCAAAATCTAATAAATTCAATAAAGTACAAATACAAGGTTTCAAAATTTTCTGAATGATAGTATTTGAGGTAGAGACAAAATCCATAAAAAGTGAGATTCTTGAAAAAAAGTTGCATGTGGAACAGATACATTTTTTTAGAAACAAATCCTTCAGTTTTTAAGCAAATGCTTCTTTTTATAAATACGAAAAAAGTAAAATCTTTTACTTTTAAGCAAAACCTCTCGCTTCGAAGCAAAACCTTTTCCTTCACTTTTTTTATAAATATAACCTGAAGCAATTGCTTCACTTTTTGCAAGCAATTGTAATACTTCTTTTTATAAATACCTACTAATATTATTGGAAATTCTAGATATTTTCATAAATTTTTGTAATATTACACATTTACATTAACTAATTTGACCTGTAATCCATAGAATGAGTAGCGTCCAATATGTATACAAATTTTCAACTTAATATTTTACACTGAGAAGATACTATTCACAATTACCGAGAGCGTATGTCATTACCATAGTTTTAAAATGTATTACCAATGTATTATCGCGTTTTTTTTTTTTTTTTTTTTTTTTTAGCTGAACATAGGGAGCTGTCAGAGTTATCGTAATTAAAAATGGAGAATTATTCACAGAAAAAGAAAATACAAATCATTGAGTAGTATTATTTTATAATTTCTGACAGGTAAAATGTCACGAAATTTGTTCTTATAATGGAATTGGTCAACCAGAAGTATGTCAGTTTGAAGCTCCAGTTTTTTTGTTTTTTTAAATTCATAGTTGAATTTAATTTTTAGGTATTTTATGTCATAAATATTAAAGGATATTTTATTCTCTATACGATATGACTACATTATGTCCTTCATATTCAAAGTTTTAGAGGTAAAAATTTATAAAGAAATTTAATTTTCATAAATCTTGCAATCTTTACGACGTCACCGTGAAAACAGTTTCTATAATTCCATATTTCTAATTGACCGTTGTCACTGCTGTCAGTGTCAAGTACAATTTACATAATATGTGAAGTAATTTAACTGGAAATATAAGAAACTTTCCAAATGGAATTTATATAAAATACATAGAAATGACGGAAGGTATTGTGCTGGCCAGAACAGATTTTTTTTATTTATGCACATTTACATAAAATTGAAATGTATTTTGCAGCGTAATAATTTATTTACAATAATCTACTCCATCAACAAGAACGATCCGGACTATAAATTCGAAGCCATACTCAAAGTGGAGCAAATGAGATACACAGATGTTGGTTTCTATTACTGCCATGGACAACAAGTGCCCTATAACACTCCATTGCGTTCAAACAACATTTACATATATGTTAACGGTAAGTAAATTAAAGGGTTGCCAGAAGTTCAAAATGTATAAAGTGAACAATTCAAAGTAAAAAAGAGAACAAAAAGAGCACAAACAACGAATCCCGTTTAAAGTTAACTTTTATGAAATAGTACCCAAAAACAAATTTCCCAATATTATAAAATTAATTATTTAGAGGATTTTTTTTGTAAAACTTGAGATTTGTAGTCATAATACTTACGTAGGTAATGTATAAATGCATGAGATGCTTTTGTAACTGTATGTCACAGTTAATATAAATTTAACTGTTTAAACATTTAATCTATATCTCTCCATTGTGCTCCAATCATTGAACTCTTTCGAGGTTAGCACTACGCCCTCACGAATCGAAAAGACCAATTGGCATATTATCAATAATGAGTATAAATTAGTATTACCACTATTGGATTCTTAAGGCTTGGAAGCATTGTTTTAAATTTGGAATTTTCAAAAATCTCAATAAAAAAAAGAACAATAAAGAACATGTTAGTATAACAAAAGAAAAAGAAAGATCGGAGGAGAAAAAGAGAACATGTTCTCTTTAAAAGAGATATGATGGCCACCCTAGAAATTATAGGGTGTTCAGACTACCCGTCCCAGGCTTTTTTTTCAGTACTACGATGTCCTAGAGGTTCAGGAAACACTAACATGACTAAACAGAGAGGATGTATTCTAATTGCTCTCTCAACGTCGTTGAAGGAGATGAAAATCGATATACAGTCAATCTGTGCCATACTAAATTAGATTCGTTTAATAGATGTACTACATCTTAAAATAATAATTCAACATCACAATCTATACGTTTTCAATGTCTATATTCCTTTTTCGCGCAATGTTAATGATTATGAGATTATTTTTGAAGCCCCTTTGCTGCTTCCTGCTTAAACACCGGGCAGTTTCAGGATCGAGCTGAATGTGGTCCTTTATAGTTGACGCATTGTAATGGTTTCGCACAGCTGCTGTCTTCGTGCATTTCTTTTCCGCAGATGCAAATCTGAAGGTTTTTGCATCTACCGGAAGTATGACAAAAACGTTGGCATTGAAAACACCTCATTGGTGCAGGAATATATAACCTTACTTTGAGGGAGTAGAACCCTACTTTAATTTTGTCTCTCACATTTGGCGTATTGAAGGTGAGAATGTGATTAGGTGTGTCCACCAGTACACCATTCTCACATTTCTTGATACGACGGACGTCAATGATGCCTTGGTGGCGTAATTCTTCGCAAATCTCCTCAACTATACAGTTCAGGACATCGCGGCAAAAGACTACTCCTTTCGAGTAGTTCATAGTTCTATGACCCGTTACCTCTATATCATAACTGTCTAGCTTTCTAGCTTGTAATAGCCGTTCAGCTTGAGCAGCTGATACCGTTTCGAACAGGCCATCCATCGTCTTTCGCGCTGTTTTGACGTTACTAATCAAGCCAAATAAAAGTTTTTGTAAAACAAAAGGACTCTTCTTGTCAAATGATCCACTTAAATTTTTAACGACCAGGAACTGGGGTACCACCACCTTTTCCTGGTTCGTGTTCACTGCTGTCTCTTTTTCCGTTTGTATCACCGTTTTATTGATGTTTACGTTTCTGGGGATATTAGAACCAATCGCTGCCTTTGAAGCGGTGACACCGGAGCCAATTTCGTTCCCAGATTGGAAACCTTTGTTTGGTATCGGGGTTTTCTCCCCTGGAGTTTTTACTGTCCCTCCTGACGTACCGTTTTTACCGGCCGGCTTGCCGCTGTTAAGTTCCCCCTCTTTAACCATAATTTATGTTGGTTGTCCAGCACATCATGTGAGAAGGAGCGGGTCGGAGAAAAGTTGGGACAGACAACATGTCTTACCCCAGTTCCCTGAGGGCCAACTTATGTCAGTTTAACCGGCCCCGGAATACACGGACGGGCCGGACTCGCTCGGCGCGGAAGGGGTTCCGACACCTCAACTCAACTCACACTTCCAGATCAGGGCCCGAAGTGGCTGGCTCCTGACTCCTGCAGCATCCACGTTTCGGTAGTGCTAGGCACACATCAACCCTTCCGCTCTGAAGCTGCAGGGGGATTAACCCACTCCAACCCAACCTTTCGGCGGACAGAGCTTCCGGGACGCTTCCGCTACAGTGCCGATAATCATGTCCAGTAACATAGCAATGGTCGAAAATTAAGAAAACCGGTTTGGGGCCCGTTAGTTTCACCCTCTGCTGGCGACAGAGGGTTATTCACCCCCCCCCACGACAAGGTGGGCCCACGGGGGGGAATAACAAGAATAACAATAATAGAAATAATCATAATAATAATAATAATAACAATAATAATAATCATAATAATAATAATCATAATCATAATAATAATAATAATAATAATAATAATAATAATAATAATAATAATAATAATAATAATAATAATAATAATAATGTAGTCACTGATACAATAATTGCGATTACGTACAGAACACTAATTAAGATAGTTACGTGACACCCTGGGCATTACATGACACTCTGGGCTATGAGACAACGAGCCAACGGATATGGGCAGTTAGAAGTCGCACGTTGAAGTGTACGGTCGTGTAGAATATTTCCTTTAACTTCCTAATGTCTATTTATATACGAATACCGTAATTGTTGAATATATTTGAGAATATAAATTGTTATTTTTTTGGGGATTAAATTGTGTTGATATTTATTTTGAAAGTGGAGCTTACAGTTCAGAAGTGGGATCTAACATATTGTTTTTTTGAAAAAAAAAAAAAAAAAACAAACGTGTGCATACCTACGTGTATGTGAAGTGTAACAATAATCAAACGAGTGATAACAATAAGCAAGTGTATAATTAGAACGTGAACAAGTGATAGTTAAGTGAATACACGAACGATACCGCAACGAGCGGACGAACACGATTCACGCATACGGTGCGTCCACGTCTCGTGCCAAACGATACGATGCCTACACGTTCTAAAAGTCCACGAGAACACGATGATAGCTCTGACGAGAGCCCAAAAAGATTCAAACGAAAATACGAACGATATCGCAACGAGCGAACGAAGACGATTCACACTTACGAAGCGTCCACGTCTCGTAGTAAACGTCATGATGAAGATAGGCTAATACAGCTAGAACGTCTAGTCAACGAATTGATATCAAGTTGAACCAAAGACTAGTTCACTGTGCAGGACAACCTAATTAAAATGAATATTGAACTATATGTAGGAAACCTGTAACGTACGCACCTTATAGACTCTTAATAAATGAGCGTAAGACTGTTCGAGGGATAATAAATGAAATGTTAAAGATCAAATGAAACCCAGTGATGATCAATAAAAGTAGTACTGATGGTAATGATTCAGACGAACATGGTGAAATGAATCGTAATTGCAATTCTTGAGGAAAATCCAATCTAAGTCAAATGCAAATATCACCCTCAGAAGTTGTCACTGAACTTATGAAGGTTCAGGACTACCAATGGTTTCGAAATTACTATCTAGACGTAGTACTCGTAGACGTAGACAGCATGCTGCAACACAGTTTCTAAACTTAAAAGTTTGTTTGTTTTAGATAAGTTTGGCTTCACGGGGACGTGAAGCATTTCAGGATAGCCGACTGTAGTCACTGATACAATAATTGCGATTACGTACAGAACACAATCACAATAATAACAATATTAATAATAATAATCATAACAATAATAATAATCGTAATAATCATAACAATAATAATAATAATAACAATAATAATAATAATAATCATAATAATCATAATCATAATAATAATAATAATAATAATAATAATAATCGTAATAATAATAATGATCATAATAATAATCATAATAATAATAATAATAATCAACATAATAACAATAATAATAATAATAATAATAAATGAGCTTCGGATTAGATAAGTGCAGAACTAATTCAATGATAAAAGGAAAATGGCAAGAGCATGAAGGATATGAAACAGAAACAGATGAGGAAGACACAAAAATACGCGGAATGGATGACTTTGAAACATATAAATATTTAGAAGTAAAACAAAGCAGAGGAATAGACAACAAACAAGCTAAACAAGACCTAAGCAATAAAGTTATGAATAGAATCCAACAAATCTTGAAGACCGATCTATCCGAACTAAATACTGCAAAAGCAATTAATACATACGCCATACCTGTAATCACATACAGTTTTGGAATAGTCAAATGGACCAATACTGACTTAGAAGAACTTCAGAGAAATATAAGGACAATGTACATAAAATACAGGGCACATAATCCGAAAAGTAACAAAATTAGATTTCATCTAAAGAGAACAGAATGAGTAGGTATAATGGACCTGCTCAACTTACTCCACAGACAGATATCAAACTTAAGAACGTACTTCATGCTAAAGAAAACTACAAGTGAAATTCACCGAACAATCATTAACGCAGACAAATACTCCCTCTTACAACTACAAGACACAAACTACCAACCAGAACAACTCAGTAAAAGCACAGAAACGAAAATACGAGAATGGACAGGGATGGAAACACATGGTAAATACCCCAGAAATATAAACAAAGACCATATAGACCAAAAGGCGAGTAATTCTTGGCTAACAACAATCCTTTTTAAAGAAACAGAAGGGTTCATAATGGCAATACAAGACAAGGTTATCCCCACATTAAACTATAGGAAATGTGTATTTAAAGACCAGACAATTCAAAATGATAAATGCAGAATGTGCGGGAAAACACCTGAGACCCTTGAACATATAATTAGCGTCTGTACTACACTAACTTAAAACTAAGATTAAATTGATAGGTGCGGACATTTTGTTTCTTAAAAATTGTAAAATAAATTCTGTTTTTCCAAAATTTATGAAAGTTACAACCTCCAATAATTGCAAAAATTCTGAAAATATAATAAAAGTCGCTAAAAATAAATGGCTAGAATCCGAAATTAAAAATCATTACGCTAATAGAAGTAAACTAGAAATTAAAGCTTATGAATTACATCTTAAATTAACTAAAAACTTACATAATTTTGAATTTAATGAATGGTCGGTTTTTGAGAACAAAATGTATGAAGTAATTAATCATAAATTTACAAATAAAATAAAAATCCAAAATAAAAAATTAAAACAGCTAATACCCAAAAATACAGAAAATAACACTATTATTAATGAAAACATCGTTATCCATCAATCATCGGAATCATTTAATACAGATGAACTTAACTTGTTAAAAAATAAAGGTTTAAAATACTCCCTTAATAATAAACACACATCGTTAGAAGATATAATAGATAGCATTGAAACCAGTATTAAATATTTCGATAACAGCACTAAAGAATATATAAGAAACGCTTGTAAAATTCAAATATCTAATCATTTAAACCATTTCAAAAACAAACCAAGTAACAATGAACTTAAAATTATAAATAATCTTAAAAAACGTGATGTATTTTATTTACTTACTTACTTACTTACTTACTTACTTACTTACTTACTTAATCCTGCACCTTTCTACCCTCACGGGTGTAAGGCGTTCCCCCGGCTTGCGGGGGAGGGGGTTGAGTTCTGGTTCGTTGGACCTCTCCATATTTCTTTCCACTCTGCTCTATCTTGTGTTGCTGTCTTCGTTTCTTCCCAAGTTAAACCTCTTCTTTGCGCTGCCTCCTTTACTTCTTCCAGCCACGTTCTTCTTGGTCGTCCTCGTGGTTTTTTTCTTCCAATTTTTGCTTCAAACACTTTTTTAACTATTCTCTCCTCTCCCATTCTTTCTACATGCCCATACCATCTCATCTATCCTTCTGCTATCTTATCTTCTATTGCTTTTACTTTTAAGTTTTGTCTGTAGGTTGTGTTTTCAATTCTGTCCAGTCTTGTTTTCCCCTCTATTTTTCTCAAGAATCTCATTTCGATAGCCGTAATTTTTTCTTTTTGTCTTTGCGTTAATGTCCATGTTTCAGCTCCGTGTATGAGTACAGGTGTCACTACTTTCTTAAATATTTGTACTCTGGTCTCTTTCGGTATTTCTTTCTTTCCTAAGAAGCTGTGTTTGATGCTATTGCATATTTTGCCTCCTGTTGTTCTTCTTTCTTTTATTTCTTCATCAAATCTTCCATCTTCTGAGGTCATTGACCCCAGGTATTTAAATTTTTGGACTTGCTGTAGATTTTCATTTTTTAGTTGTATCGTGCGGTGTTGTTCATTTCTTCCTAGTATCATGGTTTTCGTTTTTTCTTTATTGATCTTCATGTTTAATTTTTGTAGCGCTTTGTCATATATTTCTATATTCCTGTCATCTGCATAGCATAGTTCTGCTATTTCCACTCTTCTCAATTTCCAATGTCCTATGTAGTATTTCTTTACTTCTTTCTTTGTCTCTTTTATTCCTTCGTCAAGAATTAGCGTAAACAGAAGCGGGCTCAAAATGCATCCTTGTCTTACTCCGGCTGTAGTTTCAAATGTATTGGAGGTCTCTTGTTTCACTCTTACATAGCTCTTAGTCTTTGAATATAGGCTCTGAATTCCTGTTATTAACGTATTTGATATTCCCCTTTTTCTTAGCGTTTTCCATATGTCTTCTCTATTGATTCTATCAAACGCTTTCTCTAGATCAATGAAGCACACATGTACGTTTCTCCCTTCTTTTATTGCCTTTTCCCCTATTTGTCTTAGTTTGAATATCGCATCATTTACG
The DNA here is from genome assembly GCA_943142095.1 of Ophonus ardosiacus. Taxonomy (NCBI): domain Eukaryota; kingdom Metazoa; phylum Arthropoda; class Insecta; order Coleoptera; family Carabidae; genus Ophonus; species Ophonus ardosiacus. Next base: position 11,815,903 of record OW964841.1, on the reverse strand, counting down.
CCTCTATTTGGTCTAAAACCAAATTGAGTTTCCTCTAACGATTCTTCCAGCTCTGTTCTTAGTCTACTCTCCAAGATTCTTGCATATATTTTGGCCACTGTGCTTATTAAGGTAATTCCTCTATAGTTCTGGCACTCTCTGCTATCTCCTTTTTTAAATATTGGTGTTATGATACCTATTTGCCATTCTGTTGGTGTTCTTCCTTTTAGCGCATCATTCATTATGTCTTTAAGTTTCTGTAGTGCTGATTCGGGTGGTGCTTTCAGCATGTCTGCTGTTATTTTGTCATGTCCGGGAGCTTTTCCTCTTTTGGTTTTTCTTATTGCTTTTATTATTTCTTTCAAGCTTATTTCTTCTTCTTGTGTTATTTCTGTTTCCTTTGTTCGTGTGCGATGACTTTCTTGTTGTTTTTCATCTTTAGTATCATTTCCCTCTAGTAGTTCTATGAAATACTGTCTCCATCTGTCCATTATTCTGTCTTCTTCTGCTATCGTCTTTCCTTCCTTATCTTTAATGTTCGTAATTGTTGCTGTCTTCTTTTGTCTTATATTTTTAAGTGTTCCAAAAAATAATTTCTGGTTTCCATTGTATGCGTTTTTCATTTTTTCACCAAATTCTCTCCATGCTTTTTCTTTTTCTTCCTTTATTACTCTTTTTACTTTTTTCCTTTGTTCTTTATATTTTTCATAGTCAATAGGGTCTTTCGTTTGTAGATATTTATTCCACTTGTTCTTTTTTTCTTTCACTGCAACTTTTACCCTTTCCGACCACCATCTAGTTTTGTTTGTGTTTCTGTTCACTATTCTAGTCGTGCCGCAGCTTTTTTCTGCTGCCTCTAGTATTGTCTTTTTGAAGTTCTTCCATTTCTTTTCTATGTTTCCTTCTTTTCCTTTTTCTTTTTTCTTAAACTCTTCGTTGACGTTCTTTTAAAATTTTTCTTCTATCTCTTGTCTTCTAAGTTCATGGCATTTTATTTTCTTATTTACTATCTTTCTTTTGGTTTCGTTCTTTGTGATTACTTCTTGCTTTAGTATCATTGTTACAAGGAAATGGTCGCTTCCAATCTCTGGTCCTCTTTTTACTTTTATGTCTTTTACTCTATTCCAGCTGTCTATGTTAATTAGGAAATAATCTATAATCTATTTTTCATTTCTGCTTATAACTTGTCTAGTTATTTTATGTATTTCTTTGTGCTTGAAGTGTGTATTTCCGATTTTAAACTCATTCTCTAGGCAAAACTCTATTATTCTTTCCTTGTTTGTATTCATCACATTCTCTCCATTCCTTCCTAAGCACCACTCCATCATTCTTATTTCCTACCCTCCCGTTAAGGTCTCCCATTATTATTACTCTCTTTTCACTTCTGTCTACTATTTCTTGTAGTTCTTTAAAGAAGTTATCTTTTTCTTCTTTTCTTGCGTCCTCGTTTGGTCCATAGCCCACAATTAGCGTGTATTCTTCGTTTTCGTCTCCTTTCTTAACATTTATTGATAGTAGTCTTTCGTTCAATAGGTTTTCTTTAGAAACATATTTCATCTTATCCTCTTTAATTAAAATTGCCACCCCTGCCTTGGCGTTTTCTTTTTCCGATACTCCTACCCAGTACATCCAATATCCATTTTGTGTCTTTGTGATTCCTTTGCCTTTCCTCTTTGTTTCTGTTATACCCACGTAGTCCATATTCATTTTTGCCAGTTCTTCTGTTAATTCATATTCTTTCCCTGTTAAACTTTTTACATTCCATGTTCCAAATTTTATTATTTTCCTTGGTTTATTTACTCTATTTTTTATTTTGCCCTTCCCGTAATTAATTATATGTGTTTTGTTGTTCTTTATCGTATCCTTTTCCTTTGCTTGCGACGTCTTTCCTTTTTGTTGCAATTTTCCTCGTTTTTCCCTTAGTTTTTTGACGCAGTACCTCCTTCTTCTTTGACTTCTGTCAGCTTCTTTTCTGTATTGTCCCATTTCCATTCCTTTCCATTGATTGTTATTTTCTGATAGCCTATCTTCAATATGTCACCTGCCTTTTTATTCTTCTCCGCTAACATTTTATTTCCTTTTGTATTTCGCGCTCGTTTCTTGTTAGTTCGTTGTTTATGAAAATTTTGTCCTTTAAAGTTCGTAGGTTCTTTTTATTCGCCATTACTTTTTGTTTATCTTGAAAATTTTCCATTTGTACCTTATATGTCTTCTCTCCTATCTTTAGTGCTTCCTTCACTTGTACATTAACTCCAATTTTCTTGTGTATGAAATCTTCCACGGTGTTTTTTAGGTCTTTTCTGTTGATTGAGTCTGTTCTTAGCCCTACAATCACGAAATTATTTTTGATTTTTTCTTCCTCTAATCTCTCGATTCTCTCTTTCATGTCGTTCAATTCTTTTTTGATCTCTATATTTTCTTCCTTCAGCTGTTCATTTATCTGTTTCATTAGTAGTAGTTCTTCTTGATATTCTTTCTGATCCTGTTTTATCTCTTTTGTATCATTCTTTATTTGTAATATAATTTTCATTAAATCTCTTAGTTCTATTTTATCACTTCCTTCTTTGTTACTTTTGTCCGGTGTTCTCATAGTCTTTTTACTTCTTTTTGTTATATCTTGGCTATCTGTACTCTCTCTCTTTCTTTTACTGTCATCCGACGTGTAATCTTCTCTATCCGATGACATTTTTTGCACAACTTTCCTGAGTACGGGCCTGACTAAATTTTTATCTTGTTATACACGCTCTAGCTGCTCCGCCACTACTCTACGCTTGCTTACCGCTGTATTGTATGTCTTTGGCTACTGTCTCGCCACTGTATACACTTTTACTCTAATTTAGAGCTTCTAGACACTTCTCACTCCACTTTCTTTACTCACAACACTATCTTATTTCACCAGAGTTTACTTATTTCGTATGGCCGCGAATTAATGCGTGATAGCTTTCGTTTATCGAATTTGACTATCGCCGCACGATCGACACAACCGTATTCACTGCCTGCCACAACTCAACTCCCCTAAAATAAAATTGTAATTTTAAATAAATCGGAATATTTTGACAGAGCAAATAAATTACTAAACAACGGCCCTTATATACAAATTAATAAAAATCCACTACCTAAAATGATTAAGAACTTTAAAAATACTCTTAAAGATTGTTCAAATTTAATTACAAAAAACATAAATTTTAAAATTAATGTTTCAAATCCAGCGGTTCCAAAAATGTATTGTTTGCCAAAAATTCATAAACAGGATAATTCGGTAAGACCAATAGTTTCAGGTATAAATTCTCCAACTTATTTGCTTTCAAAATGGTTAGTTAAAGAATTTAGTAATCTTCCAAATCAACCGTAAACTTTTTCTGTTGAAAATTCGTAACAATTTATTGACAAAATTAAAGATATTACTTTAGACGAAAACGAATTATTGGTTTCTTTTGATGTCAGCTCCTTATTTCCAAGTGTACCTATTCCACAAACTTAAAACACAAATTTAAAAATCTTTTTAGAAAACAACGACTTAAATTCAGAAAAAATAAATGAGTATTTAAAACTAACTGAACTTTGTATGAACCAAAATTATTTTCAAATAAACAATAAATTTTATCATCAAAAAAAAGGTACAGTTATGGGCAATAGTTTATCACCATTTTTGGCTAACTTATTCATGAGTCATTTTGATATTGAATTTAAGAAAAATAATAAAGATTTTCCTAGAGTTTGGATTCGATATGTTGATGATATTTTTGCTATTATTAATACCGAAACTTGCGATTTAGATAACTTTTTAGCCAGATTAAATTCAGTTTTCCCATCAATTAAATTTACAATTGAAAAAGAAACCAATAAACAATTGCCATTTTTGGACACACTGGTTATTAGAAACAAAACTAAATTAGAATTTGACATATATAGGAAACCTACGAATACTAATCGATTTATAACAGCTGACTCGAATTATTTTTGGCAACATAAATTAGCAGCGTTTAACTTTTTAATTAATAGACTGACCAAATTTCCGTTAAACAAAACACGTTTTGAAAATGAATTGAAATATATTAAAGAAATAGCTAAATATAATGGATTCCCGGTTAAAATTATAGATAAACTAGTCCATAAATTTAAAAATCGTCAATCCGTATTAGATTTCACAACTTTAACGCCAAATAATAATAAAAATAATAAATATATAACATTACCATTTGATAATGCCACCAAAGGTTTAAACAAAATTTTTAAAAATCAAAATTTAACGGTAACTTATAAATCAAATAACACCATTAAATCATTATTAGGTAACCCTAAAGATAAAATAGATAATAATAAAAAATCCGGTGTTTATAAAATTGACTGTAAAGATTGTAATAAAGTTTATATCGGGCAAACTAAAAGACAAATTGATACTCGGTTTCAAGAACATTTCTATCATTTAAAAAGCGGTAATCCTGATAAATCTAGTGTAGCACAACATATGTTTATTAATAATCATAAAATTGACAATTCTAATATAAAATTATTGAAACAAGTTGATAATAATAGATATTTAGACGCACTTGAGAGTTTGATAATACATAAATTTAAAGATAAATTGATGAACGCGGACCTAGGTCCCATCCCAAATTCTAAATTATATGAGTTAATATAAGACAATTACTCTGTTTAATCTTAGTTACCCAATTAAGTATCCATTCACCTATGACTCCTGTCCCTATATAACCCGTGTTCTCTCCCTTATTCCTCAGAGCTGTTTTGTCCTCTGGCATGGTTTACATGCTGAGTAATCTTAACTTCTCTGTTTTCACTTTGTAGTTTCCACTGATGATGAGAACTTAGTTCTCGAAATACGTATATAGTTTTTAAATTTATTGTTAAGGTTAAGGGGTTTTTTCTTTAGTTATATAATTAGCGTCTGTACTACACTAACAGGCAAAGAGTACACAAATAGGCATAAAAACGAAGCCCGCATAAACCACAGACAACTATGAACTACACAACATGGACTTACAAATACAACGAAACACCCTTACAATTATTATGAACCAGAACCTATCTTAGAAAACAGCCAAAGCAGAATCTACTGAATTGAACACAATAGACCTGATCAGTGTTGGGTCAGATAATGATTTTCGTTATCTAGATAACAGATAAAAGATAAATTTGCGCAATATATCTAGATAAGGATAACAGATATTTTACATGTTATCTAGAAAAAAAATTTAAATAACATATAAGATACCTGAAAAGTAAGCAACCGTAATTTCTTACAAAACTTTCTTTAATAGTTTATGCTTGATTGATACGATGTGTGAAAAAGAAACAAAAAATATTCAGTCTACATATTTATTTAATAACATACGAAACAAAGAAAGACACTATTCTAAAAATATCCATGTACATATTTTTTTGTAAGAGTAAATTATTGTTTTATGAAAGCAGTACTTTCTCAAAATTAGTATCAGATAGGCGACCTGCATAAAATTAAGCATATAAATATGCCAGTAAATGAATATTTTCGTAAATAATGTTGCTCACTATTGCTCACGAATCATGATCACACGTCACATCACAAGTAAGTTTACGCAGGCAGACACACCGGCGACGGAGAACACACGACACGGCACACGGCACTATGCGATGCGGTAGGTTGTGCTTGTCCTAACTTGCTAAATAGTATTTTGATTTGAGTATAGATGGAGCTAACATAAAAAATAGTTATCTCATCTTTCTTCTGCACGTTAGAAAACAGAAAAGATAATAGATATTAATTTCAAAAATATCTAGATATTAGATAAAAGACACTAACTACGTTATCTAGATAAAATTTTAGATAATGTTATCTAGATAAGCACAACACTGTCCGCAGTATGTTTAAATTTATTAAGATGTTGGCTTAGAGCCGTCGATTGTGGTTTTTGTCTTATATCACTTTTATGTGCGGTGATTTAAAAACATTTTAACGTTAACGATTTTAAAACAATCAAATGTAATCTATAATATACCATGCAGCAATTGTAACGCAATGTACATCGAACAGACTAGCAGATTATTAAAAGACCGAATCACCGCACGTAAAAGTGATACAAGACGAAAACCACAATCGACGGCTCTAAGCCAACATCTTAATAAATTTAAACATACTGCGGCCTATTATGATGAAAAATATTAGCAACAGAATCTCATACATCGAAGAGACACTTTCTCGAGATGGTATATATTTACAATACAGAAAATAGCATGAATAAGCGTAATGACATTGACAAATTGAGCCACATATATAATTATTTATTACACTTGACTGTTGATTGAGAAGTACTTTTCAATCAACGACTTGACTAAGAAAAAGTATCCCCCAGACAATATTAATAACAACACAAACTTTACACTTGATAATAACAATTTTTAATTTTCATTCTTTACAATTTCTCGTTTTATTAAAAATAATTTTTAAAAAAAATTTTAAATTTAAAGCAAATTTCGCGCCGTCCCTCTGGCGACATTTTGGTCAGTGAATATCTTCTTCATATTACCATTTAATTTCAAAATGCAGTCGAAACAATTTTGAAGTTAAAAATCAGTACAAACAAGTTCTTAATTAACGTAGAATTAATGTAATATGTACAATAGTTTTTATAAAACATACTGTGATAAAAAGTTAAGTTTTTAGTCAAAATTTACTGTGATATTTCGACAATTCATTACATACTGTAAAAATGTTAAAAGAACAAACATATTTTAGAACCCTAATGATGGTTAAAATAAATAACCGAAAGCTTGGTTAATTGTAAAAAGTGACAATTATTTACTGAAGCCCAACGTACTCCTAGACTGCATTCCAGGTATTTCCAGGTGTCTCAGGACGAGCTTACGCTATCTATATTTTAAATACTATTTAATATAATTTAATGAAATTTGGTATCTAGGGATTATCCTACATGCCCGTTTTAACTAAAATATTTTCAAAGCAATAGCACTTCCGGTTTAACCGGAAATTGACCTCAACTTTCTTATTTTAAATGGAATACGATATATTTTATTTTACCATTAAATGCAGCGGAAAATTTTACATATGAAGCAATAAAAACATTTTACTCATGATCAACTACTTCCGGCGTTATTCAACTTTTTTTGATTTTTTGTCTGAAATCCGGCACATTTTCAAAACTCTGTATATCGAGAACTAGATCGAATTTTTATAATCTGAATAAAATATATCTTATTCCATTTAAAATAAGAAAGTTGAGGTCAATTTCCGGTCAAACCGAAAGTGCTACTGCTTTGAAAATATTTTAGTTAAAACGGGCATATTAGATAACTCCTAGATACCAAATTTCGTTAAATTATGTTACATAGTATTTAAAATGTAGATAGCGTAAGCTCGTCCTGAGACTTCTGTATCTTCAGGTACATATTAGAAGGCCGTATAGTTCTTAACGTATTGATTACGGAACAAGATTTTTTCCAAAATTCCTATAATTAAGGATAGTTCACTTATGCCCGGTTGCACCGACGTTTCTTAAATTTACACTTAATAAAACTGAACTTACATTAAGTATCACTTAATTTTTATCTACTGTTGCACACATATTTTTTTTAATAGCCTTAAGTGGAGTTTATATCTTTTTAAGCTGTTTAAATTGTACTTTTAGTACAAGAAAAATAAAATTTAGATATTTTGTTTGTGTTAAAGTTTGGAGGTTATATTGGTAAGTTCGATTCAAATAGAATTATAGTTTTTAAAATTGAAGTGTAATTAAATATATTCTTTGTTTTTAGCAAAAATGGTATCAGACGAAAAAAGAGCGAACACGAAATGACAACTAATTAAATTAATAAGTAAAACATTGAAAGAAAAATGAATGCAATACTTACATGTCGTTATAAAATTCAATATTATATTCTATTAAAATCAGTAATTGCAATACTATATATTTGGTTAATCGAAACCGTTGAAAAAAAGCATGATCAGAAAGAGTATGAAAATGATCAGATCTGTCCTATATTTGCCTTGGTATTCCGCATAAAATTAAATCCAATGCATCTAAATCATCATCATCGACAATAAAATCAATAACTTCAATGATTCTGATAGAAATTAAAAACGTTTCCATTCAATATAACCTCACTACTTACTTAAGTGCAAGATAAACCGTCAATTTCGGAGGCTTAAATTTATGGAAGCCTTAAGATGTTTATGGCGAGTTTAGCGCACGGTGCAACGAAATAAAACTAAACTTAAGGCTAAACTAAACTTAAATTCTTAAGTGGTATCGGTGCAACTGGGCATTAAGAACTTTTTTTGTACTTCTGGATACGATAATAGCTCTGTTCGATGAGAAGTGCTTGAAGTGTAGAGCAGAATATTGCAGTGCAGTGTAGTGTACACTAGTACAGTCTAATTCTTGTGGTTTCATAAAACACACTAGTGTATATTTGGACAAGTTTGCTCAGCTGTGAGTAATCAAGCCAAGCATAGCCAAAGGTGTAAAAGGTTAAGTTGCTTATAAACACAGTCATATCATAAAGCTGCAAAAAAGTGACTGCAGAAATGTCTGTTTTAAAGAGCATAGTGAACTAATAAACGATTCTGACGAAGATCAATCATCACTTGATTCTTCATCAGATTCAGATACAGATATAATAATTAATTCTTTATATAGCAAAACAAAATTTTAGGTTAAATAAACAGATGTGTAGATAGGATAGAATTAAAATGTCTACCGAACAACATTTAGCTATCCCCACTCCTAGTCTGCACTTTCTACACTACCTCGCGAGTCAGGTCAGAGAAGTGAGTACTAGTTCTTAAAATTTTTGTCATCGAACAGCCTGCCAGAAGCTGCCCGTTTCTAATAATAATAAAACATGTTAGTGCAAGAAAGTTAACACTAGGGCGGCCTAGTACATGTCATCGAACAAAGCTAATATTTGAAATAAAGAAATTAGTTATAAATATTACGTAAAATAATTTATTTACTAGAAACCTAATGAAATTATTATGCTAACATTTGTTATTAATTAGATATAATACAACGTAATATTTAATATTAAAACTACCTATTCAACCAGTGCCGCAAAACTGTTTCCCTCAAATATCTCAAAAACTAATTTTATAATTTTGAAAAAATCTTTTTGTCCGTAGTCAATACGTTATGTACTATTAAATGTCAAATCATAACTTATAGGAAATTCAACGGTTATCTGTTATATTGGCAAGATGTCATTAGAGGTTAATTTTATTTAAATAATTATACCTGTTTTCTAAAAATTAAATTTAGATGTAGAAAAAATTTTCTGACTCCGCTAAATTTCTTACAATATTTAAATATAATACTTTTGTCAGATTCGTTCCCTATGTTTCATTTTAAAGGGAACTGGCAAATACATTGCTGTCAATCAAATATCAAGTCGTAACCATGGATATGACAAACCCAATGTCTCACGTTCAAAAATACTCACGGTATATATATATATATATATATATATACCGGGTGTAACACGAAAACCGGGCCATAGGCGTTTAACATGGGAAAATAATTTTCCTTGGATTAATTTCAGACATAAATGCTTTAAATAAAAGTTGTAGAGAATTAAATTCTGCTTCTAAGCCAATTGCCATATTTTCTTTTGCATCTTTGCTAACTGAGAAAATTGAATTAATTTTTTTTTACTTCTTATAGTGTTATCCATGGTATTAAAATAAAATTTTAAACAAATTTTATGTCATTGTACCTGTCAAAAATTATAAAATATAGTTATCATCAAAATATTACTACTATCTTCTCTTCACGTGAATAAGTTTCCATTTTCAGTAATGATAACTCAAAGCAGAGAGTTTCTGATAGGTAAAATTACAAACAAATATAATGACATTTTACCTTGTCAGAAATGTATCTGTCAGATTGTCACATATTTTACCTGTTAGAAGAGCTCTGTTTGAGTTATTATTATTAAAAATGGAGAATTATGCACAGGAACAGAAGATACATATCATTGAGTAGTATTATTTTTTTACAAAAACTATACATATTTTGTATTATCTGACATGTCATAATATTTGTTAGAGATTTTATTTCTATATACCATAGCTAACACTGTAAAGAAGCAGCTTTTATAAAAATTTTAAATAAATTTCTTCGGTTACGAAATGTGCAATAGAAAATGTGATTATTTATTTAGTTGCAGGATTTATTTCTCTACAACATTTATTTGAAGCATTTCTGGCTAAAATTAATAGGCCACTTTTGCGCAAGGAAACTCTGATTTCCCATGTTAAACGTCTATAGCATTAGTGATTCTGTCGAGACGAGATATTTCTCGATTCTCGTCTCGTCGCGTCTCGTACTCGAGACAGAAATGTAAAAAATATTTTAATATTTACCCGCTGCATAATGAAAAACTATTTTCATTACAGTGTACTCTGTAAACTTTTATAAAATGTGTAAACGCTTATGCTGCCACGTTGTTCCACCGTAAACCTGTTCATAACTAAACAACGTAATGCTTTTACTGTGTTGGGATGGGCACGTAAAATACGTCACGTATTATACGTTATTTTTTACGCGTAAAAAATTGAGAATTTTCTACGTGGATAATGTAAAATATTATTACCATGAGTATATTTTTTTATAAAGATATTTTCTTTTAGACTGTAGCGAATATTCCAGAACAAGCAGTCTACGTGACATCAACATGTTTCTTTGATTCAGACAAACAATTAGGTACCTTCAAACTATCAACAATCACATTAGTAGGGAAATATATTCCTGAGACATAACCTCAAACGTCAAACTTTAAAAACATTTTACGTCAAAATTAGACTAAGTACGTAAATTTGAAGCATATTATATTATATTTTTAAAATGTTTTATGAAAATTTTAGGCAGTTTTGTAAAGAAATAAAATTTGAAGACATTTAAAAATAGACGGCGAATAAAAAAATTTGTAAAACTAAAATTTCATTTTCTATTTATTAATTATTAATAACATATAGTTTCAAATAACTTGAAATAGATTTAAATCATTAGCTCCAAACTTATTGAAAATGAAATTTTAAACAAACTTTAAGCATTTTATGTTAATTTATCTATAGTTTCAGAATGTTTTTTTAATACTTTACAATAATTTAGTCTCTTATAAACTTTATCATAGTTTCAGTCGTTTTAGAATATATTTATGATAGGATTAAGGAAAGTTACTGTAATGTGACATTTGTAAACTACAAAGTTACTGTAATGTGACATTTGTAAACTACAAGTCATCTAGTGTCGTTAATAAGAACTAAAATTATACATTATCTACGCTTTTTACTTATTTAACATTTTTTACGCATTTTTACACGTAAAGGTAAAAAATATTTTTTTACGCGTAAATGCACATCCCTGGTTTTTACTACTCAAATGTCAACAGACACGACATATATCTATGAAAAAATAATAATTATAATAATAATAATAATGGTAGTTAATTCAAAAACATAATACACTGTTAATCAGACACGACATATATCTATGAAAAAATAATAATTATAATAATAATAATAATGGTAGTTAATTCAAAAACATAATACACTGTTAATTAAGAAATGGGCCATAAGTGTTTAACCTGGGAAATCAGTTTTTTGCAAAACTGTTGCCCCCCCGTTTTAACTTAGAACGATGGTTGTGGTATCAATAGAAAGATAAAAAATTACCAAAATCCTGTAAATTATGCAATATTTGATACCATAAATTATTAAATTTATTCAATTTTGTATTAATAGCAATAGCTATAACATTTTTGAACAAAAAGATAATAAGGTATTTAACATTTTATTTTTCAGAATTTGTTAGCTAAAGTTTTTAACGTATTTCTTTTTATTTTTTATAACAGATTAGAAAATGCTAGATAAATATTAAATTAATAAAATTAGAACATAATAAAGTTTTAGGTTATAACAAATTTTGACAGATAAAACGACAAATATTTATCTTCTTATTCAAATTGCTATTAATACAAAATTGTATAAATTTAATAATTAGTTTATGGGACCAAAATATACATTAAATTTCCGTCGAGAAATCTCGGTCGAGACGAAACTTTATTAAACGAGACGAGAAAAATTTCGAGACGAGACATAATTTTATGAATTTGAAACGAGACGAGACGAGACAATGAGTTTTTCGTCTCGACCGTGTCACTATATAGTATACTCGTAACTTTCGTAAGACTCAATTTTCAAAAAAAAGCAATAACGTAAGAGGCTTTTAGAGTTCCATGACAAAATAAGTACAATAGTTTGATTGAAATTAAAAAATATGTAAAATTAAGATATATATTTTATTGTCTTTTATACAAAATAATTTTATTAAAATACGAGTAAATTCTTTGGGTTATGTTTTCATATAAATTATTCTGCTATCGCTAAAATAATATGAATAATATGTTATCTACAATATTGGGTGCTTTCCAATTAGACACAGAGAGACACTGTGTAACACAGTGTACTACACAAAGCGTTCCATTAACGACACAAGCGAACACTGCCTGACAAAAAAATGTTGTGTTTCAGCGTGTTATGGTGTGATGTTTGTTTTGTTAAACTATAAATTTATGTAACTAAAGTACTAAATCGGAATTACATATTTTCTGAAAATTAACATAAATAAATTAAATTATACTGCTAATAATTACTTTTATCGTAATATATATATATATATATATATATATATATATATATACAGGGTGTCTCTTAAATAGGGGGACATGGCTTAACCACAGATTCCTGAGGCTAAAATAAGACGATTTAACCAAACTTGCTTCTACCGGAAAGTGTACCATTTAGCCAGAATTCTGCTTCAAAGTTCTTCGCAAAAAAAAATAATTTTGCTTATAATAATCGGACGCTTTATTCGATTTGGATGAAATTTGGCATGACAGTTTATATGGTTATAAGTCAACTTTTAAGGTGATACTTGTTATTATTAGTGAACCACTAATGTATGAAACTTAGGTGTCCCAACATTAATTAGACCGTAACTTTTTAATGGCAATGCCGAAAACGTGAAATTATTTTTCTATAGAAAGATACATTCAATAGTAAACTTTTCTCTCCCTGTTTAATTTTTGATATCTGTTACGCTTCAGACAGAAAAAAATAAAACTTGAGTGACTGCATCGTGAATTTTTATAAAATAAATTTAATCTAGCAGTCTATCCAAATGTCAAACAAGTAATTTTTAATGACAGTAACGAGTTGTCAATCTTCACAACTTGTTTAGGAGTAAGCTGAGATATGTAATAGTCTTATTTATAATAATGGTAGTAAAATATTATTAGGCCGAACAAACGGATGTTACTAATTTTAGAATATTGTGAAGAAAATTTTTGACAACCCGTAAAACAATTGTTACTGTCATTAAAAACTACTGGTTTGACATTTGGATAGACTGCTAGATTAAATTTATTTTAAAAATTTAGCAGTGCAGACACTCAGATTTTATTTTTTTCTGTGTGAACCGTAACAGATATCACAAATTACACAGAGAGAGAAAAGTTTAGTATTGAATGAATCTTTCCGAAAAAAAATAATTTCACGTTTTCGGCATTGCCATTAAAAAGTTACGGTCTACTTAATGTTGGGACACCTAAGTTTCATACACTAGTGGTTCACTAATAATAACAAGTATCACATTAGAAGATGACCTATAACCATATAAACTGTCATACCAAATTTTATCCAAATCGAATAAAGCGTCCGATTATTATAAGCAAAATTATTTTTTTTTCGAAGAAGTTTGAAGCAGAATTCTGGCTAAATGGCACACTTTCCGGTAGAAGCAAGTTTAGTTAAATCGTCTTATTTTAGCCTCAGGAATCTGTGGTTAAGCCATGTCCCCCTATTTAAGAGACACCCTGTATATATATATTTATATATAAAAGATATAAAAAAGTATGTAGGTAGGTTTTTAATTAATTCATTTTTCTCAATTACTATTTAACTTGAATATAGAGCTGAGATATGATATAAACATACTGTATTATACTATAATCTTTTCTTTCCTTGATAGTCAAAACTATTAAAGCTCATTGCATGTAGAGTTGGGCTAATTACAATAGAACTATGTATTGTCAGGAATATATGGGCGATAATACATGCATTAATATAATATACATTTCACATTTCTATTGACCTGTTATCGGCGTCCTCTTCTTCACACGCACACGAGCTCGTCATCATCGGACAGCTCCTCTAGGACGCGTTTCCCTAAGTGTTATAAAACACATTGTCATTCTAATCACAACAATTATCACAAGCATGCATTATCATCTAATAAGATCGATAGGAGGGGGGACAGGAATAAGGTTACTCCCAAGTCCCAGACTTGGGCAGGTGCCCCGCATATTAAATGCGCCCTAGCACCTCGTGGGTTCCGGTACCCCTATCCGCCAAAGTATGCACCTAGTGCAGGGACAATCTGCTGGAATACGGCTCTTGTGAATTGTCACTTTAAGCCACTAACGGTACCGTCGCCACGCATGTCCCAGACATGTTGAGCTCCCAGAGCTCGACCTCCCAGAGACCATGGGTCCCAGACCCATTATGAGAGTTTAGCTTATGATTACACATAGGTCCCAGACCTATAATAAACCCCAGGTTTATCCTTAACGTCCCAGACGTTCTCGTGGATCTCAGCCTCTCATTTAGTGTCACTAGCGGTACCATAGCCACCAACACATGTCCCAGACATGTTGAACTCCCAGAGTACGACCTCCCAGAGTTCGACCTCCCAGAGGCCTGTGGGTCCCTGACCCACTTGGTGTTTCTCCACTATGTACCCTAGCCACCTTCAGAGCACGAGGCTCTATGGACCCAGGGTTGTCCCAGACAACCCTTCGGATATTAGGATATAACTACACGTTTTGGCCACAAACAAATAATACAAGTGCATACTTCACATATACCATGCATATCAAATACACAAACAGTGTATAAGCATATCAATCAAGCATCTGTTGATTTACACTCGATCGTCGTACCTGTCAATAATTAGAATGGCCGTGAGTTTAAACACTCACCTTTCATTACAGCAAACTGCTCTTCTTATTGACACTTACACACATCTGCATAGTACACTGGTCACAGCACAACTGACCTAGTCATCCAGCCTCCAAGGGTTGGAGGGATCGAGTGTTGTTTATTATTCTAGGAATGTGTTTATACTTTGGAAAGTCAAGTGCTTTCTGCTTGCATTCCTAATCAGCGGCACGCAGCCGAACAGTGAATCTTACATATATATATATATATATATATATATATATATATATATATATATATATATATTTAAATTAAAGTTTGTATTTTAATACTTATAAAAAAAACAAATTTTTAATTTCAATATTTGTTTCTTTCACCTATTTATAACATTTTCTTATCTTCTAACGTTGTTTGTGGTATCCATTTCTGAAACTGCATTGTTTCAAGGATTTTAATTTATATATATATATATATATATATATATATATATATATATATATATATATATATATATATATATATACACTCGTGGCAAAAAAAACGGACACAAAAAATAAATAAATTGTATTGACTTGTGATGTAATAAATATGGGTTTATTTATGATTTTTTTGTTATGGAATGAAGCAGTGATATCTAAAGTAAGATTAAAAATTGAAAAATGTGTAACAATCACTTTATTTATAAAGAAATACGGAAAAAAGTAAATTCTGGAAAAATGTTGAAAATCAAAAAATCAATATTTATAACAAATGGATCAATTCCCGTTGATTACCCAGGACACACAGATATATATTATTTATATTAGAGTTTTGTTACAGCCGTTACTTTAACACGACTTGTAATATTTGTTTGTTACATGTTATTTACTTGTACAACGGGATGTCCGCCACAAAGCTTATGTACGCTATGTTACATAAATATAAACTATTGCTACAAGGCCGTACTATACAGAAGGCCGGCATGCGATCCCCTCCACTTTACAGAACGTCAAAACAGTAGGCCGGCGTACGGAGTGCTACAAGCAGAAAGTCTTAGCTAAAAATTATACATTTCGATAGAATTGTTGCAAGAATGCTGTCAACGTTGTTGTGCAATAGTAATTACGATTCTTCTAAAGAAAAATATGTGTCTGTTTTTCATTTTATTTAAATGAAAATGACAACGTGGTATTAATATATATTGCAGGATATATTGCTCATAAATTAATAAAGTGTAATAAGTGCGCTATTTGCAAAGAATTCTTAGTATGTAATAAAAATTTGGAAATTGAATCTAGCGATAGCAATGTATGCGAATATATCAATCTCAATGACAGAGGTTCATTAAAATGCCTAAAAGATGTACTTGTTAATGTAGTAGTTCCGATTTTTATTATTTTTAAGACTTTAATTTCAGAACTCTTTGAAAAATTTTTTATTAAATTTAAATGTCAAAAATCATTAATAAGCAATTTATATTTCAATCATTTTTTCATAGAAGGCAATTATAACAAAAAGTGTTCTTGTTGTACAAAAGATATTTTTTTGAAAGCCTCTTTATTTTTCATAAATATTCTTTTAAATAATTATTGTAAAATAAAAAAATAATGATATTGAAAAATGTAAAACAGGTGTGAAAACAAAACTGGAAAAATGAAGTAGTACTTAATGTTAATGTAATAAATTTTGTTTATTTCAATATTTGTTTTTAACAAAAAAAGTTTAGTATTTGCACAAATACTTATAATACTTAATATTTTTGAAATTATTTCGTATAATAATAATTATATCTATTTAAAATTTACTACGTTCAACAATATAAATCTAGTAATACAACGAAAACACGAAAACATTGCGTTCGTTAGGGATATCCCATATAAACTGTGCGTATAGTCGGACCACTGATGTGACGTCACACTAGTCGCAAGCAGGCCTTCTGTATACTACGGCCTTGTATTGCTAATAGCAAATATATTTTAGTTATGTTTACGTAAAATGTTGAAAGATACTTATTTTATTTATATTTTGTGTAAATGTTCTATACTCTGTTATACACATGTAATATAATTTAATAATTTTATAATAGCAAAAATTAGGACCATTTTGCATACTCCATAAGTATTTCTTATTGTGTTATAAGAGAATTCTTTAACATTTCGGTTACATTTATGTATTGGTATTGTAATGCAAATTTATGTCTTATGTACTATTGTTATACAGGGTGTAACAAGATAATGGGACAGTGCCTTTTATTCGTGTATGTGAAAAGATACAGAAAAAAGTGATTAGGATATTTTGTAAGAGATAGAGGGGGACTCATTTTAGCATAAACTTTATTATCATAAATCCAGTGGTACTCAAACTATAGGACAATATTATATTTTTTTAAATGGCGTTATATGTATTTTATTAACTCATTAAATAGAGAATTTTTTTCTGAATTCAACGATATAATAATATCATACCCTTACATTGCAAAAAAATTTATAAAAATTAATTCAAAGTTAGTATTTCATTTCTACTGTATCTAAGTAATCTGAGCAAACATTCAATCAATAAAACAAAAAAATTATTTTAAAAGTTGAATTTATTGCCAAAATGGTAGCTTACTTGAATGTAATAAAAATAAAATAAATTTTATTTTGTTTTATTGATTGAATGTTTGCTCAGATTACTTAGATAAAGTAGAAATGAAATATTAATTTTGAATTAATTTTTATGAAATTTTTCGCAATGTAAGGGTATGATATTATTATATCGTTGAATTCAGAACAAAATTCTCTATTTAATGAGTTAATAAAATATATATTATGCCATTTAAAAAAATATAATATTGCCCTGTAGTTTAAGTACCACTGGATTTATGATAATAAAGTTTATGATAAAGTGGGTCCCCCTCTGTGCCTTACAAAATATCTTAATCACTTTTTTCTGTATCTTTTCACATACACGAATAAAATGCACTGTTCCATTATCTTGATACACCCTGTATGAGGTGTTATTTTAAAATTACATAATTCAGTAATGTTCACACTGCATCTAAAAGGGTAGAATGGGTTTTTGTAAAATGTGTAACATTTAAAATATACTTTTGACAAAAAAATATACAATATAATAAATAAACAATGTAGGTACATTATAAAGGATATGTACTACATTTTAAAAATACTTTAGTTACAAGAAAATTCACAATAATAAACAATATACATAACATAGATTATGCGATGCCATAAACTAAATCAGTTTGTAGATGGATGCCACATACTTTATGACAATATTAAAACTAAACAACAAAGCAACGGTATGTACAGGATGGCTAAAATTATTGAAGGACATCATTTACAAATTCAAAATTATATTTTAAAAATTATTGATAATTGTTCGCGACACAACAAAAATAAAAAAAATAGATTATGCGATACCATAAACTAAGTCAGTTTGTAGATGGATGTCACATACTTTATGACAATATTAAAACTAAACAACAAAGTAACGGTATGTACAGGATGGCTAAAATTATTGAAGGACATCATTTACAAATTCAAAATTATATTTTAAAAATTATTGATAATTGTTCGAGACACAACAAAAATAGTCCTACATTATTGTATACGTACACCAAAGATACAAATATTGACATTTCACGGTCGCAGTTCACAAAATATATTTTTTACTTGACTTTGAAACTGTCACATGACTATAAGTCATTTTATATAAACTAGTATAAACAACATCTGACCTACAATTTAAACCAGAGATAGGTAAAATTTAAAATAATCAATTATGAACAAGACATACGAGTACATACATTCTTATAAAATAGTGATTGGTATTTACCTTATAAATAAAAACAAACATGGAAACAGTAAGTTATTGTAATATACAGAAGGTTAAACATTTTATGGGTATGTATTTCGATATGCTGATTCGCAATCGAAAATAATTTTTCTAAAATCCCGAAAAATTTACTTATTTTTTTATTTAATTGTTAAAGTTAATATTTTTTCTACCACAAGCCGTTATGAATTTTTTATTAAAAATAGTTACGAATTAATTTATTTATCTATTCAACCATTCAACATCAGTTACGTGATTAGATAATTCATTATTATTAAATATGTCGGCAGTGGTGTATTAAAAATGAACACTGCAAGGTAAATAGTAAGAAGTAATTGTCTGAATTTTGGTGAATTTTTATCCGACTGAGCATCAGCACATCGAAATATATATATCTTCAATTATTTACCCTTGTTTTTATCACCTATACAGGGTATCTCAATAAGCTTGCTCACTATTGGTTACTTTTTTATTTGAAGAGATACGAGGTTGGTTAAATTAGCAAAATTGTGCCATTTTATATTAGAAAATTGGTCATGTAGACAAAATAAAAATTGTGTCAGCGGTTCCCAAAATTTGGGACAGAATATATAATTTTTAAATGGAACTATATATTTTTTATTATCTTATTAGAAAGAGTATTTTTTTCTCTTTCCAATAAGGTAATTTTATTTATGTACATTTTTTCCAAATAAACGAGTTATTTACGTTTAAAGATAAAAATGATCTTTTATTAGTATAGGTCCAGTAAACTATGGAAACAATATAACAAAACAAAGAAAATATTCAAATTGAAAGCCATTATTTCTTTCGCACATTTAAACTCTTTTGGAAAGAGAGCCGACCGTTCTACGTAACTGGTGTCTAGATATAACTTTCCACAGTGCACGATCATATCTAATTTTTCTTCATTTGTAAAGTTATTAAACATTATTAAACACAGAGAACTTTACGGAGAAATTATTAAACGTCAAAAAAACAAAGAATCAATTGTTTCCATGGCTTACTTGACTAAAAAACTAATAAAATAGTTTACAAAATTTAATTTTTTAACCGTAAATAACTCGTTTATTTGAAAAAATTGTGCATGAACAACATTACCTTATTGGAAAGAGAAAAAAAATACTCTTTTCAATAAGATAATAAAAAATATATGGTTCTATTTAAATATATATATATATATATATATATATATATATATATATATATATATATTGTCCTAAATTTTAAGAACCACTGACACAAATTTTATTTTATCTACATGACCAATTTTCTAATATAAAATAGCACAATTTTGCTCATTTAACCAACCTCGTACCTCTTCAAATAAAAAAGTTACCAATAGTGTGCAAGCTTATTGGGACACCTGTATATTATTAGAATACCTAACTTACCTGTTTCAACTAAAAAAAAATCATTAATTACTGAATTAGAATTATTATCTTCTCGGACTAGAACAGCACAACAGAAGCTGATTTGTTAGCATTTGACTTAAGGAATTTTGGCAGAGGTGAAGTGGAGAATTCTAAAATAAATTTCGGATTAGCAGAATAGTACCGAAATTCATAAAAGATACTAGCTTTATTGCTTTCGTTTGTGTCAGGTGCGTATCTTTGTGGATAATGTTTTGTTTTCACTATACTGCTTCTAGAACAAGTGGTTTAATCTGCCTCTTCTGCTTTTTTCCATGTTTTCTCTAACTCTAAAGAATCTTTGAAAATAAATTATGTTAGAAAATAATACAAAAAATATTGTTTTACCTATACTTACTACAGTAACAATCAATTTTAATTTCATATTTGTTCCATATTTGGCACACATTTTGATATTAGGGGTCGAACATTTTTTTTGTTTTTGGTCAGATACAGGATTTTTTATTTGCTGTTATTTAGTTTGTGAGTTCATCAATATCTGGTTAAAATTTTAACTAAGAGATAAATAAACAAAATTAAAACTAAATGAACTGTCAAATTACATATTTGTTATTCATGACAACAAAATGATTCAATATTGTTTTCTTAACTAGAAATTTTAACCAGATATTGAAAAATCGGCCCTCCTTAATACAATATAATAAATTACGTTATTTAACTTACCTTATTGAACTTATTTCTTCCACTATAAATATTCTAATGAATACACATAACACAAACAATAGTTATAACCCTCTGTAGAGTACCCAAGAGCAAGCGCAGAGAACCAGTATACAATAATTGAAAATGAAAATTCGGAAATGTTACTTTGTAATATATTTGAAATTTTAGATTACAATTTACCGTAAATATTGTATATAATGCTAGCTACGAATAAATATTATATTGTATATTTTACGGAAACTGTGACAAGAAATAAAAATGAGTACCTACTTAATATTATTTTACGCAAAACACTATCGAATAAAATGCCACGTAGTAGCATTATACATTATGTACCTAACAGTAAAATAAATCAAAATTCCAAATATCTTAAGTTGTGGCACATTATTATGTATATATGTATGTGGCAGATTATTATGTATATAAAAACAATGTTCTCTTTTCAAGTAACTTTAGTATAATTGAAAATGTATTTTACAAACATAATACTAACGTTAAGTTTTTCATATAAAACAATAGGCAGTTTGCGAACATTAGTTACGTATTACGTAACGGTGACTTTCAGTTGGATATTATAAAGTTACGTTCAAAATAGCTTGTGAAGCTAATTTGGTTTCAAATAGTGTCTTAAACAACTGGTAATACTGTACCGTTGAAATGTAGATTACGTACCGTAGAAACGTCATTAGGGAGTTATTGCAATTTCTAAAATGAAAGAACAGAAACGTTAACCTTTTGTAGAAAACACTTTATTTTAGAAATAAAGGACTTTCAGTTTCAATGTTTACCGCATTTAATTAGTGTATTCACGCTAACGTTAACGCTAAAAGCAACACAGATGAGGTTACATCCACACTTTTCACCGAAACATAACCTCAAAAGATACAGAACGTGTGACGTTAAACGCTCGCTATTTCATTGCACATAACGTGCCTCCTTATTCATATAACGTGAACCTTATTAGTACGCATGCGCACTCGGGTTGTCACATGACTTTAAAGTGCACGTTATTTTTGCGTTGAAGCTGCAATAACTCTCTATTTTTTAAATTGTACGTCACGTTACGTTATACGTAACTAAGTTTCGTAAACTGCCTAATATAATAATGTGACGTACTGTCAAACATAATACTGATGTGTAATGTGAAATTTATATAACTGTGGTTGACATTACTAGTTTCATAAAATTAATGTGTTATTATATATATATATAAATGTTACGTTCTATTCAAACAGTATTTTTGTTGTGGTTATTACATAAAAACAATATAAATTTGAAAACATTTATATAGTATTAATTTTGTAATATGAAATTATTATAACTGTAAACTTATATAAATAATATTACTTAATTTCATAAAATTAATATAAAAATATATCAATTGGAATAATACTACCTTTTTTTTAGTTTAAGTTCTGTATTTATTATTTAAACCCAACGTTTCGGCACCATAAACTGGTGCCTTCTTCAGGGGATACATTGACATAAATATGCGAAATAACAAAAACAACAAGTAACCAAGGTAACAAGAAATGTTCATAAATGTTACCTTTTTTATGTATACAATTATCTAGACAATATATGCATGCCCGGCAATAACATGGACGGCGAACATGCATCTTCCCAGGAAAAAAATTCCTTTGTCAGAGGAAAAACCGTCCCAAAAACTGGCAGAGAAATGATCTGTATTCAGAGACGCTTTATCGGTAGCGAAATACCGCAGCCGTACTCTTTATTAACAGATGTTAGAAAAAGTTTAGAAAAAATTGTATACATATTACAAATGACAACATATTAAATATTGGAAGCCATGCGCGACTAAGTTCTAATCCGTCACAATGATTGAGATTGATATTTCTTGTTTTATAAATTTCAATGGCTTCTCTAATTAATCTGTTGTTAAGTCGAGTAGGTTTTGCAATTATTTTCGTATCTTCAAATTTAATTTGGTGGAATTCTTCCAAGGCATGTTCTGCAACGGACGATTTCTCAGGCTGGTTCAATCTGATCGATCTTGTGAGACAGTTCTACCAGTCTGGCCGATGTAAACTCTCCCGCAGACACATGGAATTCTGTAAATCCCTGATGATTGAAGAGGGATGACGTCTTTCACTTGTTTCAACAAAAAAAGGTAGTATTATTCCAATTAATAATATGAGTTCTGAAAGATATTTTAATAATTTATAAAAATATATAAAAAAGTTACATAACGTAATATATAAAATAAGAGATCTATGATTTAACATTTATGAAACAGTGGAATATAACATTGTGCTCTAATTTATCCTTGATAGTTATATATCATGTATGTGTGTGTTTCCTGGGTAGTGACTCTTAGCATGTTGTTTATTGTATTGTCTAATCTCATATTGCTGAATGTGATATTTTTTCTAAAATGCGACCTGAAATTGTTGCTCAAGTAGTAGCTTTAAACAGTGATGGACGTAGTATACGTTATATCACCGAAGCTTTGAATGTACCAAAAAGTACTGTCCAAGATGCAATCCAACGTTATCGTCAAACTGGGCAGTACACCAGAAGACTGGGATCAGGAAGATCACGTATCACAAACCCCCGAGAAGAGCGTTTATTAACGTTATGTGTACTACGCGATCGAGGTATACCATCAACTATTGTTTCTCGTGTAATGGCTGATGCTTATGGAACTGATATTTCTACACGAACCGTTCGCCGAAGGTTGCGGGAAAACAGTTTACACTCCAGGAGGCCTGCTGCTTGCCCAGCTTTGCTCGCAGCACATCGTAGAGAGCGTCTACGTTTTGCGCGTGAACATAGGGATTGGACAATGGAACAATGGAGCTCCGTTTTGTTCACTGATGAATCCCGTTTCTGTCTACGATCATCAGGTGGACGAGAACGCGTGTGGAGAAGGCCAGGCGAACGATTTTTAGAAAGTTGCATATCCCCAAGAACACCATTTGGTGGTGGCAGTATAATGGTATGGGCTGGGATTTCTTTGACTGCACATAAAGAGCTGGTTCTGGTGGAAAATGGTGCTCTGGCGGCTGATCGGTATATAACCGAATGTTTAGGGGATCATGTGTTACCATTTGCTCCATTTGTTGGCGAAAACTTTCTTTTAATGCACGATAATGCGCGCCCGCACGTTGCGCATATAATCGTCCAATATTTAAACGAAATCAAGATTCGGTGACTATGGTGATCAGCACGTAGCCCTGATTTAAATCCGATTGAAAACATCTGGGATATATTAGGGAGACGTGTTCGGGGCCGGTAATCAATACCTGAAACAATTGACCAGCTAAGAATAGCTCTTCGGGAAGAATGGGATAACATTCGTCAAGAAGAGATCTTGAATTGTTTAGAAAGTTTACCACGCCGTATGTTAGAAGTTATTAGAGTCCGGGGAGGCAACACACATTATTAATATTCTTAATAAAGTAATAACATTGCTTCAAACATTTTAAATAAGCGCAATTTTTTTTGTTCATTTTGTCCATTTCTTGGTTTTTAAATTTTATTTTAATAAATATTGTGTTCCACTGTTTTTATTTTCTAATCTTACTATAAATATCAGTAGATCATTGCACAACAGAAAATATATGCGACATCTTATTCTACGATCTGCTCTGTAAACATAAAACTCCAGAGAAATATTAATTAATTTCACAAATGGTGTCAAGATAATGGTTTATTGCTAAACAAAGAAACATGTCATGTCATTTTCCAAGAAATCTACTACTATAATTTACCAATACGAAATAGAAAATTTATTAACATTCTTAGGCCTTTTATCGTAAAAAATCTGGGACTTACTTCTGATCCAAAATTTAAATTTTGTAAAGACTATGATGAAATTACTGCTACAGCATTCAAATGTCTTGGTTTTTTAATTCATAATGGTTACACTTTTAATAATATCGATATTATTATTTACGTCACTCGTTAATCCTCTTTGTAATATTGCTGTGACGTTTGGAGTCCTATTTATACTACTCACGTAGTTAATATGGAAAAAGTACAAAATTCAACGAAATTACCAAGTGAAGTTAATATATGGAGCTCCGCTTCCGTAATGATCAACAAGTAGTCCCCTATTTTTATGGAAATATTCACAAAGTTGAAAGTAGCAATTTTAAAAAAATCCCGCTTATCACCTCATGGCGCTGCAGTCACAGCGTGTCCGTCGTTGGTGAACGTGTCATGCCCGCCAATTATTATTCAAAGCGTCACCATAACATTATGGGTACAGGGTTAGGTTTCACAGGGTGGGTTCTGATCATTTCGGAAGAGGAGCTCCATACAATTATGATCAAACTTCACTTTGTAAGTTCGTTTAATCATATAATTATATTACGCTCCTCTTCCTCATGATCAACATGTAAATGTTCAAAGCTTTGTTATGGCGACAGGATGTAAGGAAACAAAAAAAAAATTGAATTATTTTATTTTATCAAAAAATGTAACAATTCCTGAGCAGACCAAATCTTGGATCGCATTTGCGTACTCTCATTTATCTTGAACTGGCGGTAGGTTGTGAAATTTTGCAAAACACTGAGACTTTCCTGTCCATCTAGCTGACTTTTTAATCACAGAAATATCTACACCTTTTCTTTGGGCTGCCGATGTTGAGGCATATCGAGTAGAGTACCCTGAGAATAGCTCCGTATTTATACCGCATTTAAGAAACATGTTCTTGACCCAACGACCAAGGGTCTGAGAACCTACTGGCTTATGTGGACGGTTCTGTGAAATAAACAGGGTCTTATTAATTCCACGAATCTTCTTAGTCCTTTGCAAATACGCTTTTAATGCCGACGCTACACAAATTTTTTTATTCGATGGATAAAATGGTACAATCAAATTTGGTTGATTCTTATTTAGGCCGGACGTTTTTATTCTTTGGGGAACCTGTATCTCAAACATATCGGCGGATTCTTTAATATTATCAGTTTCTATAAGAGCAAACGTCTGTAACCTGTGCCCTGTAATTAGTGCTAATAACATAATCAACTTCTCGAATAAATCCTTTAATGCAAGGTCATCGTTTTTAGAGAGGTTACATATGAAATCCAAAATGATCTTCGAATCCCACGTCTGATCATATTTTGGTTTACTCGGTCGCACTAGGATTACACCTTTAAAAAACCTCTTTATTCTATAATCTTGGCCAACTTCCGGTCCAATGACAACGCCGATCTGTAGGTGTTAAGAACGCTATAAGTCCACTATTAAAGGCTTCTGTTAAAAAACGTAGGATATTTGAAATAGGTATTTTAAAGGGTTCAATCTTAGCCGACATGCAAAAATACCACCATTTCTTAAGCGCAGTGTTGTACTGCTTCCACGAAGTTTTAGTTATAGATCCCAACATAACCTCCAACGACTCTTCAGATACATTTCTTTTTAACATGGCTTCCCTGACAAGACTGCTACCATCAGCGAAGTCCTTTTCCATAGCTTTGGTGTTGATCTAACAAAAGGAAATATTATGTAAGATCCTGCATTGAGATAAATTATCTTGGATTCTGCCAAGGACTTATAAACCGGATACCAGGGCTGAGAGGGCCAATCAGGCGTGACTACAATTCCTACTGAGCCTTCATCTTTGATTTTTTGTAAGACTCTTAATATTATCACAAACGGAGGGAAGGCGTAAAAGTATTTTTTCTCCCAAGAAATTGTAAATGCATCAAACTGCTATTGAGAAAGGATCTTTTTTCAAAGAAACATACTCTCTACATTTTGCATTTAACCTGCTCGCAAAAAGATCAATTTTCGGGACACCAAACTCTTTTACAACGAATCCAAAGCCTTTACGTGATAACTCACACTCTATGTTCTCTGGAGCTCTTCTGGATTCTGAATCAGCTTTCGCCTTAATTTCTGAAGAAATGTACGAGGCAAAGATCCGTATATTTCTGTCTTCGCACCACCGCCACATTGTTTGGCTAAAATGTAGTACTTTTTATTCTGTACGTTTCCCATTCTGTTAATATATGATATGGAGGTGGTGTTATCAATTCTAAGAAAGATTTGACAGTTTCTTCGTTCCCTATCAAAGCACCTTAACCCGAGAAAAACGGCCGTTAATTTTACATAATTAATACTATGCTTCTTTTCCTCGCCCGACCAGAATCCATATGAGCGCTTATCATCACAAACTAGGCCCCATCCTGACAAGGATGCGTCAGAAAAAAATTATATTTCGTATACTTCGTTACGAATTAGATTTTTTAACTTTGATCCAATATCACTCCACCATTTTAATTCTGATATTACATCATCAGTGATGCGAAGATAAGCGTCGTAACACTGATTGTTCTTTTCTAGAGCTAAGTATTTTAGACGCTCACAAGCTTTCGTATATGCCAAGCTGTAATTAACAGCGGGACAGCAAGATACCAGGAAACCTAATGCATCTGCGAATTGCCTAATCTTGCATTTACTCCCCAATTTGAATTGGCTCGCTAACTTTAAAATGTTTAGTCGCTTTTCGTGTGGTAGAGATATAGACATATCTTCCGAATTGTATAGAAAACCTAGGAACCTCTGAATTTTACTGGGTATTTTGGCACTTTTTTCATCATTGATAATGAACCCCAATTTAAGTAACAATTTATATACAAACATTACCCTTTTAGTGCAATCTTCAAACGACTCTCCATAAATAAGTATATCATCTAGATAAATTACTAGTGAGATACCCGATTCCCTCAAATATTTAATAATGGGTTTCATTATTTTAGTGAATACAAATGGAGCTGTACAGAGACCGAAAAGGAGGCAAGTAAACTCGTAGATATTTCCCTCAATCCCAAATCTGAGGAATTTCCTATGGTTGCTATGGATTGGGATTAAATAATACGCATCTTTAATATCCAACGTAGCCATAAAAGAGTTTTTTGACAACAGTCTACAAACTGTCCTGCCATCCTACCATTTGAAATATTGGTTCTGAATAAACTTGTTTAAATTTTTTAAATTTATAATTAATAGACAAGAACCATCTGGTTTCGGGACCCTAAAGATTCCAGACAGGAATTGATCTTCACAAGACGAATAACTCTGTACAGCTTCTTTTGTTAGTAACTGTTTTACTAGTTCTGTTATTGTTGAATTTTCTTTTGGTGACCTCTCTGGTTCTCTAGGGAGTTCATTTTCGAAAGGTATTTTGTACCTTTAATCCAGGAAAGGACTACTTCATCAGAAGTTATTTCTTTCCATTCATTTTCGAACCCTCGAAGTCGGCCCGCCATACTTACGCCTAGTATCTCCTGTTGCTCCCTCGTCGTTAATGGTGGCTCTGTTTCTGCTTGCAATGCTGACGGTAGTGGGACGTTGATGAACGAAGTTGAGACAGGAACCGTGTTTTCTCTCCACCTGACCCTGTCTCCTTGTACTTCTTCGTCAGCGCCGTTGATAACTTTTGCTGCCTTTTCTTAATTCTGTCATCTCTAGAAATAACAACTTCCGGCAAAACCATCTTTACTACCTAGTTTAATAAGGGCGTGTCAAAGAAGGTGTAATTGCTCGGGGTTTATTATTTCTCAATGATCTCATCTTTCGCGTCTTTATCCTTGAGCTTGCTGGTTCTTTTTTCCGTGATGGAGTCTGCGAAATGCTCGACGATCTGTTTGAATAATATGATCGCGAGCTTTTTGATGGTACACTGCTGCTGGATGACGACCTCGTAGTAACACTATCGGAACTTCTCGTCGAGGGAGATGTTGATCTCCTACTTGAACGAGACCTGGAGATCATCTTCGAACGAGATCTGGTGCTTCTCTTCAAACGAGATCTGTTATATTTCTTCGAGTGAGACCCGGAATTCCTATTAGAACGAGATCTTCTCTTGGAGCCAGATCTGGTACTTCTATTCGAGCGCAATTTGGAACTTCTCTTCTGATTTTCCATTGATTTACGCGATCTAACACGTAGGTGACCTTCATCACCCAAAAATCCATATCATCACGTTGAAAAGAGTAATAACTCATAGCGCAGTGAAAACCGCGATAAACTCCAGTAATAACCGGATAATTATTTGTGGTCCTTCCTCGAACGAGACATCTTTCCTCTCTTGTATTTATTGCCGTCAATGTGGAGGTTGCAAGACAAACGTCTAACACCTCAAACCGATGTGAACCATTCGACACAAAAATAAGAAATGATTGGCGGGAATGACATGTTCACCGACGACGAACAAGCTGTGACTGCAGCGCCATGAGGTGATAAGTGGGATTTTTTAAAATTGCTACTTTGAACTTTGCGAATATTTCCATGAAAATAGGGGACTACATGTTGATCATGAGGAAGAGGAGCGTAATATAATGCTCCACTTATATTATGAATGATATTTACCCTGTCAGAGGGAACACCGCAGATAGACTTATTACATTATTTTAACTTACTCTCACTTCATCAAAGACGTACTGTACTTGCTGTCAAATAAGTATAGAATGAAGCTCAATTTTTTCCTTTCTCCCCACCCTGTTCCTAGCCCCGCGGTGTTGTAGTTTCTTCATAACTTAGCATTTTCAACATGACCAACAAAATTCGCAACAGTGTAGAAATCCCCAGTCCATATTTATTTGACGGCAAGTATAATTCCATTATTTCTCTTTATTAAAAATGCAGATCAAATTGTTAAAGTATAATTAAATAAACAAATGTATGTAGACATAGAAATAAATTTAGAATAAAAAGTTATAGTTGATTATGTTAATTAATAATAGTTTTGTATTTGTTGAAATACCTCGTTGTATAATTATTTTAATATCTCCAACGGTTACCGCCTTCTCGAGGTGGGGAAAATGAAGAACAGTTTTAATTTTCATATAATCATATTCAATGTTTGGAACGTTTCGGAAGTTGAAAAACTTTCATCATCAGCCAGAGATTTTTTTAAAAACAACACAAATATCTCAGCAGAGCATCCCAAGATAAGCGACAATAACGAGCATGGCCATTAATAAAACGTTGAAAACGTAAAAGAAAAAAAAGGGCAAGACTAATTCCAGCCCCAAAACCTCCCAACAATGAAATAATTTAAAATTAGGTAAAAATGGATGCGAACAGTCCTTCCTCCAAACATGTTACTGAGAGAATCTCACAGGCATCCAAAAGGAACCACGCAGACAAATCAAAACGAAAACATTAAAACACGATGAATTTTGATATAAAAATTTTTTAGTGATAAATTACATGGCTAACCACCTTTCTTTTGTCAGCAATCTGCTGGTTGCTACCAATTATTATTAAAGTTGTGTAATGCTATCAGACAATTTTATCAAGAAAATTCACACTCCCGAAACATACGAAGTTGAAATAAAAAGTGAATACAGAGAAATATAGATAAAAACGTATGAATGATGAAATAAATTCATTCAAGGACAAATAATACTTGGATACTTACAGAATTGCCGAAAGGGGCTAAAGCATTACCATGTAAGTAGGTTTATATAATAAAAACAAACGCAGATGGAAGCATCAATAAATTTAAGTCAAGAATAGTTGCAAAAGGTTTTATTCAACATCAAGGGATTGGCTATAATCATACTTTTAGTCCCGTAGCAAAAATGAGTACTATTCGTTCAATAGTATGTATAGCAGCAAGTGAAAAATTGTTCTTTAGACAGTTTGATGTTTCGACCGCTTTCTTGTATGGAGAACATTGGAGAATGCAATAGACAATTTAACCCTGTTTCTTTTGGCGGATTAACACCGTATCTCCTATATTTAAATCATTGTATACAACGTGTCTGGAGCGATCTGAATTCTCTTTGATCATTAAAACTTTATCTTCAATGGTTGGTATTTTGCCGCGAATTTCTTTTCCAAATAGTAATATGACTGGGCTAACCTCTGTTACACAATGTGGAGTAGTTCTGTACGACAACAGATATGTTAATAGTTCCTTTTCTAGATCTTTGTTCTCGGCAGCTGCTATTCGAAGACTTTCTAACAAACTCCTATTTTGCCGCTCTGCCTCCCCATTTTCTTGAGGCCACGTCGGTGTAATTTTCCCATGTTATATTCCTACCACTTTGCATTACTCCTGAAATTCTGTGCTTACAAATTGTCTGCTATATCGGTCCCCATTTCTTCTGGATATCCGAATCTTGCAAATATTTTCTCCAGTGTTTTTATGGTTTTATCGGTTGTTATTTGCTTTGACTTCCACAAAATAATTGTAGTAATCTGCTAGTACCAAAATAAAATTACCATCGCGCAAAGGGCCCATAACATCTGCTACCACTAATTGACGGTTTCTTCGGCAGCACCGTCATACTCACAGACTCTGGTTTACCTGGCTGACTCACCAGTTGACATGTCTGGCAAATTTTACAGAATCTCTCCGCATCTCTATCAATAGACACCCACCATATTTTTTAGCAGAATCTTTGTTTCATCTTGATGATACCTGGGCTTTGTATTTGTTTCTGAAAACTACACTTGTAAGATACAAGTGCAAGTTTGTTTTATACAAGTATTCTAATTTGAAATGAAGGTAGAGTGTGCAGCCTATTTATTATAAATAAATTAGGAAAGAGTGAAAAGATAATGTCAGCCACCGGGATTTGAACCCAGACCACTGTCTTGCCGGGACAACGCTCTACCAATTGAGCTATAGCGGACTCTTCCCGTTGGCTCACATTATCTTCCACAAATGTTAGACTGAAAGATTCTCATTTGAGAATACTCAGCGGCACGTATTGATGTGGGGTTACAACTAACCACCACATTTAAACATCAGTGACTTGTCATAATTTACTCATGCGCCTATCGACACAAATATTGAAATGAACGTAGAGTGTGCAGCCTATTTATATAAATAAATTAGGAAAGAGTGAAAAGATAATGTCAGCCACCGGGATTTGAACCCAGACCACTGTCTTGCCGGGACAACGCTCTACCAATTGAGCTATAGCGGACTCTTCCCGTTGGCTCACATTATCTTCCACAAATGTTAGACTGAAAGATTCTCATTTGAGAATACTCAGCGGCACGTATTGATGTGGGGTTACAACTAACCACTACATTTAAACATCAGTGACTTGTCATAATTTACTCATGCGCCTATGGACACAAATATTGAAATGAACGTAGAGTGTGCAGCCTATTTATATAAATAAATTAGGAAAGAGTGAAAAGATAATGTCAGCCACCGGGATTTGAACCCAGACCACTGTCTTGCCGGGACAACGCTGTACCAATTGAGCTATAGCGGACTCTTCCCGTTGGCTCACATTATCTTCCACAAATGTTAGACTGAAAGATTCTCATTTGAGAATACTCAGCGGCACGTATTGATGTGGGGTTACAACTAACCACCACATTTAAACATCAGTGACTTGTCATAATTTACTCATGCGCCTATCGACACAAATATTGAAATGAACGTAGAGTGTGCAGCCTATTTATATAAATAAATTAGGAAAGAGTGAAAAGATAATGTCAGCCACCGGGATTTGAACCCAGACCACTGTCTTGCCGGGACAACGCTCTACCAATTGAGCTATAGCGGACTCTTCCCGTTGGCTCACATTATCTTCCACAAATGTTAGACTGAAAGATTCTCATTTGAGAATACTCAGCGGCACGTATTGATGTGGGGTTACAACTAACCACTACATTTAAACATCAGTGACTTGTCATAATTTACTCATGCGCCTATGGACACAAATATTGAAATGAACGTAGAGTGTGCAGCCTATTTATATAAATAAATTAGGAAAGAGTGAAAAGATAATGTCAGCCACCGGGATTTGAACCCAGACCACTGTCTTGCCGGGACAACGCTCTACCAATTGAGCTATAGCGGACTCTTCCCGTTGGCTCACATTATCTTCCACAAATGTTAGACTGAAAGATTCTCATTTGAGAATACTCAGCGGCACGTATTGATGTGGGGTTACAACTAACCACTACATTTAAACATCAGTGACTTGTCATAATTTACTCATGCGCCTATGGACACAAATATTGAAATGAACGTAGAGTGTGCAGCCTATTTATATAAATAAATTAGGAAAGAGTGAAAAGATAATGTCAGCCACCGGGATTTGAACCCAGACCACTGTCTTGCCGGGACAACGCTCTACCAATTGAGCTATAGCGGACTCTTCCCGTTGGCTCACATTATCTTCCACAAATGTTAGACTGAAAGATTCTCATTTGAGAATACTCAGCGGCACGTATTGATGTGGGGTTACAACTAACCACTACATTTAAACATCAGTGACTTGTCATAATTTACTCATGCGCCTATGGACACAAATATTGAAATGAACGTAGAGTGTGCAGCCTATTTATATAAATAAATTAGGAAAGAGTGAAAAGATAATGTCAGCCACCGGGATTTGAACCCAGACCACTGTCTTGCCGGGACAACGCTCTACCAATTGAGCTATAGCGGACTCTTCCCGTTGGCTCACATTATCTTCCACAAATGTTAGACTGAAAGATTCTCATTTGAGAATACTCAGCGGCACGTATTGATGTGGGGTTACAACTAACCACTACATTTAAACATCAGTGACTTGTCATAATTTACTCATGCGCCTATGGACACAAATATTGAAATGAACGTAGAGTGTGCAGCCTATTTATATAAATAAATTAGGAAAGAGTGAAAAGATAATGTCAGCCACCGGGATTTGAACCCAGACCACTGTCTTGCCGGGACAACGCTCTACCAATTGAGCTATAGCGGACTCTTCCCGTTGGCTCACATTATCTTCCACAAATGTTAGACTGAAAGATTCTCATTTGAGAATACTCAGCGGCACGTATTGATGTGGGGTTACAACTAACCACTACATTTAAACATCAGTGACTTGTCATAATTTACTCATGCGCCTATGGACACAAATATTGAAATGAACGTAGAGTGTGCAGCCTATTTATATAAATAAATTAGGAAAGAGTGAAAAGATAATGTCAGCCACCGGGATTTGAACCCAGACCACTGTCTTGCCGGGACAACGCTCTACCAATTGAGCTATAGCGGACTCTTCCCGTTGGCTCACATTATCTTCCACAAATGTTAGACTGAAAGATTCTCATTTGAGAATACTCAGCGGCACGTATTGATGTGGGGTTACAACTAACCACTACATTTAAACATCAGTGACTTGTCATAATTTACTCATGCGCCTATGGACACAAATATTGAAATGAACGTAGAATGTGCAGCCTATTTATATAAATAAATTAGGAAAGAGTGAAAAGATAATGTCAGCCACCGGGATTTGAACCCAGACCACTGTCTTGCCGGGACAACGCTCTACCAATTGAGCTATAGCGGACTCTTCCCGTTGGCTCACATTATCTTCCACAAATGTTAGACTGAAAGATTCTCATTTGAGAATACTCAGCGGCACGTATTGATGTGGGGTTACAACTAACCACCACATTTAAACATCAGTGACTTGTCATAATTTACTCATGCGCCTATCGACACAAATATTGAAATGAACGTAGAGTGTGCAGCCTATTTATATAAATAAATTAGGAAAGAGTGAAAAGATAATGTCAGCCACCGGGATTTGAACCCAGACCACTGTCTTGCCGGGACAACGCTCTACCAATTGAGCTATAGCGGACTCTTCCCGTTGGCTCACATTATCTTCCACAAATGTTAGACTGAAAGATTCTCATTTGAGAATACTCAGCGGCACGTATTGATGTGGGGTTACAACTAACCACTACATTTAAACATCAGTGACTTGTCATAATTTACTCATGCGCCTATGGACACAAATATTGAAATGAACGTAGAGTGTGCAGCCTATTTATATAAATAAATTAGGAAAGAGTGAAAAGATAATGTCAGCCACCGGGATTTGAACCCAGACCACTGTCTTGCCGGGACAACGCTCTACCAATTGAGCTATAGCGGACTCTTCCCGTTGGCTCACATTATCTTCCACAAATGTTAGACTGAAAGATTCTCATTTGAGAATACTCAGCGGCACGTATTGATGTGGGGTTACAACTAACCACCACATTTAAACATCAGTGACTTGTCATAATTTACTCATGCGCCTATCGACACAAATATTGAAATGAACGTAGAGTGTGCAGCCTATTTATATAAATAAATTAGGAAAGAGTGAAAAGATAATGTCAGCCACCGGGATTTGAACCCAGACCACTGTC
This sequence comes from Ophonus ardosiacus, assembly GCA_943142095.1. NCBI lineage: Eukaryota > Metazoa > Arthropoda > Insecta > Coleoptera > Carabidae > Ophonus > Ophonus ardosiacus. Next base: position 11,780,857 of record OW964841.1, on the reverse strand, counting down.
TTGCCGGGACAACGCTCTACCAATTGAGCTATAGCGGACTCTTCCCGTTGGCTCACATTATCTTCCACAAATGTTAGACTGAAAGATTCTCATTTGAGAATACTCAGCGGCACGTATTGACGTGGGGTTACAACTAACCACTACATTTAAACATCAGTGACTTGTCATAATTTACTCATGCGCCTATGGACACAAATATTGAAATGAACGTAGAGTGTGCAGCCTATTTATATAAATAAATTAGGAAAGAGTGAAAAGATAATGTCAGCCACCGGGATTTGAACCCAGACCACTGTCTTGCCGGGACAACGCTCTACCAATTGAGCTATAGCGGACTCTTCCCGTTGGCTCACATTATCTTCCACAAATGTTAGACTGAAAGATTCTCATTTGAGAATACTCAGCGGCACGTATTGATGTGGGGTTACAACTAACCACCACATTTAAACATCAGTGACTTGTCATAATTTACTCATGCGCCTATCGACACAAATATTGAAATGAACGTAGAGTGTGCAGCCTATTTATATAAATAAATTAGGAAAGAGTGAAAAGATAATGTCAGCCACCGGGATTTGAACCCAGACCACTGTCTTGCCGGGACAACGCTCTACCAATTGAGCTATAGCGGACTCTTCCCGTTGGCTCACATTATCTTCCACAAATGTTAGACTGAAAGATTCTCATTTGAGAATACTCAGCGGCACGTATTGATGTGGGGTTACAACTAACCACTACATTTAAACATCAGTGACTTGTCATAATTTACTCATGCGCCTATGGACACAAATATTGAAATGAACGTAGAGTGTGCAGCCTATTTATATAAATAAATTAGGAAAGAGTGAAAAGATAATGTCAGCCACCGGGATTTGAACCCAGACCACTGTCTTGCCGGGACAACGCTCTACCAATATTTGTGCCGATAGGTGTATGAGTAAATTATGACAAGTCACTGATGTTTAAATGTAGTGGTTAGTTGTAACCCCACATCAATACGTGCCGCTGAGTATTCTCAAATGAGAATCTTTCAGTCTAACATTTGTGGAAGATAATGTGAGCCAACGGGAAGAGTCCGCTATAGCTCAATTGGTAGAGCGTTGTCCCGGCAAGACAGTGGTCTGGGTTCAAATCCCGGTGGCTGACATTATCTTTTCACTCTTTCCTAATTTATTTATTCTAATTTGGTTTTAGAGGGGCTTAGCACCCCCATGTTTGTAACTTACTTTTTACTTAATAATAAAGTGCAATTTGGTATGAATTAATGAGTAACTTTTTATAGCTTTATTAATATTTTTTTCGTAGATTACAACGAATTATCTGTTTTACCTAAGGATCATAAGTATGAACGTCTTCTACATAAACCTGTACCATGTAGAGGGACATCTCCAAATGTAGATATTGAGTTATGGATTAATGAAGACTTATACTACAGAGTTAACGCCATCAATTATAAATATTATGAATTAAAACCGCGTCAATATGAAATAGCTGAAAAAAGCCGGAATTTCAAAGTAAGTGAAATATTCATATTATATTATACAACAATACGATTGAAAATTCTAGATTATACGAAACATGTTGACTGGAAACACCACGACACCGAAGGTTGAGTAATATTTCCTATAGGCAACACCATGAGTCGAGTATTTCGAGAATTTTTGATTGTTGATTTGTATATAGGTAGATTATATCTTGATTAAAAAAATCTTATGTTGCCAACACATTACCTCCCGCCATTTAATTTTTATTAATTTAAATATATACCTACATATTTTCTAATGCTGCAAACTATATTAAATTCCTTTGCGTATAATGTACCGATATTCTATTATCTAATGTCCCCATTATTAATCATAAATGTTTAGTTTTTAGACAGTGACATTTACCTGTCAGTTACATATATTTGAAATATGAAATGTAGGTAAGAAAAAACAAAGTAAGGCGTTGTAAGCAACGAGCTTTGTGGCGAACCTCGATTTATGTCCATGTGCACATAGCAAAGACGTAAGCAGCGCGTGAATACAACGATGGTAACATACTCGTGGTATCTATATACGATTCAAAATCAAGACGTTTTTTCAATAGCTACAAGGTGTTAAAATATGCAAGGATGTAGACAAATACACAAGGAAAAATAATATAAAAATACTTATTTATGCAACATGAGGAAAAAATATAGTCCTATGAGTAAAATAAGTCACTTTTTACTCTACTTGCATACATAAATTTTTACGTTTATAACAAAAGCATAATTATATAAAAAATATACACTTTATGAACCTATTTTAATGAAGAACAGTCTATGTTTTTATAGCTTGTAAAAGTGATCTTTTTTATCCGAAGCTCAAGTTTGCACCGAAGACGAAGGCTGCGGCCAGCAAATTAGATGACTAAAAAAAGAACTTTTAAGCCGATATTTCATATTTGATTCATTCATGTCACTTGTAGATGCGAACTGCGACCTAAAATGACAAAAATAATTAATTGTTGAACGTCGAAAATGAGTGATATCGATAGCATCAACGTCTTTTTTAATAATCCACTTGCAATTTATGAATCTATATGTAATACCATGTAGCCATGAAGTGATGATTGACAAATAAGTTGTCTAGATAAAATTGATACTTTATTCTTTCGGTTGCCAAAGGATGCAAAAAACAACTATTTATATAAAAGCCGCCTAAAAAATAATTTAAGTAATTATACTGGGATCAGTCACATGATAACCAAAGAAACAGTATGGACAAATTGTGGGTGCTTACAAATTTTTTTCTTTTGATGCCATAGACTGACGAGCTGTAAAACCTTTTGGGATCATTTCAATATCTCGGAAATAGTATTATTCGGATTTCTGGCAAATTTTAGCATCTGATGTACTGTACACTCTCTGTTGGGTAATACAAGTAGGACTTGTAATTCATCATGATTATTATGTTAGTAGTTAGAATCGACGCTTCATTGCCCTTCCCTAATCTAATGTAACCAAGGAGGATACAAATGTGTATGTCTTTAAAACATAGGCTCTTGAGTTTATAAAAAAGATGGCTCCTTTCTATTTTAAAATAAGTTTCAAAATTTTCTGAATAATGGTATTTGAATTAGAGCGTCCCGAGGATCCGCACTCACACATACACACACACCTGCAGATATTTTGTGAAAATGTTAATATCGGATTCCACGGACATTCAAATGTGATTATTTACCAACAAGGTAGCAGGAGGGGAAAAATAAATAAAAAGTAAACAGTAAATTAAACGTTGGCCTGTAATCCATTTTTTCTGCGAGTAACTTCAAATTGTATGCTACATAACCTATCCTTTTATAAACAGCTGTATGTAATATTATATTGAAATGCACATACTTCAATATTGTTGTTCATGTTTCGACGTGAGTAGCTGTGATTCTTTTGCTGCTCCATAAAAATATCTTAAGTGCCGTTTTTTGTATAAAATATGTATTTAAACTCACTACCAAAATGCCAAAAGCAGGTAGCTCGCCCCAAGTACAGGATATCGTAAGCAGTGTGCTGAAAGATCCTACATTTCTGAACACTTTGGTTGACATGGTTGCATGGTTTGCACGTGTTGATCAAAAACTTGAGGAACAAAAAGCCCATTATGAGTCTATTATACATAAAATAGGCCAAGAAAATCAAGTGCTACACAATGAGATTGACCGACTCAAACAATACTCCAGACGCAATTGTATTAGAATGTTTAGAGTTCCTGAATATCCGGCTGAAAACGTCGATAAAAAGGTCAGTGATCTCATTAAATCGTTAGCAGTCGACCTACTTCCTAATTCCATTGATCGATATCAACGTGTGGGTAAAAAGCCAAGTGTTGTTAATAGTGTTGTGACGAGAAGTGTTTCCACAAATCCAACAGCGGAAGTAAGACCTCGCCCCATTATTATAAAATTCACTACGTACAATTCCCGTAATCTTGTGCTAAAATCACGGTATAAACTTAAAGGTAGGTACTACTGTTAATATTAAAGAGGACTTAACCATGAAGCGTATCAATATTTTGAAACTCATTTCTAACAAAATTGGCTTCAGAAATGTTTGGACTGTTGACGGTAATATTTTTTATAAAATCAATGGTGTTATTAAGAAAGCTGATTTATCTACTAGTATTGATGCACTGTAATGGTTTTATTGTTAGCTTTTTTACTTTACTTTCTTTGTATCAGGAGCAGCAAACTTTGTAAATAGGTATTTATCACTGTTTTCGAGGTTAACATGCTTTGTTCTCAGTTCTATTACTGATATTTGCAAGATTTGACATACCTATCTTTGTACGTCTATACATTATTATTATTATATTATTATTATTATTATTATTATTCATCCTTTATCGTTTGTACGTTTATATGGGATCTATGAGTATTTATTATCAAAATGTTCGTGGAATTAATACCATGCTAGCGGATTTTTATAATAATTCATTTTTAAATAATTTTGATATTATAATTTTATCTAAAACTTGGCTTTCACATTCAGTCAGCAATGCTGAGATTTTGAATTGCTACAAATACACTATTTATAGAAAGGATCGTGACAACTCTAGAACGGGTAAAACAATGGGAGGAGGTGTATTACTAAATTTAAATCTAATGTAATTAAATTAGATTTACTCCCAAACTCTATTTCTGATATTATATGTGTTCGTGTTTCTCTGTTGTCCGGTGAGAATCTCATTGTTGCTGTTATTTATTCTCCCCCACTGGTTACACTTGACCAACATATCATGATTTATGAGTGTCTTGAATCTTGTCACTCTGTTATGCAGTCCGATTTTATTCTTGTTGGAGATTTAAATATCAGTAAATTGATTGATCATTACAATAATGGTTTTTGCAATCCTTGTATCACCAGGTTTATAAATTTTTCGAATTTTCTTAATGCCTCCCAACTGAATAATGTGCTTAATTGTGATTGACGATTATTAGATGTGATATTAAATAACAAAACTGGTTCTACTTCTCGCAGTGACATTATTTTAACACGTGAAGATCCTCTCCATCCTACTTTGTCAATATCATTAAATGTTCGTCCTTGTCTTCTTACAAATTCTACCTTTAACTTATTTGACATTTTGTATTATGTTTTCGGTTCTTTCACACTTTTAAACATCTATTGTGGCCAGCACTATACTTCCCGCCAGTACTTCTGATGATGCCGCAACTGGCGAAAGTGTACAATATAGTAAAAATATACTTCTCTTGTGAAACTAAACCGAGTATTATTTTTAACTTTTATTAATTTATACACATACCTACATATTTAATGATTCTGTAAACTAAATTATGTTCCTTTGTATTCGTATAATATAACTACTGTTTTATTTACTATTACAATTTTCTTTTTAAACGTTACCATTAATAAATTGAAACAATAGATTCTTTAACAGTGATATTTATTTGTTATTTATATACATATGAAATCTAAACTGTGTAACTAAGGAATTGTGTTTATTTTAAATCATAGGCTCGGGGATTTATAAAATAGATTATTTTATATATTTTTCTATAAAATATACCGGGTGTCTACTTTTTTTTTGATCTATAAGAAATACAATGTTAATTTTTTTATTTCACTCTAAGTTTTAACCTACTGATTTTACAATAAAAGAGTAGTTTCAAAAGATGTTCAGATTTATAAAATGCATTCATTGATATTAAATATTCATTTCACGAAATATACGTAAATTAACCTGTAGACATAGTGCCAGGAGAACTGTTTACTGTTTTGTCTACGTTGTTAAACGTGAAATTGTGAAAAACATCCCAAGTAACACTGACCAAAGGTCGACCAAAAAGTGACGTCGATTTAGGTTGATTTTTGGTCGAAAATAGGTCTATTTAGACGTCTAATCAGACGTCATTGTGACGTTGATTTTTGGCCAAAAATTGGTCTATTTAAACGTCTAATTAGACGTCTATGCGACGTTGATTTTTGGTCTGAAATAGAACTATTTACACGTCTAATACGACGTCTATGCTACGACACTGTGACGTCTGTTTTTGGTCTGAAATAGGACTTTTTAGACGTCAGATTTGTGACGAATTTATTTGGTCGTAATTAAGTCTATTTAAACCTTTTTTCAGACGACTAATTTGACGTCTTTATAAACACAAACATTCCGTTTCTTTTTACTTTATTTATATTATTAAAAATATAAAACAATATATTGTTTACTACAATTATTTTTAAAATTCAAATAAATATAATATAAAATTTATTTTATACATGTATGTAATATATATATATATATATATATATATATATATATATATATATATATATATATATACATATATTTATTTATTTATGTATTGTCATCACCAAAAACTACGAATAGAAGCAAATTTGGCACACCCAGAAATGGATAATAAGCTGTGGTAATATTTATATTTTATTTATTTAAAATATATATGTTTACATATTTAATTATAAATGTGAAACAGAAGAAAATATGTTTTTTTTTTTCGTATAAATGGACATTTTAATTTTCAATATTTTAAACAAAACCTAATAATGACAAGACAAACTTTTAACAAATGTTTATAATACAAAAGCAAATGTATAAACAAAGGGAAATATACATTTTGTAACTTTGGTAGATCTTGAGGTCTTCAATTCTGATCTAGCATCCTTTGGAATGTTGTTGTGATATCTAAGAATAAATAATAATTTATTTACTGAAGAATGAGTAATATTTTCTTCAACTGCCCATTTTCTTAAATCGTATAATATATTATTGTTCACATTACTCTTTTTGTGCACAACCGATTTTAAAGGCAAAATTTCTATAATGTGCATGTATTCACTTGGAATGAATGGTTTTTGTCATTTAATTAATCGGCATACAGTAAATATAAATACTGAGAAAAACCATTTTTTTAATATACTAAAAACTATTACTACCATCCATTTGCCACAAAACGAAAATGTAATACATGACTTTTCAATTTTCCGCCTTAATTTCCGATGTTTTTCGTTCCACACCCTTCAGTCATCACTGTATAATATTAATTTCCTTCTTTTTACGAAATATTATTTAGTTTTATGCTAATAATAAATGAATTATAATATGTTCTCGGAATCGCTTACATTATTTAAAAATTAATCATAAATTCTCAGTTTTATGTCGTTTTGAAAATTGTATTAAAAAATAAAAACAATAAAAAAAGTCAGATTATGTATCCATGGTGAAATTTTCCAGTACAGTACCACTATTGTACTCAGAAGAGTTAGGTAAAATTTTACATGCCTTATAATACTGCAAATATGATCTTTCAAAACTCAAGATAGCCATGAAAATTTTTGACGGGAAATTTGTATGTATGTATAGACGCAAACTCCGAAATTTTTCACATGTCACTTACACAAGCCACGATGGCCGATGACTGCGAAGAGTCAAAGTCAAAGAGATATTATATTTACCACGGGAGACGCACCCTCCGAAATTTTTCGACACAACGTCTTAAAATGACGTCTAAACAACGTCTTAATATGACGTCGAAACAACGTTTTAAAATGACGTCGACAAAACGTCTTAAAATGACGTCGACACGTCTTAAAATGACGTCTAAACAACGTCTTAATATGACGTCGAAACAACGTCTAAAAATGACGTCGCACAGCTCCACGCTGAGACGTCATCAGGATGTCTATGTGACGGAATTTCAGACGTCACAGTGACGTCGATTTTAGGTGATTTGTGTTACTTGGGATGTAATCACAAAAGGAATAGATGACTTATTTCAAGCTGATTTGGTTGAAATGATTCCTTATGCTAGAATACAAGAGTAAAGAAAGTATCCTAATGTATATCTTCATGAAAAAAATCTGAAAAAAGGGAGATATGGTATTTGATAAATGGCTTGGATTGGAGAATAAACACAATAGCTGGATAAGTAAAATTAATGTTGAATCAGTTAATAGTCACTATTTTATACAATATGTTTATTCAGTTTCAATTTGCATATTATCAAAAAAATAGTGAGCCAATTTTTGCACCATTACACTTTAAAGCAAAATGTGTAATTGTTGTAGTAAATACATTACCTATATTAAAATAAATCTTTAAAATTAATTTTGAAATAAATAAAAATATTACATCAAACACTACTTATTACTATTTAATATTATATGATAATATTGTTAAATATGCACCTCTAACAATTTTTTTCTTCAAACGTCATGAAAATAGTATGTTTTGTGACTTGATTCACAAGATAGAAATGAAATAAAAAAATATCCATAGCAACTATATAAAATGAGCGGATAAGAAGTAACTTGTAAAATAGAAACCTGTTATATCGCCCCAAGTTGCACTATACACTAGATAACTTAAAAATAAAGTTACTAAAAACCTTCAACAGCTGTCAAATTTAAATTGATAACCTACAAATTGAAATATAAACAGTGTATATTTAACGAAATAACATATAAAATAGCTGACTTACATATTGGTAATGACGGCAAGAATAATTAGAATTAAATTGATAAGAAAAGTTCATATTGTTTTTCAGTGACTCTTCGACATATTGTTAAACTTCCATTCAATTGAACAACTTCAAGGGCCGTACATGGCAATACTTCAAATTCTGATATAATTGCACATAAGGAGAATATAAAATTGCATAGTTTTTATTTAAATGTCAAAACGTGAAAATTTTCACTTGAATGTTTGTAACAAAAAGTGAACAAATACGAAAGTATCCATAGCAACAGAGCAATTGAAATCAGAAAACGTCCTTCACATAAAATATTTATAATTTTTGTAATGTCAAGTTATAATTATTTTATTTAAATACGTATGTTTGAAGAAAAAATATAATGTGTCATTCGGAGTAAAAGGGCATGTAATTACCCGACTCGCGTACCGCTCGTCGTGCAAACTTACATGCTCGCCACACGACGAATCACTTTTACTCCTAATAACACAATATACTATTGTACGAATTATGTAATATTGTAAAATTAAATAAAATAATATTTATATAAAAATATTTTGTAAATAAATATAAATAAATATATCTTCACGGCATATCACCCATTTCTGGGTGTGCCCATCTGCTTTATCGCAGATATCGGTAATGATGATGACATATTTGTACCGTGCGGGCGCTTACCAGGCGTCACCTCACGGGCACTCATTGCTGACGTGGAGAGTGCACCACAGGAGTCACTTTTGTGCCATTTAAAATTCTAAATATTTGGCATCGGACGGGATCGAACCCGGTACCCCCAGGTTCGCGACCAGACATTCAGACACCAGGCCACGGGACCCCATGAAAATATTTTATTATTATTACTATTACAAGTACAAAATATTCCTGATTTCTAGTCTTTTATATCGCTTGCAGATGGTGCAGATTTCTAACCGGATCTGCTCACCAAAAATATAAGCAGCGCAACTCTTCAAAAGCTTGGCCAACACCTCTATTTGGGTCGAAAAACAAAATAATGCGCAAAGTTGGGGATTCACTCTGTTTAAAAATCCAAACTCGATTATTATATATTATTATTTTATATGTTTGAAAACGTCAGCAGCCTCACTGTAATACCTTTATTTACTATAAAACCAAAAAAAGATATTGAAAAATTCACCGGATAGTACTTTTAAATTAAAAGCAACTGATAACAAATTACGAGCAATAATTTTTTTTCTCCATTTTTAAATATAACACTAGAAAATACAACTTATAACTTTCACGTTTCAAAGTAAACTGAAATAATCGCTGCTACTATGGGCGCTCATAATAAATATCCATGTTTATTGATATCGTTACAAAATTAAAAAACGTCAATCAATTCAGCAATTAATTAATTAATTAATTAACAGCAACCGCAATTGTTTGTAATCTTACTGCTATCAGCAACCAGGTTAAAGGTTAAAATTATATGTAAATTTTATCAACTGTTAAAATTTCCACACACAGAAAAACAAGACATCAATCAAAATAAGTTCACGGTTTACTGAATACACTCGAAAATTGCAGTTAGCTCCCTAAAACATTTGCATTTACAATTAATTTTAATTTTTTCAACAAGTTTTATTGATAACCACTCAAGCGGTTTTCGAAAGCAAAACTTTTTTGTAATCTTTAAACTACCTACTACAACATTTGTCATAAATATTTTTTCAATCTATCCAAAAAATTCTTAATTCATTTACTTATTACAATAACTTGTAATAAATTCATATACAACAAAGAATTATTATTTATTAAGTATAAACAAACAAAAAAAAAAAACATTTAAAACGAAGTAGCTTATTGATAGATTGAAAAAATGTTTAGGACAAATGATTTAGTAGATTATAAATGTTTTGCTTTTGAAAGTCGATGGAGTGGTTATCAAATAATCAGAAATTGGCACGAAGAAAAGTTGTTTGTTTTAATGAGTTCTAACTGCCATTTTCGGCTATAACGACTTAATATTAACACCCTGTACATAATTAATGTATAGGCCAATGCTTTACCTTCTATGTGGTAAGCAGCGAACTTTTCTGTCGTAAAGATTAGGAACCTTCGTATTAGTTAATTCCAATCTTGTCTTGCAATGTAACATTTTAACATAAAATAAAGGCCATTCAATAGTTGCATTTTATAATTTACAACAGTTTCGAATTATGTAATGTGACTGAATAATTTATGTAGGTACTATTAGCTTTGTTCGATGACATGTACTAGGCCGCCCTAGTGTTAACTTTCTTGCACTAATATGTTTTATGAGAAACGGGCAGCTTCTGGCAGGCTGTTCGATCACAAAAATTTTAAGAACTAGTGCTCACTTTTCTGACCTGACTCGTGAGGTAGTGTAGAAAATGCAGACTAGGAGTGGGGGTAGCTAAATGTTGTTCGGTAGACATTTTAATTCTATCCTATCTACACATCTGTTTATTTAACCTAAAATTTTGTTTTGCTATATAAAGAATTAATTAATATATCTGTCTCTGAATCTGATGAAGAATCAAGTGATGATTGATCTTCGTCAGAATCGTTTATTAGTTCACTATGCTCTTTAAAACAGACATTTCTGCAGTCACTTTTTTGCAGCTTTATGATATGACTGTTTATAAACAACCTAACCTTTTACACCTTTGGCTATGCTTGGCTTGATTACTCACAGCTGAGCAAACTTGCCCAAATATACACTAGTGTGTTTTATGAAACCACAAGAATTAGACTGTACTAGTGTACACTACACTGCACTGCACTATTCTGCTCTACACTTCAAGCACTTCTCATCGAACAGAGCTATTTATAGCAAACATTGAAACATTTAATATTATACGACTTATTTAACTTTTCATTTTCATTTGTATCTTAAGCTAAACTTTTACTTTACATAGTAGTAATTTTTTAGTCATTAAATTCTCATGTAAAGTACCACAGTATCTGTACATAAATATTTTTCTACTCGCATATTGCTGTTTCTTGTATTATACATAACTAATAATGATTTATTTTAGGTACTTTTTCATCCGTATTATGGATTCTTAATAAATAAGCAATTTTCAATTTGGGAAGGTGTATGTAAATTTTCAAGAGGTAACACGTCATTTCAAATTAGTTTCCCTCCCTCAGAAGGTAAGCACTTTGTGCACGATGATAAACAATTGTATTCAATTATTTAAAAGGTATTACCTAATGAGATGACGACTGATCAGTGTTTGTACATAATGAATAAAACAGAATTTTTTTATGTATATTCCGACAATAGTACAAAACTGATGTTGGGCGACAATTTTTTAAAAATAATTTTAAAGTATCAGTAATCGAGAAAAATGCTTCAAATAAAAAAGTTAGATATTTTCATTGTCTATCCAGTACCAGTATTTGCGTTTTTTTATAGCTGTTTGTTCGTATTTATGGTAATCTGTTAGGAATTTAGGGTTTTCTTTTAGTGGAATATTAGACCATGTGTCGGCGAGGCAGATGATTTCGTGTTGTGTGAGAAATTTTTCTTCTTCCATGTTCAGTCTAAAAATGTTTTTAAGTCCTTGCATGTTCCACAGTAAAATATGATTATAACCCTTTATTTGGCTAGATATGGTATCATTTAAATTTTTGTTATAGATAGGGTGCGAAGTCTTTTTTGCATTAATGTATCTATTTTTGGTTGGCTGTTTTGGGCTTTTGTCTTATTTGAAGCTGTTTTGGGAGTTAAAACTGTTTTAGTGGTAATAGGGGTGTTTCACTATGTGAAATTTGATTGTTCTAGTACTCAATACGGAAAATATATCATACATGTACTCTATTAAAAAATATAAAGGTAATATTAATTCTGTTTTAATATTTAAATTTTTAAATTAAAATTGTAACAATTCAAAAGAAGCGGTTGTTCGCCATTTAGAATCCGGTTATGACATCAGACTTTCCACAGCGCAAAGGGACTAGATTATATGTGCGCAGTGGGACGTAATTCGTATGCAGAGTGGATAATCCGATATAAAACATATTTTCTTCACGTTGCTATAAAATATATATATATATATATATATGTATTTTAAATATAATCTATTTAAATTTCACAAAAGAATACTTACCGCTTCATAATCTCTTGCTACAACCACACAACAAAATAATATAATAATACGAATGAGGTTATACTCACTGTGGTGATACTCGGAATGGCTGAAGTTTTTTTTTTTTCAGTGATTGTTGAGCAAAATTTAATATGGGTTCTTCGTTATTTTCTCTTTGTTTTTCTTCTATTTTCTTTTCAGGAAATCTGGAGTTTGTGCTTGTTTGTATTTCTTGGTGGTTAACTATTTCGGAGTCGTCAGAGGTTTCATCAATAATTAGGTTGTTGTTTAAAATTTGAAGTGGTACTCAGCGTCTTTTAGTTAGACCCAAAGAAGGGCCGTTTTCTTCTTCATCGATTTGGGCATTCTGACTCTCTGGTAGTGCGTTGGCTATTTTATCTTCTTCGAAATCTTGCACTGTATGTTTTGTGCCATCTATAGAGTATTGTGATTTAGTACGGTTCTATGGCCGTCTGTTTTCGCTTGCTGTAGGTGGTTTTTAAAAATTTTTCTTTCTTGTAACACTTTAGGGGTATAGTCTTCATCTATATATATTTTCTTAGTTTTAAGTAGATTTGCGTTCTTAAAAATTTCGGTTTTGATACTTTTTGAGTGTAGCTCATATAAGATTGGTCTAGTTTTATTAGGTCCTCTTTTCCCAATTCTTCTTGTCAAATCTATGTTGTTTATTGAAATATGTGTTAACTTTAATTCAGCGGAAAGTAGTTTTAATACTGATTGGTCTACCTTTTCTTCCTGATTTTCAGCTACTCTAAAGAATATCAAGTTCTTTTCACGCACTTTTCTTTCCAGACTGTCAATTTGCTTTTCTTTCAAGATCAATTTTTGTTCAAGTTCTTCATATTTCGTTTTATTTTCTTTGACAATACCCAATACGCAGTTGTTTAAATTGTGCATTGTATTTTGTATTTTTTCCATGTTTTTATTTAATGGGTCCAATAGTTTCTCGATATTGTCGGTCGTTGCCATTTTTGAATGTTTTAGTTTCAGTATAGTTGGCAACACTGATTTTATTGTAAAGTTAGCGCGCAACGAGAAGATTAATTATAGGACTTAATCACTTTTGTTAATGTAAGGTTTGACCTTGGCTTAAACAAATCACTGATTTTAGCTGAATTTGAAGATTTTGTTGCCCGGTTTGTTATTAGTAGTGTACTATAGAAGCAATAAGTAATACTGTTTGTGATAATAAATTTTTTAATTTGTAATTTAGCACAGATATTAACTATTTTTCGCCACAGTTAAAGAACACAACAATTTCACACGACACCAATCGCTTATCAGAAATTATAAAATATAGTTTTCATCAATAGTAATACCACTAGAGGTTTGATTTGGCCGGATATTTTTTTTATTTATATGAACACTTGGTTGCTTGGCAATTTGTTGAAAAGATTTGTCCGGCAAAAATTTTGACAGGACAAATCTTTGAAACAAATTGCCATCAAGAAACCAAGTGTGAATATTTATAAATAAAAAAATATACCGTGCTAAAAATCAAACCTCGCGTGGTATTTGTCAAGATAATTCCACGAGTAAATCGAGAATTCATTTCTTCTTCACGTAATAAACAGAAAAGAAAATAAATTTATTTATTTGACATATCGAAAATATTGAAAAGAATGCGTCACCATGGAGAAGGTAAATAGTTTCTTATCTTCTCTGTCAATAATGAAATATGTCAATCTGCCAGATACGTTTCTGACAGGTAAAATATGTCACAGTCTGACAGAGATACGTTTCTAACAAGGTAAAATGTCATTATATTTGTTTGTAATTTTACCTATTAGAATCGCACCGCTTTGAGTTATCATTACTGAAAATTCACAGATTATTCACAGGAAGATAGTAGTATTATTATGATGAAAACTATATTTCGTAATATCTGACAGGTAAAATGTTATAAAATTTATTTTAAATTTTATTTTAATACCATGGCTAACACTATAAAGAAGTAAGTTTTATAAAATTATAAATTCAATTTTCTTGGTTACTCTCATTTACCTCTAGGGAATTATTCTTACAATATATTTGGGGTAAATCTAATTTTTATGTAACATCTACCTCGCAGTAACATAAAAGCACAAGATCATCCGCATTAGAAAAAGTAAGCAGTTCATCATGGCCATTTATATTAATACCTTTAACTCCTAACTCTTTAAAAAATGTCCACATATTGTTTATAAATAAGGAAAATAAAAGAGGAGTCAGGATCTCTCCTTGTAGAACAGCTCTACTGATTTTAACCGCGCTTCTAAGGTTATTATTAATTTTAATTAGCGAATGTGCCTTATTGCATAAACATTGAAGGATGCTTATGAATATCGCGGACAATCCAAAATTAAAAGTATATGCCAAAGCAGATTGCTTTACATTTTTGTTCTTATTTCCTCCCTTTTCTTTTGTGGAGATCTTTGAAGTAGCGTATTTGATTTAAATATTTTGTTGCGTTCTATTTTTTCTTCTTCGTGTTTTCCTCTTTTTCTAATTGTGCTGTTGCTTCTACTTCTACTTTCGTTTTATTGCTCATTATACTTTTGAATGAGGTGACATCAAAACCTTATTTATTTATCACTATAATCTTTACGCCAAAATCACAATAAGAAATGTAAAAACAGTTTTGTATGCAACTTTTAATTCTGAACAACTTTGCACTGTACATTTCTTATCGTAAAATGAACATCCTGTATAGTCCCCTATCAATGTTAGCATATATATTTTTGTTTCCACAGGTTATCTTTACACCAACAAAATCAATTTGGAAGGACCGGATGAAGTAAATTTGAATGATAATGTGACTCTAACATGTGTTATATTTCTGCCTTTCTATATCAATGAATTTCACTCTGACATCAAGATTTCTTGGAAACACAATAAAGAATATATACATGTAAGTATCAATTTATATTTCCTTTATTACTTATAGTAATTTTAAAAAAATGTTTGTCAATATTACCGAACAGTTGATTTTGTATTATATACTTCGAGTGATCCAATTTCTATGATATTTTTGAATAACTTTTTTTACATTCTGGATTTGAATATCAACATTGGGACCCTATATTCATAATGAACATAACACAATACAGGATATATATATATATATATATATATATATATATATATATATATATATATATATGGAGTGTAATCGTCAGTGGATACATACAGACCGACAATAACAATATAAAATACTGCTCACTTCCATACATAAACAAGATTACCAAAAACATAACCAACATAGTCCAGGACGACACAGTACGCATAGCTAACAAAAGTTGTCTCACAGTTAAAACAATATTCAGTAAACTAAAAGAAAAAACACCGAAAATGCAAAATTCTAACATCGTATACAAAATCCCATGTCAAAATTGCAATTTATGTTATATCGGGCACACATCCAGACAACTTTCTGGCAGAATTACTTCACATAAAAGCGATATAACAAGAAAACCTCATGCAACATCCTTATCCCAACATTGCGTAACAAACAAACATACCATGGACTTTGACAATACAGGCATATTAGATACAGAAAAAAAATACAATAAACGATCGTTTTTGGAAATGTATCATATACAAAATACCAACAATACTATGAACAAAAAAATTGACATTGATAACCTGTGCCCTATATATTGTAATTTGTTTAAATTTATTAATAACAACAGAATACTTCAAAACCAGGATACTGAAACTTGAGCGTTGATATGGCGGCATCTATTTCAAATTAAACCGCTTTAAAATTTACCGCCCATTTCACATCCTGTACCAACATTACTCTAAAACAAAATATAACTTGTTGCGCAATTACAACGTACTTTAACATGTGATTTAGTCAAAATTATTATAAGTTTTATTTTTGTAAATTTTAACTAAAATAATGTCAAAATTCTTCTGTTTTATAAAATCAATGACTTATAAACATTTTCACCAAAACGTAAGTTTTCTTAAAATCAAATTATTTTATACACTTGTAAAATTATTTGCATTTTTACATCAATGTCCTGATGATGTGTAAAAACTAAATACACGAAAGCTTGACAGATTTTAAAAGAATCAACTTTAATTAAAGCCCACAATCCACTGACACACCCACGATATTTTCCTCCTTTTATATATATATATATATATATATATATATATATATATATATATATATATATATGTATACATGGTACGTGGTCACTTCATATACGGGAATTTGCTCAACGCTGTGACTTCCGAAAATGGAAGTGACAACGTTTCCCTATGTAATTTTATTTTTTCTAACACTACAAGGCAAAACAAGTCTAAATACGAAAATTTTGTTGGAAGTCAAATAGTACCCCCTGTACCCTCAAAATTGTCACTTTAGTTCAAGCGTTTACCGCTGGCGCTGTACTCGCTATTAGTATCAGGTATGCACAATGCGATGTTACTTCCGAAGTGTATATAGCATTTGACGGTACTTAGTCACTTCCAAAATTTGGCAACAGTGTATTGCAGTATGTTATTGTAGTAGTGGAAACTCTTTATTAATATAATAAATTTTTATTAACAATGTACAATTAAAAAAGTATCGCAAATTAATAAATGAAAAATTCACAATAAAATGTAAAAATTATTACCGCTGTTATAGCATATACGGAGTATTTCTGTGAATTAATGATTATTTTTAGCACCTATTTAAAAATTTTAGCCAATAAGTATTAATAACAAATAACAATTAAATATCTTCTTTTATATTAAAATTTATTTGTGATAATTTTTATCAAGTTTCTAAATTTCAATCCTGGTAATTCTGTTAAGATGATTTATTAATTTTTAGCAAGTTTTTAACATTCTGCAACCAATAACCAATAAAATGTCAGGTGACAATTTATTCTTTGTAATATGTCAGTATTCGCGATTGGTGAATTTTTTTCACAAAGTTGCTTCATTTTACAACTAATGCCCGGTTTCAAAAGGGTATGTTAAAAAATTATCATCTTGTTATAATTTTCAATGAATAGAAATAAATTTCACACGTGACATTTTACTGTTTTGTAAAGGACTATACTTAATTTGGTTGGATGAAATCGTATTAATTTTTGAATAAACGGTTATGAAACCGGACATAAATTGCAAAAGTGCGGACAGTAACTTATTTACAGTGTTGGAGGTTATTACAGTTTTAAATAATTCCCAATAACATCATGTCACTTACAAATTATTTTTCTGTAAATGAAATTTGTAATTTTCAATTGATAAGTAAAACCAATAACGTGAAATATGTATATAGTTAAATATTAATTCTTAGCGAGATTGTTCTCTAATTGAGTGCTTCATTTTCCTACCTTCTTCATAATATATAAGAAGTAAAATTTTAGTTTTTCGCTAAGAGAGGTATTGGAATCATGCTAAAAATCGCATATCCAGATTTTAGTGAATAAGCACGTTTTAGAGTCCCTATAATCCGATTATAACATTTTTACGTTGATGTCCGTGTGTGTGTATGTGTGTGTATGTGTATGAGTGTGTGTGTGTATGTGTGTGTGTGTGTGTGTGTGGGTGTGTGTGTGGGTGTGTGTGTGTGTGGATGCGTGGGTGTGTGTGTGTGTGTGTGGATGTGTGGGTGTGTGTGTGTGTGGATGTGTGGATGTTGGATCCACGGTTTCTCAAATACTATAAGACTTAAAGAATATTTAACTGCAGTTTCCTCAATCTGACATTCCTGGGTAGAGCTGATTAGATTTCGGTAAAATTGGACAACCGGAATTAATAGTTAAATTTAAAATTTTTATTATATCTTGTATAGATTTAGAAATAAAGGCACTGTAATATACAGAATAATTTAATGTAGTACATCGCAGAGGCAAAGGCACTAAGGAAACCAGTTGACAAATTGAAATGTTTATAACATAATTTGTAAATGACAGATGTCAGTGTCAAAAATCAAAAGTTTTAGTTACACTCTGAAAGCTTTTTCTGGGAAGTACATTTAATCTTTCTTATTGTTATATTAATTAAATATTTAAAATTGTAGGAAAATACATATATCCATCAAAAATAACGCCAATCTAGTTAATGAATTGGAAGATTCACTGATATTTAGGAACTTACTCAGACAATGAAAAATAGATATAATTAGAAATCTATGTGTGCAGAAGACATGTTAAATACAATAAATACAATATTTGGGTAAAGTTCTGTATTTTTTTTGTTATAAAACGACGGTTCGATAGCGAAATACAATACAGTATTTATAGGTGTTAAATTTTATACGGGTCATAGGGCTATAACATAGAAAAACAGTTTTTTAAGCGCCAAAAGTTTCTATATTAATTTATTGATAAAATAATTGGTGCCTATTATAAAGAAAATTATTAAAAAAAAATTTAATACCAAACACGTTACATTTCTGTTTCATATAAAGCCAGGAAATAATTTTAAAAATTTGTACAATTAAGAAAAAATATCATTAGCCATGAAACTGACAGTAACAAAATATTGTCATTTTTTTACTAACATGATAGGGGACAATTAAAGATTAAAGTTATTAATTTATGAACTAATACAAAATAACACAAAATAAAGTAAACACTATGATAATTATTTAAGAAACAATTATTATTTATTGCAATCAAAACCATTTAATAATTTGTAAACTTTTTTCATGAGACAAATTATCTATGATTTCTTCCTAATAAAACGAAAATAATAATAATTTAACAAATAATATGTATGAAACGTTTATTAATGAGTGTCTCAAGTCAACAATTCGCAATTTTTTTCTTTATAACATGCACTAATTCTTTTTAATAAATTAATATCGAAACTTTTGGCATCTAAAAAAACTGTTTTTATTATGTTATAGCCCTATGACCCGTTTTAAAATTTACACCTTGTATAACATAAAATGGAAATGGCGAGAGGTATTGTGCTAGCAACAACAGATATTTTTTCTTATATAAATTAATAGTAATTTCAAAAATCTTTACAAATTTACTAAATTTGAACCATCAAGCTTTAGAGTACCATCATTTCAATTACTACTCGTAGCTATATATGAATTTCAGTTTTTACCTCTCGCTAAGAGAGGTATTGGATTCATGCTAAAAATCACATATCCAGATTTAAGTGAATAAGCACGATTTAAGGTCCATATAAACAGATTTTAACATTTTTACAATGATGTCTGTCTGTGTGTGTATGTGTGGATGTTGGAGGGAAGATTACTCAAAAACTATGAGACATAAGACCAGTTTAACTACGAATTTCTTAATCTGACATTTGATTTTGGTAACAATTGAACAATCGGAAGTAGTAGTTTCTAAAAAAAATCTAAATATTATTTTTTTAAAATTTTTGATATTACTAATATTGAAGAACATAAAATTCTACATCAGATACATTTAAAATTTTTATTATATCTTCTATAAATTTAGAGATAAAAACGCTATAATATATAGAATAACGGGATGTACTAAGTCGATTAGGCTAAAATACACTAAGGAAACCAGTTGACAAATTCAAATGTTTATAACATAATTTGTAAATGACGGATGTCAGTGTCAAATATCAAAAGTTTTAGTTAGTTCTGAAAGTACATTTAATCATTCTTATTGTTTTATTAATTAAATATTTAAAATTATAGATAACATGCATATATCCATTTATCGCCAATCTTGTTAATGAATTTGAAGAATCTTTGACATTTAGGAACTCATACAATGAAAAATAGATATAATTAGAATTGTATGTGTGCAGAAGACATGTTACATACAATAAAAAACAATATTTGGGTAAATTTTTTGTTATAAAACGGCGGTTCGATAGCGTAGTGCAGTACATTACTTATATAACATAAAATGGAAATGGCGAGACTTCTTGTGCTGGCCACAACAGATTTTTTTATTATTTATTTATACAGTAGACTTTATCATATTTAAATATTATTATGTGAACCCAAAAATTGTATAACATGTGTTTTGCTGGAAATAAGATAAATTTGAAATATTTTTCATTACATGAAACGTCTTTCGTCTTTGATATTTTATTTTCTGATACGTTCTGTATTGCATAAAATCTGCATCATCTTTGGACTAGGGTTTTTTTTTTTGTAAAGTAATTAATTTAATTAGTGACTAGTAAACATAACACCTTAAATTTGAAAAATTAAAAGTTGGAATAACTGTGCCATAAGCCCTTATGTCGTCCATTATCCCAGATTACTTAGAGTTGAAGTTGAGTGGTTTGGAGCGGATCTGCTGACTTGCAAACAATCTAGTATTTTTTAAAATATTTTTTAAATAATATAATAAACCAAATAGAGCTCTTAAATAGCAGCACACAAATTATAATTTTTGTAGAAAATTTAGAATTGGACAAACATGGTTTGCAGCGGTTACACAGACTTACAGACAATACAACAAAATTATGATTTTTTAAACAAAGATAATAGTCCAAAATTCGACATTGTGGCACTTCATTCATACAGAGTGAGATCTTTATTCATCATATACTTTATCTGCTGTTTTGCTATGTGCTTGTTAGTTTAGCCGACATGAAATTTGACAACGTTGCGGAAGTCAGCCCTACGCTTCAATATCTTGTATACAATTACAGTGATGGAAGTAACTTCGTATTTTAAGTATGTGCAATTGTATATTAATTTTTAATATAATATTTTCTTACCCCTCTTTTGAAAACCTTAATTTAGAAGTTCCCCTAAGCCTATATATATAATTTTTAATAATATATATCCATTAATTAATATGGAAGTCAGGACGCCCTATCAACGTCACGGAAGTGACTCCTTAACAGGTATCAATATATATATATATATATATATATATATATATATATATATATATATATATATATATATATATAGGTGTATATAGAAGATTAATATGGGAAATCTGATTTCCTATGTGAATTTCCTATGTACACCTTGAAAAACTCACCCTATATATACATATACATCCAGGATTCGAACCCGCGACGAAAGATCAAATGACATCGTTCATGGCCTGTAGCTCAGTGGTAGAGTTCCTGCCACCCAAGTGGGGGGTCCCGGGTTCGAGTCCTGTCGAGGTCAGTTGATTGATCACAATATACAGAATATCCTATTTTACATTACGTCCTTGAATATCTCGAAAACAATGCATCGTAACAAAAAGTGTGCGGAATCAAAACCTTCATAGTTCAAATATCCCCCCCCCCCCCCAGGCCACAGGAGGGCGGAAGAGGGGGTCAACTTAAAAATCTTAAATGGGAACCTCTATTTTTTATTGCAGATTCAGAAAGAGCGTAAAAATATGTTGGGTTTATTCGGATACTTTTCTTGTACTCCCATCAGGTGGCGGTGTATAGTATTGCCAGAAGTCGAAACGAGACGAGACTTGGGGTCGGTCTCGTCTTGGTCTTGATTTGGTCTTGATTAGAATGGTCTCGTCTTGGTCTTGTCGAGACGAGACTTGATGTCAGTCTCGTCTCGTCTCGAGTCTCGACAAGACTCTCGACTTTACCGCCATTAATATTTTTTTTATAATCTTGTATAATAGTACATACAATTCTAAGAACAGCAGTACAATCGCGATTAAAAAATTCCAAATAATATTTGAGATATTCATTATTGTTTTCTATGAATATCGTCAACTTGATACTTGAGCTCTTCAAACATTTAATATGAAAATATATGTATATATCGAGTGTTGTTTCTTATTATTAAACATAAAATATATAATTTCAATTTCTTAGTTACGAAATAAATCACAGCAATGCATTTTTATTATTAGCAATAACAACTGTTAAATAGATATGTATATGTTTAAATGAAGCAGTAAGTAAATGGACAAAAATCCAAAGACAATTTTAATGAATTACCGTATGTCACTAACTTAGATAGGTAGCATTAAAAATAAATATTTAATCATTTAATAATACATTTATTTTTGCCATAATATATAAGAACAAAAGCATAATATAAAATATTAACACTATAAAATTATTTCCTTTCTTACTTTGAGAAACATGGTTAATGGTACACCCTAGCAATCGAATCGAGGGTTCGATAGTTTATTGGTAATACATTACATTTT
The DNA here is from genome assembly GCA_943142095.1 of Ophonus ardosiacus. NCBI lineage: Eukaryota > Metazoa > Arthropoda > Insecta > Coleoptera > Carabidae > Ophonus > Ophonus ardosiacus. The sequence continues at coordinate 11,758,221 of OW964841.1, read as the reverse complement.
TACATCGACACAAATTAAAGGTGGGTTTATGCTGAAAAATTTAAGAATAGGAATAAAAATAAGAATAGTGTTAAGAATAATTTTAAACATAACGATAAGTGGTGTTTATGCTGCCAGTTATAAGAATAAGCGTAAGAATAAGAGTAGTGATATTAAAGTTTTTAGGTTAGTGAAAAGTAGTTACATTTATTATTCTCATAGTGGTAGCAGCGTTGATTTGACATTTATAAGATTTATAATTTTATTATTATTTTTTAATTTGTTAAAATGAAGTACAATCAAAATATTATTTTGTCTGCACTAATTCAATTAATTGGGAAAGAAGAGAATCCATCACTAAATTTGACATAATTATGTTTCGCCAACACCGATTATTATAAATGAATAATGAATGACCATTGACGTAAATGTGAATGACCAATTTTTTGTTTGAAATACAGGGTGGGGCAGAAAAACCTATCCGATTTCAAATCCCTTTTTCTCAAAAGAGGGAGCAGGTAGAGTAGTGGGGTAAAAACCGTTAGAAAGCCGGTTTTATGCCATTTGTCAGTAGTCAACATGCCTTGGTCTGGTGAACATCGTGCTTTTGTTATTGAGCGGTTTATCGAATGCGGCGGTTCGATAATTGCTACACAACGTGCTTTTCGAATTCATTTCGGACTCGGGCGTCATGATCCTGTTCCACATCACGCTACGATTAAAGTGTGGGTGTCAAATTTTAGACAGACGAGTTCAGCATTGAAAAAGAAGTCGCCTGGACGTCCCAGGACAGCAACAGGACCTGAAAACGTGGCCAATGTGAGAGCCGCGATTGAACGTTCCCCGCGTCGTTCGGCGCGAAAACATTCGCTCGCTTTGGCGATTTCCAACCGCAGTATTCGGCGCATTTTGCACCGGGACCTCAAAATGCATCCCTACAAAATGGTTGTTGCACAGGAATTAAGTGAAAGGGATTTTGAAACCCGTACGAACCTGTGTCGCGATCTGTTTCCCGGTCGCCTCATTTCCCTGAGAGGTGATCTTGGCTGGCCGCCGCGCTCACCGGATCTCACTCCATGTGACTTCTTCCTTTGGGGTTACCTCAAATCGAAGGTTTACCAGCATCGACCAAGGACCCTTCTTGCTTTACGAAGGGAAATTGCTCGGGCAATTGAAGAAATTCCTGTGGAAATGACGGTGAAAGTCATGGAAAGCTACCGCGAGCGCCTAAATCAGTGTATCCGCTCCCAAGGACGACATTTGAGTGATGTGCTTTTCAAAACTTAAATTTAAAAATGGCATAAAATTTGCGATATGTTAAAAATTTTTTTTGACAAGTTGAGTGGTTTTAATTTTATAACGTTTTGAAATCGGATAGGTTTTTCTGCCCCACCCTGTATTTGACAGTTGACACGCATGCGCTCTTCGCTTACAGGAATAAGAATAAGGCGTAAAGTTAAGGTGAAATGTCACCCGTTGCGCGCAGAGTTCAAATGACTAGAAGTCACTATAAAGATTTATTTCCCTTTTTAACAAACATTACACTTCATTGAATTTATATTGTATGCAGAAATAAAGAAATATAATTTATTAATTACTATAATGTAAATTCAACAAATCTGACTTTTATATATACACCATAAACAATATTTAAATTATTAATTTCGCTATATCTCGGAAACTAGAGGACAGAATTTATTCAGATTTTCAGTAAATATATTTAGTAAGGTAGTGTACGAACTATGTAAAAATAAAAAAAAATTATTTTTGGGAACAGTATTAAAAGTCCAAAAAACCTACTTTTTTATACATTTTACACGTTTTTTCAAAAACTACACGATAGATTTTATTTATACTACTGGAAAGTTTGAAGAATAGCAATGTTCACAATCTTTTAAAAGAAAATTGAAAATTAGATTTTCGGAACATAGTTAAAATGAAGAAAATATTATATTTTATTTATTTTGTGGAAAACATGTCATTCAATTTAAAAATATATATTTGTACATCATACTCCCATAAATCCTACGTTTTCTGTGCACATAATAAATAATATTAATTAATTCATTTATAAAATATAAGCAATTATAACATTTTCCGTACGAGATTTCAATAATTGTAAGGAAGTGGCGCCACGATTGAAGGTTACGGTAAGTATATTAAGTATAGTTATGCGAGCCTGGCGGTAAGTAGAGAAATTATAGTAATGTCGATATGGAAGAAAAATACAAGGTGAATATAAAACCCGCGAAATTTCTACAAATTACCCTTATTTGTTTGGTGGATGGTGCATGTTTATAGAGTGTGCAGTTTTGTGTTATTTTTGAAAGTGACATTTACTGTCAGTTACATTTATTTGAAATATGAACTGTGTAACAAAGGAATTGTGTTTATCTTAGGCTTCGGGAATAATAAAAAAAAAAATTCTTTTTAAATTTATCTGTAAAATATATAGAAAAAGTATTAATGTATTCCTGTAGAAAATTCAATAATCTTTAATTTTCATAAGACATAAAATGTGAAAAAATGGTATTTTTTGAAGAAAAACCATTATGAGCTTCAGGTAAAGTGCCATTTCCGGTTACCCGATTTACACCAAAATCTAATGGCTTCTTTTCATATTAGAATAGGATAGAAATACACGGTATCAGAATTTTCTGAATGATAAATTCCAACGACTAGTTTTTAACCAATCATGATGCAAAACACTTGAAAATTCAACCAATGAGAACAGTATTATACTGATAAAACCTCGTTACCCCGATAAAACCCCGTTACCCCGATAATTTTCCGCTACCAAGTAAATAAACAGTTGTTATTGTTTATAACTGTCAGTGTGACAATTAATGTGTCAAGTTTCATTTTGTGTTGTCTTTGGAATTTATCTCACCAAATACCACACGACCTCTCAGATTTTCTCAGATAAATTTTTATTTTTAAGCACTCATTTTTTTTTTGCTTTTAAGCAAAATCACTCAAGCAAACTGACATTAGGTAAAACCCCTCCTCCTTCGGAGTCGGGATTTACCACGCAGTTTGCTTTCGTGTTTGTTGCTAAGCAAAAAAAAATCGTGCAAAATAAAAATTTATCGATAAAATCAGAAGGTCTTGTGATATTACTTCTGATAATATTTGAGTTAGAGCGAAGACAAAATCCATACACATACACACATACACACATAGAGATAGCATCGTGAAAATGTTAAAATTGGATTCTAGGGACCTTAAAACGTCGTCATTTACTAAAATCTCGATACCTATACCTCCCTTACCAAGGGTAGCGGGAGGTAAAAAAGAATAAATAATCAATAAATATAAACTTTGCAATATATATTTAATGTGATATTAATATTATATAATGTCAAATAAAAATACCTAACATTTTAATATTTTAATTGTTATACAAGTAATGTATCTTTTGGACAAAGTAATTTTTTACCTCCCGCTACCCTTGGTAAGGGAGTTATAGGGATCGTGCTAAAAATCACATATCGAGATTTTAGTAAATACCCACGTTTTAAGGTCCCTAGAATCCAATTTTAACATTTTCACGATTATGTATGCATGTGTGTATGTGTATGGATTTTGTCTTCGCTCTAACTCAAATATTATCATTCAGAAAATTCTGATACCGTGTATTTCTATCCTATTCTAATACGAAAAGAACCTGTTAGATTTTGGTGTAAATCGGATAACTGGAAATGGCACTTTACTGGAAGCTCATAATGGTTTTTCTTCAAAAAATACCATTAAATGCAATTTTTTCACATTTTATGTCATTGGAAAATTATATATTATTGAATTTTGTACAGGTATACATTAATACTTTTTCTATATATTTTACAGATATATTTAAAATTCATTTTTCTTTTTTTAATCCCGATGCCTAAGATAAACAAAATTCCTTTGTTACACAGTTTATTTTTCAAATGAATGTAACTGACAGGTAAACGTCATTGTCAAAAAACGGTACAAATAGTGGGTACGTAAACTACATCAAAATTCTTTAGATTTCTAAATAATAAATGATCAAGTTATTGGAATAAGGGTTTTGTTACTCCGTAACTGTGCATAGATTTCACACCTTCTGATACTACATTCTTGTTTTATTTTGCAAAAGGAATTTCCCATTCATTTGGCTTTTACCATAACAATAATTAATAAGTCTCCGGGACAAACTATGGATAAAGTAGGAATATATTTACCCCAGCCCGTAATGAACCCCAGACAATTATAATATATTATGTTGCAACGTCGTTCGCAGTTTTGTTATGTGGTACAACAAAAACATAAAGAGACATTTTATAGTTTATAAACGTTCTAGATATATATTAATGAACCTATTTGTTATTTGTTATATTCCTGCTTTTTATACGTATTATTTTGTTTAATTTTCTTTATTGTAAATATTTGCAACTAGTACGTCTAGTATAATACCAAATTTCAGTTTTTTACGATTATTAATTTTTAAGATAGTGCGCCTAAAAAAATGTTCAAACACACACACACACACCTACAGACATCATCGTAAAAATATGTTTTTTGGAATGTAGGGCCTCTAAAGCGCGCTCACTCATCAAAATTTGCATATATGATTTGTTTTACGATCGCTAAACCTCCCTTATCTCACCTGTGTGACGAGAGGTGGAAATAATCATTCATCTTGAAACTATTCGTAGAAGGTAATCATTTCAGAGCTAAGTTTGTAATGAACAATATGCAAAATTTCATTGGGATATACAGATTCTGAAAGAGTGTAACATACTTTTACAGCTAATTCTTGAGATTTTTTTAGCCCAAAAATATCAGATAAACAGGCAATATCCATTCAAGGTACCAAAATACAAGAGGTTGAGTTGGTATAATAGACAGTGTAAACTATTCTTTTCAGCGTATATAACTCATACTCATAAACAAATACTGGGACTGGGAATCTATTGAAGGTCACTTGACGTATATCTCTCTATGATATCAAAACTGTAGTCCTACGAAAAAAATTTTGGTATTGTCACGCATACGCCTGCGAGGTTTTATGACAAAAAAATCGCAATTTGTCTGCAATAATAATAACAAAATAAGAATACAGTGGCAGAAAAATATAAAAACGCTCTAATGAATGTTTCTGCCGAGAAAAAAAAATCAGGAATTATTCATGTCACGTGTCTATGACTTCGTTTTTACTTTGCATATCGAAATTTTGCTGAATAAGTACGTTTTGAGGTCACTAGTATCTAATTTTAACATTTTTACGATTATGTGTATGTATGTTCTAAACACGATTTCTCAAAAACTATAAAGAATAAAATTATGAAACTGCATATACCTCATTCTAACATTAATAGCAAGAGCTGATTAGTTAGTTTTGGTAACAATTGAATCACCGGAAGTAATAGTTTATTTTAAGAAAAAATAGTTTTTCTGAAAAAATGTGTCTAAATATCGTTTTTCGACAATTTTTGTCATAATATAAATAAATGCATATGTGATTCTCTTTCTGTTACACACATTCTTTGTTAATTTACAAATATAATTTTTTTATTCCATTTCATTACATGTAGCAACCCTAAACCCCATTGAAAATAAACGCGATGACCAAGGCCTGTTCTAGGCGGGTGGGAGAGGTACAGTCGTACAGTAAGTACACCCGGCGCCGCGTTTTCTCCCCATACATCCTTTCATTTTATTCTTGGAGGAAGGAATAATATGCAGGAAGTATTTGTAATCGCTAGTGAAGTCGCTTCCCCCACTCCAACTTGAATCCCGACCTTGTAGCATTGGCAAAGTCATTGCCGTCATTTGTGTTTATGCCGCAGCCATATCGGTTTTGTTGTTAGGAAATTAGGAGACTATTTTATGTTTATATATTTTAACTCAGCGTGTGTTTTATGTGTATAACACTTACAGTCCTTACATCATATTATTTTGTTTTATATTTGATGTCTGCGTTTTATTCCGAACGTATGATATTCAATGTTAAATTTCATTTTGGCGATATTTCTTTATTTATTAATTTTATAGCTTGCACTGATTTAAACCAGAAACAATAACAAAACATACTTCTGCTGGTTTAAATTATATAGATGCATTTAGAAAATTGGCGAGAGGTATTATACTGGCCACAACATGTTTTTTTCATGCATACATACATATAATCACCCGCTAAAGCAAATAACCAATAATAGTTATAATGTAAACAGCTAATAAAAAATTAAAATGACAGGCATTATGTATGTTTTTATTGGTGACAATTTGTAGCAATGTTGATAAGACCTAATAACTTTGTTACAGAATTAGAGCGATTGTTATAAATAAAAAAATTTTAATATATTTTTAATAAAATTAATATTAAACAATTAATATTAATAATTATGATTAACAAATATGCGTCCGTATAGTTATTTGTGTAACAAGTTATGAAAAGTACCAAGTATCACGCGAGTGCAAGTCAATACACACGAGCTATGATATTTGAATTTCATACAAGTTACGAATATTATTTTTACACGAACATAAATTTTATTTTATTTACAAAAATGAAATTTTGATACAAACCTACGGACAGTTGTCAAATGCATAATGTGTAGTTATTACAAATGTTTATTTTACATTTTTAATTACGTATTATTAAAATATTTGCAAGTTGAATACATTACTTGTCTAGCTAGAAAATAATGACATAGTAACCATAGCAACGGTGTCAACTATTACGATATGAAATATTTCGTAACACTAATGACATAAGTTCAATTTTCAGTGTTAGGATATGTGGTATATATCACAAAGGTCGCCTAAAAAAAAATGTAAAAAAAAATAATGGGTGTAGGATAATAATGGATACGAGTATTTATCGGAAATTATTTATTAATTGTCGCGATAAGAACGGCTTGCGAGCCAACCACAGAATGTATCAAAATAATATCAACAAGCGATATGCTAACAATGTATTTGCAAGTAAAGGGGTGCCGTTGCCGGGGTTACCATCTGTGAGATGGCTTCCCTCTCTATAACTAGAAAGAGCTAAATCACTCGCGCACTTGCAGTTACGGCGTGGCTTATACAGTATTTCGTCACCATTTTTAAATATTTTCGGTGAGACATCTAGCGACAGCGCAAGACGTTTTTGGGTTTAAATTTTAGATGAAATATGAACAAGTACAACTACTTTCCAATAGAGGCTAAATGGCAAAGTATTAAAGATTCCTACTTTATCGTATGAGTCAACTATTGCCAGACAGTGTAAACTAGCGCCCAACTAGCGGCCGAGAAACAAAATAAAGACAGGTGACGTTTCCCCTTAAGACATTTCGTATAAAATTCAGTGCGCATCGAAAAGTGTTGGATGGCGTTTACGAAACTTTAGAATGAATTACCTTCTAACATAAATTTTTTAGCGCTTAGATATTGTGTTCAGAGCATGCGTCGTGAAGAGACGTATCCGTTTATGTGCATAACTCATTTTATCATTTTTTGGCGGTTAAGTCTTTTTACCAGAAATCCGACGATATATATATATATATATATATATATATATATATATATATATATATATATATGCATATTCTCATATTCAACTTATTTAGAGAAAATCTGTTGTATCCAGTACAATACCCCTCGCCATTTCTATTCTCTGTTAAATTAACATTTTTTAACATTTATTGTACACACATAATAATCAATTTTACTCTTGACTACTAAAATATAAGTGTAATTTTTTTGTCGCCATTTTCAAATTTCCATTATTATAATCAAGAATTTCTTTGTTATACAAGTGTCCAGGATAACTTGCCAAATATGGGGAGCTCAAGAGCTATAAGAGGTGCGAAGTCGGTTAAATTGGACAAAAGTTGCCCCATTTTGTTAATTGAGAAAAATAGAGAGGTCACTCCTATCGAGGAAATAATTATAATCAGTTGAATATGAAACTTAATAACTTGTTTTACAGAAAATCAAAAATTATGAAACAAACTTTCTTTTATAGACTATACATTTCTACATAATTATAACTTATTATTATTTTCATATTTTTAATATATATATATATATATGAAAAATGACCCCATTTATAACCATAGTTTTTATCAATAATTTAAACGCTATTTTTTTTCGTTTTGTTTATAATACTTAAAGATGTAAAAGTGTTTGATCTCAGCGTCTATTAATAATTAAGAATTGAAATTTAGCGTGTTGATTTAAAATATAATTCTACAATAAAATATTAATAAATTTTTATTTGAAATTGATTAGTTTAATTTCAATAATTTTTTATTATTAAAGCGCACCATGCACAAAATTATTAAAATTATAGTAATCAATTAAAAAAAAAACAAATATTAATATTTTACAGTAGAATTATATTTTAAATCAACATGCTAAATTTCAATTCTTAATTATTAATAGAAGCTGAGATCTCACATATTTACATCTATAATTGTTATAAACAAAATATAAACAAATAAAAAAAATAGCATTTAAATTATTTATAGAGACTATGGTTATAACACATTAAAATTTGAATTAATTTTTTTTCCGTTTATGGATATTGATATTAGACAACAATAAAATTGAGCATTTCTACAAACACGCTAAAAATGGGGTCATTTTTCATAGATATTGATGTTATTATTTTAATATTAATTAATTTAAAAATATGAAAATTGGTATAGGCTGTCTCAAGTTATATGCACATCTCATTACTTGTGAAGTTGCGGTCCGACCCTTCACAGCTGGATATTTTATCGGGGATTTGACCAGGTTGGGATTAGAAAAATTTTAAAAGAATGATTATATTTAAAAGAAATATATTTTCGGAATATGATTATAATTTACCACTGATTAATATTAACTGTTTAACGTTATTTTCAAAGAGAATTCACTAACAAGGTTAGGATTAGGTAAATTTTAAAAGGATGATTATTTTCAAAGAAATATATTTTCCAAATATGATTATAATTTACCACTGATTAATATTAACTGTTTAACGCTCTTTTCAAAGAAAACGTACATTTGACTAATGAAATATGTAGTATAGATGGCTACCCGTTTTTGTATAAGTAGCGTAAACACGTATTTTGTATTATTACTTCTTCAAGTGTTTAGAAGTAATCATGCTAAAAATCGTATATCGAGATTCTGATAAATGGCCATGTGATAAGGTCCCCAGAATCCTATTTTAACATTTTCACAGTGATGCATAATGTGTGTGTGTATGGATTTTTAAACGCTCTGATTTAAATACTATCACTCACTATCCGTCCCGTGGCTGCGTGCCTGTGTGTCTGGTCGCGAACCTGGGGGAACCGGGTTCGATCCCGACAGACGCCAAATATTTCCAATTTTAAATGGCACAAAAGTGACGGTGCATTCTCCACACCAGCTATGATTTTGAAACCTTACCTTATTCTAATATGGAAAGAAGACATTTGGGCTTATTCACGTGTACATTGTTATTAAACAAGAAATTGTTACTTAAGAAGAATTGATAACAATATTGTTAAAATTTCGTATTCACGTGTCTCGTTGTTAGATGAGCTATAACAATTATTGTTTAGTAACAATCTTGTTATCATTTAACATGAAGTTGTATTCAGTACAGCTGTCATTATTTAAAATTGCAGTTTTGCAACCATTAGGATATTAAAATTAAAACATTTCTTATTTAAAATAATGATTTTTTAAATTCAGCTGGGTTATTAAAGATACGTTCATTATAGTATAATATTTAAAACTGACGAAAACATTTTTAACTAATAAATCTCTAATTATAAAAACTATTAATGTTCGCACTGGTATTGTAAGGGTGGTAGAAGTGTTTTAAGATTTGTTTACTTTGCTTATGAATGACAAGTGTGACAAATAGAGTTATTTCATCATTTACGTCTAATTTACTTCAAATTCACAGTAAATATGTCGAAAAGAACAGCAAATACCTGCCAGAAATATGAAAAAAAAAATTGCAACTTGAATCTAAAAGTATTTTCCATGACAAGTACTTTTTATTATTTATTACTTCGTTTAGTGATTTATATATCTTCAATTAATAGGAAATACCATCTGCTTGTTGTCTAATCCTAAAAGAATGGTGTTACTTCAGCAATTGTACTCTGAAATATTCCGAAAAATATATTTTCTTTTCAGATAAAAAAAAAGCGGTTCACTTCTATATCCTTTAATTGCGGCATATTTATTCTTAATACATGCCTAATGGGGTAGACAATAAATGAGCTAAAAATTATCTACCTAATTTACATATTATGTATATCACTTATTTCAAACAGAAGTTATTCGACAAGTCAGTCTGCCCTTTAAAGACACGACTACGCACTAATATCAAATAAAGAAACGATACGAATTATATATTTGTGCACGTATTTTAGTTTAAATACACTAAATTTACCTTTGATGAATATACATATACATGAGCATTTACTATTTTAATTTACTCTTAACAATAATAGTTGACACCTCGGCAAGTGGTCAGTAGCTCTTGCCTGACTGATAACAATTATTGTTAAAATAACGACAGCTTGTTGACACGTGAATACGAATTTTAACAATTATCTTTAAAATAGCAATAAGTCGTTACGTAGCAATATAGATCGCATAACAAGGTACACGTGAATAAGCCCGATTAGAATTTGAATCAGGTGACCGGAAATGGCACTTTACTTGAAGCTCAAAATAATTTTACTTCGAAAAATATCATTAAATTTATTTTTTTGCGATTTATGTTATTATAAGAATTAAAGATTATTAAATTTTCTGTAGGTATGCATTCATACTTTTTCTATATATTTTATAGATAAATATATAAAATAATCTATTTCATCGATCCCAGAGTCTATGCTTTATAAACTCATTCCTTAGTTATATATTTTAAATTTCGAATGTATGTAAATGACAGATAAATGTCACTGCTGCATCATCAGAAGTACAGGCGGGAGGTATAATGCTGGGCACAACAGATTTTTTATTTTTGCGAATACCTTCTCAGTGTTGAAATAATTCTGGATATTTGGTTGCACATCTTTAGTGCACTTTTTATTTTCTTTCAAATTGCAATTTTTTAGCTTTCCAACGATGAATATTTTTTCTATTTTAATTTATATCATCATTAAAATAATGATTTTAAAACCGAAATAAATGAACACTCAGGAATTATTTTTTATTTGAAAGGGTATAGTTTACATAACCGACGCCTACTACTCGTATTTAGGTACTCAATATTTTTGTTATCGTTATTGTAACTAGCTTTAAAAATGGTTAATAAACTTACCACTACAATTATCACGGTATAAAACTATAAAGGCTTAATTACGAACGAAATGAATGTCACTTTGCTTTTGCCACATCTGAGCCACGGATTAGTCAACACCATGACTAAACCTACAACCTTGATTAATGTAAAAACTTCTAATCTTTTCGCAGGAATATCATATAATTTAAATTATTATGAAGATACACAGGGCCGGACTGGCCATCTAGAATTCCAGGGGGATCGGCAAAAAATCTTGAGACACAGCGCATATTTTGTTGTTGATTTTATTTGATGACGCTGAAGTTAGCAGACGATTCAAAATTTCAGCTAGTGTATGGCAGCCTTACGCTGTGTTAGACCATGGCCCACTGTATAGGTGCTAAATATTATACTCTTAAAAAATATCAAATTTATACGTTTTTTGACAAAAGCATTAAATAAATAAATATTTAATTCTTATGATCTATCAATAATAATTTTATAATTATAAAATTCGTTACTCTATTAAGAATAATGACCAATAACTATTTTAATAGATGTCTCTCAGATTTTATTTTACATTTATAACCCGAAGCTATGTACTACCCTAGACATATAACAATTTTTATCAAAATCGCTTCAGGTTAATGAAACAAAAAAAAAAAAATCGAAAAATCGTTACTCTACTAAGAACAATGGCTAATAACTTTTTTAATAGAACATGTCTTTCAGATTTAATTTTACATTTATAACCCTTAGTTATGCACTACCCTAGACATATAACAGTTTTTCTCAAAATCGCTTCAGGATAATGAAATAAAAAAATCTGATGTGGCCAACACAAAACCTCCAGCTATTGAATTTTTATTAATTTAAATACATACTTACGTATTTACTAACGCTGCAAACTGTTCCATTGCAGAAAACTATTGCTTTATTTACTATTTTCTTTTTAAAATGTCACTATTATTAATTTAAAGTGATTAGTTTTTTGACAGTGACATTAACTGTCAGTTACATTCATTTGAAATATGAACTGTGTAACAAACGAATTATTGTGTTTATCTTAGGCTTCGTGACTAATAAAAAAAAATATTTTTAAATTTATGTGTAAAATATATAGAAAAAGTATTAATGTATTCCAGTAGAAAATTCAATAGTCTTTAATTTTCATAAGACATAAAATGCGAAAAAATGGCATTTAATGGTATTTTTTGAAGAAAAACCATTATGAGCTTCAGGTAATGTGCCATTTCCGGTTATCCGATTTACACCAAAATCTAATGGCTTCTTTTCATATTAGAATGGGATGGAAATACAAGGTTTCAGAATTTTCCGAATGATAGTGTTTGAGTTAGAGTGAAGACAAAATCCCTACACATACACACACATACACACACACATACACACATACAGACATCATCGTGAAAATGTTAAAAATGGATTCTAGGGAACTTAAAACGTGGTCATTTACTAAAATCTCGATATGAGATTTTTAGCACGATCCCTATACCTCCCTTACCAAGGGTAGCGGAATGTAAAAAAATTATCGAAAAATCGTTACTCTACAAGAACAATGGCTAATAACTTTTTTAATAGAAGATGTCTCTCAGATTTAATTTTACATTTATAACCCTTAGTTATGCACTATCCTAGACATATAACAGTTTTTCTCAAAATCGCTTCAGGATAATGAAATAAAAAAAAATAATCGAAAAATCGTTACTCTACTAAAAACAATGGCTAATAACTTTTTTTAATAGAAGATGTCTTTCAGATTTAATTTTACATTTATAACCCTTAGTTATGCACTACCCTAGACATATAACAATTTTTATCAAAATCGCTTCAGGATAATGAAATAAAAAAAAATAATCGCAAAATCATTACTCAACTAAGAACAATGGCTAATAACTTTTTTATTAGAAGATGTCCCTCAGATGTTTTTTTAAATTATAACCCTTAGCTACGTGCTATCCTTCAGTGCTTCAGGATAATGAAATAATAATAATAAAAAAATAATAGAAAAATCGTTACTTTACTAAGAATAATGGCTAATAACTTTTTTAATAGAAGATGTCTCAGATTTTATTTTACATTTATAAGCCTAAGCTATGTACTACCCTAGACATATAATAATTTTTCACAAAATCGCTTCAGGATAATGAAATAAAAAATAAAATAATCGAAAAATCGTTCCTCTACTAAGAACAATGGCTAATAACTTTTTTAATAGAAGATGTCTCTCAGATTTAATTTTACATTTATAACCCTTAGTTATGCACTACCCTAGACATATAACAATTTTTATCAAAATCGCTTCAGGATAATGAAATAAAAAAAAAATAATCGAAAAATCGTTACTCTACTAAGAACAATGGCTAATAACTTTTTGAATAGAAGATGTCTCTCAGATTTAATTTTACATTTATAACCCATAGTTATGCACTACCCTAGACATATAACAATTTTTATCAAAATCGCTTAAGGTTAATGAAATAAAAAAAAAAAATCGAAAAATCGTTACTCTACTAAGAAAAATGGCTAATAACTTTTTTAATAGAAGATGTCTCTCAGATTTAATTTTACATTTATAACCCTTAGTTATGCACTACCCTAGACATGTAACAATTTTTATCAAAATCGCTTCAGGTTAATGAAATAAAAAAAAATCGAAAAATCGTTACTCTACTAAGAACAATGGCTAATAACTTTTTTAATAGAAGATGTCTCTCAGATTTAATTTTACATTTATAACCCTTAGTTATGCACTACCCTAGACATATAACAATTTTTCTCAAAATCGCTTCAGGTTAATGAAATAAATAAAAATAATCAAAATATCGTTACTCTACTAAGAACAATGGCTAATAATTTTTTTAATAGAAGATGTCTCTCAGATTTAATTTTACATTTATAACCCTTAGTTATGCACTACCCTAGACATGTAACAATTTTTATCAAAATCGCTTCAGGTTAATGAAATAAAAAAAAAATCGAAAAATCGTTACTCTACTAAGAACAATGGCTAATAACTTTTTTAATAGAAGATGTCTCTCAGATTTAATTTTACATTTATAACCCTTAGTTATGCACTACCCTAGACATATAACAATTTTTATCAAAATCCCTTCAGGATAATAAAATAAAAAAAAAATAATCAAAATATCGTTACTCTACTAAGAACAATGGCTAATAACTTTTTTAATGGAAGATGTCTCTCAGATTTAATTTTACATTTATAACCCTTAGTTATGCAATACCCTCGACATGTAACAATTTTTATCAAAATCCCTTCAGGATAATAAAATAAAAAAAAATAATCAAAATATCGTTACTCTACTAAGAACAATGGCTAATAACTTTTTTAATAGAAGATGTCTCTCAGATTTAATTTTACATTTATAACCCTTAGTTATGCACTACCCTAGACATATAACAATTTTTCTCAAAATCGCTTCAGGATAATGAAATAAAAAAAAAATAATCGAAAAATCGTTACTCTACTAAGAACAATGGCTAATAACTTTTTTAATAGAAGATGTCTCTCAGATTTAATTTTACATTTATAACCCTTAGTTATGCACTACCCTAGACATATAACAATTTTTATCAAAATCCCTTCAGGTTAATGAAATAAATAAAAATAATCAAAATATCGTTACTCTACTAAGAACAATGGCTAATAACTTTTTTAATAGAAGATGTCTCTCAGATTTAATTTTACATTTATAACCCTTAGTTATGCACTACCCTAGACATGTAACAATTTTTCTCAAAATCGCTTCAGGATAATGAAATAAAAAAAAAAATAATCGAAAAATCGTTACTCTACTAAGAACAATGGCTAATAACTTTTTTAATAGAAGATGTCTCTCAGATTTAATTTTACATTTATAACCCTTAGTTATGCACTACCCTAGACATATGACAATTTTTCTCAAAATCGCTTCAGGATAATGAAATAAAAAAAAAAATAATCGAAAAATCGTTACTCTACTAAGAACAATGGCTAATAACTTTTTTAATAGAAGATGTCTCTCAGATTTAATTTTACATTTATAACCCATAGTTATGCACTACCCTAGACATATAACAATTTTTATCAAAATCCCTTCAGGTTAATGAAATAAATAAAAATAATCAAAATATCGTTACTCTACTAAGAACAATGGCTAATAACTTTTTTAATAGAAGATGTCTCTCAGATTTAATTTTACATTTATAACCCTTAGTTAGCCACTACCCTAGACATATAACAATTTTTCTCAAAATCGCTTCAGGATAATGAAATAAAAAAAAAATAATCGAAAAATCGTTACTCTACTAAGAACAATGGCTAATAACTTTTTTAATAGAAGATGTCTCTCAGATTTAATTTTACATTTATAACCCTTAGTTATGCACTACCCTAGACATATAACAATTTTTATCAAAATCCCTTCAGGTTAATGAAATAAATAAAAATAATCAAAATATCGTTACTCTACTAAGAACAATGGCTAATAACTTTTTTAATAGAAGATGTCTCTCAGATTTAATTTTACATTTATAACCCTTAGTTATGCACTACCCTAGACATATAACAATTTTTCTCAAAATCGCTTCAGGATAATGAAATAAAAAAAAAAATAATCGAAAAATCGTTACTCTACTAAGAACAATGGCTAATAACTTTTTTAATAGAAGATGTCTCTCAGATTTAATTTTACATTTATAACCCTTAGTTATGCACTACCCTAGACATATAACAATTTTTATCAAAATCCCTTCAGGTTAATGAAATAAATAAAAATAATCAAAATATCGTTACTCTACTAAGAACAATGGCTAATAACTTTTTTAATAGAAGATGTCTCTCAGATTTAATTTTACATTTATAACCCTTAGTTAGCCACTACCCTAGACATATAACAATTTTTCTCAAAATCGCTTCAGGATAATGAAATAAAAAAAAAATAATCGAAAAATCGTTACTCTACTAAGAACAATGGCTAATAACTTTTTTAATAGAAGATGTCTCTCAGATTTAATTTTACATTTATAACCCTTAGTTATGCACTACCCTAGACATATAACAATTTTTATCAAAATCCCTTCAGGTTAATGAAATAAATAAAAATAATCAAAATATCGTTACTCTACTAAGAACAATGGCTAATAACTTTTTTAATAGAAGATGTCTCTCAGATTTAATTTTACATTTATAACCCTTAGTTATGCACTACCCTAGACATATAACAATTTTTCTCAAAATCGCTTCAGGATAATGAAATAAAAAAAAAATATTCGAAAAATCGTTACTCTACTAAGAACAATGGCTAATAACTTTTTTAATAGAAGATGTCTCTCAGATTTAATTTTACATTTATAACCCTTAGTTATGCACTACCCTAGACATATAACAATTTTTCTCAAAATCGCTTCAGGATAATGAAATAAAAAAAAAATAATCGAAAAATCGTTACTCTACTAAGAACAATGGCTAATAACTTTTTTAATAGAAGATGTCTCTCAGATTTAATTTTACATTTATAACCCTTAGTTATGCACTACCCTAGACATATAACAATTTTTATCAAAATCCCTTCAGGTTAATGAAATAAATAAAAATAATCAAAATATCGTTACTCTACTAAGAACAATGGCTAATAACTTTTTTAATAGAAGATGTCTCTCAGATTTAATTTTACATTTATAACCCTTAGTTATGCACTACCCTAGACATATAACAATTTTTCTCAAAATCGCTTCAGGATAATGAAATAAAAAAAAAATAATCGAAAAATCGTTACTCTACTAAGAACAATGGCTAATAACTTTTTTAATAGAAGATGTCTCTCAGATTTAATTTTACATTTATAACCCTTAGTTATGCACTACCCTAGACATATAACAATTTTTATCAAAATCCCTTCAGGTTAATGAAATAAATAAAAATAATCAAAATATCGTTACTCTACTAAGAACAATGGCTAATAACTTTTTTAATAGAAGATGTCTCTCAGATTTAATTTTACATTTATAACCCTTAGTTATGCACTACCCTAGACATATAACAATTTTTCTCAAAATCGCTTCAGGATAATGAAATAAAAAAAAAATAATCGAAAAATCGTTACTCTACTAAGAACAATGGCTAATAACTTTTTTAATAGAAGATGTCTCTCAGATTTAATTTTACATTTATAACCCTTAGTTATGCACTACCCTAGACATATAACAATTTTTTTCAAAATCGCTTCAGGATAATGAAATAAAAAAAAAATAATCGAAAAATCGTTACTCTACTAAGAACAATGGCTAATAACTTTTTTAATAGAAGATGTCTCTCAGATTTAATTTTACATTTATAACCCTTAGTTATGCACTACCCTAGACATATAACAATTTTTCTCAAAATCGCTTCAGGATAATGAAATAAAAAAAAAATAATCGAAAAATCGTTACTCTACTAAGAACAATGGCTAATAACTTTTTTAATAGAAGATGTCTCTCAGATTTAATTTTACATTTATAACCCTTAGTTATGCACTACCCTAGACATATAACAATTTTTCTCAAAATCGCTTCAGGATAATGAAATAAAAAAAAAATAATCGAAAAATCGTTACTCTACTAAGAACAATGGCTAATAAATTTTTTAATAGAAGATGTCTCTCAGATTTAATTTTACATTTATAACCCTTAGTTATGCACTACCCTAGACATATAACAATTTTTCTCAAAATCGCTTCAGGATAATGAAATAAAAAAAAAATAATCGAAAAATCGTTACTCTACTAAGAACAATGGCTAATAACTTTTTTAATAGAAGATGTCTCTCAGATTTAATTTTACATTTATAACCCATAGTTATGCACTACCCTAGACATATAACAATTTTTATCAAAATCCCTTCAGGTTAATGAAATAAATAAAAATAATCAAAATATCGTTACTCTACTAAGAACAATGGCTAATAACTTTTTTAATAGAAGATGTCTCTCAGCTTTAATTTTACATTTATAACCCTTAGTTATGCACTACCCTAGACATGTAACAATTTTTCTCAAAATCGCTTTAGGATAATGAAATAAAAAAAAATAATCGAAAAATCGTTACTCTACTAAGAACAATGGCTAATAACTTTTTGAATAGAAGATGTCTCTCAGATTTAATTTTACATTTATAACCCTTAGTTATGCACTACCCTAGACATATAACAATTTTTCTCAAAATCGCTTCAGGATAATGAAATAAAAAAAAAATAATCGAAAAATCGTTACTCTACTAAGAACAATGGCTAATAACTTTTTTAATAGAAGATGTCTCTCAGATTTAATTTTACATTTATAACCCTTAGTTATGCACTACCCTAGACATATAACAATTTTTCTCAAAATCGCTTCAGGATAATGAAATAAAAAAAAAATAATCGAAAAATCGTTACTCTACTAAGAACAATGGCTAATAACTTTTTTAATAGAAGATGTCTCTCAGATTTAATTTTACATTTATAACCCTTAGTTATGCACTACCCTAGACATATAACAATTTTTCTCAAAATCGCTTCAGGATAATGAAATAAAAAAAAAATAATCGAAAAATCGTTACTCTACTAAGAACAATGGCTAATAACTTTTTTAATAGAAGATGTCTCTCAGATTTAATTTTACATTTATAACCCTTAGTTATGCACTACCCTAGACATATAACAATTTTTCTCAAAATCGCTTCAGGATAATGAAATAAAAAAAAAATAATCGAAAAATCGTTACTCTACTAAGAACAATGGCTAATAAATTTTTTAATAGAAGATGTCTCTCAGATTTAATTTTACATTTATAACCCTTAGTTATGCACTACCCTAGACATATAACAATTTTTCTCAAAATCGCTTCAGGATAATGAAATAAAAAAAAAATAATCGAAAAATCGTTACTCTACTAAGAACAATGGCTAATAACTTTTTTAATAGAAGATGTCTCTCAGATTTAATTTTACATTTATAACCCATAGTTATGCACTACCCTAGACATATAACAATTTTTATCAAAATCCCTTCAGGTTAATGAAATAAATAAAAATAATCAAAATATCGTTACTCTACTAAGAACAATGGCTAATAACTTTTTTAATAGAAGATGTCTCTCAGCTTTAATTTTACATTTATAACCCTTAGTTATGCACTACCCTAGACATGTAACAATTTTTCTCAAAATCGCTTTAGGATAATGAAATAAAAAAAAATAATCGAAAAATCGTTACTCTACTAAGAACAATGGCTAATAACTTTTTTAATAGAAGATGTCTCTCAGATTTAATTTTACATTTATAACCCTTAGTTATGCACTACCCTAGACATATAACAATTTTTCTCAAAATCGCTTCAGGATAATGAAATAAAAAAAAAATAATCGAAAAATCGTTACTCTACTAAGAACAATGGCTAATAACTTTTTTAATAGAAGATGTCTCTCAGATTTAATTTTACATTTATAACCCTTAGTTATGCACTACCCTAGACATATAACAATTTTTCTCAAAATCGCTTCAGGATAATGAAATAAAAAAAAAAATAATCGAAAAATCGTTACTCTACTAAGAACAATGGCTAATAACTTTTTTAATAGAAGATGTCTCTCAGATTTAATTTTACATTTATAACCCATAGTTATGCACTACCCTAGACATATAACAATTTTTCTCAAAATCGCTTCAGGTTAATAAAATAAATAAAAATAATCAAAATATCGTTACTCTACTAAGAACAATGGCTAATAACTTTTTTAATAGAAGATGTCTCTCAGATTTAATTTTACATTTATAACCCTTAGTTATGCACTACCCTAGACATATAACAATTTTTCTCAAAATCGCTTCAGGATAATGAAATAAAAAAAAAATAATCGAAAAATCGTTACTCTACTAAGAACAATGGCTAATAACTTTTTTAATAGAAGATGTCTCTCAGATTTAATTTTACATTTATAACCCATAGTTATGCACTACCCTAGACATATAACAATTTTTATCAAAATCCCTTCAGGTTAATGAAATAAATAAAAATAATCAAAATATCGTTACTCTACTAAGAACAATGGCTAATAACTTTTTTAATAGAAGATGTCTCTCAGATTTAATTTTACATTTATAACCCTTAGTTATGCACTACCCTAGACATGTAACAATTTTTCTCAAAATCGCTTCAGGATAATGAAATAAAAAAAAAATAATCGAAAAATCGTTACTCTACTAAGAACAATGGCTAATAACTTTTTTAATAGAAGATGTCTCTCAGATTTAATTTTACATTTATAACCCATAGTTATGCACTACCCTAGACATATAACAATTTTTATCAAAATCCCTTCAGGTTAATGAAATAAATAAAAATAATCAAAATATCGTTACTCTACTAAGAACAATGGCTAATAACTTTTTTAATAGAAGATGTCTCTCAGATTTAATTTTACATTTATAACCCTTAGTTATGCACTACCCTAGACATGTAACAATTTTTCTCAAAATCGCTTCAGGATAATGAAATAAAAAAAAAATAATCGAAAAATCGTTACTCTACTAAGAACAATGGCTAATAACTTTTTTAATAGAAGATGTCTCTCAGATTTAATTTTACATTTATAACCCTTAGTTATGCACTACCCTAGACATATAACAATTTTTATCAAAATCCCTTCAGGTTAATGAAATAAATAAAAATAATCAAAATATCGTTACTCTACTAAGAACAATGGCTAATAACTTTTTTAATAGAAGATGTCTCTCAGATTTAATTTTACATTTATAACCCTTAGTTATGCACTACCCTAGACATATAACAATTTTTCTCAAAATCGCTTCAGGATAATGAAATAAAAAAAAAATAATCGAAAAATCGTTACTCTACTAAGAACAATGGCTAATAACTTTTTTAATAGAAGATGTCTCTCAGATTTAATTTTACATTTATAACCCATAGTTATGCACTACCCTAGACATATAACAATTTTTATCAAAATCCCTTCAGGTTAATGAAATAAATAAAAATAATCAAAATATCGTTACTCTACTAAGAACAATGGCTAATAACTTTTTTAATAGAAGATGTCTCTCAGATTTAATTTTACATTTATAACCCTTAGTTATGCACTACCCTAGACATGTAACAATTTTTCTCAAAATCGCTTCAGGATAATGAAATAAAAAAAAAATAATCGAAAAATCGTTACTCTACTAAGAACAATGGCTAATAACTTTTTTAATAGAAGATGTCTCTCAGATTTAATTTTACATTTATAACCCATAGTTATGCACTACCCTAGACATATAACAATTTTTATCAAAATCCCTTCAGGTTAATGAAATAAATAAAAATAATCAAAATATCGTTACTCTACTAAGAACAATGGCTAATAACTTTTTTAATAGAAGATGTCTCTCAGATTTAATTTTACATTTATAACCCTTAGTTATGCACTACCCTAGACATGTAACAATTTTTCTCAAAATCGCTTCAGGATAATGAAATAAAAAAAAAATAATCGAAAAATCGTTACTCTACTAAGAACAATGGCTAATAACTTTTTTAATAGAAGATGTCTCTCAGATTTAATTTTACATTTATAACCCTTAGTTATGCACTACCCTAGACATATAACAATTTTTATCAAAATCCCTTCAGGTTAATGAAATAAATAAAAATAATCAAAATATCGTTACTCTACTAAGAACAATGGCTAATAACTTTTTTAATAGAAGATGTCTCTCAGATTTAATTTTACATTTATAACCCTTAGTTATGCACTACCCTAGACATATAACAATTTTTATCAAAATCCCTTCAGGATAATAAAATAAAAAAAAAATAATCAAAATATCGTTACTCTACTAAGAACAATGGCTAATAACTTTTTTAATAGAAGATGTCTCTCAGATTTAATTTTACATTTATAACCCTTAGTTATGCACTACCCTAGACATATAACAATTTTTATCAAAATCCCTTCAGGTTAATGAAATAAATAAAAATAATCAAAATATCGTTACTCTACTAAGAACAATGGCTAATAACTTTTTTAATAGAAGATGTCTCTCAGCTTTAATTTTACATTTATAACCCTTAGTTATGCACTACCCTAGACATGTAACAATTTTTCTCAAAATCGCTTTAGGATAATGAAATAAAAAAAAATAATCGAAAAATCGTTACTCTACTAAGAACAATGGCTAATAACTTTTTGAATAGAAGATGTCTCTCAGATTTAATTTTACATTTATAACCCTTAGTTATGCACTACCCTAGACATATAACAATTTTTCTCAAAATCGCTTCAGGTTAATGAAATAAAAAAAAAATAATCGAAAAATCGTTACTCTACTAAGAACAATGGCTAATAACTTTTTTAATAGAAGATGTCTCTCAGATTTAATTTTACATTTATAACCCTTAGTTATGCACTACCCTAGACATATAACAATTTTTATCAAAATCCCTTCAGGTTAATGAAATAAATAAAAATAATCAAAATATCGTTACTCTACTAAGAACAATGGCTAATAACTTTTTTAATAGAAGATGTCTCTCAGATTTAATTTTACATTTATAACCCTTAGTTATGCACTACCCTAGACATATAACAATTTTTATCAAAATCCCTTCAGGATAATAAAATAAAAAAAAAATAATCAAAATATCGTTACTCTACTAAGAACAATGGCTAATAACTTTTTTAATAGAAGATGTCTCTCAGATTTAATTTTACATTTATAACCCTTAGTTATGCACTACCCTAGACATATAACAATTTTTATCAAAATCCCTTCAGGTTAATGAAATAAATAAAAATAATCAAAATATCGTTACTCTACTAAGAACAATGGCTAATAACTTTTTTAATAGAAGTTGTCTCTCAGATTTAATTTTACATTTATAACCCTTAGTTATGCACTACCCTAGACATATGACAATTTTTCTCAAAATCGCTTCAGGATAATGAAATAAAAAAAAAATAATCGAAAAATCGTTACTCTACTAAGAACAATGGCTAATAACTTTTTTAATAGAAGATGTCTCTCAGATTTAATTTTACATTTATAACCCATAGTTATGCACTACCCTAGACATATAACAATTTTTATCAAAATCCCTTCAGGTTAATGAAATAAATAAAAATAATCAAAATATCGTTACTCTACTAAGAACAATGGCTAATAACTTTTTTAATAGAAGATGTCTCTCAGATTTAATTTTACATTTATAACCCTTAGTTATGCACTACCCTAGACATATAACAATTTTTCTCAAAATCGCTTCAGGATAATGAAATAAAAAAAAAATAATCGAAAAATCGTTACTCTACTAAGAACAATGGCTAATAACTTTTTTAATAGAAGATGTCTCTCAGATTTAATTTTACATTTATAACCCATAGTTATGCACTACCCTAGACATATAACAATTTTTATCAAAATCCCTTCAGGTTAATGAAATAAATAAAAATAATCAAAATATCGTTACTCTACTAAGAACAATGGCTAATAACTTTTTTAATAGAAGATGTCTCTCAGATTTAATTTTACATTTATAACCCTTAGTTATGCACTACCCTAGACATGTAACAATTTTTCTCAAAATCGCTTCAGGATAATGAAATAAAAAAAAATAATCGAAAAATCGTTACTCTACTAAGAACAATGGCTAATAACTTTTTTAATAGAAGATGTCTCTCAGATTTAATTTTACATTTATAACCCTTAGTTATGCACTACCCTAGACATATAACAATTTTTATCAAAATCCCTTCAGGTTAATGAAATAAATAAAAATAATCAAAATATCGTTACTCTACTAAGAACAATGGCTAATAACTTTTTTAATAGAAGTTGTCTCTCAGATTTAATTTTACATTTATAACCCTTAGTTATGCACTACCCTAGACATGTAACAATTTTTATCAAAATCGCTTCAGGTTAATGAAATAAATAAAAATAATCAAAATATCGTTACTCTACTAAGAACAATGGCTAATAACTTTTTTAATAGAATATGTCTCTCAGATTTAATTTTACATTTATAACCCATAGTTATGCACTACCCTAGACATATAACAATTTTTATCAAAATCCCTTCAGGTTAATGAAATAAATAAAAATAATCAAAATATCGTTACTCTACTAAGAACAATGGCTAATAACTTTTTTAATAGAAGATGTCTCTCAGATTTAATTTTACATTTATAACCCTTAGTTATGCACTACCCTAGACATATAACAATTTTTATCAAAATCCCTTCAGGATAATAAAATAAAAAAAAAATAATCAAAATATCGTTACTCTACTAAGAACAATGGCTAATAACTTTTTTAATAGAAGATGTCTCTCAGATTTAATTTTACATTTATAACCCTTAGTTATGCACTACCCTAGACATGTAACAATTTTTATCAAAATCGCTTCAGGTTAATGAAATAAAAAAAAAATCGAAAAATCGTTACTCTACTAAGAACAATGGCTAATAACTTTTTTAATAGAAGATGTCTCTCAGATTTAATTTTACATTTATAACCCTTAGTTATGCACTACCCTAGACATATAACAGTTTTTCTCAAAATCCCTTCAGGATAATAAAATAAAAAAAAAATAATCAAAATATCGTTACTCTACTAAGAACAATGGCTAATAACTTTTTTAATAGAAGATGTCTCTCAGATTTAATTTTACATTTATAACCCTTAGTTATGCACTACCCTAGACATATAACAATTTTTATCAAAATCTCTTCAGGTTAATGAAATAAATAAAAATAATCAAAATATCGTTACTCTACTAAGAACAATGGCTAATAACTTTTTTAATAGAAGATGTCTCTCAGATTTAATTTTACATTTATAACCCTTAGTTATGCACTACCCTAGACATGTAACAATTTTTATCAAAATCGCTTCAGGTTAATGAAATAAAAAAAAAATCGAAAAATCGTTACTCTACTAAGAACAATGGCTATTAACTTTTTTAATAGAAGATGTCTCTCAGATTTAATTTTACATTTATAACCCTTAGTTATGCACTACCCTAGACATATAACAATTTTTATCAAAATCCCTTCAGGATAATAAAATAAAAAAAAAATAATCAAAATATCGTTACTCTACTAAGAACAATGGCTAATAACTTTTTTAATAGAAGATGTCTCTCAGATTTAATTTTACATTTATAACCCTTAGTTATGCACTACCCTAGACATATAACAATTTTTCTCAAAATCGCTTCAGGATAATGAAATAAAAAAAAAATAATCGAAAAATCGTTACTCTACTAAGAACAATGGCTAATAACTTTTTTAATAGAAGATGTCTCTCAGATTTAATTTTACATTTATAACCCATAGTTATGCACTACCCTAGACATATAACAATTTTTATCAAAATCGCTTAAGGTTAATGAAATAAAAAAAAAAATCGAAAAATCGTTACTCTACTAAGAAAAATGGCTAATAACTTTTTTAATAGAAGATGTCTCTCAGATTTAATTTTACATTTATAACCCTTAGTTATGCACTACCCTAGACATATAACAGTTTTTCTCAAAATCCCTTCAGGTTAATGAAATAAATAAAAATAATCAAAATATCGTTACTCTACTAAGAACAATGGCTAATAACTTTTTTAATAGAAGATGTCTCTCAGATTTAATTTTACATTTATAACCCTTAGTTATGCACTACCCTAGACATGTAAAATTTTTTATCAAAATCGCTTCAGGTTAATGAAATAAATAAAAATAATCAAAATATCGTTACTCTACTAAGAACAATGGCTAATAACTTTTTTAATAGAAGATGTCTCTCAGATTTAATTTTACATTTATAACCCTTAGTTATGCACTACCCTAGACATGTAACAATTTTTATCAAAATCCCTTCAGGATAATAAAATAAAAAAAAAAATAATCAAAATATCGTTACTCTACTAAGAACAATGGCTAATAACTTTTTTAATAGAAGATGTCTCTCAGATTTAATTTTACATTTATAACCCTTAGTTATGCACTACCCTAGACATATAACAATTTTTATCAAAATCCCTTCAGGATAATAAAATAAAAAAAAATAATCAAAATATCGTTACTCTACTAAGAACAATGGCTAATAACTTTTTTAATAGAAGATGTCTCTCAGATTTAATTTTACATTTATAACCCTTAGTTATGCACTACCCTAGACATGTAACAATTTTTATCAAAATCCCTTCAGGATAATAAAATAAAAAAAAAATAATCAAAATATCGTTACTCTACTAAGAACAATGGCTAATAACTTTTTTAATAGAAGATGTCTCTCAGATTTAATTTTACATTTATAACCCTTAGTTATGCACTACCCTAGACATATAACAATTTTTCTCAAAATCGCTTCAGGATAATGAAATAAAAAAAAAATAATCGAAAAATCGTTACTCTACTAAGAACAATGGCTAATAACTTTTTTAATAGAAGATGTCTCTCAGATTTAATTTTACATTTATAACCCTTAGTTGTGCACTACCCTAGACATATAACAATTTTTATTAAAATCGCTTCAGGTTAATGAAATAAATAAAAATAATCAAAATATCGTTACTCTACTAAGAACAATGGCTAATAACTTTTTTAATAGAAGATGTCTCTCAGATTTAATTTTACATTTATAACCCTTAGTTATGCACTACCCTAGACATATAACAATTTTTCTCAAAATCGCTTCAGGATAATGAAATAAAAAAAAAATAATCGAAAAATCGTTACTCTACTAAGAACAATGGCTAATAACTTTTTTAATAGAAGATGTCTCTCAGATTTAATTTTACATTTATAACCCTTAGTTATGCACTACCCTAGACATATAACAATTTTTCTCAAAATCGCTTCAGGATAATGAAATAAAAAAAAAATAATCGAAAAATCGTTACTCTACTAAGAACAATGGCTAATAACTTTTTTAATAGAAGATGTCTCTCAGATTTAATTTTACATTTATAACCCTTAGTTATGCACTACCCTAGACATGTAACAATTTTTATCAAAATCGCTTCAGGTTAATGAAATAAATAAAAATAATCAAAATATCGTTACTCTACTAAGAACAATGGCTAATAACTTTTTTAATAGAAGATGTCTCTCAGATTTAATTTTACATTTATAACCCTTAGTTATGCACTACCCTAGACATATAACAATTTTTCTCAAAATCCCTTCAGGATAATGAAATAAAAAAAAAATAATCGAAAAATCGTTACTCTACTAAGAACAATGGCTAATAACTTTTTTAATAGAAGATGTCTCTCAGATTTAATTTTACATTTATAACCCTTAGTTATACACTACCCTAGACATATAACAATTTTTCTCAAAATCCCTTCAGGATAATGAAATAAAAAAAAAATAATCGAAAAATCGTTACTTACTCTACTAAGAACAATGGCTAATAACTTTTTTAATAGAAGATGTCTCTCAGATTTAATTTTACATTTATAACCCTTAGTTATGCACTACCCTAGACATATAACAATTTTTCTCAAAATCGCTTCAGGTTAATGAAATAAATAAAAATAATCAAAATATCGTTACTCTACTAAGAACAATGGCTAATAACTTTTTTAATAGAAGATGTCTCTCAGATTTAATTTTACATTTATAACCCTTAGTTATGCACTACCCTAGACATATAACAATTTTTATCAAAATCGCTTCAGGATAATGAAATAAAAAAAAAATAATCGAAAAATCGTTACTCTACTAAGAACAATGGCTAATAACTTTTTTAATAGAAGATGTCTCTCAGATTTAATTTTACATTTATAACCCTTAGTTATGCACTACCCTAGACATGTAACAATTTTTATCAAAATCGCTTCAGGTTAATGAAATAAATAAAAATAATCAAAATATCGTTACTCTACTAAGAACAATGGCTAATAACTTTTTTAATAGAAGATGTCTCTCAGATTTAATATTACATTTATAACCCTTAGTTATACACTACCCTAGACATATAACAATTTTTCTCAAAATCCCTTCAGGATAATGAAATAAAAAAAAAATAATCGAAAAATCGTTACTCTACTAAGAACAATGGCTAATAACTTTTTTAATAGAAGATGTCTCTCAGATTTAATTTTACATTTATAACCCTTAGTTATGAACTACCCTAGACATATAACAATTTTTATCAAAATCGCTTCAGGTTAATGAAATAAATAAAAATAATCAAAATATCGTTACTCTACTAAGAACAATGGCTAATAACTTTTTTAATAGAAGATGTCTCTCAGATTTAATATTACATTTATAACCCTTAGTTATACACTACCCTAGACATATAACAATTTTTCTCAAAATCCCTTCAGGATAATGAAATAAAAAAAAAATAATCGAAAAATCGTTACTCTACTAAGAACAATGGCTAATAACTTTTTTAATAGAAGATGTCTCTCATATTTAATTTCACATTTATAACCCTTAGTTATGCACTACCCTAGACATATAACAATTTTTCTCAAAATCGCTTCAGGTTAATGAAATAAATAAAAATAATCGAAAAATCGTTACTCTACTAAGAACAATGGCTAATAACTTTTTTAATAGAAGATGTCTCTCAGATTTAATTTTACATTTATAGCCCTTAGTTATGAACTACCCTAGACATATAACAATTTTTCTCAAAATCCCTTCAGGATAATGAAATAAAAAAAAAATAATCGAAAAATCGTTACTCTACTAAGAACAATGGCTAATAACTTTTTTAATAGAAGATGTCTCTCAGATTTAATTTTACATTTATAACCCTTAGTTATGCACTACCCTAGACATATAACAATTTTTATCAAAATCCCTTCAGGATAATGAAATAAAAAAAAAATAATCGAAAAATCGTTACTCTACTAAGAACAATGGCTAATAACTTTTTTAATAGAAGATGTCTCTCAGATTTAATTTTACATTTATAACCCTTAGTTATACACTAACCTAGACATATAACAATTTTTCTCAAAATCCCTTCAGGATAATGAAATAAAAAAAAAATAATCGAAAAATCGTTACTCTACTAAGAACAATGGCTAATAACTTTTTTAATAGAAGATGTCTCTCAGATTTAATTTTACATTTATAACCCTTAGTTATGCACTACCCTAGACATATAACAATTTTTCTCAAAATCCCTTCAGGATAATGAAATAAAAAAAAAATAATCGAAAAATCGTTACTCTACTAAGAACAATGGCTAATAACTTTTTTAATAGAAGATGTCTCTCAGATTTAATTTTACATTTATAACCCTTAGTTATACACTACCCTAGACATATAACAATTTTTCTCAAAATCCCTTCAGGATAATGAAATAAAAAAAAAATAATGAAAATATCGTTACTTTACTAAGAACAATGGCTAATAACTTTTTTAATAGAAGATGTCTCTCAGATTTAATTTTACATTTATAACCCTTAGTTATGCACTACCCTAGACATATAACAATTTTTATCGAAATCGCTTCAGGATAATGAAATAAAAAAAAAAATAATGAAAATATCGTTACTCTACTAAGAACAATGGCTAATAACTTTTTTAATAGAAGATGTCTCTCAGATTTAATTTTACATTTATAACCCTTAGTTATGCACTACCCTAGACATATAACAATTTTTATCAAAATCGCTTCAGGATAATGAAATAAAAAAAAAATAATCAAAATATCGTTACTCTACTAAGAACAATGGCTAATAACTTTTTTAATAGAAGATGTCTCTCAGATTTAATTTTACATTTATAACCCTTAGTTATGCACTACCCTAGACATATAACAATTTTTATAAAAATCGCTTCAGGATAATGAAATAAAAAAAAAAATAATGAAAATATCGTTACTCTACTAAGAACAATGGCTAATAACTTTTTTAATAGAAGATGTCTCTCAGATTTAATTTTACACTTAAAACCCTTAGTTATGCACTACCCTAGACATATAACAATTTTTATCAAAATCGCTTCAGGATAATGAAATAAAAAAAAAATAATCAAAATATCGTTACTCTACTAAGAACAATGGCTAATAACTTTTTTAATAGAAGATGTCTCTCAGATTTAATTTTACATTTATAACCCTTAGTTATGCACTACCCTAGACATATAACAATTTTTATAAAAATCGCTTCAGGATAATGAAATAAAAAAAAATAATGAAAATATCGTTACTCTACTAAGAACAATGGCTAATAACTTTTTTAATAGAAGATGTATCTCAGATTTAATTTTACATTTATAACCCTTAGTTATGCACTACCCTAGACATATAACAATTTTTATCAAAATCGCTTCAGGATAATGAAATAAAAAAAAAAATAATGAAAATATCGTTACTCTACTAAGAACAATGGCTAATAACTTTTTTAATAGAAGATGTCTCTCAGATTTAATTTTACATTTATAACCCTTAGTTATGCACTACCCTAGACATATAACAATTTTTATCAAAATCCCTTCAGGATAATGAAATAAAAAAAAATAATCGAAAAATCGTTACTCTACTAAGAACAATGGCTAATAACTTTTTTAATAGAAGATGTCTCTCAGATTTAATTTTACATTTATAACCCTTAGTTATACACTACCCTAGACATATAACAATTTTTCTCAAAATCCCTTCAGGATAATGAAATAAAAAAAAATAATCGAAAAATCGTTACTCTACTAAGAACAATGGCTAATAACTTTTTTAATAGAAGATGTCTCTCAGATTTAATTTTACATTTATAACCCTTAGTTATGCACTACCCTAGACATATAACAATTTTTATCAAAATCCCTTCAGGATAATGAAATAAAAAAAAAATAATCGAAAAATCGTTACTCTACTAAGAACAATGGCTAATAACTTTTTTAATAGAAGATGTCTCTCAGATTTAATTTTACATTTATAACCCTTAGTTATACACTACCCTAGACATATAACAATTTTTCTCAAAATCCCTTCAGGATAATGAAATAAAAAAAAAATAATGAAAATATCGTTACTTTACTAAGAACAATGGCTAATAACTTTTTTAATAGAAGATGTCTCTCAGATTTAATTTTACATTTATAACCCTTAGTTATGCACTACCCTAGACATATAACAATTTTTCTCAAAATCCCTTCAGGATAATGAAATAAAAAAAAAATAATCGAAAAATCGTTACTCTACTAAGAACAATGGCTAATAACTTTTTTAATAGAAGATGTCTCTCAGATTTAATTTTACATTTATAACCCTTAGTTATACACTACCCTAGACATATAACAATTTTTCTCAAAATCCCTTCAGGATAATGAAATAAAAAAAAAATAATCGAAAAATCGTTACTCTACTAAGAACAATGGCTAATAACTTTTTTAATAGAAGATGTCTCTCAGATTTAATTTTACATTTATAACCCTTAGTTATGCACTACCCTAGACATATAACAATTTTTATCAAAATCCCTTCAGGATAATGAAATAAAAAAAAAATAATCGAAAAATCGTTACTCTACTAAGAACAATGGCTAATAACTTTTTTAATAGAAGATGTCTCTCAGATTTAATTTTACATTTATAACCCTTAGTTATACACTACCCTAGACATATAACAATTTTTCTCAAAATCCCTTCAGGATAATGAAATAAAAAAAAAATAATCGAAAAATCGTTACTCTACTAAGAACAATGGCTAATAACTTTTTTAATAGAAGATGTCTCTCAGATTTAATTTTACATTTATAACCCTTAGTTATACACTACCCTAGACATATAACAATTTTTCTCAAAATCCCTTCAGGATAATGAAATAAAAAAAAAATAATGAAAATATCGTTACTTTACTAAGAACAATGGCTAATAACTTTTTTAATAGAAGATGTCTCTCAGATTTAATTTTACATTTATAACCCTTAGTTATGCACTACCCTAGACATATAACAATTTTTATCAAAATCGCTTCAGGATAATGAAATAAAAAAAAAAATAATGAAAATATCGTTACTCTACTAAGAACAATGGCTAATAACTTTTTTAATAGAAGATGTCTCTCAGATTTAATTTTACATTTATAACCCTTAGTTATGCACTACCCTAGACATATAACAATTTTTATCAAAATCGCTTCAGGATAATGAAATAAAAAAAAAATAATCAAAATATCGTTACTCTACTAAGAACAATGGCTAATAACTTTTTTAATAGAAGATGTCTCTCAGATTTAATTTTACATTTATAACCCTTAGTTATGCACTACCCTAGACATATAACAATTTTTATAAAAATCGCTTCAGGATAATGAAATAAAAAAAAAAATAATGAAAATATCGTTACTCTACTAAGAACAATGGCTAATAACTTTTTTAATAGAAGATGTCTCTCAGATTTAATTTTACACTTAAAACCCTTAGTTATGCACTACCCTAGACATATAACAATTTTTATCAAAATCGCTTCAGGATAATGAAATAAAAAAAAAATAATCAAAATATCGTTACTCTACTAAGAACAATGGCTAATAACTTTTTTAATAGAAGATGTCTCTCAGATTTAATTTTACATTTATAACCCTTAGTTATGCACTACCCTAGACATATAACAATTTTTATAAAAATCGCTTCAGGATAATGAAATAAAAAAAAATAATGAAAATATCGTTACTCTACTAAGAACAATGGCTAATAACTTTTTTAATAGAAGATGTATCTCAGATTTAATTTTACATTTATAACCCTTAGTTATGCACTACCCTAGACATATAACAATTTTTATCAAAATCGCTTCAGGATAATGAAATAAAAAAAAAAAAAAATGAAAATATCGTTACTCTACTAAGAACAATGGCTAATAACTTTTTTAATAGAAGATGTCTCTCAGATTTAATTTTACATTTATAACCCTTAGTTATGCACTACCCTAGACATATAACAATTTTTATAAAAATCGCTTCAGGATAATGAAATAAAAAAAAATAATGAAAATAACGTTACTCTACTAAGAACAATGGCTAATAACTTTTTTAATAGAAGATGTCTCTCAGATTTAATTTTACATTTATAACCCTTAGTTATGCACTACCCTAGACATATAACAATTTTTATAAAAATCGCTTCAGGATAATGAAATAAAAAAAAATAATGAAAATAACGTTACTCTACTAAGAACAATGGCTAATAACTTTTTTAATAGAAGATGTATCTCAGATTTAATTTTACATTTATAACCCTTAGTTATGCACTACCCTAGACATATAACAATTTTTATCAAAATCGCTTCAGGATAATGAAATAAAAAAAAAATAATGAAAATATCGTTACTCTACTAAGAACAATGGCTAATAACTTTTTTAATAGAAGATGTCTCTCAGATTTAATTTTACATTTATAACCCTTAGTTATGCACTACCCTAGACATATAACAATTTTTATCAAAATCGCTTCAGGATAATGAAATAAAAAAAAAATAATCAAAATATCGTTACTCTACTAAGAACAATGGCTAATAACTTTTTTAATAGAAGATGTCTCTCAGATTTAATTTTACATTTATAACCCTTAGTTATGCACTACCCTAGACATATAACAATTTTTATCAAAATCACTTCAGGATAATGAAATAAAAAAAAAATAATCAAAATATCGTTACTCTACTAAGAACAATGGCTAATAACTTTTTTAATAGAAGATGTCTCTCAGATTTAATTTTACATTTATAACCCTTAGTTATGCACTACCCTAGACATATAACAATTTTTATCAAAATCGCTTCAGGATAATGAAATAAAAAAAAAATAATCAAAATATCGTTACTCTACTAAGAACAATGGCTAATAACTTTTTTAATAGAAGATGTCTCTCAGATTTAATTTTACATTTATAACCCTTAGTTATGCACTACCCTAGACATATAACAATTTTTATCAAAATCGCTTCAGGATAATGAAATAAAAAAAAAATAATCAAAATATCGTTACTCTACTAAGAACAATGGCTAATAACTTTTTTAATAGAAGATGTCTCTCAGATTTAATTTTACATTTATAACCCTTAGTTATGCACTACCCTAGACATATAACAATTTTTATCAAAATCGCTTCAGGATAGTGAAATAAAAAAAAAATAATCAAAATATCGTTACTCTACTAAGAACAATGGCTAATAACTTTTTTAATAGAAGATGTCTCTCAGATTTAATTTTACATTTATAACCCTTAGTTATGCACTACCCTAGACATATAACAATTTTTATAAAAATCGCTTCAGGATAATGAAATAAAAAAAAATAATGAAAATAACGTTACTCTACTAAGAACAATGGCTAATAACTTTTTTAATAGAAGATGTATCTCAGATTTAATTTTACATTTATAACCCTTAGTTATGCACTACCCTAGACATATAACAATTTTTATCAAAATCGCTTCAGGATAATGAAATAAAAAAAAATAATGAAAATAACGTTACTCTACTAAGAACAATGGCTAATAACTTTTTTAATAGAAGATGTCTCTCAGATTTAATTTTACATTTATAACCCTTAGTTATGCACTACCCTAGACATATAACAATTTTTATAAAAATCGTTTCAGGATAATGAAATAAAAAAAATAATGAAAATAACGTTACTCTACTAAGAACAATGGCTAATAACTTTTTTAATAGAAGATGTCTCTCAGATTTAATTTTACATTTATAACCCTTAGTTATGCACTACCCTAGACATATAACAATTTTTATCAAAATCGCTTCAGGATAATGAAATAAAAAAAAATAATGAAAATATCGTTACTCTACTAAGAACAATGGCTAATAACTTTTTTAATAGAAGATGTCTCTCAGATTTAATTTTACATTTATAACCCTTAGTTATGCACTACCCTAGACATATAACAATTTTTATAAAAATCGTTTCAGGATAATGAAATAAAAAAAAATAATGAAAATAACGTTACTCTACTAAGAACAATGGCTAATAACTTTTTTAATAGAAGATGTATCTCAGATTTAATTTTACATTTATAACCCTTAGTTATGCACTACCCTAGACATATAACAATTTTTATCAAAATCGCTTCAGGATAATGAAATAAAAAAAAATAATGAAAATATCGTTACTCTACTAAGAACAATGGCTAATAACTTTTTTAATAGAAGATGTCTCTCAGATTTAATTTTACATTTATAACCCTTAGTTATGCACTACCCTAGACATATAACAATTTTTATCAAAATCGCTTCAGGATAATGAAATAAAAAAAAATAATGAAAATATCGTTACTCTACTAAGAACAATGGCTAATAACTTTTTTAATAGAAGATGTCTCTCAGATTTAATTTTACATTTATAACCCTTAGTTATGCACTACCCTAGACATATAACAATTTTTATAAAAATCGTTTCAGGATAATGAAATAAAAAAAAATAATGAAAATAACGTTACTCTACTAAGAACAATGGCTAATAACTTTTTTAATAGAAGATGTATCTCAGATTTAATTTTACATTTATAACCCTTAGTTATGCACTACCCTCGACATATAACAATTTTTCTCAAAATCGCTTCAGGATAATGAAATAAAAAAAAATAATGAAAATATCGTTACTCTACTAAGAACAATGGCTAATAACTTTTTTAATAGAAGATGTCTCTCAGATTTAATTTTACATTTATAACCCTTAGTTATGCACTACCCTAGACATATAACAATTTTTATCAAAATCGCTTCAGGATAATGAAATAAAAAAAAATAATGAATATATCGTTACTCTACTAAGAACAATGGCTAATAACTTTTTTAATAGAAGATGTCTCTCAGATTTAATTTTACATTTATAACCCTTAGTTATGCACTACCCTAGACATATAACAATTTTTATAAAAATCGTTTCAGGATAATGAAATAAAAAAAAATAATGAAAATAACGTTACTCTACTAAGAACAATGGCTAATAACTTTTTTAATAGAAGATGTATCTCAGATTTAATTTTACATTTATAACCCTTAGTTATGCACTACCCTAGACATATAACAATTTTTATCAAAATCGCTTCAGGATAATGAAATAAAAAAAAATAATGAAAATATCGTTACTCTACTAAGAACAATGGCTAATAACTTTTTTAATAGAAGATGTCTCTCAGATTTAATTTTACATTTATAACCCTTAGTTATGCACTACCCTCGACATATAACAATTTTTCTCAAAATCGCTTCAGGATAATGAAATAAAAAAAAATAATGAAAATATCGTTACTCTACTAAGAACAATGGCTAATAACTTTTTTAATAGAAGATGTCTCTCAGATTTAATTTTACATTTATAACCCTTAGTTATGCACTACCCTAGACATATAACAATTTTTATCAAAATCGCTTCAGGATAATGAAATAAAAAAAAATAATGAAAATATCGTTACTCTACTAAGAACAATGGCTAATAACTTTTTTAATAGAAGATGTCTCTCAGATTTAATTTCACATTTATAACCTTTAGTTATGCACTATCCTCGACATATAACAATTTTTCTCAAAATCGCTTCAGGATAATGAAATAAAAAAAAAATAATGATAATATCGTTACTCTACTAAGAACAATGGCTAATAACTTTTTTAATAGAAGATGTCTCTCAGATTTAATTTTACATTTATAACCCTTAGTTATGCACTACCCTAGACATATAACAATTTTTATCAAAATCCCTTCAGGTTAATGAAATAAATAAAAATAATCAAAATATCGTTACTCTACTAAGAACAATGGCTAATAACTTTTTTAATAGAAGATGTCTCTCAGATTTAATTTTACATTTATAACCCTTAGTTATGCACTACCCTAGACATATAACAATTTTTATCAAAATCGCTTCAGGATAATGAAATAAAAAAAAATAATGAAAATATCGTTACTCTACTAAGAACAATGGCTAATAACTTTTTTAATAGAAGATGTCTCTCAGATTTAATTTCACATTTATAACCTTTAGTTATGCACTATCCTCGACATATAACAATTTTTCTCAAAATCGCTTCAGGATAATGAAATAAAAAAAAAATAATGATAATATCGTTACTCTACTAAGAACAATGGCTAATAACTTTTTTAATAGAAGATGTCTCTCAGATTTAATTTTACATTTATAACCCTTAGTTATGCACTACCCTAGACATATAACAATTTTTATCAAAATCCCTTCAGGTTAATGAAATAAATAAAAATAATCAAAATATCGTTACTCTACTAAGAACAATGGCTAATAACTTTTTTAATAGAAGATGTCTCTCAGATTTAATTTCACATTTATAACCTTTAGTTATGCACTATCCTCGACATATAACAATTTTTCTCAAAATCGCTTCAGGATAATGAAATAAAAAAAAAATAATGATAATATCGTTACTCTACTAAGAACAATGGCTAATAACTTTTTTAATAGAAGATGTCTCTCAGATTTAATTTTACATTTATAACCCTTAGTTATGCACTACCCTAGACATATAACAATTTTTATCAAAATCCCTTCAGGTTAATGAAATAAATAAAAATAATCAAAATATCGTTACTCTACTAAGAACAATGGCTAATAACTTTTTTAATAGAAGATGTCTCTCAGATTTAATTTCACATTTATAACCTTTAGTTATGCACTATCCTCGACATATAACAATTTTTCTCAAAATCGCTTCAGGATAATGAAATAAAAAAAAAATAATGATAATATCGTTACTCTACTAAGAACAATGGCTAATAACTTTTTTAATAGAAGATGTCTCTCAGATTTAATTTTACATTTATAACCCTTAGTTATGCACTACCCTAGACATATAACAATTTTTATCAAAATCCCTTCAGGTTAATGAAATAAATAAAAATAATCAAAATATCGTTACTCTACTAAGAACAATGGCTAATAACTTTTTTAATAGAAGATGTCTCTCAGATTTAATTTTACATTTATAACCCTTAGTTATGCACTACCCTAGACATATAACAATTTTTATCAAAATCGCTTCAGGATAATGAAATAAAAAAAAATAATGAAAATATCGTTACTCTACTAAGAACAATGGCTAATAACTTTTTTAATAGAAGATGTCTCTCAGATTTAATTTCACATTTATAACCTTTAGTTATGCACTATCCTCGACATATAACAATTTTTCTCAAAATCGCTTCAGGATAATGAAATAAAAAAAAAATAATGATAATATCGTTACTCTACTAAGAACAATGGCTAATAACTTTTTTAATAGAAGATGTCTCTCAGATTTAATTTTACATTTATAACCCTTAGTTATGCACTACCCTAGACATATAACAATTTTTATCAAAATCCCTTCAGGTTAATGAAATAAATAAAAATAATCAAAATATCGTTACTCTACTAAGAACAATGGCTAATAACTTTTTTAATAGAAGATGTCTCTCAGATTTTATTTTACATTTATAAGCCTAAGCTATGTACTACCCTAGACATATAATAATTTTTCACAAAATCGCTTCAGGATAATGAAAAAAAAAACAATTAAAAAAACGTTACTCTACTAACAATAATGGTTAATAACTTTTTTAACAGAAGATGTCTCTCAGATTTATTTTTATTTAGTTTTTGCCTCAACTTGTAATGGTTTCAACTTGAGTCAGAATTATATTGAACAAATCATTCCTTAAGGAATTATTATCTTTTGTCTGCTTCTACTTTTTACTGTTTTTAAAACTTTTTGATTTAAAATTCTCCATTTCAATAAACTTTCCACTTTTCTTAAATCTTGGAATGACTATTCTTAGTTTTCGGGAAAACGTTTCTTTCTTCACTACTCTAAACTCTAAACCAGTTTTCAACAATTGCATTATTATCTTTCCTTTTTCCAAATTTCTTTAAAATTTCTCTAGATAGTATAGAGTAAAATGGGAAGAAATCCGTCAGTAGACAATTAATAAGTGTAGGAAGAAACATGTTATTTATATTACTTGTAACAGGTGTACGTTTAGTTACATCCTCATAAATCTTGTAAAAATACTGATAGAAAGGGGAGCTTTTCTTAAGAATGTAACTAGGTGTCAATCGACAATTTTGAAAGGAATATAATTGTTGTCAAATACGTAAGGCATTTTTACTGTTTTTAATATATGGAAGAGCTTTATTAAAATCGGAGCAAACATAAGGCAACCCGAAAACTTTGACAAAAATTGTCCAAAACATTGTTACTGATGTTATGTCATTACTGTGAATAAGAGCT
Source organism: Ophonus ardosiacus (assembly GCA_943142095.1). NCBI lineage: Eukaryota > Metazoa > Arthropoda > Insecta > Coleoptera > Carabidae > Ophonus > Ophonus ardosiacus. Next base: position 11,718,761 of record OW964841.1, on the reverse strand, counting down.
GCAAATATTTTTTTTGCCAACGTTCTAATTTCCCCTTTTTTAGTAATACAATTTATTTTTATTGTACTTGCATGAAACAGATGAGTTGAACACCATTGTTCTTAGTAAAGTATCGAATTTTCAATTTTTTTTTTATTTATTTCATTATCCTTTGAGAAAAATTGTTATATGTCTAGGTTAGTGCATAACTAAGGGTTATAAATGTAAAATTAAATCTGAGAGACATCTTCTATTAAAAAAGTTATTAGCCATTGTTCTTAGTAGAGTAACGATATTTTCATTATTTTTTTTTATTTCATTATCCTGAAGCGATTTTGATAAAAATTGTTATATGTCTAGGGTAGTGCATAACTAAGGGTTATAAATGTAAAATTAAATCTGAGAGACATCTTCTATTCAAAAAGTTATTAGCCATTGTTCATAGTAGAGTAACGATTTTTCGATTATTTTTTTTTATTTCATTATCCTGAAGCGATTTTGATAAAAATTGTTATATGTCTAGGGTAGTGCATAACTAAGGGTTATAAATGTAAAATTAAATCTGAGAGACATCTTCTATTAAAAAAGTTATTAGCCATTGTTCTTAGTAGAGTAACGATATTTTCATTATTTTTTTTTATTTCATTATCCTGAAGCGATTTTGATAAAAATTGTTATATGTCTAGGTTAGTGCATAACTAAGGGTTATAAATGTAAAATTAAATCTGAGAGACATCTTCTATTAAAAAAGTTATTAGCCATTGTTCTTAGTAGAGTAACGATATTTTCATTATTTTTTTTTATTTCATTATCCTGAAGCGATTTTGATAAAAATTGTTATATGTCTAGGGTAGTGCATAACTAAGGGTTATAAATGTAAAATTAAATCTGAGAGACATCTTCTATTAAAAAAGTTATTAGCCATTGTTCTTAGTAGAGTAACGATATTTTCATTATTTTTTTTTATTTCATTATCCTGAAGCGATTTTGATAAAAATTGTTATATGTCTAGGTTAGTGCATAACTAAGGGTTATAAATGTAAAATTAAATCTGAAAGACATCTTCTATTAAAAAAGTTATTAGCCATTGTTCTTAGTAGAGTAAAGATTTTTCGATTAATTTTTTTTACATTTTGGTCACTACTACATGCCTCATAATTTGTCACACTTATTTTGTAACACCTGTAGTGTATGTTCTCGGTGCGGTTAGTCGTACGCTATCAAGTCTTAAAAGGGAAATGCGTTAGACTGCTAGTCAGCTAACAAAAAGCCATTTGCGTCATCAATAGATGCGCGAAGCAATGACGTAGTAATGACGTAGATCATAGATTTTGTAGGCAGTGGCGTACCGTCTTATTCTTTGCCAAATAGTGAAAGCGCACTTCAGTAGTTATTTTTTCTATTTATTTTAGATGATTATCAGAAATTATTGATAAATGAATGACATGTAAATTTGCTAAAGAGACATTTTCAAATACCTATTCACTGCGTCTGCTTTGATTTTCATTTAGGAAGCGCATTAGGCCATCACAAGACGGAATTTTATATTATTTTAGTGCGAGCCGATATTTCTTAAAAACTTAATTACCCCTATGCTGTAAGAAAGTTGCTAAATCTTAGCAACATTGCTATTGGCTATTTGCTACAGCAATGTTGCTTAGAGTTAGCAACTATGTTACAGAATGGGGGATTACACCATTTTTACTTCCTTGTACGAAGTAAAGGAAGTATTGTAATCGCGAAAAAATTCGGTTTCCAGATTTCAACGGAAATATCCATTTTGACCATCCCTGAATCCATTTTGACTAATTTCGTCGTGACGTCTGTACGTACGTACGTATCTCGCATAACTGAAAAACGGGAAGCCGTAGAAAGTTAAAATTTTGTATTTAGGACTGTTATAACATCTAGTTGTGCACCTCCCTTTTTGGTCATTGCATAACTTTCAGAAGTGGTACTTTACTTGAAGCCCATAATAATATTTAATGGAAAACTATATTAAAATATAATCCAAAACTTTTCAAATTTGGTATATAAGACTTTTATATCAATGGGCATAACATAATAGATTTTAGTAAAAATGGTCTACCCGGAAGTGGTACTTTACTTGAAGCCTATAGTAGATTTTAATGAAAAACTATATTAAAATATAATCCAAAACCTTTCAAATTTGGTATATAATACTTTTATGTCAATGGGAATAACATAATAGATTTTAGTTAAAATGGTATACCCGGAAGTGGTACTTTACTTGAAACCTATAATAGATTTTAATGGAAAACTATATTAAAATATAAACTAAAACTTTTCAAATTTGGTATATAATATTTTTATATCAATGGAAATAACATAATAGACTTTGGTTAAAATAGTCTAACCAGAAGTGATACTTTACTTGAAGCTATTATCAGTTTTTCTTGAAAAATATGGTATTATTTTGAATTTAACAATAAATGCTACAAATAAAAGTTTTAGAGAATTGAATTTTGCGTCGAAAACTTCAAGTAAGATTAAATTAGTTCTTTGTATAAGCGAGATATTTAAATTTAAATATTATGTACTTTTTGGTTTCTGTAATTAAGTTTGCTATGAATTAGGACAAGAAATCACAAAAAAATAAAGAATTTAATGTCAATGTCAAATACGTGCAATTTTATTATTGGGTCTGTAATTATACATATTTTAATTATTAACAAAATATGTATAGTGTAATAGGCGTACAAGGAAGTCATGTGGTGTCCACATCAGATATTTTTTTTTATAATTTCATCTGAAAATATTAGGAAAACTAAGACTATTGATGAAAATCCGGTGAAAAAATTCCTATTAATAAGCGCGTTATGGTCTCCCGAATTTTCAAAAGATTGACGTGACGTCACATTTATGTGTTTTTATATCAAACTGTTTTCATCATGGAGCTAAATGTTCTTGAAATATATGCTATTTTAAGTAATATTTACATAAAAATAAATGAATATTATAACACTGTATAAGTCTACATACTTTAATATTACAGGTGTATTTAAATTATTAAATTTAATGCAAGAAATTTATGTTAAAATAAAAACTGTTTGGAAACTGTAGTACAGGAATGTTAGCCCCTCGAATTTGAATTTCTTAACTTCCATTGGTAATCCCCACATCCTAACACGCTATTTGTAATGCATGTATAGGCGGTTTCTCAGTCGCCAATCAAAATATTTTCATATTAGTGTCGAAGCGCTATAACAAAAAACCCTTTATTTCCGAAATATCTCAATTATACCATATCATTTTTTATTAATATTCGTTATTCAGCATATACATTCGTATTTTTTTACTATTTTCCTTTAATTCGATTGAGCCGTAATCCCCCATTGAGGTGATTGTCTTCGTAACAAATAAAAAATATAGCATTGAAAATTGTAGTTTAAAAAATTATTTCAACCCATAAATTACAGAAATAAAATAACAGATACAAAAGTATTATTTAATAGTACGTATATTTTATAATTATTTACTTGAATACCAGATATTTTCAAGACATTTAATTCTTATATAGACAACTTCATAATTTTGCCACCAGGTGGCTGCACAATCCAGAGAATGTACATGTCATATTTAGTGACATAACCTATGTTTTACGTGTTAAAATCATATTTTATTTTTCTTTTCTATATCAGCAGATTTAAAACAAGATAATGAAACTAATGAATTTGTGTGAAAATGAATAATTTCTTTTGAAATAGTGCTTCTCTCAAACATATAAATCGTTTCAAATAAAAATGGTAGTATTGTGTACAGAGTGTACAATCGAGAGTATACCGCAAGAAAGACTGTGATTGGTATTAATAGGACACGTCACCACGGGAAAATGTGAAATAAGATTTTTTTTAAATTATATTTTGAAAAATATACAGTTGCCAGACATAAAACATGTATTAAAGTGAATAACTTGAACGATTCTTTAAGAAAAAAAATAAATTGGAAAATGCGCAACTACCCTATTAGATTCAGTTAATCTTTTGCATCCTAATGGATAAGACTGTAATAACATAAGTAAGCCTAAGTCGGTGTAATAATTTCAGTTGAATTACATCTTTGATCTCGTCTGGTATTAACTTTAATCTTTTTCGGGTACAACATCTGGTTAAATTGTTTGTTAGAAATTAATCTGCAAAGCCTAGTACAGTTTCTACATTTGTTCTTAATACATTTATATTTAAACCTAGAAATACACCTGAAATGTTGATTAATCATATGATACTTGAAATGATACCTTTTCATTGGAACTAAACATGGAGGTGTGAAAGAAATATGGAGGGAGCGTAACGCGATACTTTGGGCGAGGGGAGTGAAGCCTAGTGGGGACGGGCGCATACATATATTGGTCCCGAGCTAGAGTGGGGATCTCGCGGTATTTTTAAAGTACGAAATGTGAAAAACCGAAAAACGTGTAACTGAAACAATATCATTACTTTTTTTTTAAAAAAAGGGATTTACTGATATTTATATTTCTTATGAAAGTAAATTTAAAAAAATTTGGAAATATTAAATAGTAAAAAGTTACTTCAAATATATACGAGACATTAAATTACTAATCTTTTATTCACTACAATTTGTAAAAAGTAGACTACATAAAATATGTTATAAAATGGAAAAGGTATAAGAGTACATTGAAAAATAAACAATTGATTTAGATCATTTTTTTATAAAAAACTAGTCTTTTAGTAGCCTGTAAACAATGTCATTTTGTTATTTCAAATTCTAATATTTTGGGATTCATCAATATTTGATTTTGTTAAAAAATACAACTTAACTTTAAAATAATTATGACATATAGATTTAATTATATGAGCTTTATGATTTTCCAGGGGCCCATGTTCAAAACAATGTTCATACTTCATACAAAGTAAAAAAATGTCTGTATTTATCATTTTTTTAAAACATTTAAAGACATATGAAACATAGCATTTTTGTATGATATATTTTCCTATCGTCTCCTTGCCGTAATGTAATTTCACCTTTTGTGTACACGTTAATAACATCCTTATTATCTTATTATAGAGTTTTTTGTAAACATCTTTTTAATAAAGAAGTAACAATAATAAAAATAGTCCACAATATATCACTTCGCACAACGCAACAGTAAATTAAATCTCAAAAAAACTTTGTATTGTACACAACGACACAAAATGACAGATGGTCCCGACTGGTAGTGGGGAGCAGTTGGCTTCATTTGAGTTCGCATAAGCTACCTCCATATTTGTTTCATACCTCCATGGAACTAAACGTCCGAACATAACACGAACGACACTGGGGTATCCATGAACAAGCTAAACCGTTGCTATGACAACCAAGGGCAAAGACAAAAATTCGTTTCTGCGCTGATGACGTAAATGGCTTTTTCTTAGCTGACGGGAACTCTACTTACGGTTTTTACTAGTAATATGGTTCTCTGAGCTTTTTATGGGTGTTATGGGTAAATCGACTTAAACCATTCCATTCCATTTAGTTTGGTCCGGGTGGGTAGGTATTTCCCATTTAACTAAATACCCAGTTCGAACTACTGACAACCAAAGTTGACTATCGTAATTTCGGTTTACCTGTAAAAACAAAATTAGTTTGCGTAGCACTTCGGATGTTGGGTATATTATGGTCTTTGGTCTTGTGTCGCTGTACTAACAATGCACGTAGCAACAAGGCTTGTAAGAAGCTTATTATCCGACGTGAGACGCCCAATCTATATCTCAGAATATTCAGCGGTGATCTTAACACGAAATGGTACACTTTCGGATGTTGCTACGTTCACCAAGATCAAAATGGTTGACAGAACGGTCATCTCATCGCTACAGAGAGTAAAGAATTATTTAAGATGTAGTACCACAGAATAGAACAGGCTTAACTCACTCTGTAGTGTTAGAAACAAACAATGCAGTTCGTACAGTGGTCGTGTATACGTTCCTTAAGAATGTGGTATTGTAAACATGTTATTGCAAATTGAAAAAGAACTATATAGTTGTCTATTTCATACTGTCTGCTTGTCTAATTTCTGAAGTCAAAATATAAGAAAAATAAAAGTAAAGTTTGATATTTGTGAAATTACCAAAGGCCAATTTTTGGTTGTTGAATGAGAAGTCACACATAGATACTAATAATCAACAGCCGTATTCATAGTACAAATATGCCGGTTTAAACCTGGTCTATAGGCATAGTAGTTTAGATTCGGCTTTTCTCTTATTCATAGAACTGGACTAACGGTAGTGCTGGTTTAAATACGGTCTGATATTTAGACCTGGCAGACCCCTAGTTTTACGCTGGTTTAAATGCAGATGTTCAATTGTCAACAAGAAGAAAGCCAGTGAGGTTATATTTGAAAATATTATTATAGAAGTAAATGTAAGTAGATATTTATTTTATTGATTAATATATATCTACCTATATAACTAATATATTTATATTAATGATTTTTAATTTATTTTTCAGATTATTTGATTAGAATTCAGGATGTAATTGAAAGCAGAAGGAAGCAAAAGATATATCTTCAACACATTAATCCCATCGAAAAATATGACGAAACTAAATTTAGAAAAATATATACATGGGTAATTGTCTAATTTTATCACGAAAATATATTACATTACGTAAAAAGAAAATAATAAGTTTCCCATGTTAGACGCCCATGGCCCGCTTTTTAATTAATACCCTGTGTAACAATTATTACTTGGTTGTAGGTTGTTTGTGACTCAAATGCCAAGATCTGGGATATTGTTGCACGATGGAGGGGCAGTGCATAAGATTCAAGAATATGGAATCATTGCAACTTGAAGCCACGATTTTAGGTACATTATACAACAGGCAGACATTTATGTAAACGAAATTCTAATATTAATAATATTAAATTATGTTAATCTAGTGAAATCAATGGAATCCTCATAGGAGACAATGCATATACATCATCGGAGTTTTATGCTTATTCCAGATCTTCGCTTTACTACAGATGCGGAACAACAATACAACGAAGCACACATCAGAACCAGAAACGTTGTAGAACGATAATTCGGCCAATGAAAAAAGATTTAGATCTTTTTTAATTAGAATGCAGATGTCTTTAGAAACAGCTAAAGTTAGCATTATTGCATTGGCAGTTCTTCACAATATAGCTGTGAAACATTGGATGATAGAGACGGTATATTTATTATTGGGAAGTAAAATAACTTTATTAATATTATGTTATTTCTTTATAGATGATGTAAGTAGCGGAGATTCCTATGAACCGGATAATGAAGAACAAAACGACGAAAGACAGGATAATGACACAAGAAATATATTTAGACGGAACTATATAGAAACATTTTAATTAACAAAGTTTATTAAAATAGCAGGCAAACATGATTCATAAATAAAATACATGCTGTAATGAAAGATTATAACTAATAAAATTTAATTCTTTGGGGTTGATTTTATTGCTTTTGTAGTTACTTTGCTGTCATCGTCATTATTTTTCATTGTTCCTTTATTTCCTTTTTGTTCCTTGTAAAACCGTAAGCCGCAAATATATATATGAAATATACTTTTCCAAGCTTCTTCTTTTTTGGAATTGGCTGCACTATTTACAGTTTTATTTTTCATAACCTTTGCATGGATTTTCACTTGCTCCAAAAGCAGATTATTTTCATTTTATGTCCAATTAGATTCTCGCTTACTCATTGTAAGTCTGAATATATCACACTAAAAAGAAATATTACGCATTTTTCTGTATTTCTCTTATGGACCTTCAAATTATAACAATTATTTAAATTTAAATGCCAACTGCATACAAGTTTAATTTTGTAGATTGGTTTAAAAACAAATAATTATCATCTGACAACTGTCACAAACTGTGCTACTGCGCATGGCGGATATCGAAAAAGACCAAGTCCTAGTAGATCGATGAGTTTAATCTAGATCTTTTTAACCCAGATTTAAACTTGGCACAAATTTTACTATGAATAGGTCATTTTGGTCTTAGACTAAACCTGAACTATTAAACTCGTGTTTAGACCTGGCTTTTCTATTTTACTATGAATATGGCTGCAAATGTTTACATTTGTGAATAAAATACATACATCGACATAAACCATTGTACCACAAGTGCACACACATACATTGTATATAAACACAAAATAAATATACAGCTTTTTCAGAAGAAGAGTATAAACACTTTTTTAAATAGTGAAGCAAATTTTACAAATAATCATTTGACAGAACGAATGACACATCACACAAACATTTATGAGAAATAAAATAAAATAAATAAAAATCTTATCGTAAATGCATTACGGTGCAACACAAAATATACAATGTATTTTAAAATATATTTATAATAGAAATTATTATTTTTCAATAATATTAACTGATATTAAATATATTTTTGTACTCAACTAATGGTAACACTGACCGCTTAGGAACATTTGATTGAAGTTTAATGAAAAAAATAATTAAAAAAGTAATAAATTAGATAAAATGAATAAACTGTGTACGTGCAAATGTAATAAAGCCTATGATATGTTGTATGAAATAAAATTAGATTTTATAATAAAGCATTAACGGAACCAGATTTTCAGTAGAATGAATTTAGACAAGTGCTTGACAAATTTGAAATAGAATAAGTAAGTTAAGATACAAGTAGGATCGTTCATAATTATACAGCAGGTACGAATTAAAAGTATGTTTCATATACTGAAAAAGAAAATGTACAAGATGGGTAAGAAACGCAAAATAAATTGATAAAAAGTGTATGGTGTGAAATGAGTAACAGTAAATACTTGTGGACTCTTTTTTTTTTTTTTTTTTTTTTTTAAATATATATGATGATGGTATATATGTATGTATATGTATGTATGATGTACCTATATTATATACATATATGTATATTAAAAAAAAAAAAAATTGTAGAGTAATTAATAATAAATAAATAAATAAATAAATAAAAGAAAGGTAAGACATACATATGTACATACATAACATAATATAAATGAATTAATAAAATAATATGAATATGAGAAGTAAAAAAATTCTTTTTGTAATATATATTTTGTGGTTCTGAAAAGAACCGATTGTTTTTATATTTTGTCCTAAATAGGAACAAAATAATAAGGTGATGTTTGTTGTTGATTTATGCACGTTCTCCACGAATACGTCTAGCCAATTGAATATCTTTTGGCATAATTGTTACACGCTTGGCGTGAATAGCGCATAAGTTGGTATCTTCAAACAATCCAACTAAATATGCTTCACTGGCCTCTTGTAAAGCCATGACGGCAGAACTTTGGAAACGTAAATCAGTTTTGAAATCTTGTGCGATTTCACGAACAAGACGTTGGAACGGTAATTTACGGATCAAAAGTTCAGTACTTTTCTGATAACGACGAATTTCACGTAAAGCGACTGTTCCTGGACGGTATCTGTGTGGTTTTTTAACACCACCAGTTGCTGGTGCACTTTTACGTGCAGCTTTTGTTGCAAGCTGTTTACGTGGTGCTTTACCGCCAGTTGATTTACGTGCAGTTTGTTTAGTACGCGCCATTTTAATAAAATAAAATTATCTCACTTGGACAACGTGTATGTTGTTGTAACACAAAATGAACGAACGAGTGAGACCGAAAATTTTGAACAGTGTTTATATAACGTACGTATAATACTAACGTACATTGCTAACCAGTGATTGGCTCAATCTTTCCCCCACCAATGTGTACGTTTGTAATACCTTTAAAAGGGCCGTTCAAAAATTTTGAACCGTATTCGTTTTGACGAGTCGACCTAGTGTGGTTGATATTGTGTAGAAATTAATTTTCAAAAATGACTGGTCGTGGTAAAGGTGGTAAAGGATTAGGAAAAGGTGGCGCAAAACGTCATCGTAAAGTTCTACGTGATAATATCCAAGGTATCACGAAACCAGCTATTAGACGTTTAGCCCGTCGTGGTGGTGTTAAACGTATTTCTGGTTTAATTTATGAAGAAACACGTGGTGTATTGAAAGTTTTCCTGGAAAATGTTATCCGAGATGCTGTCACATACACTGAACACGCTAAAAGAAAAACCGTTACTGCTATGGACGTCGTTTACGCATTAAAACGTCAAGGTCGTACTTTGTACGGTTTTGGTGGTTAATTGCATATTATATTTATATATAACATGCTATAAAAAATAGGCCCTTTTCAGGGCCACAAAATATATTAAAGAAAAGAATTTCTACTTCAGATATTATTACCTAATTACATATATATGATCGCACCGTATTATATACAAATTTGTTATACATGAATTTAAAATATTAAGTACACAGATTAGTTATTTTTATTGTTAGGAATAATATATGTTTTATAAAATATTGGAATATTTAAAATTCAAATGAATTTGTGTTATTTTAATCACCCCTGTTTAAAAGTAAATACTACCGGTAAATATTATTTCTGTATAAACGACCATTAATATAATAAGAGATAAATAATAAATGTAAAGTCCTTTTAACACGATCATAAGTATGTTTTAAAAATAAAAAAATAAAACATTTAGTTGCTATGTAAAATCGCAATAATCTATAAAGAAAATTGTAATTGAAATCAGTACCATTAGTGGTCCCTATGAGATATTCTGTGAACTAATTATGTATTTGTTTGACATTATTTTGTGATTATAATTTTGAATTAATAAAAAGAAAAATAATGAAACGTAAGTACTTACATTAAATAATTATATAATATTATATGTACATAGGTGTCCTCATAAAATTCAATCAGATTTATTAGTAATAATTATTGATAATTATTTTTTAAAAAAGTGAGGTTAACTTATTTATTAGTAATTAGTTATTATGGTGTAAAACCGAGATGTTCTGTTTATAGTTCTATGTTAACGAATACTATTATGAAAATTCATTTATTCTTTTAAATGAAGATTAATTCATATAGGTAATAAGGATTAAAGGTAATTAGGATTGTATTTATTAACAAGCACATAAGATATAAACATAGATAAATTAACAATATAACATATATTATGAGGAAAAAATTCTTTTTTGAATGTTTATTTGTGGCTCTGAAAAGAGCCGATTTTTATATGTAAATAAATGATGAACCATTTATTTACTTACTTTGAACTAGTGTACTTAGTTACAGCTTTTGTTCCTTCACTTACTGCGTGTTTTGCAAGTTCACCAGGTAACAACAAACGTACAGCTGTTTGTATTTCACGACTAGTAATTGTTGAACGTTTATTGTAGTGTGCTAAACGTGAAGCTTCAGCCGCAATACGTTCAAAAATGTCATTTACAAAACTGTTCATAATACTCATCGCTTTACTAGAAATACCAGTATCGGGATGAACTTGTTTTAAAACTTTGTAAATGTACATTGCGTAACTCTCCTTCCTGCGGCGCTTCTTTTTCTTATCATCCTTTGATATATTTTTCTGGGCTTTACCAGCCTTTTTTGCTGCTTTACCGCTTGTTTTAGGTGGCATCTTCACACAAATATAACGTAAAGTAAAACACACACAGTGTAATAAAATACAGCAGATAGAACACGGTCGACGAGTCGAGCTGAACTGACGCTGTGACTTTTTCGAACCTCATTTTATTGACGAACTCGTACCGATTGTTGCCGAACTCCCCATGTTGAGAATAGGACCGTACACTGTATACGAACAACACAATCGTGCTGCTTTCCTATTGGCTTACTTAACTTAAACACACATATACGAAGAGCATAAAAGTGCGTACACCCCTGCCAATGTGATCATTCTACTCACAGTAGTAGCTCGTACTGTTAGTGTCGTTTACGTAAAATAATATTACAATATGTCTGGTCGTGGCAAAGGTGGTAAAGTTAAGGGAAAGGCAAAGAGTCGTTCCAATCGTGCCGGGTTACAATTTCCAGTCGGTCGTATCCATAGATTATTGCGTAAAGGTAATTACGCAGAACGTGTCGGTGCTGGTGCTCCTGTTTATTTAGCAGCCGTTATGGAATATTTGGCTGCTGAAGTACTTGAGCTTGCTGGAAATGCTGCACGTGATAATAAGAAGACAAGAATTATTCCACGACACTTGCAATTGGCAATCCGTAACGATGAGGAATTAAACAAATTATTATCTGGCGTTACCATCGCTCAAGGTGGTGTACTGCCAAATATTCAGGCCGTATTGCTGCCCAAGAAGACTGAAAAATCAACATAAATTATTGTTGTTATTTATAACAATAATATACAAACAACGGCCCTTTTTAGGGCCACAAATTTTTATAAAAAAAAGAATTTTTATCTCATTTATGTACAATCTTAATTGATATTTTTATTTTAACATAATTTCCTTATAAGTTAATAAAAATAATACTAATAATTTTTACGTATTGTTTTATATAATATGATGATTCGTGAAAAGTGTGCCAAAATAAAACCTTATATTTTTATTAATAACTCTAGTACTAATTGCACTAATATTTTATAACTTGATAGTTGTATATGTATATTTATTTATACTTTCTTTTGTTTCTGTATCTCATTTATAGGCGTCTCATAATTTTCTATCATTTAATGCATATTCACCAGCAGTGCCGTGTGCCTAAGTGTCTGGTCCTGAATCTGGGGAACCGGGTAACAACTGTGGTGCACTCTCCACGCCAGCAATAAGTACCCGTCAGGTGACGCCTGGTAAACATCCGCACGGTACATTATGTCATCATCATTACCGAAATCTGTATACAGAGAGGATGATTTATTTTACTAACATTTTTAGGTTAAAAAATAATGAAGAAAAAAAAAAATATATTCTTCACTTCCCCATATGAGACGCCTTTGGTTTAAATACAAAAACAAAGGGAAATATGTAACTAAATAAGTAGTATACTCATATTAAATTTCAAAATTTTAGTGCATAGTTATTAATAAAAATATGTGTCTGTCTGGTGAGATTCATATTTTCAAAGGAAAATGATCTTTTATCAAATTATGATGAATAAAAAATTCACTCACCTTTAAATTACCTAATTAATAAATATTTTCTTATTTTAATAATGTACTTACTTTTTGTAAATATGATGGATATGATTTAAATATTGATGAATACATACATTCGTTTCTCTTAATCTAAAAGACGATAGTGATGACCAATCAAATTAATCGTTTTTCAAATGTATTAAACAATGATCACTTGTCAATAATAGGAGCCCATCCAATACTTTTTACAACTTTTATCCCGGTCAATATAGACTTTTAATCGCATAAGAGTGATCCCTGTGGATGGTGCACTCTCCACAGCAGCTATGAGTGCCCATGAGGTGACGACTGATAATCGCCCACACGATAAAACTATATCGTCATCATTACCGATGTTTACATAAATTGTAGATAGTGGCACACCCAGTATTGGGTAATATTCCGTGATGATTTATTTATTTAACTCTTCTTCTTACGGAAAAAAAACCTACAAAACAAAAATAAATAATTAATAGATTATTAAGTGAAAATTGTTTGATGTACACATGAAAAAGCAATAGTTATATTTTATACATCAAGATAATGAAGTCCATTTTTTTTATAACGAAATGTAGTTGCCGAGGAACATAATAAATTTTATTTACAATAAAAAATATTGTGAATATGAAAGAAATATTTTTATTTTATTATTTATGTTGAGTATTTTGTTTATAACAACTGTCACTTGCTGCCAGTCAAATACATATACACAAACTTATGTTCAGTGTTGCAAACCTTGCAGACATTCAATTTATCAATATGAAAACAAAATTATTTGTATTATCTCAAACTTTTTGTTAGGAATTATTTAATTCCTTCGTCTAGCACATATTTTTTGTCATTTTACGTAACAAATTACTATTGTACATTGTATATCTATTCATATTATCTTATAAGTACAATAATAATTATCAAGATTGGCAACACTACTTTTCTATTAAAAACATCGTATGGATGAATATTTCAGAAACAATTTTAAATAAATACATTTAATATAGATGAACAATATACGAATACTTACATAACAGGTGTAATAATATTTTTTTTCTCTTTCTTTCAACTTGTTTTGTTCATTCGTCTTTTTTTATTCCTGTCCTATTGTTATAAACAAATGCACAGCACACACACTAGCATTTTTAATCAATGTAAATCTTAAATTTAAACTAAATATTTACAGTTCCTACTCACTAAAACAACAACACAAAAAAAAAACTGACACGAAAGAATATTTTAAACACTAGATAATAAACCTATGTTTTAATTTGTAGTAAATATTTATATATCACTAATATTATTTATAATATATACACACAAAGAAACTGTCACAAGAATATAGTTTATACAAAAGTTATAAAAAACAATTTATGTTTGATGTATACCAATATAGAGAGCACAGCAAAATGATTGTGACTGCTTGGTTTGTTATTTTCAAGATTTCAATTTACGACGTATCCCAATATTATGGTACACGTTGTTCCATCTGTAGTATATTTTGTTTACTTTCACATCTCTTCTTCTCTATCGGTATTAATTATTATTATTTTATTAAAATATTGTTTATCGCTATAGAAATCTGTACGTTATGTCACATTTTAACAAGATAATTAGAAAATAAATAAATAAAATATTTTATAAAATCAGTATATAATTGTAACTATAAAATTATTTAACCTAAAAAACAAAGAATAAATCAAATAATAATAATAATAATTATAATACATTGTTTCCATAGTAATTTAGCATAATAACAATGTAGAAAAGTACAATAAACATATACAACTATATAATATTCAGTCATACTACTATGGTAACATCATTTTTACTTAATTTTTACATTATTGCAATAAATATTGTTTAATATTGTTATACATTTTAATTTGTTGATATATATTTTAAACGTATTTGTATATAATATTGCTAATATATATTTATTTATTTTAATAAATTCACATAAACGTTGTTGCATGGTCACATTTTCTTACTCTGCTCATATATATCATTAAATTTATGTATTCACAATAGTGTTAAATAAATAATAATAATTTATAACAATAATATGAACTTTATATTATTGAAATATAATAGTTGTACAAACTATTATCTTATAGTTTACCTATTATAGACAATATAAATTGAAATGAAAGCACGAAAATCGTACAAGTTACGGCTAACAAGTTTACATGTCTATTTCTCCGCCGTTCGTTAATTTTATTGACAGGCTAAAAAACGTCCATGAAAATAAATGTTTTTATAGTTATTTTGAACGTATTTTGTTCACTGTACCTATATTGTTTATATATTGTGTGTGCATATTAATTATAAAATATGGCTGATGTTGCAACAACAAGTGCTGAACCTCAATCCAGTCCAAAATCGACTGTAAAGAAGGAAAGAAAGAAGTCTGATCGTCCAAAGGCTTCTCATCCGTCAACAGCTATTATGGTAAATAATGCCATACAAAATTTAAAAGAACGTGGTGGCTCATCTCTTCAGGCAATTAAAAAATATATTTCTGCTACTTATAAAGTGGATGCTGAAAAATTTGCACCATTTATTAAGAAATATATTAAATCAAGTGTTGTATCTGGTGCACTTGTACAAACAAAAGGTAAAGGTGCCAGTGGTTCATTTAAATTAGCATCAACTGCAGTTACGAAAAAATCAGTTTCTGCTACATCCGCTACAGCCGCAAAATCGTCGTCAAAAAAATCATCAACTACAAAATCAAGAGCTAAATTAGACACTACAGAGAAGAAAACTAGTGTTAAAAAATCAACAGCAAGTAAAGCAACAAAATCTAGAAAAAGTGTAACTTTGGAAAAGAAAAAATCGACTTCTGCAAAAATTGCTAAGCCTAAATCTCCATCTAAAGTGAAAAAAACAACTAAAGCACCAACAAAGAAGCCAAAATCACCGAAACCAAAAACCACGAAACCAAAAGTGGTTAAAAAGAAGGCTGCTTCGCCAAAGAAGAAGTAAATAAGTACATAAATAATACATATATTTATGTGCGAAATTCAAACGGTCCTTTTCAGGACCATCAAATATTATTCATATTAAGAATTTTTAACTCAAATATGGCAATCATAATTAATATGTAATAAAATAAACAAATCCCTTTATCCCAGTATCATCCATCCTTTCTTATTTTGATATAGTTGTGTGTGTGTGTGTGTGTGTGTGTGTGTGTGTGTGTGTGTGTGTGTGTGTGTATGTGTGTTCGTATGTATGTGTTATATGATAAATAACAAATAAGTAAGAACAAAAAGGATGTCAACGGCACGCGGTATTCCCAAGCGGTCACCCATCCAAGTACTAACCGCGCCCGATGTTGCTTGACTTACGAGATCAGACGAGATCGTGTACTTTCAACATGGTATGGCCGTTGACATAAATATTGTTTTTATTTATTTAATTGAACTAGTAGGCTATGAATACAGAAACGTATGTCTGTTTATTATTCAATTCAAAAGTCAAGTTGTCACAATTGTTCATATAATTTTAAGATATTAGAAGGATATATTTCAAAATTTTTTTTGACAATATCTCTTTTTTTTTTTTTTTTTTTTTTTTTTTAAATATATATATATATGATGGCATATATGTATGTATATGTATGTACCAATATTATATACAAATATATGTATATTAAAAAAAAAAAAAATTGTAGAGTAATTAATAATAAATAAATAAATAAATAAATAAATAAAAGAAAGGTAAGACATACATATGTACATACATAACATAATATAAATGAATTAATAAAATAATATGAATATGAGAAGTAAAAAAATTCTTTTTGTAATATATATTTTGTGGTTCTGAAAAGAACCGATTGTTTTTATATTTTGTCCTAAATAGGAACAAAATAATAAGGTGATGTTTGTTGTTGATTTATGCACGTTCTCCACGAATACGTCTAGCCAATTGAATATCTTTTGGCATAATTGTTACACGCTTGGCGTGAATAGCGCATAAGTTGGTATCTTCAAACAATCCAACTAAATATGCTTCACTGGCCTCTTGTAAAGCCATGACGGCAGAACTTTGGAAACGTAAATCAGTTTTGAAATCTTGTGCGATTTCACGAACAAGACGTTGGAACGGTAATTTACGGATCAAAAGTTCAGTACTTTTCTGATAACGACGAATTTCACGTAAAGCGACTGTTCCTGGACGGTATCTGTGTGGTTTTTTAACACCACCAGTTGCTGGTGCACTTTTACGTGCAGCTTTTGTTGCAAGCTGTTTACGTGGTGCTTTACCGCCAGTTGATTTACGTGCAGTTTGTTTAGTACGCGCCATTTTAATAAAATAAAATTATCTCACTTGGACAACGTGTATGTTGTTGTAACACAAAATGAACGAACGAGTGAGACCGAAAATTTTGAACAGTGTTTATATAACGTACGTATAATACTAACGTACATTGCTAACCAGTGATTGGCTCAATCTTTCCCCCACCAATGTGTACGTTTGTAATACCTTTAAAAGGGCCGTTCAAAAATTTTGAACCGTATTCGTTTTGACGAGTCGACCTAGTGTGGTTGATATTGTGTAGAAATTAATTTTCAAAAATGACTGGTCGTGGTAAAGGTGGTAAAGGATTAGGAAAAGGTGGCGCAAAACGTCATCGTAAAGTTCTACGTGATAATATCCAAGGTATCACGAAACCAGCTATTAGACGTTTAGCCCGTCGTGGTGGTGTTAAACGTATTTCTGGTTTAATTTATGAAGAAACACGTGGTGTATTGAAAGTTTTCCTGGAAAATGTTATCCGAGATGCTGTCACATACACTGAACACGCTAAAAGAAAAACCGTTACTGCTATGGACGTCGTTTACGCATTAAAACGTCAAGGTCGTACTTTGTACGGTTTTGGTGGTTAATTGCATATTATATTTATATATAACATGCTATAAAAAATAGGCCCTTTTCAGGGCCACAAAATATATTAAAGAAAAGAATTTCTACTTCAGATATTATTACCTAATTACATATATATGATCGCACCGTATTATATACAAATTTGTTATACATGAATTTAAAATATTAAGTACACAGATTAGTTATTTTTATTGTTAGGAATAATATATGTTTTATAAAATATTGGAATATTTAAAATTCAAATGAATTTGTGTTATTTTAATCACCCCTGTTTAAAAGTAAATACTACCGGTAAATATTATTTCTGTATAAACGACCATTAATATAATAAGAGATAAATAATAAATGTAAAGTCCTTTTAACACGATCATAAGTATGTTTTAAAAATAAAAAAATAAAACATTTAGTTGCTATGTAAAATCGCAATAATCTATAAAGAAAATTGTAATTGAAATCAGTACCATTAGTGGTCCCTATGAGATATTCTGTGAACTAATTATGTATTTGTTTGACATTATTTTGTGATTATAATTTTGAATTAATAAAAAGAAAAATAATGAAACGTAAGTACTTACATTAAATAATTATATAATATTATATGTACATAGGTGTCCTCATAAAATTCAATCAGATTTATTAGTAATAATTATTGATAATTATTTTTTAAAAAAGTGAGGTTAACTTATTTATTAGTAATTAGTTATTATGGTGTAAAACCGAGATGTTCTGTTTATAGTTCTATGTTAACGAATACTATTATGAAAATTCATTTATTCTTTTAAATGAAGATTAATTCATATAGGTAATAAGGATTAAAGGTAATTAGGATTGTATTTATTAACAAGCACATAAGATATAAACATAGATAAATTAACAATATAACATATATTATGAGGAAAAAATTCTTTTTTGAATGTTTATTTGTGGCTCTGAAAAGAGCCGATTTTTATATGTAAATAAATGATGAACCATTTATTTACTTACTTTGAACTAGTGTACTTAGTTACAGCTTTTGTTCCTTCACTTACTGCGTGTTTTGCAAGTTCACCAGGTAACAACAAACGTACAGCTGTTTGTATTTCACGACTAGTAATTGTTGAACGTTTATTGTAGTGTGCTAAACGTGAAGCTTCAGCCGCAATACGTTCAAAAATGTCATTTACAAAACTGTTCATAATACTCATCGCTTTACTAGAAATACCAGTATCGGGATGAACTTGTTTTAAAACTTTGTAAATGTACATTGCGTAACTCTCCTTCCTGCGGCGCTTCTTTTTCTTATCATCCTTTGATATATTTTTCTGGGCTTTACCAGCCTTTTTTGCTGCTTTACCGCTTGTTTTAGGTGGCATCTTCACACAAATATAACGTAAAGTAAAACACACACAGTGTAATAAAATACAGCAGATAGAACACGGTCGACGAGTCGAGCTGAACTGACGCTGTGACTTTTTCGAACCTCATTTTATTGACGAACTCGTACCGATTGTTGCCGAACTCCCCATGTTGAGAATAGGACCGTACACTGTATACGAACAACACAATCGTGCTGCTTTCCTATTGGCTTACTTAACTTAAACACACATATACGAAGAGCATAAAAGTGCGTACACCCCTGCCAATGTGATCATTCTACTCACAGTAGTAGCTCGTACTGTTAGTGTCGTTTACGTAAAATAATATTACAATATGTCTGGTCGTGGCAAAGGTGGTAAAGTTAAGGGAAAGGCAAAGAGTCGTTCCAATCGTGCCGGGTTACAATTTCCAGTCGGTCGTATCCATAGATTATTGCGTAAAGGTAATTACGCAGAACGTGTCGGTGCTGGTGCTCCTGTTTATTTAGCAGCCGTTATGGAATATTTGGCTGCTGAAGTACTTGAGCTTGCTGGAAATGCTGCACGTGATAATAAGAAGACAAGAATTATTCCACGACACTTGCAATTGGCAATCCGTAACGATGAGGAATTAAACAAATTATTATCTGGCGTTACCATCGCTCAAGGTGGTGTACTGCCAAATATTCAGGCCGTATTGCTGCCCAAGAAGACTGAAAAATCAACATAAATTATTGTTGTTATTTATAACAATAATATACAAACAACGGCCCTTTTTAGGGCCACAAATTTTTATAAAAAAAAGAATTTTTATCTCATTTATGTACAATCTTAATTGATATTTTTATTTTAACATAATTTCCTTATAAGTTAATAAAAATAATACTAATAATTTTTACGTATTGTTTTATATAATATGATGATTCGTGAAAAGTGTGCCAAAATAAAACCTTATATTTTTATTAATAACTCTAGTACTAATTGCACTAATATTTTATAACTTGATAGTTGTATATGTATATTTATTTATACTTTCTTTTGTTTCTGTATCTCATTTATAGGCGTCTCATAATTTTCTATCATTTAATGCATATTCACCAGCAGTGCCGTGTGCCTAAGTGTCTGGTCCTGAATCTGGGGAACCGGGTAACAACTGTGGTGCACTCTCCACGCCAGCAATAAGTACCCGTCAGGTGACGCCTGGTAAACATCCGCACGGTACATTATGTCATCATCATTACCGAAATCTGTATACAGAGAGGATGATTTATTTTACTAACATTTTTAGGTTAAAAAATAATGAAGAAAAAAAAAAATATATTCTTCACTTCCCCATATGAGACGCCTTTGGTTTAAATACAAAAACAAAGGGAAATATGTAACTAAATAAGTAGTATACTCATATTAAATTTCAAAATTTTAGTGCATAGTTATTAATAAAAATATGTGTCTGTCTGGTGAGATTCATATTTTCAAAGGAAAATGATCTTTTATCAAATTATGATGAATAAAAAATTCACTCACCTTTAAATTACCTAATTAATAAATATTTTCTTATTTTAATAATGTACTTACTTTTTGTAAATATGATGGATATGATTTAAATATTGATGAATACATACATTCGTTTCTCTTAATCTAAAAGACGATAGTGATGACCAATCAAATTAATCGTTTTTCAAATGTATTAAACAATGATCACTTGTCAATAATAGGAGCCCATCCAATACTTTTTACAACTTTTATCCCGGTCAATATAGACTTTTAATCGCATAAGAGTGATCCCTGTGGATGGTGCACTCTCCACAGCAGCTATGAGTGCCCATGAGGTGACGACTGATAATCGCCCACACGATAAAACTATATCGTCATCATTACCGATGTTTACATAAATTGTAGATAGTGGCACACCCAGTATTGGGTAATATTCCGTGATGATTTATTTATTTAACTCTTCTTCTTACGGAAAAAAAACCTACAAAACAAAAATAAATAATTAATAGATTATTAAGTGAAAATTGTTTGATGTACACATGAAAAAGCAATAGTTATATTTTATACATCAAGATAATGAAGTCCATTTTTTTTATAACGAAATGTAGTTGCCGAGGAACATAATAAATTTTATTTACAATAAAAAATATTGTGAATATGAAAGAAATATTTTTATTTTATTATTTATGTTGAGTATTTTGTTTATAACAACTGTCACTTGCTGCCAGTCAAATACATATACACAAACTTATGTTCAGTGTTGCAAACCTTGCAGACATTCAATTTATCAATATGAAAACAAAATTATTTGTATTATCTCAAACTTTTTGTTAGGAATTATTTAATTCCTTCGTCTAGCACATATTTTTTGTCATTTTACGTAACAAATTACTATTGTACATTGTATATCTATTCATATTATCTTATAAGTACAATAATAATTATCAAGATTGGCAACACTACTTTTCTATTAAAAACATCGTATGGATGAATATTTCAGAAACAATTTTAAATAAATACATTTAATATAGATGAACAATATACGAATACTTACATAACAGGTGTAATAATATTTTTTTTCTCTTTCTTTCAACTTGTTTTGTTCATTCGTCTTTTTTTATTCCTGTCCTATTGTTATAAACAAATGCACAGCACACACACTAGCATTTTTAATCAATGTAAATCTTAAATTTAAACTAAATATTTACAGTTCCTACTCACTAAAACAACAACACAAAAAAAAAACTGACACGAAAGAATATTTTAAACACTAGATAATAAACCTATGTTTTAATTTGTAGTAAATATTTATATATCACTAATATTATTTATAATATATACACACAAAGAAACTGTCACAAGAATATAGTTTATACAAAAGTTATAAAAAACAATTTATGTTTGATGTATACCAATATAGAGAGCACAGCAAAATGATTGTGACTGCTTGGTTTGTTATTTTCAAGATTTCAATTTACGACGTATCCCAATATTATGGTACACGTTGTTCCATCTGTAGTATATTTTGTTTACTTTCACATCTCTTCTTCTCTATCGGTATTAATTATTATTATTTTATTAAAATATTGTTTATCGCTATAGAAATCTGTACGTTATGTCACATTTTAACAAGATAATTAGAAAATAAATAAATAAAATATTTTATAAAATCAGTATATAATTGTAACTATAAAATTATTTAACCTAAAAAACAAAGAATAAATCAAATAATAATAATAATAATTATAATACATTGTTTCCATAGTAATTTAGCATAATAACAATGTAGAAAAGTACAATAAACATATACAACTATATAATATTCAGTCATACTACTATGGTAACATCATTTTTACTTAATTTTTACATTATTGCAATAAATATTGTTTAATATTGTTATACATTTTAATTTGTTGATATATATTTTAAACGTATTTGTATATAATATTGCTAATATATATTTATTTATTTTAATAAATTCACATAAACGTTGTTGCATGGTCACATTTTCTTACTCTGCTCATATATATCATTAAATTTATGTATTCACAATAGTGTTAAATAAATAATAATAATTTATAACAATAATATGAACTTTATATTATTGAAATATAATAGTTGTACAAACTATTATCTTATAGTTTACCTATTATAGACAATATAAATTGAAATGAAAGCACGAAAATCGTACAAGTTACGGCTAACAAGTTTACATGTCTATTTCTCCGCCGTTCGTTAATTTTATTGACAGGCTAAAAAACGTCCATGAAAATAAATGTTTTTATAGTTATTTTGAACGTATTTTGTTCACTGTACCTATATTGTTTATATATTGTGTGTGCATATTAATTATAAAATATGGCTGATGTTGCAACAACAAGTGCTGAACCTCAATCCAGTCCAAAATCGACTGTAAAGAAGGAAAGAAAGAAGTCTGATCGTCCAAAGGCTTCTCATCCGTCAACAGCTATTATGGTAAATAATGCCATACAAAATTTAAAAGAACGTGGTGGCTCATCTCTTCAGGCAATTAAAAAATATATTTCTGCTACTTATAAAGTGGATGCTGAAAAATTTGCACCATTTATTAAGAAATATATTAAATCAAGTGTTGTATCTGGTGCACTTGTACAAACAAAAGGTAAAGGTGCCAGTGGTTCATTTAAATTAGCATCAACTGCAGTTACGAAAAAATCAGTTTCTGCTACATCCGCTACAGCCGCAAAATCGTCGTCAAAAAAATCATCAACTACAAAATCAAGAGCTAAATTAGACACTACAGAGAAGAAAACTAGTGTTAAAAAATCAACAGCAAGTAAAGCAACAAAATCTAGAAAAAGTGTAACTTTGGAAAAGAAAAAATCGACTTCTGCAAAAATTGCTAAGCCTAAATCTCCATCTAAAGTGAAAAAAACAACTAAAGCACCAACAAAGAAGCCAAAATCACCGAAACCAAAAACCACGAAACCAAAAGTGGTTAAAAAGAAGGCTGCTTCGCCAAAGAAGAAGTAAATAAGTACATAAATAATACATATATTTATGTGCGAAATTCAAACGGTCCTTTTCAGGACCATCAAATATTATTCATATTAAGAATTTTTAACTCAAATATGGCAATCATAATTAATATGTAATAAAATAAACAAATCCCTTTATCCCAGTATCATCCATCCTTTCTTATTTTGATATAGTTTGTGTGTGTGTGTGTGTGTGTGTGTGTGTGTGTGTGTGTGTGTGTGTGTATGTGTGTTCGTATGTATGTGTTATATGATAAATAACAAATAAGTAAGAACAAAAAGGATGTCAACGGCACGCGGTATTCCCAAGCGGTCACCCATCCAAGTACTAACCGCGCCCGATGTTGCTTGACTTACGAGATCAGACGAGATCGTGTACTTTCAACATGGTATGGCCGTTGACATAAATATTGTTTTTATTTATTTAATTGAACTAGTAGGCTATGAATACAGAAACGTATGTCTGTTTATTATTCAATTCAAAAGTCAAGTTGTCACAATTGTTCATATAATTTTAAGATATTAGAAGGATATATTTCAAAATTTTTTTTGACAATATCTCTTTTTTTTTTTTTTTTTTTTTTTTTTAAATATATATATATATGATGGCATATATGTATGTATATGTATGTACCAATATTATATACAAATATATGTATATTAAAAAAAAAAAAAATTGTAGAGTAATTAATAAATAAATAAATAAATAAATAAATGAAAGAAAGGTAAGACATACATATGTACATACATAACATAATATAAATGAATTAATAAAATAATATGAATATAAGAAGTAAAAAAATTCTTTTTGTAATATACATTTTGTGGTTCTGAAAAGAACCGATTGTTTTTATATTTTGTCCTAAATAGGAACAAAATAATAAGGTGATGTTGATTTATGCACGTTCTCCACGAATACGTCTAGCCAATTGAATATCTTTTGGCATAATTGTTACACGCTTGGCGTGAATAGCGCATAAGTTGGTATCTTCAAATAATCCAACTAAATATGCTTCACTGGCCTCTTGTAAAGCCATGACGGCAGAACTTTGGAAACGTAAATCAGTTTTGAAATCTTGTGCGATTTCACGAACAAGACGTTGGAACGGTAATTTACGGATCAAAAGTTCAGTACTTTTCTGATAACGACGAATTTCACGTAAAGCGACTGTTCCTGGACGGTATCTGTGTGGTTTTTTAACACCACCAGTTGCTGGTGCACTTTTACGTGCAGCTTTTGTTGCAAGCTGTTTACGTGGTGCTTTACCGCCAGTTGATTTACGTGCAGTTTGTTTAGTACGCGCCATTTTAATAAAATAAAATTATCTCACTTGGACAACGTGTATGTAACACACACAAAATGAACGAACGAGTGAGACCGAAAATTTTGAACAGTGTTTATATAACGTACGTATAATACTAACGTACATTGCTAACCAGTGATTGGCTCAATCTTTCCCCCACCAATGTGTACGTTTGTAATACGTTTAAAAGGGCCGTTCAAAAATTTTGAACAGTATTCGTTCTGACGAGTCGACCTAGTGTGGTTGATATTGTGTAGAAATTAATTTTCAAAAATGACTGGTCGTGGTAAAGGTGGTAAAGGATTAGGAAAAGGTGGCGCAAAACGTCATCGTAAAGTTCTACGTGATAATATTCAAGGTATCACGAAACCAGCTATTAGACGTTTAGCCCGTCGTGGTGGTGTTAAACGTATTTCTGGTTTAATTTATGAAGAAACACGTGGTGTATTGAAAGTTTTCCTGGAAAATGTTATCCGAGATGCTGTCACATACACTGAACACGCTAAAAGAAAAACCGTTACTGCTATGGACGTCGTTTACGCATTAAAACGTCAAGGTCGTACTTTGTACGGTTTTGGTGGTTAATTGCATATTATATTTATATATAACATGCTATAAAAAACAGGCCCTTTTCAGGGCCACAAAATATATTAAAGAAAAGAATTTCTACTTCAGATATTATTACCTAATTACACATATATGATCGCACCGTATTATATGCAAATTTATTATACATGAATTTAAAATATTAAGTACACAGATTAGTTATTTTTATTGTTAGGAATAATATATGTTTTATAAAATATTGGAATATTTAAAATTCAAATGAATTTGTGTTATTTTAATCACCCCTGTTTAAAAGTAAATACTACCGGTAAATATTATTTCTGTATAAACGACCATTAATATAATAAGAGATAAATAATAAATGTAAAGTCCTTTTAACACGATCATAAGTATGTTTTAAAAATAAAACATTTAGTTGCTATGTAAAATCGCAATAATCTATAAAGAAAATTGTAATTGAAATCAGTACCATTAGTGGTCCCTATGAGATATTCTGTGAACTAATTATGTATTTGTTTGACATTATTTTGTGATTATAATTTTGAATTAATAAAAAGAAAAATAATGAAACGTAAGTACTTACATTAAATAATTATATAATATTATATGTACATAGGTGTCCTCATAAAATTCAATCAGATTTATTAGTAATAATTATTGATAATTATTTTTAAAAAAAGTGAGGTTAACTTATTTATTAGTAATTAGTTATTATGGTGTAAAACCGAGATGTTCTGTTTATAGTTCTATGTTAACGAATACTATTATGAAAATTCATTTATTCTTTTAAATGAAGATTAATTCATATAGGTAATAAGGATTAAAGGTAATTAGGATTGTATTTATTAACAAGCACATAAGATATAAACATAGATAAATTAACAATATAACATATATTATGAGGAAAAAATTCTTTTTTGAATGTTTATTTGTGGCTCTGAAAAGAGCCGATTTTTATATGTAAATAAATGATGAACCATTTATTTACTTACTTTGAACTAGTGTACTTAGTTACAGCTTTTGTTCCTTCACTTACTGCGTGTTTTGCAAGTTCACCAGGTAACAACAAACGTACAGCTGTTTGTATTTCACGACTAGTAATTGTTGAACGTTTATTGTAATGTGCTAAACGTGAAGCTTCAGCCGCAATACGTTCAAAAATGTCATTTACAAAACTGTTCATAATACTCATCGCTTTACTAGAAATACCAGTATCGGGATGAACTTGTTTTAAAACTTTGTAAATGTACATTGCGTAACTCTCCTTCCTGCGGCGCTTCTTTTTCTTATCATCCTTTGATATATTTTTCTGGGCTTTACCAGCCTTTTTTGCTGCTTTACCGCTTGTTTTAGGTGGCATCTTCGCACAAATATAACGTCAAGTAAAACACACACACAGTGTAATAAAGTACAGCAGATATAACACGGTCGACGAGTCGAGCTGAACTGACGCTGTGACTTTTTCGAACCTCATTTTATTGACGAACTCGTACCGATTGTTGCCGAACTCCCCATGTTGAGAATAGGACCGTACACTGTATACGAACAACACAATCGTGCTGCTTTCCTATTGGCTTACTTAACTTAAACACACATATACGAAGAGCATAAAAGTGCGTACACCCCTGCCAATGTGATCATTCTACTCACAGTAGTAGCTCGTACTGTTAGTGTCGTTTACGTAAAATAATATTACAATATGTCTGGTCGTGGCAAAGGTGGTAAAGTTAAGGGAAAGGCAAAGAGTCGTTCCAATCGTGCCGGGTTACAATTTCCAGTCGGTCGTATCCATAGATTATTGCGTAAAGGTAATTACGCAGAACGTGTCGGTGCTGGTGCTCCTGTTTATTTAGCAGCCGTTATGGAATATTTGGCTGCTGAAGTACTTGAGCTTGCTGGAAATGCTGCACGTGATAATAAGAAGACAAGAATTATTCCACGACACTTGCAATTGGCAATCCGTAACGATGAGGAATTAAACAAATTATTATCTGGCGTTACCATCGCTCAAGGTGGTGTACTGCCAAATATTCAGGCCGTATTGCTGCCCAAGAAGACTGAAAAATCAACATAAATTATTGTTGTTATTTATAACAATAATATACAAACAACGGCCCTTTTTAGGGCCACAAATTTTTATAAAAAAAAGAATTTTTATCTCATTTATGTACAATCTTAATTGATATTTTTATTTTAACATAATTTCCTTATAAGTTAATAAAAATAATACTAATAATTTTTACGTATTGTTTTATATAATATGATGATTCGTGAAAAGTGTGCCAAAATAAAACCTTATATTTTTATTAATAACTCTAGTACTAATTGCACTAATATTTTATAACTTGATAGTTGTATATGTATATTTATTTATACTTTCTTTTGTTTCTGTATCTCATTTATAGGCGTCTCATAATTTTCTATCATTTAATGCATATTCAC
Organism: Ophonus ardosiacus; assembly: GCA_943142095.1. Classification (NCBI taxonomy): domain Eukaryota; kingdom Metazoa; phylum Arthropoda; class Insecta; order Coleoptera; family Carabidae; genus Ophonus; species Ophonus ardosiacus. Next base: position 11,690,747 of record OW964841.1, on the reverse strand, counting down.
CAGCAGTGCCGTGTGCCTAAGTGTCTGGTCCTGAATCTGGGGAACCGGGTAACAACTGTGGTGCACTCTCCACGCCAGCAATAAGTACCCGTCAGGTGACGCCTGGTAAACATCCGCACGGTACATTATGTCATCATCATTACCGAAATCTGTATACAGAGAGGATGATTTATTTTACTAACATTTTTAGGTTAAAAAATAATGAAGAAAAAAAAAAATATATTCTTCACTTCCCCATATGAGACGCCTTTGGTTTAAATACAAAAACAAAGGGAAATATGTAACTAAATAAGTAGTATACTCATATTAAATTTCAAAATTTTAGTGCATAGTTATTAATAAAAATATGTGTCTGTCTGGTGAGATTCATATTTTCAAAGGAAAATGATCTTTTATCAAATTATGATGAATAAAAAATTCACTCACCTTTAAATTACCTAATTAATAAATATTTTCTTATTTTAATAATGTACTTACTTTTTGTAAATATGATGGATATGATTTAAATATTGATGAATACATACATTCGTTTCTCTTAATCTAAAAGACGATAGTGATGACCAATCAAATTAATCGTTTTTCAAATGTATTAAACAATGATCACTTGTCAATAATAGGAGCCCATCCAATACTTTTTACAACTTTTATCCCGGTCAATATAGACTTTTAATCGCATAAGAGTGATCCCTGTGGATGGTGCACTCTCCACAGCAGCTATGAGTGCCCATGAGGTGACGACTGATAATCGCCCACACGATAAAACTATATCGTCATCATTACCGATGTTTACATAAATTGTAGATAGTGGCACACCCAGTATTGGGTAATATTCCGTGATGATTTATTTATTTAACTCTTCTTCTTACGGAAAAAAAACCTACAAAACAAAAATAAATAATTAATAGATTATTAAGTGAAAATTGTTTGATGTACACATGAAAAAGCAATAGTTATATTTTATACATCAAGATAATGAAGTCCATTTTTTTTATAACGAAATGTAGTTGCCGAGGAACATAATAAATTTTATTTACAATAAAAAATATTGTGAATATGAAAGAAATATTTTTATTTTATTATTTATGTTGAGTATTTTGTTTATAACAACTGTCACTTGCTGCCAGTCAAATACATATACACAAACTTATGTTCAGTGTTGCAAACCTTGCAGACATTCAATTTATCAATATGAAAACAAAATTATTTGTATTATCTCAAACTTTTTGTTAGGAATTATTTAATTCCTTCGTCTAGCACATATTTTTTGTCATTTTACGTAACAAATTACTATTGTACATTGTATATCTATTCATATTATCTTATAAGTACAATAATAATTATCAAGATTGGCAACACTACTTTTCTATTAAAAACATCGTATGGATGAATATTTCAGAAACAATTTTAAATAAATACATTTAATATAGATGAACAATATACGAATACTTACATAACAGGTGTAATAATATTTTTTTTCTCTTTCTTTCAACTTGTTTTGTTCATTCGTCTTTTTTTATTCCTGTCCTATTGTTATAAACAAATGCACAGCACACACACTAGCATTTTTAATCAATGTAAATCTTAAATTTAAACTAAATATTTACAGTTCCTACTCACTAAAACAACAACACAAAAAAAAAACTGACACGAAAGAATATTTTAAACACTAGATAATAAACCTATGTTTTAATTTGTAGTAAATATTTATATATCACTAATATTATTTATAATATATACACACAAAGAAACTGTCACAAGAATATAGTTTATACAAAAGTTATAAAAAACAATTTATGTTTGATGTATACCAATATAGAGAGCACAGCAAAATGATTGTGACTGCTTGGTTTGTTATTTTCAAGATTTCAATTTACGACGTATCCCAATATTATGGTACACGTTGTTCCATCTGTAGTATATTTTGTTTACTTTCACATCTCTTCTTCTCTATCGGTATTAATTATTATTATTTTATTAAAATATTGTTTATCGCTATAGAAATCTGTACGTTATGTCACATTTTAACAAGATAATTAGAAAATAAATAAATAAAATATTTTATAAAATCAGTATATAATTGTAACTATAAAATTATTTAACCTAAAAAACAAAGAATAAATCAAATAATAATAATAATAATTATAATACATTGTTTCCATAGTAATTTAGCATAATAACAATGTAGAAAAGTACAATAAACATATACAACTATATAATATTCAGTCATACTACTATGGTAACATCATTTTTACTTAATTTTTACATTATTGCAATAAATATTGTTTAATATTGTTATACATTTTAATTTGTTGATATATATTTTAAACGTATTTGTATATAATATTGCTAATATATATTTATTTATTTTAATAAATTCACATAAACGTTGTTGCATGGTCACATTTTCTTACTCTGCTCATATATATCATTAAATTTATGTATTCACAATAGTGTTAAATAAATAATAATAATTTATAACAATAATATGAACTTTATATTATTGAAATATAATAGTTGTACAAACTATTATCTTATAGTTTACCTATTATAGACAATATAAATTGAAATGAAAGCACGAAAATCGTACAAGTTACGGCTAACAAGTTTACATGTCTATTTCTCCGCCGTTCGTTAATTTTATTGACAGGCTAAAAAACGTCCATGAAAATAAATGTTTTTATAGTTATTTTGAACGTATTTTGTTCACTGTACCTATATTGTTTATATATTGTGTGTGCATATTAATTATAAAATATGGCTGATGTTGCAACAACAAGTGCTGAACCTCAATCCAGTCCAAAATCGACTGTAAAGAAGGAAAGAAAGAAGTCTGATCGTCCAAAGGCTTCTCATCCGTCAACAGCTATTATGGTAAATAATGCCATACAAAATTTAAAAGAACGTGGTGGCTCATCTCTTCAGGCAATTAAAAAATATATTTCTGCTACTTATAAAGTGGATGCTGAAAAATTTGCACCATTTATTAAGAAATATATTAAATCAAGTGTTGTATCTGGTGCACTTGTACAAACAAAAGGTAAAGGTGCCAGTGGTTCATTTAAATTAGCATCAACTGCAGTTACGAAAAAATCAGTTTCTGCTACATCCGCTACAGCCGCAAAATCGTCGTCAAAAAAATCATCAACTACAAAATCAAGAGCTAAATTAGACACTACAGAGAAGAAAACTAGTGTTAAAAAATCAACAGCAAGTAAAGCAACAAAATCTAGAAAAAGTGTAACTTTGGAAAAGAAAAAATCGACTTCTGCAAAAATTGCTAAGCCTAAATCTCCATCTAAAGTGAAAAAAACAACTAAAGCACCAACAAAGAAGCCAAAATCACCGAAACCAAAAACCACGAAACCAAAAGTGGTTAAAAAGAAGGCTGCTTCGCCAAAGAAGAAGTAAATAAGTACATAAATAATACATATATTTATGTGCGAAATTCAAACGGTCCTTTTCAGGACCATCAAATATTATTCATATTAAGAATTTTTAACTCAAATATGGCAATCATAATTAATATGTAATAAAATAAACAAATCCCTTTATCCCAGTATCATCCATCCTTTCTTATTTTGATATAGTTTGTGTGTGTGTGTGTGTGTGTGTGTGTGTGTGTGTGTGTGTGTGTGTGTGTATGTGTGTTCGTATGTATGTGTTATATGATAAATAACAAATAAGTAAGAACAAAAAGGATGTCAACGGCACGCGGTATTCCCAAGCGGTCACCCATCCAAGTACTAACCGCGCCCGATGTTGCTTGACTTACGAGATCAGACGAGATCGTGTACTTTCAACATGGTATGGCCGTTGACATAAATATTGTTTTTATTTATTTAATTGAACTAGTAGGCTATGAATACAGAAACGTATGTCTGTTTATTATTCAATTCAAAAGTCAAGTTGTCACAATTGTTCATATAATTTTAAGATATTAGAAGGATATATTTCAAAATTTTTTTTGACAATATCTCTTTTTTTTTTTTTTTTTTTTTTTTTTAAATATATATATATATGATGGCATATATGTATGTATATGTATGTACCAATATTATATACAAATATATGTATATTAAAAAAAAAAAAAATTGTAGAGTAATTAATAAATAAATAAATAAATAAATAAATGAAAGAAAGGTAAGACATACATATGTACATACATAACATAATATAAATGAATTAATAAAATAATATGAATATAAGAAGTAAAAAAATTCTTTTTGTAATATACATTTTGTGGTTCTGAAAAGAACCGATTGTTTTTATATTTTGTCCTAAATAGGAACAAAATAATAAGGTGATGTTGATTTATGCACGTTCTCCACGAATACGTCTAGCCAATTGAATATCTTTTGGCATAATTGTTACACGCTTGGCGTGAATAGCGCATAAGTTGGTATCTTCAAATAATCCAACTAAATATGCTTCACTGGCCTCTTGTAAAGCCATGACGGCAGAACTTTGGAAACGTAAATCAGTTTTGAAATCTTGTGCGATTTCACGAACAAGACGTTGGAACGGTAATTTACGGATCAAAAGTTCAGTACTTTTCTGATAACGACGAATTTCACGTAAAGCGACTGTTCCTGGACGGTATCTGTGTGGTTTTTTAACACCACCAGTTGCTGGTGCACTTTTACGTGCAGCTTTTGTTGCAAGCTGTTTACGTGGTGCTTTACCGCCAGTTGATTTACGTGCAGTTTGTTTAGTACGCGCCATTTTAATAAAATAAAATTATCTCACTTGGACAACGTGTATGTAACACACACAAAATGAACGAACGAGTGAGACCGAAAATTTTGAACAGTGTTTATATAACGTACGTATAATACTAACGTACATTGCTAACCAGTGATTGGCTCAATCTTTCCCCCACCAATGTGTACGTTTGTAATACGTTTAAAAGGGCCGTTCAAAAATTTTGAACAGTATTCGTTCTGACGAGTCGACCTAGTGTGGTTGATATTGTGTAGAAATTAATTTTCAAAAATGACTGGTCGTGGTAAAGGTGGTAAAGGATTAGGAAAAGGTGGCGCAAAACGTCATCGTAAAGTTCTACGTGATAATATTCAAGGTATCACGAAACCAGCTATTAGACGTTTAGCCCGTCGTGGTGGTGTTAAACGTATTTCTGGTTTAATTTATGAAGAAACACGTGGTGTATTGAAAGTTTTCCTGGAAAATGTTATCCGAGATGCTGTCACATACACTGAACACGCTAAAAGAAAAACCGTTACTGCTATGGACGTCGTTTACGCATTAAAACGTCAAGGTCGTACTTTGTACGGTTTTGGTGGTTAATTGCATATTATATTTATATATAACATGCTATAAAAAACAGGCCCTTTTCAGGGCCACAAAATATATTAAAGAAAAGAATTTCTACTTCAGATATTATTACCTAATTACACATATATGATCGCACCGTATTATATGCAAATTTATTATACATGAATTTAAAATATTAAGTACACAGATTAGTTATTTTTATTGTTAGGAATAATATATGTTTTATAAAATATTGGAATATTTAAAATTCAAATGAATTTGTGTTATTTTAATCACCCCTGTTTAAAAGTAAATACTACCGGTAAATATTATTTCTGTATAAACGACCATTAATATAATAAGAGATAAATAATAAATGTAAAGTCCTTTTAACACGATCATAAGTATGTTTTAAAAATAAAACATTTAGTTGCTATGTAAAATCGCAATAATCTATAAAGAAAATTGTAATTGAAATCAGTACCATTAGTGGTCCCTATGAGATATTCTGTGAACTAATTATGTATTTGTTTGACATTATTTTGTGATTATAATTTTGAATTAATAAAAAGAAAAATAATGAAACGTAAGTACTTACATTAAATAATTATATAATATTATATGTACATAGGTGTCCTCATAAAATTCAATCAGATTTATTAGTAATAATTATTGATAATTATTTTTAAAAAAAGTGAGGTTAACTTATTTATTAGTAATTAGTTATTATGGTGTAAAACCGAGATGTTCTGTTTATAGTTCTATGTTAACGAATACTATTATGAAAATTCATTTATTCTTTTAAATGAAGATTAATTCATATAGGTAATAAGGATTAAAGGTAATTAGGATTGTATTTATTAACAAGCACATAAGATATAAACATAGATAAATTAACAATATAACATATATTATGAGGAAAAAATTCTTTTTTGAATGTTTATTTGTGGCTCTGAAAAGAGCCGATTTTTATATGTAAATAAATGATGAACCATTTATTTACTTACTTTGAACTAGTGTACTTAGTTACAGCTTTTGTTCCTTCACTTACTGCGTGTTTTGCAAGTTCACCAGGTAACAACAAACGTACAGCTGTTTGTATTTCACGACTAGTAATTGTTGAACGTTTATTGTAATGTGCTAAACGTGAAGCTTCAGCCGCAATACGTTCAAAAATGTCATTTACAAAACTGTTCATAATACTCATCGCTTTACTAGAAATACCAGTATCGGGATGAACTTGTTTTAAAACTTTGTAAATGTACATTGCGTAACTCTCCTTCCTGCGGCGCTTCTTTTTCTTATCATCCTTTGATATATTTTTCTGGGCTTTACCAGCCTTTTTTGCTGCTTTACCGCTTGTTTTAGGTGGCATCTTCGCACAAATATAACGTCAAGTAAAACACACACACAGTGTAATAAAGTACAGCAGATATAACACGGTCGACGAGTCGAGCTGAACTGACGCTGTGGAACGTGGAACGTGGAATTAACGGGCTGTTTGAGAGTACCGGGCTATGAGCCCACACCTCTCTTATCGGACTTCTTATTGGATTGGGTATATTTATTGTAATCTGCACGTCGTGCGTGCCGCCTTCTTGGCGTGGTTTAGTTTATTTGTGCCGACAGGATAAACTTCGGTCGCTTGTGCCGTAGTGAATCGTCGGCCTCGTACTCGCAGAGTCGCTTTACGCCTGCATTTGGATGGTCAGCGAGTTGGCCGTAGAATTTAGAGGCTCTGTTTACGGCGAAGTCCTCTATTGTGGTGATTTGCAGGTCGTTGCGGATCGAGTCGTTTCGTACGAACCAAGGGGCATCTACGACCATTCGTAGAACCTTGTTTTGTACAGTCTGGAGTTTATTGATATGGGTTTTCGCCGCATATCCCCAAACTGTTATCCCGTATACCATTGCCGGGCGTATGATGGTGGTGAATAATTTTCTTTTGTTGGCAGCTGAGAGTCGGCTGCGTCTGTTTAGCATCGGATATAGCGCAGCTATTAATGCTTTTGCATTTTGAACGTTGGCTTCAACATGGTGGAACCATGTTAAGCCTTTATCCAGCACAAGACCTAGGTATTTTGTTTTCTTTTTCCATGGTATGGGCCTCTCAAACATGGAGATGTCGCCGGCTGGCTTGAAGTGCCGTTTTGTGAATAGCACCGCAGTGCTTTTCTCGGCGTTTACGTTTATTCGCCATTTCGAAAACCAGTCTTCCAGCTCTTGGACGGCTGTCTGGAGCCTTGTGGTTATGAGTTGCGGGTTTCTGGACTTGTACAGCACAGCGGTGTCGTCAGCATACTGCGCGAGGGTTGTTCCCGCTGTAGTTTGTGGCATGTCGCTGCAGTATATGTTGAATAGGATCGGCGACAGAAGTGATCCTTGTGGGAGGCCAGCGGTTATTGGACGTTCAGTTGATTTTTCGGAGCCGACTTTGACTCTGAAAGAGCGGCGGTGTATGTATGATTGGATCAACTGTATAAGCGGGTGTGAGATATGGTTCTCCAGTAGTTTGTGTAATAGACCCTGGTGCCAGACCTTGTCAAACGCCTTGGCTACGTCCAAGAAAACTGCCCCCGTGGCTTGCTTGTTGTTGAATCCTTCCGTTACGAATTCTACCACACGCAGTAGCTGGTGCTCTGTAGAGTGGTGACGCCGGAAACCGTGTTGGTGTTCTGGAATGATGCCGTGGTCTTCCACTTCTTGCTGGAGTCGTTGAAGTATGATCTTCTCTAGCACTTTGCCCAAAGTGCAGAGGAGACTTATAGGCCGATAGTTCTGCGGGAACTGAGCGTCTTGTTTAGGCTTACGGATGACACAAATGTCTGCCTTCTTCCAGTCGCTTGGAAAGCATCGGAAGTGGAGGGCTGCATTTATGATGTTGGTCAGCGCAACCACGCCTTTTCTTGGTAGCAGAGCGAGGGCTTTGTTTGTTATCGTGTCGTGGCCTGGTGATTTCTTTCTATTTAATCCGCGTAGGACGTCCCAGACTTCCCTTGGACAGCTTGGCCTTATGGTGGTTCCAATGTCTTCGCTCAATCTTCTCTGGACGCTGCGGTTCAGCCGACCGACGAAGTTTATGTCGCAGTGTTCATAATTAGGTGAGCATTGTTTTTCGAGGTTATCTGCAATAGCCTCGGCCTTGGCAGTATCCGTGAATACTAGGCCTTGCTCGCCGTGTATTGGCGGCATCTTTGTTTTGTCTCTTCGCAGAGCTTTGGCCATTCTCCACAGAGACTGGTTCTCAGTGCAGAGTTCTGAGAGTTTGGCGTCCCATCTCTCTGCTCTGTAGTCTCGAAGACGCTGCTTGACTTCCGCTGCGAGTTGATTGCTTGCGACCCGATCTTCCGGTCTGGAGTAGCGTTGCCAGCGGCGTCTGGTCTGGTTTTTCTCCCGTATCAGTGCCTTGATGTCTGCAGGCAGATCAGCGACGGGGTTGACGGTCGGCATCCTTCGTGCTCTACTAATATTCGCCGTGGCATTGGTGATTGTAGCAGTGAGCGATGCTACAGCTTCCTCTAATTTGTTTTTTGTATTAATGGTTGGGAGCGGGCCGATGAGTCTATCGAACTCCTCGGCAAATCGATCCCAACGAGTGTTTGTTACTGTGATTTCTTCCACATTTGCAGCCCCATTGCCCAGGTCTAATAGGACTGGAATGTGGTTTGAAGATAATTCGTTGACAGCTCGGATGGTGGAAGGTGTGGCAACATCCCGCATTATTGCAATGTCAATCACATCGCTACGTCCGCCGTTGTCCGGGAAATGTGTATGTTCGACGGGGCCGATTACTGTGATGTCGTGCTGTTGAGCGTAGTTGGAAAGTTTACGACCATTCCTGTTGGTCAAGCGGCTGTTCCAGGCTGGGTTTTTGCAGTTGAAGTCGCCTGCAATTACCACCGAACCCGGCTGTTCTAAGAGCGCTGCGATGTCTTCCTCAAGAAGGCGTGCTGGCGGGTTGTAAATGGAGACGATCCTGAGTGCCGGATTCCATGCAGTTGCAACTGTTATTGAGACAGCCTCTGCGTGTTCCAGTTCTGGTGTGTGGACTTCGTAGTGTTCAATGGTGTTTCTAATAAAGATACCGACGCCTCCGCCGCCTGCGACTCTTCTATCTCGCCGATATAAGTCGAAGCCGCATATTTTTGGTTTGTTGGCGGCCCGAAGATGGGTTTCGTTGACCAGCATAATGTCAATATTATATCGAAAAACGAATTCCTCTAGCTCATCACGCTTACGGATCATGTTGTTTGCGTTCCAAAACGCAATCCTTAGGAACTCTGGTTTCCTTCGTCTTTTATTCATAGCTAAGCATGTTTATTATGGACGGTAGAGCCTTGGCTGCTATGATTAACAACTCCATTGCCGAATCTGCAGTGGCGAGTTCTGCAAGTATTGGCTTGAGTTCCTCGAATTTTTGGCTGAGGCTGAAGAGTAGGCCGATACCTTCGGGTAGTGAAGATGCTGCGACGCGTTTTTTGGGTTTTCTCGGTGTTGCGACGCGTTTTTTGGATTTTTTGGATTTTCTTGGAGAGGCCGTGCCTGGTTTGATGGCTGAGCCTTCAGCAGTAACGGGCGTGCCTGGTTTGGCAACTGGAATTTTGGGTGCGTCGGGTGACACAGCTGGCACCGCTGGTGTGGGTAGAGCGGCTGTTTGGTTTGTTCCTTCGGTGCAGGCAGCGTATGACGTTCCTAGTCTCACTTTATTGGACTGGAAGGTTTTTGGCTGTTTCTTGGACCGCTCCATCGCTTCCTTGAAAGTTTTGCAGCCCTTGTAGTTGGCGGTGTGGGGCTCGCCGCAGTTGCAGCAGAGTGGATCCCCTTGTTGCTTCTTTTCGCAGACTGAAATGTCGTGTGGACCACTGCATCTCACACAGCGCTCCTTGCCGTTGCAGTTATTGCTGGTGTGGCCGTAGCGTTGGCAGCGATGGCACTGGCTAATCCCAACCTGCGGTCGCTTGGATTCCACTGTTATTCGGAGGTGGAGCAGGGATTCCAATTGGAAAATTTCTTTGTTGGCGGCTGTCTTTTTTAATTTTATATGTACCAATGGGAGCGGTTTTTTAGTGCGGGCAGAAGTCATTCTGCGTACTAACTCGGGCTGGTAGTTTAACAGAACCAGTTCGTCCTTGATGTCGTCCTCAGAGATCGTTTCTGGTATACCTCTAAGAACCACCTGAAGTAGCTTGTCCTCAGACAGTTGGAAAGAATGGTGCTCGATATTTGCTTCTTTGAGCAAGGCTACGGCTGTCCTGAATTCCATCGGCGTGGCGAATTGAATGCGAATGCCGTCCTTGATGTTGACGGCTTTTTTAATTTCTACGCCTTGGCATTTCAGGGCCTTGGCGAGTCTCACGTAGTTGTCCTTGTTGTGTAGGACAATTGGCGGGATGCGTGGCATTTTCGGTGCAGCGGCAGCAGGTTCGTGCGATTGTTCCATAGGCTCAGTCTCACCTACTCGATCCAGCGGGCCGAACCTATTTCCAGTCGCAAGAACTGCCGGGCTGCTCTCAATGCGGACCTTCATGGTTTTCTTTGCTGGCTCAAAATTATCTTCATCGGATTCGGAGTCTTCCGAGGAGAGGCTCCTACTGGCTTTCTGGATAGGGACGTTGTCCGTTGTCGCATTCTCGACAGAGATGGCGCCACTAGTGCTTTGCGCAGCATAGGTAGGCGTGGCTTGAGCAGTCGTGGCGTGAACGGACGCGCTTGGGTGCGCGGGCTTGGCGTCATTCGTGCGCTTGGCGTGGGTCGAATTTATGCCAGGACCTGATCGCTGGTTCGTTGATGCTATTATGTGTTCTAGTAGCTGTATTTTCTCCGTTTTCAGTCGGAGAAGTTTGGCGTGGTCCGTGTCTGGCTCGTCCCTCTCCAACTTCTCAATTTGGGTTGAGATTTTGGTAAGACGCTTGGATACGGACGCCATTTTGAGAACAATTGTAAAGGCACTTGAGTTCAAATGTGTCCTTGATTCACAGCACAGCACTTATACACAGGCACTTGTCACATTTGGGGATTGTCGATGCACTGGGACTGAATTCACTTTACACATCACAGGCACTCCATGAACATTTGGTGATTTTGAACTAGAACTGCACCCCTGTGACAGGGGGGCCGACAGGTGCCCGAAAGCAACCTATCTCTACAACTGCAACGCAGTGAAACACACGAGTCGAGCACAACAACTTTGAACTAAACGTACATCATCACTGTTTTACAACTATACGAGACGAAAACTGAATTGAAATTGAGTAAAATGCTGTATCCCTGTACCGGGGACTCGACAGTAGCTCCCGGAGGCTTTCTGTCCCTTAGCCAGCGCTGAACTCGAACTAATGACACTGACAATGACACTAACTGACGCTGTGACTTTTTCGAACCTCATTTTATTGACGAACTCGTACCGATTGTTGCCGAACTCCCCATGTTGAGAATAGGACCGTACACTGTATACGAACAACACAATCGTGCTGCTTTCCTATTGGCTTACTTAACTTAAACACACATATACGAAGAGCATAAAAGTGCGTACACCCCTGCCAATGTGATCATTCTACTCACAGTAGTAGCTCGTACTGTTAGTGTCGTTTACGTAAAATAATATTACAATATGTCTGGTCGTGGCAAAGGTGGTAAAGTTAAGGGAAAGGCAAAGAGTCGTTCCAATCGTGCCGGGTTACAATTTCCAGTCGGTCGTATCCATAGATTATTGCGTAAAGGTAATTACGCAGAACGTGTCGGTGCTGGTGCTCCTGTTTATTTAGCAGCCGTTATGGAATATTTGGCTGCTGAAGTACTTGAGCTTGCTGGAAATGCTGCACGTGATAATAAGAAGACAAGAATTATTCCACGACACTTGCAATTGGCAATCCGTAACGATGAGGAATTAAACAAATTATTATCTGGCGTTACCATCGCTCAAGGTGGTGTACTGCCAAATATTCAGGCCGTATTGCTGCCCAAGAAGACTGAAAAATCAACATAAATTATTGTTGTTATTTATAACAATAATATACAAACAACGGCCCTTTTTAGGGCCACAAATTTTTATAAAAAAAAGAATTTTTATCTCATTTATGTACAATCTTAATTGATATTTTTATTTTAACATAATTTCCTTATAAGTTAATAAAAATAATACTAATAATTTTTACGTATTGTTTTATATAATATGATGATTCGTGAAAAGTGTGCCAAAATAAAACCTTATATTTTTATTAATAACTCTAGTACTAATTGCACTAATATTTTATAACTTGATAGTTGTATATGTATATTTATTTATACTTTCTTTTGTTTCTGTATCTCATTTATAGGCGTCTCATAATTTTCTATCATTTAATGCATATTCACCAGCAGTGCCGTGTGCCTAAGTGTCTGGTCCTGAATCTGGGGAACCGGGTAACAACTGTGGTGCACTCTCCACGCCAGCAATAAGTACCCGTCAGGTGACGCCTGGTAAACATCCGCACGGTACATTATGTCATCATCATTACCGAAATCTGTATACAGAGAGGATGATTTATTTTACTAACATTTTTAGGTTAAAAAATAATGAAGAAAAAAAAAAATATATTCTTCACTTCCCCATATGAGACGCCTTTGGTTTAAATACAAAAACAAAGGGAAATATGTAACTAAATAAGTAGTATACTCATATTAAATTTCAAAATTTTAGTGCATAGTTATTAATAAAAATATGTGTCTGTCTGGTGAGATTCATATTTTCAAAGGAAAATGATCTTTTATCAAATTATGATGAATAAAAAATTCACTCACCTTTAAATTACCTAATTAATAAATATTTTCTTATTTTAATAATGTACTTACTTTTTGTAAATATGATGGATATGATTTAAATATTGATGAATACATACATTCGTTTCTCTTAATCTAAAAGACGATAGTGATGACCAATCAAATTAATCGTTTTTCAAATGTATTAAACAATGATCACTTGTCAATAATAGGAGCCCATCCAATACTTTTTACAACTTTTATCCCGGTCAATATAGACTTTTAATCGCATAAGAGTGATCCCTGTGGATGGTGCACTCTCCACAGCAGCTATGAGTGCCCATGAGGTGACGACTGATAATCGCCCACACGATAAAACTATATCGTCATCATTACCGATGTTTACATAAATTGTAGATAGTGGCACACCCAGTATTGGGTAATATTCCGTGATGATTTATTTATTTAACTCTTCTTCTTACGGAAAAAAAACCTACAAAACAAAAATAAATAATTAATAGATTATTAAGTGAAAATTGTTTGATGTACACATGAAAAAGCAATAGTTATATTTTATACATCAAGATAATGAAGTCCATTTTTTTTATAACGAAATGTAGTTGCCGAGGAACATAATAAATTTTATTTACAATAAAAAATATTGTGAATATGAAAGAAATATTTTTATTTTATTATTTATGTTGAGTATTTTGTTTATAACAACTGTCACTTGCTGCCAGTCAAATACATATACACAAACTTATGTTCAGTGTTGCAAACCTTGCAGACATTCAATTTATCAATATGAAAACAAAATTATTTGTATTATCTCAAACTTTTTGTTAGGAATTATTTAATTCCTTCGTCTAGCACATATTTTTTGTCATTTTACGTAACAAATTACTATTGTACATTGTATATCTATTCATATTATCTTATAAGTACAATAATAATTATCAAGATTGGCAACACTACTTTTCTATTAAAAACATCGTATGGATGAATATTTCAGAAACAATTTTAAATAAATACATTTAATATAGATGAACAATATACGAATACTTACATAACAGGTGTAATAATATTTTTTTTCTCTTTCTTTCAACTTGTTTTGTTCATTCGTCTTTTTTTATTCCTGTCCTATTGTTATAAACAAATGCACAGCACACACACTAGCATTTTTAATCAATGTAAATCTTAAATTTAAACTAAATATTTACAGTTCCTACTCACTAAAACAACAACACAAAAAAAAAACTGACACGAAAGAATATTTTAAACACTAGATAATAAACCTATGTTTTAATTTGTAGTAAATATTTATATATCACTAATATTATTTATAATATATACACACAAAGAAACTGTCACAAGAATATAGTTTATACAAAAGTTATAAAAAACAATTTATGTTTGATGTATACCAATATAGAGAGCACAGCAAAATGATTGTGACTGCTTGGTTTGTTATTTTCAAGATTTCAATTTACGACGTATCCCAATATTATGGTACACGTTGTTCCATCTGTAGTATATTTTGTTTACTTTCACATCTCTTCTTCTCTATCGGTATTAATTATTATTATTTTATTAAAATATTGTTTATCGCTATAGAAATCTGTACGTTATGTCACATTTTAACAAGATAATTAGAAAATAAATAAATAAAATATTTTATAAAATCAGTATATAATTGTAACTATAAAATTATTTAACCTAAAAAACAAAGAATAAATCAAATAATAATAATAATAATTATAATACATTGTTTCCATAGTAATTTAGCATAATAACAATGTAGAAAAGTACAATAAACATATACAACTATATAATATTCAGTCATACTACTATGGTAACATCATTTTTACTTAATTTTTACATTATTGCAATAAATATTGTTTAATATTGTTATACATTTTAATTTGTTGATATATATTTTAAACGTATTTGTATATAATATTGCTAATATATATTTATTTATTTTAATAAATTCACATAAACGTTGTTGCATGGTCACATTTTCTTACTCTGCTCATATATATCATTAAATTTATGTATTCACAATAGTGTTAAATAAATAATAATAATTTATAACAATAATATGAACTTTATATTATTGAAATATAATAGTTGTACAAACTATTATCTTATAGTTTACCTATTATAGACAATATAAATTGAAATGAAAGCACGAAAATCGTACAAGTTACGGCTAACAAGTTTACATGTCTATTTCTCCGCCGTTCGTTAATTTTATTGACAGGCTAAAAAACGTCCATGAAAATAAATGTTTTTATAGTTATTTTGAACGTATTTTGTTCACTGTACCTATATTGTTTATATATTGTGTGTGCATATTAATTATAAAATATGGCTGATGTTGCAACAACAAGTGCTGAACCTCAATCCAGTCCAAAATCGACTGTAAAGAAGGAAAGAAAGAAGTCTGATCGTCCAAAGGCTTCTCATCCGTCAACAGCTATTATGGTAAATAATGCCATACAAAATTTAAAAGAACGTGGTGGCTCATCTCTTCAGGCAATTAAAAAATATATTTCTGCTACTTATAAAGTGGATGCTGAAAAATTTGCACCATTTATTAAGAAATATATTAAATCAAGTGTTGTATCTGGTGCACTTGTACAAACAAAAGGTAAAGGTGCCAGTGGTTCATTTAAATTAGCATCAACTGCAGTTACGAAAAAATCAGTTTCTGCTACATCCGCTACAGCCGCAAAATCGTCGTCAAAAAAATCATCAACTACAAAATCAAGAGCTAAATTAGACACTACAGAGAAGAAAACTAGTGTTAAAAAATCAACAGCAAGTAAAGCAACAAAATCTAGAAAAAGTGTAACTTTGGAAAAGAAAAAATCGACTTCTGCAAAAATTGCTAAGCCTAAATCTCCATCTAAAGTGAAAAAAACAACTAAAGCACCAACAAAGAAGCCAAAATCACCGAAACCAAAAACCACGAAACCAAAAGTGGTTAAAAAGAAGGCTGCTTCGCCAAAGAAGAAGTAAATAAGTACATAAATAATACATATATTTATGTGCGAAATTCAAACGGTCCTTTTCAGGACCATCAAATATTATTCATATTAAGAATTTTTAACTCAAATATGGCAATCATAATTAATATGTAATAAAATAAACAAATCCCTTTATCCCAGTATCATCCATCCTTTCTTATTTTGATATAGTTGTGTGTGTGTGTGTGTGTGTGTGTGTGTGTGTGTGTGTGTGTGTGTGTATGTGTGTTCGTATGTATGTGTTATATGATAAATAACAAATAAGTAAGAACAAAAAGGATGTCAACGGCACGCGGTATTCCCAAGCGGTCACCCATCCAAGTACTAACCGCGCCCGATGTTGCTTGACTTACGAGATCAGACGAGATCGTGTACTTTCAACATGGTATGGCCGTTGACATAAATATTGTTTTTATTTATTTAATTGAACTAGTAGGCTATGAATACAGAAACGTATGTCTGTTTATTATTCAATTCAAAAGTCAAGTTGTCACAATTGTTCATATAATTTTAAGATATTAGAAGGATATATTTCAAAATTTTTTTTGACAATATCTCTTTTTTTTTTTTTTTTTTTTTTTTTTAAATATATATATATATGATGGCATATATGTATGTATATGTATGTACCAATATTATATACAAATATATGTATATTAAAAAAAAAAAAAATTGTAGAGTAATTAATAAATAAATAAATAAATAAATAAATGAAAGAAAGGTAAGACATACATATGTACATACATAACATAATATAAATGAATTAATAAAATAATATGAATATAAGAAGTAAAAAAATTCTTTTTGTAATATACATTTTGTGGTTCTGAAAAGAACCGATTGTTTTTATATTTTGTCCTAAATAGGAACAAAATAATAAGGTGATGTTGATTTATGCACGTTCTCCACGAATACGTCTAGCCAATTGAATATCTTTTGGCATAATTGTTACACGCTTGGCGTGAATAGCGCATAAGTTGGTATCTTCAAATAATCCAACTAAATATGCTTCACTGGCCTCTTGTAAAGCCATGACGGCAGAACTTTGGAAACGTAAATCAGTTTTGAAATCTTGTGCGATTTCACGAACAAGACGTTGGAACGGTAATTTACGGATCAAAAGTTCAGTACTTTTCTGATAACGACGAATTTCACGTAAAGCGACTGTTCCTGGACGGTATCTGTGTGGTTTTTTAACACCACCAGTTGCTGGTGCACTTTTACGTGCAGCTTTTGTTGCAAGCTGTTTACGTGGTGCTTTACCGCCAGTTGATTTACGTGCAGTTTGTTTAGTACGCGCCATTTTAATAAAATAAAATTATCTCACTTGGACAACGTGTATGTAACACACACAAAATGAACGAACGAGTGAGACCGAAAATTTTGAACAGTGTTTATATAACGTACGTATAATACTAACGTACATTGCTAACCAGTGATTGGCTCAATCTTTCCCCCACCAATGTGTACGTTTGTAATACGTTTAAAAGGGCCGTTCAAAAATTTTGAACAGTATTCGTTCTGACGAGTCGACCTAGTGTGGTTGATATTGTGTAGAAATTAATTTTCAAAAATGACTGGTCGTGGTAAAGGTGGTAAAGGATTAGGAAAAGGTGGCGCAAAACGTCATCGTAAAGTTCTACGTGATAATATTCAAGGTATCACGAAACCAGCTATTAGACGTTTAGCCCGTCGTGGTGGTGTTAAACGTATTTCTGGTTTAATTTATGAAGAAACACGTGGTGTATTGAAAGTTTTCCTGGAAAATGTTATCCGAGATGCTGTCACATACACTGAACACGCTAAAAGAAAAACCGTTACTGCTATGGACGTCGTTTACGCATTAAAACGTCAAGGTCGTACTTTGTACGGTTTTGGTGGTTAATTGCATATTATATTTATATATAACATGCTATAAAAAACAGGCCCTTTTCAGGGCCACAAAATATATTAAAGAAAAGAATTTCTACTTCAGATATTATTACCTAATTACACATATATGATCGCACCGTATTATATGCAAATTTATTATACATGAATTTAAAATATTAAGTACACAGATTAGTTATTTTTATTGTTAGGAATAATATATGTTTTATAAAATATTGGAATATTTAAAATTCAAATGAATTTGTGTTATTTTAATCACCCCTGTTTAAAAGTAAATACTACCGGTAAATATTATTTCTGTATAAACGACCATTAATATAATAAGAGATAAATAATAAATGTAAAGTCCTTTTAACACGATCATAAGTATGTTTTAAAAATAAAACATTTAGTTGCTATGTAAAATCGCAATAATCTATAAAGAAAATTGTAATTGAAATCAGTACCATTAGTGGTCCCTATGAGATATTCTGTGAACTAATTATGTATTTGTTTGACATTATTTTGTGATTATAATTTTGAATTAATAAAAAGAAAAATAATGAAACGTAAGTACTTACATTAAATAATTATATAATATTATATGTACATAGGTGTCCTCATAAAATTCAATCAGATTTATTAGTAATAATTATTGATAATTATTTTTAAAAAAAGTGAGGTTAACTTATTTATTAGTAATTAGTTATTATGGTGTAAAACCGAGATGTTCTGTTTATAGTTCTATGTTAACGAATACTATTATGAAAATTCATTTATTCTTTTAAATGAAGATTAATTCATATAGGTAATAAGGATTAAAGGTAATTAGGATTGTATTTATTAACAAGCACATAAGATATAAACATAGATAAATTAACAATATAACATATATTATGAGGAAAAAATTCTTTTTTGAATGTTTATTTGTGGCTCTGAAAAGAGCCGATTTTTATATGTAAATAAATGATGAACCATTTATTTACTTACTTTGAACTAGTGTACTTAGTTACAGCTTTTGTTCCTTCACTTACTGCGTGTTTTGCAAGTTCACCAGGTAACAACAAACGTACAGCTGTTTGTATTTCACGACTAGTAATTGTTGAACGTTTATTGTAATGTGCTAAACGTGAAGCTTCAGCCGCAATACGTTCAAAAATGTCATTTACAAAACTGTTCATAATACTCATCGCTTTACTAGAAATACCAGTATCGGGATGAACTTGTTTTAAAACTTTGTAAATGTACATTGCGTAACTCTCCTTCCTGCGGCGCTTCTTTTTCTTATCATCCTTTGATATATTTTTCTGGGCTTTACCAGCCTTTTTTGCTGCTTTACCGCTTGTTTTAGGTGGCATCTTCGCACAAATATAACGTCAAGTAAAACACACACACAGTGTAATAAAGTACAGCAGATATAACACGGTCGACGAGTCGAGCTGAACTGACGCTGTGACTTTTTCGAACCTCATTTTATTGACGAACTCGTACCGATTGTTGCCGAACTCCCCATGTTGAGAATAGGACCGTACACTGTATACGAACAACACAATCGTGCTGCTTTCCTATTGGCTTACTTAACTTAAACACACATATACGAAGAGCATAAAAGTGCGTACACCCCTGCCAATGTGATCATTCTACTCACAGTAGTAGCTCGTACTGTTAGTGTCGTTTACGTAAAATAATATTACAATATGTCTGGTCGTGGCAAAGGTGGTAAAGTTAAGGGAAAGGCAAAGAGTCGTTCCAATCGTGCCGGGTTACAATTTCCAGTCGGTCGTATCCATAGATTATTGCGTAAAGGTAATTACGCAGAACGTGTCGGTGCTGGTGCTCCTGTTTATTTAGCAGCCGTTATGGAATATTTGGCTGCTGAAGTACTTGAGCTTGCTGGAAATGCTGCACGTGATAATAAGAAGACAAGAATTATTCCACGACACTTGCAATTGGCAATCCGTAACGATGAGGAATTAAACAAATTATTATCTGGCGTTACCATCGCTCAAGGTGGTGTACTGCCAAATATTCAGGCCGTATTGCTGCCCAAGAAGACTGAAAAATCAACATAAATTATTGTTGTTATTTATAACAATAATATACAAACAACGGCCCTTTTTAGGGCCACAAATTTTTATAAAAAAAAGAATTTTTATCTCATTTATGTACAATCTTAATTGATATTTTTATTTTAACATAATTTCCTTATAAGTTAATAAAAATAATACTAATAATTTTTACGTATTGTTTTATATAATATGATGATTCGTGAAAAGTGTGCCAAAATAAAACCTTATATTTTTATTAATAACTCTAGTACTAATTGCACTAATATTTTATAACTTGATAGTTGTATATGTATATTTATTTATACTTTCTTTTGTTTCTGTATCTCATTTATAGGCGTCTCATAATTTTCTATCATTTAATGCATATTCACCAGCAGTGCCGTGTGCCTAAGTGTCTGGTCCTGAATCTGGGGAACCGGGTAACAACTGTGGTGCACTCTCCACGCCAGCAATAAGTACCCGTCAGGTGACGCCTGGTAAACATCCGCACGGTACATTATGTCATCATCATTACCGAAATCTGTATACAGAGAGGATGATTTATTTTACTAACATTTTTAGGTTAAAAAATAATGAAGAAAAAAAAAAATATATTCTTCACTTCCCCATATGAGACGCCTTTGGTTTAAATACAAAAACAAAGGGAAATATGTAACTAAATAAGTAGTATACTCATATTAAATTTCAAAATTTTAGTGCATAGTTATTAATAAAAATATGTGTCTGTCTGGTGAGATTCATATTTTCAAAGGAAAATGATCTTTTATCAAATTATGATGAATAAAAAATTCACTCACCTTTAAATTACCTAATTAATAAATATTTTCTTATTTTAATAATGTACTTACTTTTTGTAAATATGATGGATATGATTTAAATATTGATGAATACATACATTCGTTTCTCTTAATCTAAAAGACGATAGTGATGACCAATCAAATTAATCGTTTTTCAAATGTATTAAACAATGATCACTTGTCAATAATAGGAGCCCATCCAATACTTTTTACAACTTTTATCCCGGTCAATATAGACTTTTAATCGCATAAGAGTGATCCCTGTGGATGGTGCACTCTCCACAGCAGCTATGAGTGCCCATGAGGTGACGACTGATAATCGCCCACACGATAAAACTATATCGTCATCATTACCGATGTTTACATAAATTGTAGATAGTGGCACACCCAGTATTGGGTAATATTCCGTGATGATTTATTTATTTAACTCTTCTTCTTACGGAAAAAAAACCTACAAAACAAAAATAAATAATTAATAGATTATTAAGTGAAAATTGTTTGATGTACACATGAAAAAGCAATAGTTATATTTTATACATCAAGATAATGAAGTCCATTTTTTTTATAACGAAATGTAGTTGCCGAGGAACATAATAAATTTTATTTACAATAAAAAATATTGTGAATATGAAAGAAATATTTTTATTTTATTATTTATGTTGAGTATTTTGTTTATAACAACTGTCACTTGCTGCCAGTCAAATACATATACACAAACTTATGTTCAGTGTTGCAAACCTTGCAGACATTCAATTTATCAATATGAAAACAAAATTATTTGTATTATCTCAAACTTTTTGTTAGGAATTATTTAATTCCTTCGTCTAGCACATATTTTTTGTCATTTTACGTAACAAATTACTATTGTACATTGTATATCTATTCATATTATCTTATAAGTACAATAATAATTATCAAGATTGGCAACACTACTTTTCTATTAAAAACATCGTATGGATGAATATTTCAGAAACAATTTTAAATAAATACATTTAATATAGATGAACAATATACGAATACTTACATAACAGGTGTAATAATATTTTTTTTCTCTTTCTTTCAACTTGTTTTGTTCATTCGTCTTTTTTTATTCCTGTCCTATTGTTATAAACAAATGCACAGCACACACACTAGCATTTTTAATCAATGTAAATCTTAAATTTAAACTAAATATTTACAGTTCCTACTCACTAAAACAACAACACAAAAAAAAAACTGACACGAAAGAATATTTTAAACACTAGATAATAAACCTATGTTTTAATTTGTAGTAAATATTTATATATCACTAATATTATTTATAATATATACACACAAAGAAACTGTCACAAGAATATAGTTTATACAAAAGTTATAAAAAACAATTTATGTTTGATGTATACCAATATAGAGAGCACAGCAAAATGATTGTGACTGCTTGGTTTGTTATTTTCAAGATTTCAATTTACGACGTATCCCAATATTATGGTACACGTTGTTCCATCTGTAGTATATTTTGTTTACTTTCACATCTCTTCTTCTCTATCGGTATTAATTATTATTATTTTATTAAAATATTGTTTATCGCTATAGAAATCTGTACGTTATGTCACATTTTAACAAGATAATTAGAAAATAAATAAATAAAATATTTTATAAAATCAGTATATAATTGTAACTATAAAATTATTTAACCTAAAAAACAAAGAATAAATCAAATAATAATAATAATAATTATAATACATTGTTTCCATAGTAATTTAGCATAATAACAATGTAGAAAAGTACAATAAACATATACAACTATATAATATTCAGTCATACTACTATGGTAACATCATTTTTACTTAATTTTTACATTATTGCAATAAATATTGTTTAATATTGTTATACATTTTAATTTGTTGATATATATTTTAAACGTATTTGTATATAATATTGCTAATATATATTTATTTATTTTAATAAATTCACATAAACGTTGTTGCATGGTCACATTTTCTTACTCTGCTCATATATATCATTAAATTTATGTATTCACAATAGTGTTAAATAAATAATAATAATTTATAACAATAATATGAACTTTATATTATTGAAATATAATAGTTGTACAAACTATTATCTTATAGTTTACCTATTATAGACAATATAAATTGAAATGAAAGCACGAAAATCGTACAAGTTACGGCTAACAAGTTTACATGTCTATTTCTCCGCCGTTCGTTAATTTTATTGACAGGCTAAAAAACGTCCATGAAAATAAATGTTTTTATAGTTATTTTGAACGTATTTTGTTCACTGTACCTATATTGTTTATATATTGTGTGTGCATATTAATTATAAAATATGGCTGATGTTGCAACAACAAGTGCTGAACCTCAATCCAGTCCAAAATCGACTGTAAAGAAGGAAAGAAAGAAGTCTGATCGTCCAAAGGCTTCTCATCCGTCAACAGCTATTATGGTAAATAATGCCATACAAAATTTAAAAGAACGTGGTGGCTCATCTCTTCAGGCAATTAAAAAATATATTTCTGCTACTTATAAAGTGGATGCTGAAAAATTTGCACCATTTATTAAGAAATATATTAAATCAAGTGTTGTATCTGGTGCACTTGTACAAACAAAAGGTAAAGGTGCCAGTGGTTCATTTAAATTAGCATCAACTGCAGTTACGAAAAAATCAGTTTCTGCTACATCCGCTACAGCCGCAAAATCGTCGTCAAAAAAATCATCAACTACAAAATCAAGAGCTAAATTAGACACTACAGAGAAGAAAACTAGTGTTAAAAAATCAACAGCAAGTAAAGCAACAAAATCTAGAAAAAGTGTAACTTTGGAAAAGAAAAAATCGACTTCTGCAAAAATTGCTAAGCCTAAATCTCCATCTAAAGTGAAAAAAACAACTAAAGCACCAACAAAGAAGCCAAAATCACCGAAACCAAAAACCACGAAACCAAAAGTGGTTAAAAAGAAGGCTGCTTCGCCAAAGAAGAAGTAAATAAGTACATAAATAATACATATATTTATGTGCGAAATTCAAACGGTCCTTTTCAGGACCATCAAATATTATTCATATTAAGAATTTTTAACTCAAATATGGCAATCATAATTAATATGTAATAAAATAAACAAATCCCTTTATCCCAGTATCATCCATCCTTTCTTATTTTGATATAGTTTGTGTGTGTGTGTGTGTGTGTGTGTGTGTGTGTGTGTGTGTGTGTATGTGTGTTCGTATGTATGTGTTATATGATAAATAACAAATAAGTAAGAACAAAAAGGATGTCAACGGCACGCGGTATTCCCAAGCGGTCACCCATCCAAGTACTAACCGCGCCCGATGTTGCTTGACTTACGAGATCAGACGAGATCGGTGAACAAGTTATTTTATTCTTTTCTTAATTTTTTCTATATATACAATATTTTTACATCTATGGTTAAATCTAATTCCTATATTATACAATACATTACTAGATTTTGATATTTATATATACATGTGGTTTTAAATAATTAATTTTAAATATTTACATTTTTATTATTTTGATTATATTTACTATTTAATTATTATTTAATTTAACCTAAAAACTATTGTTTTGTATCTCTAAATAATTATATACATAAAACCTACAAACTAAATATAAAATAAAAGTAAACTGACTAATCCTATATATATACAATATTTACAAGTGTAGAAATTTGAATGTTTTGATTAAATTTTGAGTAGTGTCATAGAACTGTTCTAATCTTCATTTTCAAAAGGTTCATCGAATATGTCAAGGAGTTGATAAGGGAATTTATGTCTTACGTCAAAGTCTGTTGTGTTGTGTGATCTTATTTTTGTTATGTTTTTAATTATATCGCTGTCGGTGTTGCAGCTCAGTTTTGTGTAAAATTTGGTTGCTAGTTTTGTAATGTATTCTGTAATGTACGGTATGTTTGTGTCTTCGTGTAGTGTTGTGATTCGTGTGTATCTGTCCTTGCCGGTGATCAGACGTAGAACTTTGTTTTGAAACACCTGCAGTGGTTTCAGTGCTGTTGGGGATAGGTGTGCTATGATTGGCGCGCTGTACGTGATTAGTGGTCGTATGAGAGCAGTGTAGATATGTTTCTTTGTTTTGGATGTTAGTGTACTGTTTTTAGATAGTAGTGAGTAGTTTTGCCTCAGGGCAAAGTGTAATTTCTGTATCATTTTTTGAATGTGTGTGTGTAGGTTTAGGCGAGAGTCTATGTGGATACCTAAGTATTTAATGTTGTCTTTAATTTGGATGTTTGTGTTGTGTGCCTTGATGGGTGTGTATATTTTTGTGTTTGTGAATTTTCGTGTGACAATTATGAGGTTGGTTTTGTCGCAATTTATTTTTATTCTCCATTTGGCCCAGTATTTTGCCAGAATGTTGAGGTGTATTTGAACTTGTCTTCCTGCTACCTCAGCGCTATGACTGCTTGCATAGATCGCTGTGTCGTCAGCGAATAGTGCTGTTTCAGTGTGTGAAAAAGTCGGTAGATCGTGAAGATATATAATGAATAGTAAAGGCGCTAGTATACTCCCCTGTGGTACCCCTGCTTTTACATACTTTTCGTTAGAGAATGTATTATTTATTTTAACTTTAAATTTCCTGTTTATTAGGTACGAATTTAGTAATTTAATTAGATCGACGGGATAGTGTAGTTGTATTAATTTGTATAAAAGTCCATCGGTCCAGACCTTATCGAAAGCTTTTTCAATGTCGAGTGAGCACATGACAGTGACTTTCTTTTTGTTGAAGTTTTCAATGAAATTGGACATGATTCTTGCTAGTTGTTGTGTTGTTGATCGATATTGTCTGAATCCGAATTGAGTGTCTTGTAGTATGTTATTTTCTACTGTGAATTCTAAAATATTATCAAATATGACGCGTTCAGTTAATTTGGACAAAGAATTTAGCAGTGATATGGGCCGAAAACTAGTTGGAAGTGTTTTGTTTTTGTTGGGTTTGAGTATGGGAATGATGTTTGCTATTTTCCATTTTTCCGGAAAATAATTTAGTTTGATTATGTTGTTAATGATGTAAGAGAGTTGTACAATAGCTTTTCGTGGTAGGTTTTTTAATATTTTGTTTTCGATAAGGTCTGGACCGGGGGCTTTGTTGTTTGCTAAATTTTTGATAATGTTTATTAATTTTGTTGGTGAAGTGTAATATTTGTGTAGTGTCTTTTTGTCTGTGTTGTGCAGAGTGTTGAGGTAATCGTGTACAGTTTCTGTTACGTGTTCGTAGTGTTGAGTGTCTGAGTGTGGGTCTAGTATGTGAACTTTTTCAAATGTTGTGGCTATGATTTCTGCTTTTTCATAGTCTGTGAAATATGTGTTGTTATTGTCTGTGAGTGTTGAGATGTTTGTGTTTTTTCTTTTCAATGCTTTAGTGAATCGCCACAGGGAGTTGTCCTTTACATTTAGTGTGTTCAACTTGTCTTGCCATTTCTGGTTGGACCAAATGGAGATTTCTTTGCGTATTTCCTTGTTTAGTGTTTTCATTGTGTCTCTGTATTGTGTGTTTTGTGTGCGTTGCCAGTGTTTTCGTGTATTATTGCGTCGTGTAATTAATTGTTTGATGTGAGCAGGAAAAGAGTCTTTCTGTGTATTTATAGTTATTTGTTTTGTGTACTTATGTTTCAGTGTATTTATATTGTCTGTAAGTGTTTGTATTTCTGTGTCTATGTCTTGAGTTGTGTTTATTTCGTTATTTATGGTGATGAGTGTGTTTAGTTCTTGTCTGAATGCGCGCCAATCTGTGTTTTTGTAGGATGTGATTGTTTTGGTGTGGTTTTCTGTGTACTGGTTGTTGAGTGTAAATGTAACTGGTGTATGATCTGAACTTAGTAGATCTAAGTTCTCTAGATCTGATATGTGTGTGATGTTTTTGTATATGCATAAGTCTATTGTTGAAGGTGTAGTGCCATTTTGTGGGTAATGTGTGGGTCTTGGTGTGTGCAGTAGCTGTGCGTTGTGTATCTGTATGTATGTGTATAGTGTTCTACCGTTTGCATTGTTTCTATTATTGTTCCACGTCTGATGCACCGCGTTTAGGTCACCTATGAGGATGACCTTGTGGGAAATGTTAAGAAGTGTGTCAAGTTCATGCTGTGTAAATATGTTTAATGGTCGATTGTAGATGGCTATGATGTGTGTGTTATCGAGTAAGCGTATGCATATAGTTTCTAGGCTGGTGTCTGGTGTGTCTACGTGTTGATGCGGTATATTTGTTTTGATAAGAACTGCAACACCGCCAGCGGTATGGTGTAAGCGTGGTCTGTCTTTCCTGTAAATGTCGTATCCTTTTATTTTTAAATAATTTGCAGTCTCAAGTTTTGTTTCGTTTAAGAACATGATGTCTGTGTCGTTTGTGTTTAGGAAGTTGATAAGTTCAGCTTGTCTACTCTGAAGAGTAGAACAGTTCCATGACACTATTTTTAAGGGCCTAAAAGTCATAAGATTCCAAATTTTGGGTAAATTCTAGTAGGATTAGTCCTTTTTCTGTTTTGGTTCTGGCTGTAGAGAGTTGTTTGTTTAGTTGTCTAATTATATTGAGGAATTTTCCAATGTTTACTTGGCTATTTAATAATTTTAGTTCAGTGCACAGACTGCTAAAATTATTAACTGATGGTTCGGGTGGTGATGAGGGTGTAGGAGGTGAGGGTGTTCGGTAGTAGGTGTCTTTTACCAGGGGAAGGGCGGGGAAGTCTTCATTCCTGGCAGAGGGGTGGGGAACAGGTTGGGAGGCGCTCATTCCTTGCGGCTGCGGCTGCTGCTGCCAGGCGTTGGAGGTAGGGAGAGGGGCTGGAACGAACCTCTGCTTCGGCTGCTGCTGTGCCTGTGCGGCTCCTCGCTGCATGTCTTGAATTTTTCTTAAGTAAACGGGACACTGGATAAAGTTTGCGGGGTGAGCCCCGCCGCAGTTCGCGCATTTGGGTGGTTCTTCTTCATTTTTCGGACATGTGCGAGTCAAGTGGCCCATTGCGCACTTCAAGCAGCGCGGAGCCGCAAAGCAGTTAGCCGTCGCGTGCCCCCAAGTTTGGCAGCGGTGGCATTGAATAAAGTTCCTTTTATTCAAATGGCGTTCCCATGATATTTTTGTATAGCAAATGTATTTTACTGTCTTCTCTAAGTAGCTGAGCGTTACCTTATTGTTGGTGATTAATAGGTAAAGCGGCCTTTTCGTATTTTTCATAGTGTATAAATTCTTCACTTCAATGTTATGATTTTTCTCCAAGTCTTCTTTGATTTCCTCGATTGTAGGTTCGCTGTCCAGTCCTCGTATTACGAATCCGTGCGTCTTGTCAATTTTTTCAGTGAATGTAAAGAAGTCTATGTTGTCATTGATGAGTAAATTTTTTATTCTTAGTTTGTCTTCCAAATTGTTAAAGAATATATTTGTAGTAGTATTGGTGAATTTTAAATAAAAGCCACTTGGGGCATTTTTAGTTAATGTACTTGTCAATTTTGAGTGATCGCCGAACGTTTTTCGAATTATGAGTGGTGTCGGTTTTGACGGTTTGACATTTGCTTCAGTAATTTCTTCTACTTGTAATTTATCATATTTGTTATTAATTGGGATTGGGGTACTTGCCGGGTATTTGCTTTTAAATTGACTGAATCGGGCCGCTTTCCTTTCCTTAATAATAGTGAAACTGTCATCTTCGCTGGAGCAGGCCATGACGTCGCATTCAGATGATGGCAAGTGAACATCACCTGTCATCTCCAGCGAACGCCGCTTTTTCGGTTTGGAGACGCCTGGAACGCTTGAAATGTTCGTTTGAAATGTTTCAAACAGATCTTCTGGTACTTAGATTTATGTTTTCACTAACAATATTATTTAAATCAAAGAAATTATTTGATTTTTTTGAAATTCTAGCAGGAGCGATTTGCAGCACTTTCAGCTGTAATCACAGCACACTAGACAGACAGACGAGATCGTGTACTTTCAACATGGTATGGCCGTTGACATAAATATTGTTTTTATTTATTTAATTGAACTAGTAGGCTATGAATACAGAAACGTATGTCTGTTTATTATTCAATTCAAAAGTCAAGTTGTCACAATTGTTCATATAATTTTAAGATATTAGAAGGATATATTTCAAAATTTTTTTTGACAATATCTCTTTTTTTTTTTTTTTTTTTTTTTTTTTTAAATATATATATATATGATGGCATATATGTATGTATATGTATGTACCAATATTATATACAAATATATGTATATTAAAAAAAAAAAAAATTGTAGAGTAATTAATAAATAAATAAATGAAAGAAAGGTAAGACATACATATGTACATACATAACATAATATAAATGAATTAATAAAATAATATGAATATAAGAAGTAAAAAAATTCTTTTTGTAATATACATTTTGTGGTTCTGAAAAGAACCGATTGTTTTTATATTTTGTCCTAAATAGGAACAAAATAATAAGGTGATGTTGATTTATGCACGTTCTCCACGAATACGTCTAGCCAATTGAATATCTTTTGGCATAATTGTTACACGCTTGGCGTGAATAGCGCATAAGTTGGTATCTTCAAATAATCCAACTAAATATGCTTCACTGGCCTCTTGTAAAGCCATGACGGCAGAACTTTGGAAACGTAAATCAGTTTTGAAATCTTGTGCGATTTCACGAACAAGACGTTGGAACGGTAATTTACGGATCAAAAGTTCAGTACTTTTCTGATAACGACGAATTTCACGTAAAGCGACTGTTCCTGGACGGTATCTGTGTGGTTTTTTAACACCACCAGTTGCTGGTGCACTTTTACGTGCAGCTTTTGTTGCAAGCTGTTTACGTGGTGCTTTACCGCCAGTTGATTTACGTGCAGTTTGTTTAGTACGCGCCATTTTAATAAAATAAAATTATCTCACTTGGACAACGTGTATGTAACACACACAAAATGAACGAACGAGTGAGACCGAAAATTTTGAACAGTGTTTATATAACGTACGTATAATACTAACGTACATTGCTAACCAGTGATTGGCTCAATCTTTCCCCCACCAATGTGTACGTTTGTAATACGTTTAAAAGGGCCGTTCAAAAATTTTGAACAGTATTCGTTCTGACGAGTCGACCTAGTGTGGTTGATATTGTGTAGAAATTAATTTTCAAAAATGACTGGTCGTGGTAAAGGTGGTAAAGGATTAGGAAAAGGTGGCGCAAAACGTCATCGTAAAGTTCTACGTGATAATATTCAAGGTATCACGAAACCAGCTATTAGACGTTTAGCCCGTCGTGGTGGTGTTAAACGTATTTCTGGTTTAATTTATGAAGAAACACGTGGTGTATTGAAAGTTTTCCTGGAAAATGTTATCCGAGATGCTGTCACATACACTGAACACGCTAAAAGAAAAACCGTTACTGCTATGGACGTCGTTTACGCATTAAAACGTCAAGGTCGTACTTTGTACGGTTTTGGTGGTTAATTGCATATTATATTTATATATAACATGCTATAAAAAACAGGCCCTTTTCAGGGCCACAAAATATATTAAAGAAAAGAATTTCTACTTCAGATATTATTACCTAATTACACATATATGATCGCACCGTATTATATGCAAATTTATTATACATGAATTTAAAATATTAAGTACACAGATTAGTTATTTTTATTGTTAGGAATAATATATGTTTTATAAAATATTGGAATATTTAAAATTCAAATGAATTTGTGTTATTTTAATCACCCCTGTTTAAAAGTAAATACTACCGGTAAATATTATTTCTGTATAAACGACCATTAATATAATAAGAGATAAATAATAAATGTAAAGTCCTTTTAACACGATCATAAGTATGTTTTAAAAATAAAACATTTAGTTGCTATGTAAAATCGCAATAATCTATAAAGAAAATTGTAATTGAAATCAGTACCATTAGTGGTCCCTATGAGATATTCTGTGAACTAATTATGTATTTGTTTGACATTATTTTGTGATTATAATTTTGAATTAATAAAAAGAAAAATAATGAAACGTAAGTACTTACATTAAATAATTATATAATATTATATGTACATAGGTGTCCTCATAAAATTCAATCAGATTTATTAGTAATAATTATTGATAATTATTTTTAAAAAAAGTGAGGTTAACTTATTTATTAGTAATTAGTTATTATGGTGTAAAACCGAGATGTTCTGTTTATAGTTCTATGTTAACGAATACTATTATGAAAATTCATTTATTCTTTTAAATGAAGATTAATTCATATAGGTAATAAGGATTAAAGGTAATTAGGATTGTATTTATTAACAAGCACATAAGATATAAACATAGATAAATTAACAATATAACATATATTATGAGGAAAAAATTCTTTTTTGAATGTTTATTTGTGGCTCTGAAAAGAGCCGATTTTTATATGTAAATAAATGATGAACCATTTATTTACTTACTTTGAACTAGTGTACTTAGTTACAGCTTTTGTTCCTTCACTTACTGCGTGTTTTGCAAGTTCACCAGGTAACAACAAACGTACAGCTGTTTGTATTTCACGACTAGTAATTGTTGAACGTTTATTGTAATGTGCTAAACGTGAAGCTTCAGCCGCAATACGTTCAAAAATGTCATTTACAAAACTGTTCATAATACTCATCGCTTTACTAGAAATACCAGTATCGGGATGAACTTGTTTTAAAACTTTGTAAATGTACATTGCGTAACTCTCCTTCCTGCGGCGCTTCTTTTTCTTATCATCCTTTGATATATTTTTCTGGGCTTTACCAGCCTTTTTTGCTGCTTTACCGCTTGTTTTAGGTGGCATCTTCGCACAAATATAACGTCAAGTAAAACACACACACAGTGTAATAAAGTACAGCAGATATAACACGGTCGACGAGTCGAGCTGAACTGACGCTGTGACTTTTTCGAACCTCATTTTATTGACGAACTCGTACCGATTGTTGCCGAACTCCCCATGTTGAGAATAGGACCGTACACTGTATACGAACAACACAATCGTGCTGCTTTCCTATTGGCTTACTTAACTTAAACACACATATACGAAGAGCATAAAAGTGCGTACACCCCTGCCAATGTGATCATTCTACTCACAGTAGTAGCTCGTACTGTTAGTGTCGTTTACGTAAAATAATATTACAATATGTCTGGTCGTGGCAAAGGTGGTAAAGTTAAGGGAAAGGCAAAGAGTCGTTCCAATCGTGCCGGGTTACAATTTCCAGTCGGTCGTATCCATAGATTATTGCGTAAAGGTAATTACGCAGAACGTGTCGGTGCTGGTGCTCCTGTTTATTTAGCAGCCGTTATGGAATATTTGGCTGCTGAAGTACTTGAGCTTGCTGGAAATGCTGCACGTGATAATAAGAAGACAAGAATTATTCCACGACACTTGCAATTGGCAATCCGTAACGATGAGGAATTAAACAAATTATTATCTGGCGTTACCATCGCTCAAGGTGGTGTACTGCCAAATATTCAGGCCGTATTGCTGCCCAAGAAGACTGAAAAATCAACATAAATTATTGTTGTTATTTATAACAATAATATACAAACAACGGCCCTTTTTAGGGCCACAAATTTTTATAAAAAAAAAGAATTTTTATCTCATTTATGTACAATCTTAATTGATATTTTTATTTTAACATAATTTCCTTATAAGTTAATAAAAATAATACTAATAATTTTTACGTATTGTTTTATATAATATGATGATTCGTGAAAAGTGTGCCAAAATAAAACCTTATATTTTTATTAATAACTCTAGTACTAATTGCACTAATATTTTATAACTTGATAGTTGTATATGTATATTTATTTATACTTTCTTTTGTTTCTGTATCTCATTTATAGGCGTCTCATAATTTTCTATCATTTAATGCATATTCACCAGCAGTGCCGTGTGCCTAAGTGTCTGGTCCTGAATCTGGGGAACCGGGTAACAACTGTGGTGCACTCTCCACGCCAGCAATAAGTACCCGTCAGGTGACGCCTGGTAAACATCCGCACGGTACATTATGTCATCATCATTACCGAAATCTGTATACAGAGAGGATGATTTATTTTACTAACATTTTTAGGTTAAAAAATAATGAAGAAAAAAAAAAATATATTCTTCACTTCCCCATATGAGACGCCTTTGGTTTAAATACAAAAACAAAGGGAAATATGTAACTAAATAAGTAGTATACTCATATTAAATTTCAAAATTTTAGTGCATAGTTATTAATAAAAATATGTGTCTGTCTGGTGAGATTCATATTTTCAAAGGAAAATGATCTTTTATCAAATTATGATGAATAAAAAATTCACTCACCTTTAAATTACCTAATTAATAAATATTTTCTTATTTTAATAATGTACTTACTTTTTGTAAATATGATGGATATGATTTAAATATTGATGAATACATACATTCGTTTCTCTTAATCTAAAAGACGATAGTGATGACCAATCAAATTAATCGTTTTTCAAATGTATTGAACAATGATCACTTGTCAATAATAGGAGCCCATCCAATACTTTTTACAACTTTTATCCCGGTCAATATAGACTTTTAATCGCATAAGAGTGATCCCTGTGGATGGTGCACTCTCCACAGCAGCTATGAGTGCCCATGAGGTGACGACTGATAATCGCCCACACGATAAAACTATATCGTCATCATTACCGATGTTTACATAAATTGTAGATAGTGGCACACCCAGTATTGGGTAATATTCCGTGATGATTTATTTATTTAACTCTTCTTCTTACGGAAAAAAAACCTACAAAACAAAAATAAATAATTAATAGATTATTAAGTGAAAATTGTTTGATGTACACATGAAAAAACAATAGTTATATTTTATACATCAAGATAATGAAGTCCATTTTTTTTATAACGAAATGTAGTTGCCGAGGAACATAATAAATTTTATTTACAATAAAAAATATTGTGAATATGAAAGAAATATTTTTATTTTATTATTTATGTTGAGTATTTTGTTTATAACAACTGTCACTTGCTGCCAGTCAAATACATATACACAAACTTATGTTCAGTGTTGCAAACCTTGCAGACATTCAATTTATCAATATGAAAACAAAATTATTTGTATTATCTCAAACTTTTTGTTAGGAATTATTTAATTCCTTCGTCTAGCACATATTTTTTGTCATTTTACGTAACAAATTACTATTGTACATTGTATATCTATTCATATTATCTTATAAGTACAATAATAATTATCAAGATTGGCAACACTACTTTTCTATTAAAAACATCGTATGGATGAATATTTCAGAAACAATTTTAAATAAATACATTTAATATAGATGAACAATATACGAATACTTACATAACAGGTGTAATAATATTTTTTTTCTCATTCTTTCAACTTGTTTTGTTCATTCGTCTTTTTTTATTCCTGTCCTATTGTTATAAACAAATGCACAGCACACACACTAGCATTTTTAATCAATGTAAATCTTAAATTTAAACTAAATATTTACAGTTCCTACTCACTAAAACAACAACACAAAAAAACTGACACGAAAG
The DNA here is from genome assembly GCA_943142095.1 of Ophonus ardosiacus. NCBI lineage: Eukaryota > Metazoa > Arthropoda > Insecta > Coleoptera > Carabidae > Ophonus > Ophonus ardosiacus. The sequence goes on along the minus strand of OW964841.1, from coordinate 11,656,457 downwards.
AATATTTTAAACACTAGATAATAAACCTATGTTTTAATTTGTAGTAAATATTTATATATCACTAATATTATTTATAATATAACAACACAAAGAAACTGTCACAAGAATATAGTTTATACAAAAGTTATAAAAACAATTTATGTTTGATGTATACCAATACAGAGAACACAGCAAAATGATTGACTGCTTGGTTTGTTATTTTCAAGATTTCAATTTACGACGTATTCCCATTATTATGGTACACGTTGTTCCATCTGTAGTATATTTTGTTTACTTTCACATCTCTTCTTCTCTATCGGTATTAATTATTATTATTATTTTATTAAAATATTGTTAATCGTTATAGAAATCTGTACGTTATGTCATATTTTTAACAAGAGAATTAGAAAATAAATAAATAAATAAATAAATAATTTTATAAAATCAGTAGGTATATAATTGTAACTATAAAATTATTTAACCTAAAAAACAAAGAATAAATCAAATAATAATAATAATTATTATAATACATTGTTTCCATAGTAATTTAGCATAATAACAATATAGAAAAGTACAATAAACATATACAAATATATAATATTCAGTCATACTACTATGGTAACATCATTTTTACTTAATTTTTACATTATTGCAATAAATATTGTTTAATATTGTTATACATTTTTATTTGTTGATATATATTTTAAACGTATTTGTATATAATATTGCTAATATATATTTATTTAATTAAATAAATTCAAATAAACCTTGTTGCTTGGTCACATTTTCTTACTCTGCTCATATATATCATTAAATTTATGTATTCACAATAGTGTTAAATAAATAATAATAATTTATAACAATAATATGAACTTTATATTATTGAAATATAATAGTTGTATAAATTATTATCTTATAGTTTACCTATTATAGACAATATAAATTGAAATGAAAGCACGAAAATCGTACAAGTTACGGCTAACATGTTTACATGTCTATTTCTCCGCCGTTCGTTTATTTTATTGACAGGCTAAAAAATAATCATGAAAATAAATGTTTTTATAGTTATTTTGAACGTATTTTGTTCACTGTACCTATATTGTTTATATATTGTGTGTGCGTGCACATTAATTATAAAATATGGCTGATGTTGCAACAACAAGTGCTGAACCTCAATCCAGTCCGAAATCGACTGTAAAGAAGGAAAGAAAGAAGTCTGATCGTCCAAAGGCTTCTCATCCATCAACAGCTATTATGGTAAATAATGCCATACAAAATTTAAAAGAACGTGGTGGCTCATCTCTTCAGGCAATTAAAAAATATATTTCTGCTACTTATAAAGTGGATGCTGAAAAATTTGCACCATTTATTAAGAAATATATTAAATCAAGTGTTGTATCTGGTGCACTTGTACAAACAAAAGGTAAAGGTGCCAGTGGTTCATTTAAATTAGCATCAACTGCAGTTACGAAAAAATCAGTTTCTGCTACCTCCGCTACAGCCGCAAAATCGTCGTCAAAAAAATCATCAACTACAAAATCAAGAGCTAAATTAGACACTACAGAGAAGAAAACTAGTGTTAAAAAATCAACAGCAAGTAAAGCAACAAAATCTAGAAAAAGTGCAACTTTGGAAAAGAAAAAATCGACTTCTGCAAAAATTGCTAAGCCTAAATCTCCATCTAAAGTGAAAAAAACAACTAAAGCACCAACAAAGAAGCCAAAATCACCTAAACCAAAAACCACGAAACCAAAAGTGGTTAAAAAGAAGGCTGCTTCGCCAAAGAAGAAGTAAATAAGTACATAAATAATACATATATATATTTATGTGCGAAATTCAAACGGTCCTTTTCAGGACCATCAAATATTATTCATATTAAGAATTTTTAACTCAAATATGGCAATCATAATTAATATGTAATAAAATAAACAAATCCCTTTATCCCAGTATCATCCTTTCTTATTTTGATATAGTTTGTGTGTGTGTGTGTGTGTGTGTGTGTGTGTGTGTGTGTATGTATGTATGTGTGTTCGTATGTATGTGTTATATGATAAATAACAAATACGGTAAGAACAAAAAGGATGTCAACGGCACGCGGTATTCCCAAGCGGTCACCCATCCAAGTACTAACCGCGCCCGATGTTGCTTGACTTACGAGATCAGACGAGATCGGTGAACAAGTTATTTTATTCTTTTCTTAATTTTTTCTATATATACAATATTTTTACATCTATGGTTAAATCTAATTCCTATATTATACAATACATTACTAGATTTTGATATTTATATATACATGTGGTTTTAAATAATTAATTTTAAATATTTACATTTTTATTATTTTGATTATATTTACTATTTAATTATTATTTAATTTAACCTAAAAACTATTGTTTTGTATCTCTAAATAATTATATACATAAAACCTACAAACTAAATATAAAATAAAAGTAAACTGACTAATCCTATATATATACAATATTTACAAGTGTAGAAATTTGAATGTTTTGATTAAATTTTGAGTAGTGTCATAGAACTGTTCTAATCTTCATTTTCAAAAGGTTCATCGAATATGTCAAGGAGTTGATAAGGGAATTTATGTCTTACGTCAAAGTCTGTTGTGTTGTGTGATCTTATTTTTGTTATGTTTTTAATTATATCGCTGTCGGTGTTGCAGCTCAGTTTTGTGTAAAATTTGGTTGCTAGTTTTGTAATGTATTCTGTAATGTACGGTATGTTTGTGTCTTCGTGTAGTGTTGTGATTCGTGTGTATCTGTCCTTGCCGGTGATCAGACGTAGAACTTTGTTTTGAAACACCTGCAGTGGTTTCAGTGCTGTTGGGGATAGGTGTGCTATGATTGGCGCGCTGTACGTGATTAGTGGTCGTATGAGAGCAGTGTAGATATGTTTCTTTGTTTTGGATGTTAGTGTACTGTTTTTAGATAGTAGTGAGTAGTTTTGCCTCAGGGCAAAGTGTAATTTCTGTATCATTTTTTGAATGTGTGTGTGTAGGTTTAGGCGAGAGTCTATGTGGATACCTAAGTATTTAATGTTGTCTTTAATTTGGATGTTTGTGTTGTGTGCCTTGATGGGTGTGTATATTTTTGTGTTTGTGAATTTTCGTGTGACAATTATGAGGTTGGTTTTGTCGCAATTTATTTTTATTCTCCATTTGGCCCAGTATTTTGCCAGAATGTTGAGGTGTATTTGAACTTGTCTTCCTGCTACCTCAGCGCTATGACTGCTTGCATAGATCGCTGTGTCGTCAGCGAATAGTGCTGTTTCAGTGTGTGAAAAAGTCGGTAGATCGTGAAGATATATAATGAATAGTAAAGGCGCTAGTATACTCCCCTGTGGTACCCCTGCTTTTACATACTTTTCGTTAGAGAATGTATTATTTATTTTAACTTTAAATTTCCTGTTTATTAGGTACGAATTTAGTAATTTAATTAGATCGACGGGATAGTGTAGTTGTATTAATTTGTATAAAAGTCCATCGGTCCAGACCTTATCGAAAGCTTTTTCAATGTCGAGTGAGCACATGACAGTGACTTTCTTTTTGTTGAAGTTTTCAATGAAATTGGACATGATTCTTGCTAGTTGTTGTGTTGTTGATCGATATTGTCTGAATCCGAATTGAGTGTCTTGTAGTATGTTATTTTCTACTGTGAATTCTAAAATATTATCAAATATGACGCGTTCAGTTAATTTGGACAAAGAATTTAGCAGTGATATGGGCCGAAAACTAGTTGGAAGTGTTTTGTTTTTGTTGGGTTTGAGTATGGGAATGATGTTTGCTATTTTCCATTTTTCCGGAAAATAATTTAGTTTGATTATGTTGTTAATGATGTAAGAGAGTTGTACAATAGCTTTTCGTGGTAGGTTTTTTAATATTTTGTTTTCGATAAGGTCTGGACCGGGGGCTTTGTTGTTTGCTAAATTTTTGATAATGTTTATTAATTTTGTTGGTGAAGTGTAATATTTGTGTAGTGTCTTTTTGTCTGTGTTGTGCAGAGTGTTGAGGTAATCGTGTACAGTTTCTGTTACGTGTTCGTAGTGTTGAGTGTCTGAGTGTGGGTCTAGTATGTGAACTTTTTCAAATGTTGTGGCTATGATTTCTGCTTTTTCATAGTCTGTGAAATATGTGTTGTTATTGTCTGTGAGTGTTGAGATGTTTGTGTTTTTTCTTTTCAGTGCTTTAGTGAATCGCCACAGGGAGTTGTCCTTTACATTTAGTGTGTTCAACTTGTCTTGCCATTTCTGGTTGGACCAAATGGAGATTTCTTTGCGTATTTCCTTGTTTAGTGTTTTCATTGTGTCTCTGTATTGTGTGTTTTGTGTGCGTTGCCAGTGTTTTCGTGTATTATTGCGTCGTGTAATTAATTGTTTGATGTGAGCAGGAAAAGAGTCTTTCTGTGTATTTATAGTTATTTGTTTTGTGTACTTATGTTTCAGTGTATTTATATTGTCTGTAAGTGTTTGTATTTCTGTGTCTATGTCTTGAGTTGTGTTTATTTCGTTATTTATGGTGATGAGTGTGTTTAGTTCTTGTCTGAATGCGCGCCAATCTGTGTTTTTGTAGGATGTGATTGTTTTGGTGTGGTTTTCTGTGTACTGGTTGTTGAGTGTAAATGTAACTGGTGTATGATCTGAACTTAGTAGATCTAAGTTCTCTAGATCTGATATGTGTGTGATGTTTTTGTATATGCATAAGTCTATTGTTGAAGGTGTAGTGCCATTTTGTGGGTAATGTGTAGGTCTTGGTGTGTGCAGTAGCTGTGCGTTGTGTATCTGTATGTATGTGTATAGTGTTCTACCGTTTGCATTGTTTCTATTATTGTTCCACGTCTGATGCACCGCGTTTAGGTCACCTATGAGGATGACCTTGTGGGAAATGTTAAGAAGTGTGTCAAGTTCATGCTGTGTAAATATGTTTAATGGTCGATTGTAGATGGCTATGATGTGTGTGTTATCGAGTAAGCGTATGCATATAGTTTCTAGGCTGGTGTCTGGTGTGTCTACGTGTTGATGCGGTATATTTGTTTTGATAAGAACTGCAACACCGCCAGCGGTATGGTGTAAGCGTGGTCTGTCTTTCCTGTAAATGTCGTATCCTTTTATTTTTAAATAATTTGCAGTCTCAAGTTTTGTTTCGTTTAAGAACATGATGTCTGTGTCGTTTGTGTTTAGGAAGTTGATAAGTTCAGCTTGTCTACTCTGAAGAGTAGAACAGTTCCATGACACTATTTTTAAGGGCCTAAAAGTCATAAGATTCCAAATTTTGAGTAAATTCTAGTAGGATTAGTCCTTTTTCTGTTTTGGTTCTAGCTGTAGAGAGTTGTTTGTTTAGTTGTCTAATTATATTGAGGAATTTTCCAATGTTTACTTGGCTATTTAATAATTTTAGTTCAGTGCACAGACTGCTAAAATTATTAACTGATGGTTCGGGTGGTGATGAGGGTGTAGGAGGTGAGGGTGTTCGGTAGTAGGTGTCTTTTACCAGGGGAAGGGCGGGGAAGTCTTCATTCCTGGCAGAGGGGTGGGGAACAGGTTGGGAGGCGTTCATTCCTTGCGGCTGCGGCTGCTGCTGCCAGGCGTTGGAGGTAGGGAGAGGGGCTGGAACGAACCTCTGCTTCGGTTGCTGCTGTGCGGCTCCTCGCTGCATGTCTTGAATTTTTCTTAAGTAAACGGGACACTGGATAAAGTTTGCGGGGTGAGCCCCGCCGCAGTTCGCGCATTTGGGTGGTTCTTCTTCATTTTTCGGACATGTGCGAGTCAAGTGGCCCATTGCGCACTTCAAGCAGCGCGGAGCCGCAAAGCAGTTAGCCGTCGCGTGCCCCCAAGTTTGGCAGCGGTGGCATTGAATAAAGTTCCTTTTATTCAAATGGCGTTCCCATGATATTTTTGTATAGCAAATGTATTTTACTGTCTTCTCTAAGTAGCTGAGCGTTACCTTATTGTTGGTGATTAATAGGTAAAGCGGCCTTTTCGTATTTTTCATAGTGTATAAATTCTTCACTTCAATGTTATGATTTTTCTCCAAGTCTTCTTTGATTTCCTCGATTGTAGGTTCGCTGTCCAGTCCTCGTATTACGAATCCGTGCGTCTTGTCAATTTTTTCAGTGAATGTAAAGAAGTCTATGTTGTCATTGATGAGTAAATTTTTTATTCTTAGTTTGTCTTCCAAATTGTTAAAGAATATATTTGTAGTAGTATTGGTGAATTTTAAATAAAAGCCACTTGGGGCATTTTTAGTTAATGTACTTGTCAATTTTGAGTGATCGCCGAACGTTTTTCGAATTATGAGTGGTGTCGGTTTTGACGGTTTGACATTTGCTTCAGTAATTTCTTCTACTTGTAATTTATCATATTTGTTATTAATTGGGATTGGGGTACTTGCCGGGTATTTGCTTTTAAATTGACTGAATCGGGCCGCTTTCCTTTCCTTAATAATAGTGAAACTGTCATCTTCGCTGGAGCAGGCCATGACGTCGCATTCAGATGATGGCAAGTGAACATCACCTGTCATCTCCAGCGAACGCCGCTTTTTCGGTTTGGAGACGCCTGGAACGCTTGAAATGTTCGTTTGAAATGTTTCAAACAGATCTTCTGGTACTTAGATTTATGTTTTCACTAACAATATTATTTAAATCAAAGAAATTATTTGATTTTTTTGAAATTCTAGCAGGAGCGATTTGCAGCACTTTCAGCTGTAATCACAGCACACTAGAGACCAGACGAGATCGTGTACTTTCAACATGGTATGGCCGTTGACATAAATATTGTTTTTATTTATGTAATTGAACTAGTAGGCTATGAATACAGAAACGTATGTCTGTTTATTATTCAATTCAAAAGTCAAGTTGTCACAATTGTTCATATAATTTTAAGATATTAGAAAAGATAATGAAGAAGGATATATTTCAAAATTTTTTTTTACAATATCCTTTTTTTTTTTTTTTTTTTTTTTTTTTAAATATATATATATGATGGCATATATGTATGTATATGTATGTACCAATATTATATACAAATATATGTATATTAAAAAAAAAAAAAAATTGTAGAGTAATTAATAAATAAATAAATAAATAAATAAATGAAAGAAAGGTAAGACATACATATGTACATACATAACATAATATAAATGAATTAATAAAATAATATGAATATAAGAAGTAAAAAAATTCTTTTTGTAATATATATTTTGTGGTTCTGAAAAGAACCGATTGTTTTTATATTTTGTCCTAAATAGGAACAAAATAATAAGGTGATGTTGATTTATGCACGTTCTCCGCGAATACGTCTAGCCAATTGAATATCTTTTGGCATAATTGTTACACGCTTGGCGTGAATAGCGCATAAGTTGGTATCTTCAAATAATCCAACTAAATATGCTTCACTGGCCTCTTGTAAAGCCATGACGGCAGAACTTTGGAAACGTAAATCAGTTTTGAAATCTTGTGCGATTTCACGAACAAGACGTTGGAACGGTAATTTACGGATCAAAAGTTCAGTACTTTTCTGATAACGACGAATTTCACGTAAAGCGACTGTTCCTGGACGGTATCTGTGTGGTTTTTTAACACCACCAGTTGCTGGTGCACTTTTACGTGCAGCTTTTGTTGCAAGCTGTTTACGTGGTGCTTTACCGCCAGTTGATTTACGTGCAGTTTGTTTAGTACGCGCCATTTTAATAAAATAAAATTATCTCACTTGGACAACGTGTATGTTGTAACACAAAATGAACGAACGAGTGAGACCGAAAATTTTGAACAGTGTTTATATAACGTACGTATAATACTAACGTACATTGCTAACCAGTGATTGGCTCAATCTTTCCCCCACCAATGTGTACGTTTGTAATACGTTTAAAAGGGCCGTTCAAAAATTTTGAACAGTATTCGTTCTGACGAGTCGACCTAGTGTGGTTGATATTGTGCAGAAATTAATTTTCAAAAATGACTGGTCGTGGTAAAGGTGGTAAAGGATTAGGAAAAGGTGGCGCAAAACGTCATCGTAAAGTTCTACGTGATAATATTCAAGGTATCACGAAACCAGCTATTAGACGTTTAGCCCGTCGTGGTGGTGTTAAACGTATTTCTGGTTTAATTTATGAAGAAACACGTGGTGTATTGAAAGTTTTCCTGGAAAATGTTATCCGAGATGCTGTCACATACACTGAACACGCTAAAAGAAAAACCGTTACTGCTATGGACGTCGTTTACGCATTAAAACGTCAAGGTCGTACTTTGTACGGTTTTGGTGGTTAATTGCATATTATATTTATATATAACATGCTATAAAAAACAGGCCCTTTTCAGGGCCACAAAATATATTAAAGAAAAGAATTTCTACTTCAGATATTATTACCTAATTACACATATATGATCGCACCGTATTATATGCAAATTTATTATACATGAATTTAAAATATTAAGTACACAGATTAGTTATTTTTATTGTTAGGAATAATATATGTTTTATAAAATATTGGAATATTTAAAATTCAAATGAATTTGTGTTTTAATTTTAATCACCCCTGTTTAAAAGTAAATACTACCGGTAAATATTATTTCTGTATAAACGACCATTAATATAATAAGAGATAAATAATAAATGTAAAGTCCTTTTAACACGATCATAAGTATGTTTTAAAAATAAAACATTTAGTTGCTATGTAAAATCGCAATAATCTATAAAGAAAATTGTAATTGAAATCAGTACCATTAGTGGTCCCTATGAGATATTCTGTGAACTAATTATGTATTTGTTTGACATTATTTTGTGATTATAATTTTGAATTAATAAAAAGAAAAATAATGAAACGTAAGTACTTACATTAAATAATTATATAATATTATATGTACATAGGTGTCCTCATAAAATTCAATCAGATTTATTAGTAATAATTATTGATAATTATTTTTAAAAAAAGTGAGGTTAACTTATTTATTAGTAATTAGTTATTATGGTGTAAAACCGAGATGTTCTGTTTATAGTTCTATGTTAACGAATACTATTATGAAAATTCATTTATTCTTTTAAATGAAGATTAATTCATATAGGTAATAAGGATTAAAGGTAATTAGGATTGTATTTATTAACAAGCACATAAGATATAAACATAGATAAATTAACAATATAACATATATTATGAGGAAAAAATTCTTTTTTGAATGTTTATTTGTGGCTCTGAAAAGAGCCGATTTTTATATGTAAATAAATGATGAACCATTTATTTACTTACTTTGAACTAGTGTACTTAGTTACAGCTTTTGTTCCTTCACTTACTGCGTGTTTTGCAAGTTCACCAGGTAACAACAAACGTACAGCTGTTTGTATTTCACGACTAGTAATTGTTGAACGTTTATTGTAATGTGCTAAACGTGAAGCTTCAGCCGCAATACGTTCAAAAATGTCATTTACAAAACTGTTCATAATACTCATCGCTTTACTAGAAATACCAGTATCGGGATGAACTTGTTTTAAAACTTTGTAAATGTACATTGCGTAACTCTCCTTCCTGCGGCGCTTCTTTTTCTTATCATCCTTTGATATATTTTTCTGGGCTTTACCAGCCTTTTTTGCTGCTTTACCGCTTGTTTTAGGTGGCATCTTCGCACAAATATAACGTCAAGTAAAACACACACACAGTGTAATAAAGTACAGCAGATAGAACACGGTCGACGAGTCGAGCTGAACTGACGCTGTGACTTTTTCGAACCTCATTTTATTGACGAACTCGTACCGATTGTTGCCGAACTCCCCATGTTGAGAATAGGACCGTACACTGTATACGAACAACACAATCGTGCTGCTTTCCTATTGGCTTACTTAACTTAAACACACATATACGAAGAGCATAAAAGTGCGTACACCCCTGCCAATGTGATCATTCTACTCACAGTAGTAGCTCGTGTCGTTTACGTAAAATAATATTACAATATGTCTGGTCGTGGCAAAGGTGGTAAAGTTAAGGGAAAGGCAAAGAGTCGTTCCAATCGTGCCGGGTTACAATTTCCAGTCGGTCGTATCCATAGATTATTGCGTAAAGGTAATTACGCAGAACGTGTCGGTGCTGGTGCTCCTGTTTATTTAGCAGCCGTTATGGAATATTTGGCTGCTGAAGTACTTGAGCTTGCTGGAAATGCTGCACGTGATAATAAGAAGACAAGAATTATTCCACGACACTTGCAATTGGCAATCCGTAACGATGAGGAATTAAACAAATTATTATCTGGCGTTACCATCGCTCAAGGTGGTGTACTGCCAAATATTCAGGCCGTATTGCTGCCCAAGAAGACTGAAAAATCAACATAAATTATTGTTGTTATTTATAACAATAATATACAAACAACGGCCCTTTTTAGGGCCACAAATTTTTATACAAAAAAGAATTTTTATCTCATTTATGTACAATCTTAATTGATTTTTTTTTAAACATAATTTCCTTATAAGTTAATAAAAATAATATTAATAATTTTTACGTATTGTTTTATATATATGATGATTCGTGAAAAGTATGCCAAAATAAAACCTTATATTTTTATTAATAACTCTAGTACTAATTGCACTAATATTTTATAACTTGATAGTTGTATATGCATATTTATTTATACTTTCTTTTGTTTCTGTATCTCATTTATAGGCGTCTCATAATTTTCTATCATTTAATGCATATTCATCAGCACTGCCGTGTGCCTAAGTGTCTGGTCCTGAATCTGGGGAACCGGGTAACAACTGTGGTGCACTCTCCACGCCAGCAATAAGTACCCGTGAGGTGATGCCTGGTAAACATCCGCACGGTACATTATGTCATCAGCATTACCGAAATCTGTATACAGAGAGGATGATTTATTTTACTAACATTTTTAGGTTAAAAAATAATGAAGAAAAAAAAAATATATGTTCTTCACTTCCCCATATGAGACGCCTTTAGTTTACAAAGGGAAATATGTAACTAAATAAGTAGTATACTCATATTAAATTTCAAAATTTTAGTGCATAGTTATTAATAAAAATATGTGTCTGTCTGGTGAGATTCATATTTTCAAAGGAAAATGATCTTTTATCAAATTATGATGAATAAAAAATTCACTCACCTTTAAATTACCTAATTAATAAATATTTTCTTATTTTAATAATGTACTTACTTTTTGTAAATATGATGGATATGATTTAAATATTGATGAATACATACATTCGTTTCTCTTAATCTAAAAGACGATAGTGATGACCAATCAAATTAATCGTTTTTCAAATGTATTGAACAATGATCACTTGTCAATAATAGGAGCCCATCCAATACTTTTTACAACTTTTATCCCGGTCAATATAGACTTTTAATCGCATAAGAGTGATCCCTGTGGATGGTGCACTCTCCACAGCAGCTATGAGTGCCCATGAGGTGACGACTGATAATCGCCCACACGATAAAACTATATCGTCATCATTACCGATGTTTACATAAATTGTAGATAGTGGCACACCCAGTATTGGGTAATATTCCGTGATGATTTATTTATTTAACTCTTCTTCTTACGGAAAAAAAACCTACAAAACAAAAATAAATAATTAATAGATTATTAAGTGAAAATTGTTTGATGTACACATGAAAAAACAATAGTTATATTTTATACATCAAGATAATGAAGTCCATTTTTTTTATAACGAAATGTAGTTGCCGAGGAACATAATAAATTTTATTTACAATAAAAAATATTGTGAATATGAAAGAAATATTTTTATTTTATTATTTATGTTGAGTATTTTGTTTATAACAACTGTCACTTGCTGCCAGTCAAATACATATACACAAACTTATGTTCAGTGTTGCAAACCTTGCAGACATTCAATTTATCAATATGAAAACAAAATTATTTGTATTATCTCAAACTTTTTGTTAGGAATTATTTAATTCCTTCGTCTAGCACATATTTTTTGTCATTTTACGTAACAAATTACTATTGTACATTGTATATCTATTCATATTATCTTATAAGTACAATAATAATTATCAAGATTGGCAACACTACTTTTCTATTAAAAACATCGTATGGATGAATATTTCAGAAACAATTTTAAATAAATACATTTAATATAGATGAACAATATACGAATACTTACATAACAGGTGTAATAATATTTTTTTTCTCTTTCTTTCAACTTGTTTTGTTCATTCGTCTTTTTTTATTCCTGTCCTATTGTTATAAACAAATGCACAGCACACACACTAGCATTTTTAATCAATGTAAATCTTAAATTTAAACTAAATATTTACAGTTCCTACTCACTAAAACAACAACACAAAAAAACTGACACGAATGAATATTTTAAACACTAGATAATAAACCTATGTTTTAATTTGTAGTAAATATTTATATATCACTAATATTATTTATAATATAACAACACAAAGAAACTGTCACAAGAATATAGTTTATACAAAAGTTATAAAAACAATTTATGTTTGATGTATACCAATACAGAGAACACAGCAAAATGATTGACTGCTTGGTTTGTTATTTTCAAGATTTCAATTTACGACGTATTCCCATTATTATGGTACACGTTGTTCCATCTGTAGTATATTTTGTTTACTTTCACATCTCTTCTTCTCTATCGGTATTAATTATTATTATTATTTTATTAAAATATTGTTAATCGTTATAGAAATCTGTACGTTATGTCATATTTTTAACAAGAGAATTAGAAAATAAATAAATAAATAAATAAATAATTTTATAAAATCAGTAGGTATATAATTGTAACTATAAAATTATTTAACCTAAAAAACAAAGAATAAATCAAATAATAATAATAATTATTATAATACATTGTTTCCATAGTAATTTAGCATAATAACAATATAGAAAAGTACAATAAACATATACAAATATATAATATTCAGTCATACTACTATGGTAACATCATTTTTACTTAATTTTTACATTATTGCAATAAATATTGTTTAATATTGTTATACATTTTTATTTGTTGATATATATTTTAAACGTATTTGTATATAATATTGCTAATATATATTTATTTAATTAAATAAATTCAAATAAACCTTGTTGCTTGGTCACATTTTCTTACTCTGCTCATATATATCATTAAATTTATGTATTCACAATAGTGTTAAATAAATAATAATAATTTATAACAATAATATGAACTTTATATTATTGAAATATAATAGTTGTATAAATTATTATCTTATAGTTTACCTATTATAGACAATATAAATTGAAATGAAAGCACGAAAATCGTACAAGTTACGGCTAACATGTTTACATGTCTATTTCTCCGCCGTTCGTTTATTTTATTGACAGGCTAAAAAATAATCATGAAAATAAATGTTTTTATAGTTATTTTGAACGTATTTTGTTCACTGTACCTATATTGTTTATATATTGTGTGTGCGTGCACATTAATTATAAAATATGGCTGATGTTGCAACAACAAGTGCTGAACCTCAATCCAGTCCGAAATCGACTGTAAAGAAGGAAAGAAAGAAGTCTGATCGTCCAAAGGCTTCTCATCCATCAACAGCTATTATGGTAAATAATGCCATACAAAATTTAAAAGAACGTGGTGGCTCATCTCTTCAGGCAATTAAAAAATATATTTCTGCTACTTATAAAGTGGATGCTGAAAAATTTGCACCATTTATTAAGAAATATATTAAATCAAGTGTTGTATCTGGTGCACTTGTACAAACAAAAGGTAAAGGTGCCAGTGGTTCATTTAAATTAGCATCAACTGCAGTTACGAAAAAATCAGTTTCTGCTACCTCCGCTACAGCCGCAAAATCGTCGTCAAAAAAATCATCAACTACAAAATCAAGAGCTAAATTAGACACTACAGAGAAGAAAACTAGTGTTAAAAAATCAACAGCAAGTAAAGCAACAAAATCTAGAAAAAGTGCAACTTTGGAAAAGAAAAAATCGACTTCTGCAAAAATTGCTAAGCCTAAATCTCCATCTAAAGTGAAAAAAACAACTAAAGCACCAACAAAGAAGCCAAAATCACCTAAACCAAAAACCACGAAACCAAAAGTGGTTAAAAAGAAGGCTGCTTCGCCAAAGAAGAAGTAAATAAGTACATAAATAATACATATATATATTTATGTGCGAAATTCAAACGGTCCTTTTCAGGACCATCAAATATTATTCATATTAAGAATTTTTAACTCAAATATGGCAATCATAATTAATATGTAATAAAATAAACAAATCCCTTTATCCCAGTATCATCCTTTCTTATTTTGATATAGTTTGTGTGTGTGTGTGTGTGTGTGTGTGTGTGTGTGTGTATGTATGTATGTGTGTTCGTATGTATGTGTTATATGATAAATAACAAATACGGTAAGAACAAAAAGGATGTCAACGGCACGCGGTATTCCCAAGCGGTCACCCATCCAAGTACTAACCGCGCCCGATGTTGCTTGACTTACGAGATCAGACGAGATCGGTGAACAAGTTATTTTATTCATTTCTTAATTTTTTCTATATATACAATATTTTTACATCTATGATTAAATCTAATTCCTATATTATATAATACATTATTAGATTTTAATATTTATATATACATATTATGGTTTTAAATAATTAATTTTAGATATTTACATTTTTATTATTTTGATTATAACTACTATTTAATTATTATTTAATTTAACCTAAAAACTATTGTTTTATATCTCTAAATAATTATATACATAAAACCTACAAACTAAATATAAAATAAAAGTAAACTGACTAATCCTATATATATACAATATTTACAAGTGTAGAAATTTTAATGTTTTGATTAAATTTTGAGTAGTGTCATAGAACTGTTCTAATCTTCATTTTCAAAAGGTTCATCGAATATGTCAAGGAGTTGATAAGGGAATTTATGTCTTACGTCAAAGTCTGTTGTGTTGTGTGATCTTGTTTTTGTTATGTTTTTAATTATATCGCTGTCGGTGTTGCAGCTCAGTTTTGTGTAAAATTTGGTTGCTAGTTTTGTAATGTATTCTGTAATGTACGGTATGTTTGTGTCTTCGTGTAGTGTTGTGATTCGTGTGTATCTGTCCTTGCCGGTGATCAGACGTAGAACTTTGTTTTGAAACACCTGCAGTGGTTTCAGTGCTGTTGGGGATAGGTGTGCTATGATTGGCGCGCTGTACGTGATTAGTGGTCGTATGAGAGCAGTGTAGATATGTTTCTTTGTTTTGGATGTTAGTGTACTGTTTTTAGATAGTAGTGAGTAGTTTTGCCTCAGGGCAAAGTGTAATTTCTGTATCATTTTTTGAATGTGTGTGTGTAGGTTTAGGCGAGAGTCTATGTGGATACCTAAGTATTTAATGTTGTCTTTAATTTGGATGTTTGTGTTGTGTGCCTTGATGGGTGTGTATATTTTTGTGTTTGTGAATTTTCGTGTGACAATTATGAGGTTGGTTTTGTCGCAATTTATTTTTATTCTCCATTTGGCCCAGTATTTTGCCAGAATGTTGAGGTGTATTTGAACTTGTCTTCCTGCTACCTCAGCGCTATGACTGCTTGCATAGATCGCTGTGTCGTCAGCGAATAGTGCTGTTTCAGTGTGTGAGAAAGTCGGTAGATCGTGAAGATATATAATGAATAGTAAAGGCGCTAGTATACTCCCCTGTGGTACCCCTGCTTTTACATACTTTTCGTTAGAGAATGTATTGTTTATTTTAACTTTAAATTTCCTGTTTATTAAGTACGAATTTAGTAATTTAATTAGATCGACGGGATAGTGTAGTTGTATTAATTTGTATAAAAGTCCATCGGTCCAGACCTTATCGAAAGCTTTTTCAATGTCGAGTGAGCACATGACAGTAACTTTCTTTTTATTAAAGTTTTCAATGATATTGGACATGATTCTTGCTAGTTGTTGTGTTGTTGATCGATATTGTCTGAATCCGAATTGAGTGTCTTGTAGTATGTTATTTTCTACTGTGAATTCTAAAATATTATCAAATATGACGCGTTCAGTTAATTTGGACAAAGAATTTAGCAGTGATATGGGCCGAAAACTAGTTGGAAGTGTTTTGTTTTTGTTAGGTTTGAGTATGGGAATGATGTTTGCTATTTTCCATTTTTCCGGAAAATAATTTAGTTTAATTATGTTGTTAATGATGTAAGAGAGTTGTACAATAGCTTTTCGTGGTAGGTTTTTTAATATTTTGTTTTCGATAAGGTCTGGACCGGGGGCTTTGTTGTTTGCTAAATTTTTGATAATGTTTATTAATTTTGTTGGTGAAGTGTAATATTTGTGTAGTGTCTTTTTGTCTGTGTTGTGCAGAGTGTTGAGGTAATCGTGTACAGTTTCTGTTACGTGTTCGTAGTGTTGAGTGTCTGAGTGTGGGTCTAGTATGTGAACTTTTTCAAATGTTGTGGCTATGATTTCTGCTTTTTCATAGTCTGTGAAATATGTGTTGTTATTGTCTGTGAGTGTTGAGATGTTTGTGTTTTTTCTTTTCAGTGCTTTAGTGAATCGCCACAGGGAGTTGTCCTTTACATTTAGTGTGTTCAACTTGTCTTGCCATTTCTGGTTGGACCAAATGGAGATTTCTTTGCGTATTTCCTTGTTTAGTGTTTTCATTGTGTCTCTGTATTGTGTGTTTTGTGTGCGTTGCCAGTGTTTTCGTGTATTATTGCGTCGTGTAATTAATTGTTTGATGTGAGCAGGAAAAGAGTCTTTCTGTGTATTTATAGTTATTTGTTTTGTGTACTTATGTTTCAGTGTATTTATATTGTCTGTAAGTGTTTGTATTTCTGTGTCTATGTCTTGAGTTGTGTTTATTTCGTTATTTATGGTGATGAGTGTGTTTAGTTCTTGTCTGAATGCGCGCCAATCTGTGTTTTTGTAGGATGTGATTGTTTTGGTGTGGTTTTCTGTGTACTGGTTGTTGAGTGTAAATGTAACTGGTGTATGATCTGAACTTAGTAGATCTAAGTTCTCTAGATCTGATATGTGTGTGATGTTTTTGTATATGCATAAGTCTATTGTTGAAGGTGTAGTGCCATTTTGTGGGTAATGTGTGGGTCTTGGTGTGTGCAGTAGCTGTGCGTTGTGTATCTGTATGTATGTGTATAGTGTTCTACCGTTTGCATTGTTTCTATTATTGTTCCACGTCTGATGCACCGCGTTTAGGTCTCCTATGAGGATGACCTTGTGGGAAATGTTAAGAAGTGTGTCAAGTTCATGCTGTGTAAATATGTTTAATGGTCGATTGTAGATGGCTATGATGTGTGTGTTATCGAGTAAGCGTATGCATATAGTTTCTAGGCTGGTGTCTGGTGCGTCTACGTGTTGATGCGGTATATTTGTTTTGATAAGAACTGCAACACCGCCAGCGGTATGGTGTAAGCGTGGTCTGTCTTTCCTGTAAATGTCGTATCCTTTTATTTTTAAATAATTTGCAGTCTCAAGTTTTGTTTCGTTTAAGAACATGATGTCTGTGTCGTTTGTGTTTAGGAAGTTGATAAGTTCAGCTTGTCTACTCTGAAGAGTAGAGCAGTTCCATGACACTATTTTTAAGGGCCTAAAAGTCATAAGATTCCAAATTTTGGGTAAATTCTAGTAGGATTAGTCCTTTTTCTGTTTTGGTTCTGGCTGTAGAGAGTTGTTTGTTTAGTTGTCTAATTATATTGAGGAATTTTCCAATGTTTACTTGGCTATTTAATAATTTTAGTTCAGTGCACAGACTGCTAAAATTATTAACTGATGGTTCGGGTGGTGATGAGGGTGTAGGAGGTGAGGGTGTTCGGTAGTAGGTGTCTTTTACCAGGGGAAGGGCGGGGAAGTCTTCATTCCTGGCAGAGGGGTGGGGAACAGGTTGGGAGGCGCTCATTCCTTGCGGCTGCGGCTGCTGCTGCCAGGCGTTGGAGGTAGGGAGAGGGGCTGGAACGAACCTCTGCTTCGGCTGCTGCTGTGCCTGTGCGGCTCCTCGCTGCATGTCTTGAATTTTTCTTAAGTAAACGGGACACTGGATAAAGTTTGCGGGGTGAGCCCCGCCGCAGTTCGCGCATTTGGGTGGTTCTTCTTCATTTTTCGGACATGTGCGAGTCAAGTGGCCCATTGCGCACTTCAAGCAGCGCGGAGCCGCAAAGCAGTTAGCCGTCGCGTGCCCCCAAGTTTGGCAGCGGTGGCATTGAATAAAGTTCCTTTTATTCAAATGGCGTTCCCATGATATTTTTGTATAGCAAATGTATTTTACTGTCTTCTCTAAGTAGCTGAGCGTTACCTTATTGTTGGTGATTAATAGGTAAAGCGGCCTTTTCGTATTTTTCATAGTGTATAAATTCTTCACTTCAATGTTATGATTTTTCTCCAAGTCTTCTTTGATTTCCTCGATTGTAGGTTCGCTGTCCAGTCCTCGTATTACGAATCCGTGCGTCTTGTCAATTTTTTCAGTGAATGTAAAGAAGTCTATGTTGTCATTGATGAGTAAATTTTTTATTCTTAGTTTGTCTTCCAAATTGTTAAAGAATATATTTGTAGTAGTATTGGTGAATTTTAAATAAAAGCCACTTGGGGCATTTTTAGTTAATGTACTTGTCAATTTTGAGTGATCGCCGAACGTTTTTCGAATTATGAGTGGTGTCGGTTTTGACGGTTTGACATTTGCTTCAGTAATTTCTTCTACTTGTAATTTATCATATTTGTTATTAATTGGGATTGGGGTACTTGCCGGGTATTTGCTTTTAAATTGACTGAATCGGGCCGCTTTCCTTTCCTTAATAATAGTGAAACTGTCATCTTCGCTGGAGCAGGCCATGACGTCGCATTCAGATGATGGCAAGTGAACATCACCTGTCATCTCCAGCGAACGCCGCTTTTTCGGTTTGGAGACGCCTGGAACGCTTGAAATGTTCGTTTGAAATGTTTCAAACAGATCTTCTGGTACTTAGATTTATGTTTTCACTAACAATATTATTTAAATCAAAGAAATTATTTGATTTTTTTGAAATTCTAGCAGGAGCGATTTGCAGCACTTTCAGCTGTAATCACAGCACACTAGAGAAAAAAAGACGAGATCGTGTACTTTCAACATGGTATGGCCGTTGACATAAATATTGTTTTTATTTATGTAATTGAACTAGTAGGCTATGAATACAGAAACGTATGTCTGTTTATTATTCAATTCAAAAGTCAAGTTGTCACAATTGTTCATATAATTTTAAGATATTAGAAAAGATAATGAAGAAGGATATATTTCAAAATTTTTTTTTACAATATCCTTTTTTTTTTTTTTTTTTTTTTAAATATATATATATGATGGCATATATGTATGTACCAATATTATATACAAATATATGTATATTAAAAAAAAAAAAAATTGTAGAGTAATTAATAAATAAATAAATAAATAAATAAATGAAAGAAAGGTAAGACATACATATGTACATACATAACATAATATAAATGAATTAATAAAATAATATGAATATAAGAAGTAAAAAAATTCTTTTTGTAATATATATTTTGTGGTTCTGAAAAGAACCGATTGTTTTTATATTTTGTCCTAAATAGGAACAAAATAATAAGGTGATGTTGATTTATGCACGTTCTCCGCGAATACGTCTAGCCAATTGAATATCTTTTGGCATAATTGTTACACGCTTGGCGTGAATAGCGCATAAGTTGGTATCTTCAAATAATCCAACTAAATATGCTTCACTGGCCTCTTGTAAAGCCATGACGGCAGAACTTTGGAAACGTAAATCAGTTTTGAAATCTTGTGCGATTTCACGAACAAGACGTTGGAACGGTAATTTACGGATCAAAAGTTCAGTACTTTTCTGATAACGACGAATTTCACGTAAAGCGACTGTTCCTGGACGGTATCTGTGTGGTTTTTTAACACCACCAGTTGCTGGTGCACTTTTACGTGCAGCTTTTGTTGCAAGCTGTTTACGTGGTGCTTTACCGCCAGTTGATTTACGTGCAGTTTGTTTAGTACGCGCCATTTTAATAAAATAAAATTATCTCACTTGGACAACGTGTATGTTGTAACACAAAATGAACGAACGAGTGAGACCGAAAATTTTGAACAGTGTTTATATAACGTACGTATAATACTAACGTACATTGCTAACCAGTGATTGGCTCAATCTTTCCCCCACCAATGTGTACGTTTGTAATACGTTTAAAAGGGCCGTTCAAAAATTTTGAACAGTATTCGTTCTGACGAGTCGACCTAGTGTGGTTGATATTGTGCAGAAATTAATTTTCAAAAATGACTGGTCGTGGTAAAGGTGGTAAAGGATTAGGAAAAGGTGGCGCAAAACGTCATCGTAAAGTTCTACGTGATAATATTCAAGGTATCACGAAACCAGCTATTAGACGTTTAGCCCGTCGTGGTGGTGTTAAACGTATTTCTGGTTTAATTTATGAAGAAACACGTGGTGTATTGAAAGTTTTCCTGGAAAATGTTATCCGAGATGCTGTCACATACACTGAACACGCTAAAAGAAAAACCGTTACTGCTATGGACGTCGTTTACGCATTAAAACGTCAAGGTCGTACTTTGTACGGTTTTGGTGGTTAATTGCATATTATATTTATATATAACATGCTATAAAAAACAGGCCCTTTTCAGGGCCACAAAATATATTAAAGAAAAGAATTTCTACTTCAGATATTATTACCTAATTACACATATATGATCGCACCGTATTATATGCAAATTTATTATACATGAATTTAAAATATTAAGTACACAGATTAGTTATTTTTATTGTTAGGAATAATATATGTTTTATAAAATATTGGAATATTTAAAATTCAAATGAATTTGTGTTTTAATTTTAATCACCCCTGTTTAAAAGTAAATACTACCGGTAAATATTATTTCTGTATAAACGACCATTAATATAATAAGAGATAAATAATAAATGTAAAGTCCTTTTAACACGATCATAAGTATGTTTTAAAAATAAAACATTTAGTTGCTATGTAAAATCGCAATAATCTATAAAGAAAATTGTAATTGAAATCAGTACCATTAGTGGTCCCTATGAGATATTCTGTGAACTAATTATGTATTTGTTTGACATTATTTTGTGATTATAATTTTGAATTAATAAAAAGAAAAATAATGAAACGTAAGTACTTACATTAAATAATTATATAATATTATATGTACATAGGTGTCCTCATAAAATTCAATCAGATTTATTAGTAATAATTATTGATAATTATTTTTAAAAAAAGTGAGGTTAACTTATTTATTAGTAATTAGTTATTATGGTGTAAAACCGAGATGTTCTGTTTATAGTTCTGTTAACGAATACTATTATGAAAATTCATTTATTCTTTTAAATGAAGATTAATTCATATAGGTAATAAGGATTAAAGGTAATTAGGATTGTATTTATTAACAAGCACATAAGATATAAACATAGATAAATTAACAATATAACATATATTATGAGGAAAAAATTCTTTTTTGAATGTTTATTTGTGGCTCTGAAAAGAGCCGATTTTTATATGTAAATAAATGATGAACCATTTATTTACTTACTTTGAACTAGTGTACTTAGTTACAGCTTTTGTTCCTTCACTTACTGCGTGTTTTGCAAGTTCACCAGGTAACAACAAACGTACAGCTGTTTGTATTTCACGACTAGTAATTGTTGAACGTTTATTGTAATGTGCTAAACGTGAAGCTTCAGCCGCAATACGTTCAAAAATGTCATTTACAAAACTGTTCATAATACTCATCGCTTTACTAGAAATACCAGTATCGGGATGAACTTGTTTTAAAACTTTGTAAATGTACATTGCGTAACTCTCCTTCCTGCGGCGCTTCTTTTTCTTATCATCCTTTGATATATTTTTCTGGGCTTTACCAGCCTTTTTTGCTGCTTTACCGCTTGTTTTAGGTGGCATCTTCGCACAAATATAACGTCAAGTAAAACACACACACAGTGTAATAAAGTACAGCAGATAGAACACGGTCGACGAGTCGAGCTGAACTGACGCTGTGACTTTTTCGAACCTCATTTTATTGACGAACTCGTACCGATTGTTGCCGAACTCCCCATGTTGAGAATAGGACCGTACACTGTATACGAACAACACAATCGTGCTGCTTTCCTATTGGCTTACTTAACTTAAACACACATATACGAAGAGCATAAAAGTGCGTACACCCCTGCCAATGTGATCAGTCGATCGTCAGAGTTCGTCGGTCGTCGAGTTCAACTAGTGCATTGGCAGCAACAACATCTTTGACAAAGGGATAGCGTAGCCTCAGGGAGCCGCTATCGAGCCCTCAGTACAGGGGTACAAAGTTGTTTTTTGCTCTGATATACTTGTGACTACTGATGTTGTAAGCGACGTATAAGTTTGGCAAGTGATAGTCAAGGCGTTCTGTGCGTCTTCAATAAACTGTGAAGTTTTCTGTTTGTGAATTTCCAGCTCTAAACATGTGAATAGCGTCAGTTTAGTGTTTAGTGCTAGTGTCACGCCCAAATTAGTGGGTGCACATGCACCAACAGTGAAACGTACACTTATGTGCCGTGAATTGTGCCTTCAAAGAAGTGCTGTGCAGTGAAGAGCCCTAGCTCTATCCGCGACGTTTTTACCCTCCGAAAGTTATTGCGATTCATTGGTCTAGGTGTCGATGTGCATCGTTGGCTTCGCCCTTTGCACCATCTAGTTCAGTGTACACGTAATTCTTTCGTGGAGTCTGCCGCGCTACGAACACCAATATCGCAAGTGCCGAGATGAATCCCGAAATCGAAACGTTAACAAATAGAATAGCAGCCATCCTACAACATGGGCAGCCGATATCTGAAAGTCTACAGAGAGAAATAACTGAACTTCAACAGAAGAAAATCGCCCTCCTAGAGACAC
This sequence comes from Ophonus ardosiacus, assembly GCA_943142095.1. Classification (NCBI taxonomy): domain Eukaryota; kingdom Metazoa; phylum Arthropoda; class Insecta; order Coleoptera; family Carabidae; genus Ophonus; species Ophonus ardosiacus. The sequence goes on along the minus strand of OW964841.1, from coordinate 11,633,597 downwards.
ATCTGTCTCACATGTCATCAGCCATGCAAATGAATCTGCTCGCCGAATTGACGGCGCACGCATCGACCCACGCGCCATCTGGCAGCGAAGCATTCAACCTTGCAAAACCAGGGACATCCAAAGCGACATCTATACCTGTCGTGCCCAACCCACCAGTGACTGCAGCGCCAGCTACAAAATCTGCAAGGAAAACCCCGCCCTCCGACAATGAATCCAGCGCGGAAGAATTCAAACTACCAAAAAAGAAGAAAAAAACAAAAATAGACAAACCAAACGACCAAGTCGAATTATCAAACAAATTTAATGGTTTAGCCGAAGAAATGGACACAACGGCTGCAAAAGAAAACGAGAAAAAATCCAGATCGCCACCACCGATCTTTTTAAAGGACATTGGTTCGTGGAAGCACACACTACATGCTATTCGCAATGCGAAAATAGCTGTGAAATCGATAAGAAACACTGCGGAGACAATCAGAGTACAAACTGAATCTCCAGAAGATTACCGCAAGCTACAAACATTGTGCCAACAAACCCAAATCCAATTTTATTCGTTCCCGCTACAAGAAGAAAAACCAATCCAGGCAGTAATCAAAGGCGTACCATCGTCCTTGACAAATGAAGATATCTATGAAGAAATCAAATACAGAAACATACCAGTCATAAAAGTGTACAGAATCGGTAAACTACAAAACTTAGTAACAGTTCAAGTAGAAAAATCGGATGATGGCAAGAAAATTTACGATATGACAGATCTGTACGGTTTGAAAATATCTGTTGAACCGAAAAGGAAACCAAAAATTCCTGGACAGTGTCATCGATGCCAACAGTTTGGACACGCCGCCATCAGCTGCAATTTAAATTGGAAATGTGTTGCCTGCAGCGAACAACACGACACCAAATTATGCCAAAACAAAAAAGAGACACACAAAGCTAAATGTGCAAACTGCAATGGTGAACATACTGCCAATTACAAGGGCTGCTCGAAATATAAAGAAGCTTTGGAGAAGTTTACGCAGAGAAAATCACGAAACAAGCAGCAACCACCGACGAATCAGAGAGCTGTCGCAGCAGCGGACCCCACTGCACTAACCTCGGCTACTACTACACCAGCACCAGCTGTAACACCAACCACTCCAACAACAGCAACAACACCAACAGCCGCCATGTTGTATAGCCAAGTCGTATCTTCCAGCGGCGCAAACAATAAAACGGTAAACCGCAGCAAAACTACAGTGAACAACAACACGAGTTCAAACTCCTTAAACTTCTTTCTCGAAATGCTGAAGAAAGTAGACATTGATAACATCTGCAAAACGCTAATTGATGTTATCAACAATCTTCAAATCACTCATCCGATCATTGATCTACTGAAGCTGGCGCTGGGAGCGCTTCCATCTCTAGTACAATCACTCCGCAATGACAGCTAACAGAGTACACGCTGCCAAAAATCTGAGGATTGTCGCATGGAATGCGGACGGTATCCAGAACAAAATAAACGAGCTGGAAGAATTTATTTTCACACACCATGTGGATGTTGTACTCTTGTGTGAAACATTCTTAAGTGACAACATCCCCACACCAAAATTCCGCAACTACACGGTCTACAGAAAAGATCGCGCTGGCAGAGGAGGAGGAACTGCTATACTTATTAAAAGATCACTGGACCACGTAGAACTAGACTTACCAGCACTACAACACATGGAGGTATGTGGAATTGGAATCCAATTGGCAGACATAGGGCTGGTGCGGCTAATAGCGGCGTACAACCCACCGAAGCATGTACTATTGGAAGCAGATTTATCCGCTGTCATCAACCAGGATAATTCTCCGCTAATTCTGGCAGGCGACCTGAACGCGAAGCATCGAGCCTGGCACAGCCGCGCACAGAACAGATCCGGCCGATCACTCTTCAGATTTGCAACACAACAGCAAATACAAGTGATCGCCCCGGAAGAACCCACGCACTACAGCGGAATCCACGGACAAGCACCAGATGTCCTAGACATTGCCATACTCAAAAATATACGATTGGACACAGAGATAGCCACAATTAACGACTTATCATCAAGACATAACCCCAATATTATTGATGTTAAATCAGGCGACGAAAATATCCAGCAAATAAATGTTAAACAACGTACAGATTGGGTCACCTTCACAAACACGCTCGAACAAGATTTTGGACCGATTCCAACACTCAAGAACAAAACTGAGCTAGAAGAAGCGGTAGTGAATCTTACTAGTAAGATTCAAACTGCAATTAGAGAAGCATCCGCTCCAGCAAGACACCATAATAACATCACTCCAGCTCTTCCACCCAGAGTCCTCCAGCTCATTCAGAGTAGACGGCAGGCTCGCAAGGCATGGCAGAGAACTCTTCACCCAGATGACAAAAGAGCTTACAACCAACTCACTACAAAATTAAGGGACGAGATAAGAAAACAAAAAAATGAAAATTGGAAAGCAGCCTTAGAAGCAGCCGACAATGACGACACGCGACTGTGGAAAATTTCCAAAGGCCTGCGCGCGCAAAGAGCTCCAGCTAAAGCCATTCATGGCCTCAACGGCGTAGTCTACGCAGCAAAAGACAAAGCAGAAGCAATTGCCATCAACTTGGAAAGTCAATGCTCTCCATCCTACGAGAACGCTGACTTAGACTTTATCTCCCAAACGCATCGAAGAATCCGTCGAGCTCTGTCCAATAAGACTGATGCAGGAACTCCCTTTACAACGCCATCAGAAATAAAAGACATTCTGGATCAAACCAAAACAAGAAAAGCAGCGGGCCCGGATGGTATACCAGGAGCAGCTCTTAGAGCACTACCGATGAAGGCCGTAGTGGCACTTACAAATATCGTCAACACGATGCTACGGCTCCAGCACTTCCCAAGCGCCTGGAAGGAAGCCACGGTAATTGCTCTACCGAAACCAGGGAAAAACCTACTGTTCCCACAGAATTATAGACCCATAAGCTTATTAAACTTGCTGGCTAAAGTTGCTGAACGTGTGATATTGAAACAGCTACAAAAAGCTTGTGAAGAACAAATCGTCATCCCGAATGAACAATTTGGTTTCCGCGCCAACCACTCCACGGTGCATCAGCTTGTACGCGTGGTGGATTACGCTAAAGAGGGCATGGAAAGAAAAATGGCAACAGGTGCGGTATTTTTGGACGTCGCCAAAGCATTTGACAAGGTATGGCACCAAGGCCTCCTTGTCAAAATGCTGGACCTTGGATTTCCTCGGCCACTAATTAAAACAATCGCCTCCTACTTGAAAGGGCGATCCTTTCGTGTCAGGTACCAAGGCGAATTATCAGAAGAGCATAGAACAACAGCGGGAGTAGCTCAAGGCTCACTATTATCTCCACTGCTATTCAACATATATGTGAGCGATCTCCCGAAGCAACAACACGGAACACAAATAGCGCAATATGCTGACGACACAGCAGTACTACACCGATCTACAAGTGTCAAGATCATCACCAGAAGACTGCAACAAGCCGTAAGCAAAATTGAAGACTGGTGCTCCAAATGGCGGATGGAGGTCAATCCGGACAAGAGCTCTGCAATTCTTTTCACCAGGAGAAGAAAATTAAAAACTGCTGAAGAGTTAAGAATGTTTAACCGACCAATTCCATGGCGGGACAAAATCGTTTATCTCGGTGCTACCCTGGACAAGCGATTGAACTTTCAAGAACACATCAAATCGGCGGTAAATAAAGGAAAAGTAACTTTCCTGCGACTATTACCACTTCTAGGCAGAAGAAGTGAACTAAGCCTAAAAAATAAAGTTAGGCTCTACAAAACCATTATACGGCCACAGATGCTGTACGCCGCTGAAGCATGGAGCACCGCCACCAAAAAACAGCGGAAAAAACTACAAATCCTGCAAAACAAAGTCCTCAGGGCCATAGTGGACGCAACGAGGTACACGCGAAACGACGTGATCCACAACGACTTAAAAATTCAGACCATCCACGAATTCATAAAGAAGAACGCGACTAAACTGTTTGCAAGAATGGAGGTTCACGCGAACCCTTTAATAAATCAGCCAACAAACTTCGACGAGGAGATAACAACAAAATACACGAGACCAAAACACATACTATGTGAAGCGGATCAAACATAAAATCTAAAAATAAAAAAATTAAGCTAACGCAAACCAGCTAAAGTAAGCTGATTTAAAACCTACGTCTAAAAATAGAAATTAAAAAGTGATTAAGGAGCAAGAGAGCCCTAGGCTCAAAATCCTAAAAAAGTGATACAACTACTTACAATGTGATCATTCTACTCACAGTAGTAGCTCGTGTCGTTTACGTAAAATAATATTACAATATGTCTGGTCGTGGCAAAGGTGGTAAAGTTAAGGGAAAGGCAAAGAGTCGTTCCAATCGTGCCGGGTTACAATTTCCAGTCGGTCGTATCCATAGATTATTGCGTAAAGGTAATTACGCAGAACGTGTCGGTGCTGGTGCTCCTGTTTATTTAGCAGCCGTTATGGAATATTTGGCTGCTGAAGTACTTGAGCTTGCTGGAAATGCTGCACGTGATAATAAGAAGACAAGAATTATTCCACGACACTTGCAATTGGCAATCCGTAACGATGAGGAATTAAACAAATTATTATCTGGCGTTACCATCGCTCAAGGTGGTGTACTGCCAAATATTCAGGCCGTATTGCTGCCCAAGAAGACTGAAAAATCAACATAAATTATTGTTGTTATTTATAACAATAATATACAAACAACGGCCCTTTTTAGGGCCACAAATTTTTATACAAAAAAGAATTTTTATCTCATTTATGTACAATCTTAATTGATTTTTTTTTAAACATAATTTCCTTATAAGTTAATAAAAATAATATTAATAATTTTTACGTATTGTTTTATATATATGATGATTCGTGAAAAGTATGCCAAAATAAAACCTTATATTTTTATTAATAACTCTAGTACTAATTGCACTAATATTTTATAACTTGATAGTTGTATATGCATATTTATTTATACTTTCTTTTGTTTCTGTATCTCATTTATAGGCGTCTCATAATTTTCTATCATTTAATGCATATTCATCAGCACTGCCGTGTGCCTAAGTGTCTGGTCCTGAATCTGGGGAACCGGGTAACAACTGTGGTGCACTCTCCACGCCAGCAATAAGTACCCGTGAGGTGATGCCTGGTAAACATCCGCACGGTACATTATGTCATCAGCATTACCGAAATCTGTATACAGAGAGGATGATTTATTTTACTAACATTTTTAGGTTAAAAAATAATGAAGAAAAAAAAAATATATGTTCTTCACTTCCCCATATGAGACGCCTTTAGTTTACAAAGGGAAATATGTAACTAAATAAGTAGTATACTCATATTAAATTTCAAAATTTTAGTGCATAGTTATTAATAAAAATATGTGTCTGTCTGGTGAGATTCATATTTTCAAAGGAAAATGATCTTTTATCAAATTATGATGAATAAAAAATTCACTCACCTTTAAATTACCTAATTAATAAATATTTTCTTATTTTAATAATGTACTTACTTTTTGTAAATATGATGGATATGATTTAAATATTGATGAATACATACATTCGTTTCTCTTAATCTAAAAGACGATAGTGATGACCAATCAAATTAATCGTTTTTCAAATGTATTGAACAATGATCACTTGTCAATAATAGGAGCCCATCCAATACTTTTTACAACTTTTATCCCGGTCAATATAGACTTTTAATCGCATAAGAGTGATCCCTGTGGATGGTGCACTCTCCACAGCAGCTATGAGTGCCCATGAGGTGACGACTGATAATCGCCCACACGATAAAACTATATCGTCATCATTACCGATGTTTACATAAATTGTAGATAGTGGCACACCCAGTATTGGGTAATATTCCGTGATGATTTATTTATTTAACTCTTCTTCTTACGGAAAAAAAACCTACAAAACAAAAATAAATAATTAATAGATTATTAAGTGAAAATTGTTTGATGTACACATGAAAAAACAATAGTTATATTTTATACATCAAGATAATGAAGTCCATTTTTTTTATAACGAAATGTAGTTGCCGAGGAACATAATAAATTTTATTTACAATAAAAAATATTGTGAATATGAAAGAAATATTTTTATTTTATTATTTATGTTGAGTATTTTGTTTATAACAACTGTCACTTGCTGCCAGTCAAATACATATACACAAACTTATGTTCAGTGTTGCAAACCTTGCAGACATTCAATTTATCAATATGAAAACAAAATTATTTGTATTATCTCAAACTTTTTGTTAGGAATTATTTAATTCCTTCGTCTAGCACATATTTTTTGTCATTTTACGTAACAAATTACTATTGTACATTGTATATCTATTCATATTATCTTATAAGTACAATAATAATTATCAAGATTGGCAACACTACTTTTCTATTAAAAACATCGTATGGATGAATATTTCAGAAACAATTTTAAATAAATACATTTAATATAGATGAACAATATACGAATACTTACATAACAGGTGTAATAATATTTTTTTTCTCTTTCTTTCAACTTGTTTTGTTCATTCGTCTTTTTTTATTCCTGTCCTATTGTTATAAACAAATGCACAGCACACACACTAGCATTTTTAATCAATGTAAATCTTAAATTTAAACTAAATATTTACAGTTCCTACTCACTAAAACAACAACACAAAAAAACTGACACGAATGAATATTTTAAACACTAGATAATAAACCTATGTTTTAATTTGTAGTAAATATTTATATATCACTAATATTATTTATAATATAACAACACAAAGAAACTGTCACAAGAATATAGTTTATACAAAAGTTATAAAAACAATTTATGTTTGATGTATACCAATACAGAGAACACAGCAAAATGATTGACTGCTTGGTTTGTTATTTTCAAGATTTCAATTTACGACGTATTCCCATTATTATGGTACACGTTGTTCCATCTGTAGTATATTTTGTTTACTTTCACATCTCTTCTTCTCTATCGGTATTAATTATTATTATTATTTTATTAAAATATTGTTAATCGTTATAGAAATCTGTACGTTATGTCATATTTTTAACAAGAGAATTAGAAAATAAATAAATAAATAAATAAATAATTTTATAAAATCAGTAGGTATATAATTGTAACTATAAAATTATTTAACCTAAAAAACAAAGAATAAATCAAATAATAATAATAATTATTATAATACATTGTTTCCATAGTAATTTAGCATAATAACAATATAGAAAAGTACAATAAACATATACAAATATATAATATTCAGTCATACTACTATGGTAACATCATTTTTACTTAATTTTTACATTATTGCAATAAATATTGTTTAATATTGTTATACATTTTTATTTGTTGATATATATTTTAAACGTATTTGTATATAATATTGCTAATATATATTTATTTAATTAAATAAATTCAAATAAACCTTGTTGCTTGGTCACATTTTCTTACTCTGCTCATATATATCATTAAATTTATGTATTCACAATAGTGTTAAATAAATAATAATAATTTATAACAATAATATGAACTTTATATTATTGAAATATAATAGTTGTATAAATTATTATCTTATAGTTTACCTATTATAGACAATATAAATTGAAATGAAAGCACGAAAATCGTACAAGTTACGGCTAACATGTTTACATGTCTATTTCTCCGCCGTTCGTTTATTTTATTGACAGGCTAAAAAATAATCATGAAAATAAATGTTTTTATAGTTATTTTGAACGTATTTTGTTCACTGTACCTATATTGTTTATATATTGTGTGTGCGTGCACATTAATTATAAAATATGGCTGATGTTGCAACAACAAGTGCTGAACCTCAATCCAGTCCGAAATCGACTGTAAAGAAGGAAAGAAAGAAGTCTGATCGTCCAAAGGCTTCTCATCCATCAACAGCTATTATGGTAAATAATGCCATACAAAATTTAAAAGAACGTGGTGGCTCATCTCTTCAGGCAATTAAAAAATATATTTCTGCTACTTATAAAGTGGATGCTGAAAAATTTGCACCATTTATTAAGAAATATATTAAATCAAGTGTTGTATCTGGTGCACTTGTACAAACAAAAGGTAAAGGTGCCAGTGGTTCATTTAAATTAGCATCAACTGCAGTTACGAAAAAATCAGTTTCTGCTACCTCCGCTACAGCCGCAAAATCGTCGTCAAAAAAATCATCAACTACAAAATCAAGAGCTAAATTAGACACTACAGAGAAGAAAACTAGTGTTAAAAAATCAACAGCAAGTAAAGCAACAAAATCTAGAAAAAGTGCAACTTTGGAAAAGAAAAAATCGACTTCTGCAAAAATTGCTAAGCCTAAATCTCCATCTAAAGTGAAAAAAACAACTAAAGCACCAACAAAGAAGCCAAAATCACCTAAACCAAAAACCACGAAACCAAAAGTGGTTAAAAAGAAGGCTGCTTCGCCAAAGAAGAAGTAAATAAGTACATAAATAATACATATATATATTTATGTGCGAAATTCAAACGGTCCTTTTCAGGACCATCAAATATTATTCATATTAAGAATTTTTAACTCAAATATGGCAATCATAATTAATATGTAATAAAATAAACAAATCCCTTTATCCCAGTATCATCCTTTCTTATTTTGATATAGTTTGTGTGTGTGTGTGTGTGTGTGTGTGTGTGTGTATGTATGTATGTGTGTTCGTATGTATGTGTTATATGATAAATAACAAATACGGTAAGAACAAAAAGGATGTCAACGGCACGCGGTATTCCCAAGCGGTCACCCATCCAAGTACTAACCGCGCCCGATGTTGCTTGACTTACGAGATCAGACGAGATCGTTGAACAATTATTTATTCAAACTTTTGTTTTATTTACAACAGTGTATCTTAATCTATGTTATATTTAGGTTCCTATATTAACATTACAATATTTTACCTAAAAGTTTAATTTTATATACATTTTGTTTCAAGAAATTGTTTATATTACTATCATTGTTAACTATATCCTAATCTATTCCTAAACTTGTTTATATATACATTTATTAGTTTCTGATTAGAAACTAATTTTAGGTAATTAATTTATTTACAATAGAACTTATAAACTAATGTAAAAATAAAAGTTAAAAGAAAAAAGCCTATCCTAATATATACATATTTACAATATTTACACTAGATTAAATTGGGATTGGAATTTTTTTTTTTTTTTAATTTTGATTTTAATTTATTTTGTTAATGTGTTTCATGGAACTGTCCTACTCTTCTTCGTATTCGAAAGGTTCGTTAAAGATGTCTAGTAATTGATATGTGAATTTGTGTTTAATTTTGAAATTTGTGTTGTCTTGTCTGTATTTAGAGATGTTTTTCACTATGTCGCTGTCGGTATAGCAGTTTTGTTTTGTATAAAATTTGTTAGCTATTTGTTTTATATAGTCTGTGATGTATGGTATGCTTGTGAGTTCGTGAAGTGTAGTGATTCGTGTGTATCTGTCATGGCCAGTCACCAAGCGTAGAATTTTATTTTGGAACACTTGCAGTGGGTTTATTGTAGTGGGTGACAAGTGTGCAATGATTGGTGCGCTATACGTTATAATTGGTCGTATGAGTGCTGTATAAATGTGTTTTTTGGTTTGTGATGTCAGTGTGCTTCGTTTTGAAAGTAGTGAGTAGTTTTGTTTTAGTGAAAAGTGTAATTTTTGTATTAGAGTGTTGATGTGTTTGTGTAAATTTAGTCGTGTGTCTAGATTGATGCCTAAATATTTTGCTGTGTCTTTCACGTGTATTTTTTCGCCGTGTATTTTGATTGGTGTGTATATTTTAGTGTTTGTGAATTTTCGTGTGAGTGTAATGATTTCTGTTTTGTCACAATTAATTTTGATTTGCCACTTTTTCCAGTATTTTTCCAAGATGTTTATGTGTAGTTGGATCTGCCTACCTGCAACCTCTGCACTGTGACTGTGCGCGTAGATGGCGGTGTCGTCTGCGAATAGTGCAGTTTCTGTTTTTGCAAATGTAGGCAGATCGTGTAGGTATATTATGAATAGTAGTGGGGCAAGTATACTCCCCTGAGGTACGCCTGCGTGTATATTTGTAAGTGTAGAGTAGGTGTTGTTTATTTTGACCTTGAATGTTCTGTTCTTTAAGTATGAATTTAAAAGCATAATTAAGTCTTTCGGGTAGTTCAGTTTAATTAATTTATATAAGAGCCCATCAGTCCAGACCTTATCGAATGCTTTTTCTATATCTAAAAGGCACATGACTGTCACTTTGCTTTTGTTAAAATTATGAATGGTGTCGTTTAAGATTCTTGTTAGTTGTTGAGTTGTTGATCGTTGTTGCCGAAATCCGAATTGAAAGTCAGGTAAAATATTTTTGTTTACTGTGAATTCTAATATGTTATCGAAGATTACTCGTTCTGTTAATTTTGAAATTGAATTTAGAAGTGAAATGGGCCGAAAACTTGTGGGATGATTTATGTTTTTCTTGGGTTTTAGAATAGGGATTACTGTGGCGGTTTTCCAGTTTTCAGGGAAATAATTTAAACGTATTATGCTATTGATTATATATGTGAGTTGGACTATAGCTTTTCGGGGCAGATTTTTAATGATTTTATTTTCGATAAGATCTGGACCGGGGGCTTTATTGCTTGAAAGTTTCTTAATTATGCTTTTTAATTTTGTTGGTGTTGTGTAGTATGAATGTATTGTCTTTTTGTCTGTGGTGTGTGGTGTGTCTATGTAGTTTTGTACTGTTTGTGTTACGTGTTCAAAGTGTTGTCTGTCTGTGTGAGCATCTAGGATGTGTACTTGTTCGAATGTTTTTGCAATGGCATTGGCTTTTTCTTCGTCTGTAAAATATGTGTTGTTGTTTAGTGTTAATGTTGGTATGTATATGTTCTTTCTTTTGAGTGATTTTGTGAATTTCCAAAGTGAGTAGTCTTTTGTGTTTAAGGAGTTTAGTTTGTTCTGCCATTTTTCGTTTGACCAGTTGGCAATCTGTTTCCTTATTTCTTTGTTTTGTTCTTTCATTTCGTCCCTGTACTGTGTGTTTTGTGTCCTTTGCCAATGCTTGCGTGTGTTGTTGCGTCGTGTTATTAGTTGGGTGATGTGTTGTGGAAATGTGTCTTTGTTTGTGTTTATAGTTTTTTGTTTTGTGTGTTTATGTTTTAAAATGTTTATAGTGTCAGTGAGTTTCTGTATTTCTGTGTCTATGTTCTCTGTAGTGTTTATTTGACTGTTGATTGTGATGTGTGCGTTCAGTTCTTCTCGAAAAGCGCGCCAATCCGTATGTTTATAAGATGTGATGGTTCTTGTGTATTCTTCTGTGTATTGATCGTTTAGTGTGAGTGTGACTGGTGTGTGATCAGAGCTTAGTAAGTCCATGCTTTCCAAGTCGGAGATGTGTATTATGTTTTTGTAAATGCATATGTCTATTGTAGAAGGTGTTGTGCCATTTTGTGGGTAGTGTGTGTGTGTTGGAGTGTATAGCAATTGTGCGTTTTGTGCTTGAATGTACGTGTAGAGTGTCCTTCCATTTGCGTTGTTCCTATTGTTGTTCCACGCTTGGTGAACGGCGTTTAGGTCTCCCATCAAGATGACTTTGTGTGAAATGTTGAGTACTGTGTCGAGTTCTTGTTGTGTGAAAGTATTTAATGGTTGGTTGTAAGCTGCAATTATGTGGGTGTTGTCAACTAGTCTGATACAAAGTGTTTCAAGTGAAGTGTCTGGTGTGTCTATGTATTGGTGTGGAATGTTGGTTTTGATGATGGCTGCTATACCGCCAGCGGCATAGTGAACTATTGGTCTGTCTTTTCTGTAAATTTCATAACCTTTTATTCTAAATTTAATTTCTGTTTTTAGTTTTGTTTCGTTGAGAAGTAGTATGTCAGTGTCGTGTGTGTTTAAGAAGTGTATTAACTCGCCTTGTCTACTTTGAAGAGTAGAACAGTTCCATGTAACAATTTTTAGGGGCCTAAAAATCATAACTGTCTAAATTTTGTGTAAATGAAAGTAGGATTAAGCCTTTTTCAGTTTTTGTTGTGGCTTGTGCCAGTTGTAAGTTTAAGTTTTTTATTATTGCTAAGAATTTGTTTATATTTACGTATGAGTTTAATTGTTTGAGTTCGTTACAAAGTTGGTTGAAATTATTAGTGTTTAGTGTGGTGTTGGGTGTGGATGGTGTTGGGAGGGGGGATGGGGGGCGGTTTCTTACGGGGGGAAGGGCGGGGAAGTCATCGGGTCGGGCGACGTGTGGGGCAGGCTGGGATGCGTTGCTAGTCGGTTGCCATGCGTTAACTGCTGGAGCTGGAGCTGGTATATAGCTCACAGGCTGCTGTTGTGGTCCACGCTGGAGTTCTCTGATTTTCCGCAAGTAAATGGGGCATTCCACGTAGTTTGCCGGATGCGCCCCACTGCAGTTGGCGCATTTCGCAGGTTCCTCCAATGGCTTCTCGCAGAGTCGAGTCAGGTGATCCTTGCCACATTTGAGGCAGCGTGCGCTCGCGTAACAATTTGCCGTTGCGTGTCCCCAAGCCTGGCATTTGTGGCACTGGATGATGAGCCTCTTCTTCGTGTGTCTCTCCCATATAATTTTTGTATGGCACAAGTGTCTTACATTACGTTCAAGGTGAGTCAGTGTTATTTTATTATTTGTAATAAGTAGGTACAATGGTCGTCTCGTGTTCTTCATTGGGTAAATATTTTTTACTTGAATTTGATTGTTTTCTAGGTCGGTTTTGATGTCGTCTAGTTCTGGTTCACTGTCTAGTCCTTTTATTACGAAGGCATGAGTTTTGTCGTTCTTCTCTGTGTATGTGTAAAATTCTATTTCATCGTCAATCAGTTGGTTTTTTATTTTTGTCTTGTCGTCCAGTTTGTTAAAAAAGATGTTTGTTGTGTTATGTGAAAATTTTAGTTGGAATCCTCCCGGTGCATTTTTCTTTAAATTGTTGATCAGTTTGTTGTGGTCTCCAAAAGTTTTTTTGATTATAAGTGGGGTTGGTTTTAGGTTACCTTCGTTTTCCGTAATTTCTTCTATTTCCAATTTATCATATCTATTACTTGTTTTCGTTACATTTATGGCTTCAGTCTTCTTAATTTTACTTTGCTTGACAGATTTTCTGTCGCTAATTAATTTAAACGAATTGACGTTTGCGTTGGCCATGGTGTCGTCGGTTGTTTCCATTTCTGCATCTCCTGTCATTTGCGATCTTTTTCGCTTTCTGGTTAGAATTGTCCCCTCCACCACTTCTATTTTCTGCGTTGGTACGCTCACTAACACTTTAACTTGGTTTTAGCACTATTTGTTTATATTATTTCACAATTTTACACTTCGTTTTTTTCAAATTAGAACAGAGCTCTTTGTCACGGCTGTCGTCGATGATAGCGGTAACAAAAGACAGACGAGATCGTGTACTTTCAACATGGTATGGCCGTTGACATAAATATTGTTTTTATTTATTTAATTGAACTAGTAGGCTATGAATACAGAAACGTATGTCTGTTTATTATTCAATTCAAAAGTCAAGTTGTCACAATTGTTCATATAATTTTAAGATATTAGAAGGATATATTTCAAAATTTTTTTTGACAATATCTCTTTTTTTTTTTTTTTTTTTTTTTTTTTTTAAATATATATATATATGATGGCATATATGTATGTATATGTATGTACCAATATTATATACAAATATATGTATATTAAAAAAAAAAAAAATTGTAGAGTAATTAATAAATAAATAAATAAATAAATAAATGAAAGAAAGGTAAGACATACATATGTACATACATAACATAATATAAATGAATTAATAAAATAATATGAATATAAGAAGTAAAAAAATTCTTTTTGTAATATATATTTTGTGGTTCTGAAAAGAACCGATTGTTTTTATATTTTGTCCTAAATAGGAACAAAATAATAAGGTGATGTTGATTTATGCACGTTCTCCGCGAATACGTCTAGCCAATTGAATATCTTTTGGCATAATTGTTACACGCTTGGCGTGAATAGCGCATAAGTTGGTATCTTCAAATAATCCAACTAAATATGCTTCACTGGCCTCTTGTAAAGCCATGACGGCAGAACTTTGGAAACGTAAATCAGTTTTGAAATCTTGTGCGATTTCACGAACAAGACGTTGGAACGGTAATTTACGGATCAAAAGTTCAGTACTTTTCTGATAACGACGAATTTCACGTAAAGCGACTGTTCCTGGACGGTATCTGTGTGGTTTTTTAACACCACCAGTTGCTGGTGCACTTTTACGTGCAGCTTTTGTTGCAAGCTGTTTACGTGGTGCTTTACCGCCAGTTGATTTACGTGCAGTTTGTTTAGTACGCGCCATTTTAATAAAATAAAATTATCTCACTTGGACAACGTGTATGTAACACACACAAAATGAACGAACGAACGAGTGAGACCGAAAATTTTGAACAGTGTTTATATAACGTACGTATAATACTAACGTACATTGCTAACCAGTGATTGGCTGAATCTTTCCCCCACCAATATGTACGTTTGTAATACCTTTAAAATGTCCGTTAAAAATATTTCAACCGTATTCGTTCTGCCGAGTCGACCTAGTGTGGTTGTTGTGTAGAAATTAATTTTTAAAAATGACTGGTCGTGGTAAAGGTGGTAAAGGATTAGGAAAAGGTGGCGCAAAACGTCATCGTAAAGTTCTACGTGATAATATCCAAGGTATCACGAAACCAGCTATTAGACGTTTAGCTCGTCGTGGTGGTGTTAAACGTATTTCTGGTTTAATTTATGAAGAAACACGTGGTGTATTGAAAGTTTTCCTGGAAAATGTTATCCGAGATGCTGTCACATACACTGAACACGCTAAAAGAAAAACCGTTACTGCTATGGACGTCGTTTACGCATTAAAACGTCAAGGTCGTACTTTGTACGGTTTTGGTGGTTAATTGCATATTATATTTATATATAACATGCTATAAAAAAAAACAGGCCCTTTTCAGGGCCACAAAATATATTAAAGAAAAGAATTTCTACTTCAGATATTATTACTATTACCTAATTACATTATATGATCGCACCGTATTATATGCAAATTTATTATACATGAATTTAATATATTAAGTACACAGATTACTTATTTTTATTGTTAGGAATAATATATGTTTTATAAAATATTGAAATTTCTAAAATACAAATGAATTTGTTATTTTAATCACCCCTGTTTAAAAGTAAATACTACCGGTAAATATTATTTCTGTATAAACGACCATTAATATAATAGAGATAAATAATAAATATAAAGTCCTTTTAACACGATCATAAGTATGTTAATAAAAACATTTTGTTGCTATGTAAAATCGCAATAATCTATAAAGAAAATTGTAATGGAAATATCGTATATTGTTCATTTTAATTTGAAATCAGTACCATTAGTGGTCCCTATGAGATATTCTGTGAACTAACTATTTGTTTGTTTGTTTGACATTATTTGTGATTCTAATTTTGAATTAATAAAAAGAAAAATAATGAAATGTAAGTACTTACATTAAATAATTATATAATATTATATGTACTCAAGTGTCCTCATAAAATTCAATCAGATTTATTAATAATTATTTTTTAAAAAAGTGAGGTTAACTTATTTATTAGTAATTAAGTTATTATCGTGTAAAACCAAGATATTCTGTTTATAGTTCTTTATTAAAGACTACTACTGTCTGGAACATGCTTAATTCTAATTATGAAAATTCATTTATTCTTTTAAATGAAGATTAATTCATTCATTTAGGTAATAAGGATTAAAGGTATTTGGGATTGTATTTATTAACAAGCACATATGATAAATTAACAATATAACATATATTATGAGGAAAAAATTCTTTTTTTAAAGATAATTTGTGGCTCTGAAAAGAGCCGATTTTTATATGTAAATAAATGATGAACCATTTATTTACTTACTTTGAACTAGTGTACTTAGTTACAGCTTTTGTTCCTTCACTTACTGCGTGTTTTGCAAGTTCACCAGGTAACAACAAACGTACAGCTGTTTGTATTTCACGACTAGTAATTGTTGAACGTTTATTGTAGTGTGCTAAACGTGAAGCTTCAGCCGCAATACGTTCAAAAATGTCATTTACAAAACTGTTCATAATACTCATCGCTTTACTAGAAATACCAGTATCGGGATGAACTTGTTTTAAAACTTTGTAAATGTACATTGCGTAACTCTCCTTCCTGCGGCGCTTCTTTTTCTTATCATCCTTTGATATATTTTTCTGGGCTTTACCAGCCTTTTTTGCTGCTTTACCACTTGTTTTAGGTGGCATCTTTACACAAATATAATGTCAAGTAAAACACACACAGTGTAATAAAGTACAGCAGATAGAACACGGTCGACGAGTCGAGCTGAACTGACGCTGTGAATTTTTCGAACCTCATTTTATTGACGAACTCGTACCGATTGTTGCCGAACTCCCCATGTTGTGAATAGGACCGTACACTGTATATGAACAACACAATCGTGCTGCTTTCCTATTGGCTTACTTAACTTAAACACACATATACGAAGAGCATAAAAGTGCGTACACCACTGCCAATGTGATCATTCTACTCACAGTAGTAGCTCGTACTGTTAGTGTCGTTTACGTAAAATAATATTACAATATGTCTGGTCGTGGCAAAGGTGGTAAAGTTAAGGGAAAGGCAAAGAGTCGTTCTAATCGTGCCGGACTACAATTTCCAGTCGGTCGTATCCATAGATTATTGCGTAAAGGTAATTACGCAGAACGTGTCGGTGCTGGTGCTCCTGTTTATTTAGCAGCCGTTATGGAATATTTGGCTGCTGAAGTACTTGAGCTTGCTGGAAATGCTGCACGTGATAATAAGAAGACAAGAATTATTCCACGACACTTGCAATTGGCAATCCGTAACGATGAGGAATTAAACAAATTATTATCTGGCGTTACCATCGCTCAAGGTGGTGTACTGCCAAATATTCAGGCCGTATTGCTGCCCAAGAAGACTGAAAAATCAACATAAATTATTGTTGTTATTTATAACAATAATAAACAAACAACGGCCCTTTTTAGGGCCACAAATTTTTATACAAAAAAGAATTTTTATCTCATTTATGTACAATCTTAATTGAATTTTTTTTTTTAACCTAATTTCCTTATAAATTAATATAAATAATTTTTACATATTGTTTTATATATATGATGATTCGTGAAAAGTGTGCCAAAATAAAACCATATATTTTTATTAATAACTCTGGTACTAATTGCACTAATATTTTTGAACTTGATAGGAATATATTCATTACTTATATGCATATTTATTTATACTTTCTTTTGTTTCTGTATCTCATCCATAGGCGTCTCATAATTTTTTATCATTTAATGCATATTCACCAGCACTGCCGTGTGCCTGAGTGTCTGGTCCTGAATCTGGGGAACCGGGTAACAACTGTGGTGCACTCTCCACGCCAGCAATAAGTGCCCGTGAGGTGACGCCTGGTAAACACCCGCACGGTACATTATGTCATCATCATTACCAAAATCTGTGTACAGAGAGGAGGATTTATTTATTTATTTTCACCTTATTTTTTAATGTACAAAAAGAGATTTATCAATATTAAAAATAAAGTAATCAACAACTGTTATAAAGGATTATGTTTTGTTTTCCTACTTTGTTCTATTTTCTATAGTAAATTGATTGATTTTTAACTGAAAACTATTACATTTTAATAAGAGTACCTTTTTTTTTGTATTTTCGCATTGTAAATAATATTTTATAAGTAAACACGAGAAAATATTAATAGAATTAATTAGGTTAAAAAATAATGAAGAAAAAAAAATATATGTTCTTCACTTCCCCATATGAGACACCTTTGGTTTAAATACAAAAACAAAGAGAAATATGTAACTAAATAAGTAGTATACTCATATTAAATTTCAAAATTTTAGTGCAACTAGTACCAGAGTTATTAATAAAAATATGTGTCTGTCTGGTGAGATTCATATTTTCAAAGGAAAATGATCTGTTATCAAATTATAATGAATAAAAAATTCACTCACCTTTAGATTACCTAATCAATAAATATTTTCTTATTTTAATAATGTACTTACTTTTTGTAAATATGATGGATATGATTTAAATATTGATGAATACATACATTCGTTTCTCTCAATCTAAAAGACGATAGTGATGACCAATCAAATTAATAGTTTTTCAAATGTATTGAACAATGATCACTTGTCGATAATAGGAGCCCATCCAATACATTTTACAACTTTTATCCCGGTCAATGTAGACTTTTAATCGCACAAGAGTGATCCCTGTGGATGGTGCACTCTCCACAGCAGCTATGAGTGCCCATGAGGTGACAACTGATAATCGCCCACACGATAAAACTATATCGTCATCATTACCGATGTTTACATAAATTGTAGATAGTGGCACACCCAGTATTGGGTAATATTCCGTGATGATTTATTTTATTTAACTCTTCTTCTTACGAAAAACAAAAAAACCTACAAAACAAAAGTAAATAATTAATAGATTATTAAGTGAAAATTGTTTGATGTACACATGAAAAAACAATAGTTATATTTTATACATCAGGATAATGAAGTTCATTTTTTTATAACGAATTGTAGTTGCCGAGGAACATAATAAATTTTATTTACAATAAAAAAAATTGTGAATATGAAAGAAATATTTTTATTTTATTGTTTATGTTGAGTATTTTGTTTATAACAACTGTCACTTGCTGCCAGTCAAATACATATACAAAAACTTATGTTCAGTGTTGCAAACCTTGCAGACATTCAATTTATCAATATGAAAACAAAATTATTTGTAATATCTCAAGCTTTTTGTTCGGATTTATTTAATTCCTTCGTCTAGCACATATTTTTTGTCATTTTACGTAACAAATTACTATTGTACATTGCATATCTATTCATATTATCTTATAAGTACAATAATAATTATCAAGATTGGCAACAAATTACTATTGTACATTGTATATCTATTCATATTATCTTATAAGTACAATAATAATTATCAAGATTGGCAACACTACTTTTCTATTAAAAACATCGTATGGATGAATATTTCAGAAACAATTTTAAATAAATACATTTAATATAGATGAACAATATACGAATACTTACATAACAGGTGTAATAATATTTTTTTTCTCTTTCTTTCAACTTGTTTTGTTCATTCGTCTTTTTTATTCCTGTCCTATTGTTATAAACAAATACACAGCACACACACTAGCATTTTTAATCAATGTAAATCTTAAATTTAAACTAAATATTTACAGTTCCTACTCACTAAAACAACAACACAAAAAAACTGACACGAATGAATATTTTAAACACTAGATAATAAACCTATGTTTTAATTTGTAGTAAATATTTATATATCACTAATATTATTTATAATATAACAACACAAAGAAACTGTCACAAGAATATAGTTTATACAAAAGTTATAAAAACAATTTATGTTTGATGTATACCAATACAGAGAACACAGCAAAATGATTGACTGCTTGGTTTGTTATTTTCAAGATTTCAATTTACGACGTATTCCCATTATTATGGTACACGTTGTTCCATCTGTAGTATATTTTGTTTACTTTCACATCTCTTCTTCTCTATCGGTATTAATTATTATTATTATTTTATTAAAATATTGTTAATCGTTATAGAAATCTGTACGTTATGTCATATTTTTAACAAGAGAATTAGAAAATAAATAAATAAATAAATAATTTTATAAAATCAGTAGGTATATAATTGTAACTATAAAATTATTTAACCTAAAAAACAAAGAATAAATCAAATAATAATAATAATTATTATAATACATTGTTTCCATAGTAATTTAGCATAATAACAATATAGAAAAGTACAATAAACATATACAAATATATAATATTCAGTCATACTACTATGGTAACATCATTTTTACTTAATTTTTACATTATTGCAATAAATATTGTTTAATATTGTTATACATTTTTATTTGTTGATATATATTTTAAACGTATTTGTATATAATATTGCTAATATATATTTATTTAATTAAATAAATTCAAATAAACCTTGTTGCTTGGTCACATTTTCTTACTCTGCTCATATATATCATTAAATTTATGTATTCACAATAGTGTTAAATAAATAATAATAATTTATAACAATAATATGAACTTTATATTATTGAAATATAATAGTTGTATAAATTATTATCTTATAGTTTACCTATTATAGACAATATAAATTGAAATGAAAGCACGAAAATCGTACAAGTTACGGCTAACATGTTTACATGTCTATTTCTCCGCCGTTCGTTTATTTTATTGACAGGCTAAAAAATAATCATGAAAATAAATGTTTTTATAGTTATTTTGAACGTATTTTGTTCACTGTACCTATATTGTTTATATATTGTGTGTGCGTGCACATTAATTATAAAATATGGCTGATGTTGCAACAACAAGTGCTGAACCTCAATCCAGTCCGAAATCGACTGTAAAGAAGGAAAGAAAGAAGTCTGATCGTCCAAAGGCTTCTCATCCATCAACAGCTATTATGGTAAATAATGCCATACAAAATTTAAAAGAACGTGGTGGCTCATCTCTTCAGGCAATTAAAAAATATATTTCTGCTACTTATAAAGTGGATGCTGAAAAATTTGCACCATTTATTAAGAAATATATTAAATCAAGTGTTGTATCTGGTGCACTTGTACAAACAAAAGGTAAAGGTGCCAGTGGTTCATTTAAATTAGCATCAACTGCAGTTACGAAAAAATCAGTTTCTGCTACCTCCGCTACAGCCGCAAAATCGTCGTCAAAAAAATCATCAACTACAAAATCAAGAGCTAAATTAGACACTACAGAGAAGAAAACTAGTGTTAAAAAATCAACAGCAAGTAAAGCAACAAAATCTAGAAAAAGTGCAACTTTGGAAAAGAAAAAATCGACTTCTGCAAAAATTGCTAAGCCTAAATCTCCATCTAAAGTGAAAAAAACAACTAAAGCACCAACAAAGAAGCCAAAATCACCTAAACCAAAAACCACGAAACCAAAAGTGGTTAAAAAGAAGGCTGCTTCGCCAAAGAAGAAGTAAATAAGTACATAAATAATACATATATATTTATGTGCGAAATTCAAACGGTCCTTTTCAGGACCATCAAATATTATTCATATTAAGAATTTTTAACTCAAATATGGCAATCATAATTAATATGTAATAAAATAAACAAATCCCTTTATCCCAGTATCATCCTTTCTTATTTTGATATAGTTTGTGTGTGTGTGTATGTATGTATGTGTGTTCGTATGTATGTGTTATATGATAAATAACAAATACGGTAAGAACAAAAAGGATGTCAACGGCACGCGGTATTCCCAAGCGGTCACCCATCTTTTATACTAAATAATTTCATTCACTATCTATATATATATATTTTCTTTAATCACGACGATCGGGGAAATTTTGCTCACCTGTACAGGCTAAACGGTAAAAGCGATTTTAATGAAAATTTTTCCAAGATGTAGAGAATAACTCAACTTGATTTCCTGATAATAGGTCATTTTTCTGTACGATGCTTGGTTTTTGTGTAAAAAATTTTTAAAGGTCGTATTTTGGCTTTTTGAAACAATACATCGAAGTCTACATGTACAAAATTAAGAAGAAAAACGATGTCATCTATCACATTTGACATGTCAATGTTGGTGACAAACCATTATAAGAAATGTATAAAGATTAGTTAAAAGTGGATATATATATTTTTATGGAACGATTATTATGCATATAATAGTATAATTAAAGGTATTTTATAATTATTTTCTCTATTTAAATGGTAATTAATAAATCATATATAACCTTGAAGTTAAATTTTAACATATTTTCATCCATAGGTAAAACTATTTGCTTTTTATGACAGAGAAGTTGAAAAGGTGATAATTCAGTGAATATGAACGTACAGTAACATATGTACGTATGTTTCCATTGACAAAATAGTTGCTGAACGACGAAAAAGGCATGTATTTAAATGAAACCTAATTTGGATATGAAAATGATAAAAATGGTACCTAGACGGAACGGAAGTGCGTAAAACTATTATAATACACTCTCGGCGGAGCCCTAGGAGAAAGATTGTTTGACATGTCAATCAGAACCTTTAAATGGAAATATTTTTGATATGAGGACAACTTGAAAGATGTTAAATTCATAAACACAAATTATAAGAATGGGCAATTATTTCACAATAGTAAAAATGGTCTAAAACATATTTAAAATTTATAATTTTTGATGGTTCATGTCCATGGTTCATGTCCACTTCGACAGTGTTGCCAAACATTCCATAAGTAACTAGGTAAGTACCTATAAAACAAATATTGCTAACTAGATCAATGTGAAGTCGGTACACGTGTCACCAAATATGCCATAAGTGAAAAACAAATATTCCTAATTGCATTACTGTGAAGTTAGTCAATTAATTTCCTAGCTACTAATATAAAATATAATAAATTTTGTACATAAATATACGAGAAAGTGTTGCCATAAGTAACTAAGTAAAATACAAATACTTCAATATCAAGATTTTGACAGCTCGATCGTTTTTTGTTTTTTTTTTACATAAAGTTGTCAGAAACATGTCGTTTTTGTATCAAATAAGACGTATTGTAAAGGATTGCAATGCAGAAATGTTAACATTTTTACAGCTCGATCGGCTTTTGTTTTTTGCATAAAGTTGTCAGAACCATGTCGTGTTTGGTATCAAATGAGAGGTATCGTCAAGGGCTACCATGCCGAAATGTTAAAAATGTAACAGCTCGATCGGCTTTTGCTTTTGCGTAAAGTTGTCAGAACCATGTCGCGTTTGGTATCAAATGAGATGTATCGTCAAGGGCTACCGTGCAGAAATATAAAAAAATTGTGAGATCGTTTGACTTTTGTTTTTTGCAAAAAATTGTCAGAACCATGTCGTGTTTGGTATCAAATGAGAGGTATCGTCAAGGGCTACCATGCCGAAATGTTAAAAATGTAACAGCTCGATCGGCTTTTGCTTTTGCGTAAAGTTGTCAGAACCATGTCGTGTTTGGTATCAAATGAGATGTGTCGTCAAGGGCTACCGTGCAGAAATATAAAAAAATTGTGAGATCGTTTGACTTTTGTTTTTTGCAAAAAATTGTCAGAACCATGTCGTGTTTGGTATCAAATGAGAGGTATCGTCAAGGGCTGTCATGCGAAAATGTCAAAAATTTGACAGCTCGATCGGCATTTGTTTTTTACTTAAAGTTGTCAGAATCATTTTGTGTTTGGTATGAAATGAAAGGTAACGTCAAGGGCTGTCATGCAGAAATGTCAAAAATTTGACAGCTCAATCGGCTTTTGTTCTTTATTTAAAGTTGTCAGAATCATGTCTCGTTTGGTATCAAATGAAAGGTTTCGTCGAGGGCTGCCATGCAGAAATGTCAAGATTTTGACTACTCGATCGTCTTTTGTTTTTTGTTTAAAGTTGTCAGAACCATGTCATGTTTGGTATCAAATGAGAGGTATCGTCGAGGTCTGCCATGCAGAAATCTCAAAAATTTGACAGCTCGATCGGCTTTTGTTTTTCGCTTAAAGTTGCTAGAATCATGTCGTGTTTGGTATCAAATGAGAGGGTTCGTTAAGGGCTGCCATGCAGACATGTTAAAAATTTGACAGCTCGATCGGCTTTTGTTGCGTGGGCTGTTTGGGTGGGCGGGAAAAAATATTTTGAAAGACAGCTTTAGCACTTTGCGTTTAAATTGTTTCTAGACGGATTGAACTTACGTAAAACTATTATAAAACACTATCGGCGGAGCCCTAGGGTATACTCGGCGTAGCCGAGTTTACGCTAGTCTTTTATACTAAACGGATAGATTCACTATCTATATATATATATTTTCTTTAATCATCATGACGATCTGGGAAATTTTGCTCACCTGTACAGACTAAACGGTGCGAGTGATTTTAATGAAAATTTTTCTGGGATATAGAGAATAATTCAACTTGATTTCCTAGTAATAGGTAATTTTTCTGTACGGTGCATAGTTTTTGTGTTAAAAATTTTTAAAAGTGGAAATTTGGCTTTTTGAAACAATACATCGAAGTCTACATGTACAAAATTAAGAAGAAAAACGATGTCATCTATCACATTTGACATGTCAATGTTGGTGACAAACCATTATAAGAAATGTATAAAGATTAGTTAAAAGTGGATATATATATTTTTATGGAACGATTATTATGCATATAATAGTATAATTAAAGGTATTTTATAATTATTTTCTCTATTTAAATGGTAATTAATAATTCATATATAATCTTGAAGTTAAATTTTATCCGTAGGTAAAACTGTCTGCTTTTTATGACAGAGACGTTGAAAAGGTGATAATTGAGTGAATATGAACGTACAGTAACATATGTACGCATGTTTCCATTGACAAAATAGTTGCTGAACGACGAAAAAGGCATGTATTTAAATGGAACCTAATTTGGATATGAAATTGATAAAAATGGTACCTAGACGGAATGGAAGTACGTAAAACTATTATAATACACTAATATACTATCGGCGGAGCCCTAGGAGAAAGATTGTTTGACATGTCAATCAGAACCTTTAAATGGAAATATTTTTGAAATGAGGACAATTTGAAAAATGTTAAATTCATAAACATAAATTTTAAGAATGGGCAATTATTTCACAATAGTAAAAATGGCCTAAAACATTTAAAATTTATAATTTTTGATGGTTCATGTCCATGGTTCATGTCCACTACGAAAGTGTTGCCAAACATTCCATAAGTAACTAGGTAAGTACCTATAAAACAAATATTGCTAACTAGATCAATGTGAAGTCGGTATACAAGTGTTACATGCATAAGTGAAAAACAAATATTCCTAACTGCATTATTGTGAAGTTAGCCAATTAATTTCCAAGCTACTAATAAAAAATATAATAAATTTTAAACAAAAATATAAGAGAAAGTGTTGCCATAAGTAACTAAGTAAAACACAAATACTCCAATGTCAAGATTTTGACAGCTCGATCGGTTTATGTTTTATTTACATAAAGTTGTCAGAAACATGTAGTGTTTGTATCAAATAAGAAGTATCGTAAAGGGCTGCAATGCAGAAATGTTAAAATTTTGACAGATCGATTGGCTTTTGTTTTTTGCATAAAGTTGTCAGAATCATGTCGTGTTTGGTATCAAATGAGAGGGTTCGTCAAGGGATGCCATGCAGAAATGTCAAAGATTTGACAGCTCGATCGTCTTTTGTTTTTTTGCTTAAAGTTGTTCGAACCATGTCGTTTTTGGTATCAAATGAAAGGTAACGTCAAGGGCTACCATGCAGAAATGTCAAAAATTTGACAGCTCGACCGGCTTTTGTTTTTTACTTAAAGTTGTCAGAACCATGTCGCGTTTGGTATCAAATGGGAGGTAACGACAAGGGCTGTCATGCAGAAATGTCAAATATTTGACAGCTCGATCGGCTTTTGTTTTTTGCTTAAAGTTGTCAGAACCATGTCGTGTTTGGTATCAAGTGAAAGGTACCGTCATGGGCTGTCATGCAGAAATGTCAAAAATTTAACAACTCGATCGGCTTTTGTTTTTTACTTAAAGTTGTCAGAACCATGTCGTGTTTGGTATCAAATGAGAGGCATCATCGAGGGCTGCCATGCAGATTGGGTGGGGAGGTTGCGTAGGCATTATGGGTGGGCAGGTTGCGTGGGCATTTTGGGTGGGCAGGTTGCGTGGGCAGTTTGGGTGGGCAGGTTGCGTGGGCATTTTGGGTGGGCAGGTTGCGTGGGCAGGTTGCGTGGGCATTTTGGGTGGGCAGGTTGCGTGGGCAGTTTGGGTGGGCAGGTTGCGTGGGCATTTTGGGTGGGCAGGTTGCGTGGGCAGTTTGGGTGGGCAGTTTGGTTGGGCAGGTTGCGTGGGCTGTTTAGGTGGGCGGTAAAAAAATATTTTGAAAGACAGCATTAGCACTTTATGTGGATTGGACGTACGTAAAACTATTATAAAACACTATCGGCGGAGCCCTAGGGTATACTCGGCGTAGCCGAGTTTACGCTAGTCCAAGTACTAACCGCGCCCGATGTTGCTTGACTTACGAGATCAGACGAGATCGTGTACTTTCAACATGGTATGGCCGTTGACATAAATATTGTTTTTATTTATGTAATTGAACTAGTAGGCTATGAATACAGAAACGTATGTCTGTTTATTATTCAATTCAAAAGTCAAGTTGTCACAATTGTTCATATAATTTTAAGATATTAGAAAAGATAATGAAGAAGGATATATTTCAAAATTTTTTTTTACAATATCCTTTTTTTTTTTTTTTTTTTTTTTTAAATATATATATATATATGATGGCATATATGTATGTATATGTATGTACCAATATTATATACAAATATATGTATATTAAAAAAAAAAAAAATTGTAGAGTAATTAATAAATAAATAAATGAAAGAAAGGTAAGACATACATATGTACATACATAACATAATATAAATGAATTAATAAAATAATATGAATATAAGAAGTAAAAAAATTCTTTTTGTAATATATATTTTGTGGTTCTGAAAAGAACCGATTGTTTTTATATTTTGTCCTAAATAGGAACAAAATAATAAGGTGATGTTTGTTGTTGATTTATGCACGTTCTCCGCGAATACGTCTAGCCAATTGAATATCTTTTGGCATAATTGTTACACGCTTGGCGTGAATAGCGCATAAGTTGGTATCTTCAAATAATCCAACTAAATATGCTTCACTGGCCTCTTGTAAAGCCATGACGGCAGAACTTTGGAAACGTAAATCAGTTTTGAAATCTTGTGCGATTTCACGAACAAGACGTTGGAACGGTAATTTACGGATCAAAAGTTCAGTACTTTTCTGATAACGACGAATTTCACGTAAAGCGACTGTTCCTGGACGGTATCTGTGTGGTTTTTTAACACCACCAGTTGCTGGTGCACTTTTACGTGCAGCTTTTGTTGCAAGCTGTTTACGTGGTGCTTTACCGCCAGTTGATTTACGTGCAGTTTGTTTAGTACGCGCCATTTTAATAAAATAAAATTATCTCACTTGGACAACGTGTATGTAACACACACAAAATGAACGAACGAACGAGTGAGACCGAAAATTTTGAACAGTGTTTATATAACGTACGTATAATACTAACGTACATTGCTAACCAGTGATTGGCTGAATCTTTCCCCCACCAATATGTACGTTTGTAATACCTTTAAAATGTCCGTTAAAAATATTTCAACCGTATTCGTTCTGCCGAGTCGACCTAGTGTGGTTGTTGTGTAGAAATTAATTTTTAAAAATGACTGGTCGTGGTAAAGGTGGTAAAGGATTAGGAAAAGGTGGCGCAAAACGTCATCGTAAAGTTCTACGTGATAATATCCAAGGTATCACGAAACCAGCTATTAGACGTTTAGCTCGTCGTGGTGGTGTTAAACGTATTTCTGGTTTAATTTATGAAGAAACACGTGGTGTATTGAAAGTTTTCCTGGAAAATGTTATCCGAGATGCTGTCACATACACTGAACACGCTAAAAGAAAAACCGTTACTGCTATGGACGTCGTTTACGCATTAAAACGTCAAGGTCGTACTTTGTACGGTTTTGGTGGTTAATTGCATATTATATTTATATATAACATGCTATAAAAAAAAACAGGCCCTTTTCAGGGCCACAAAATATATTAAAGAAAAGAATTTCTACTTCAGATATTATTACTATTACCTAATTACATTATATGATCGCACCGTATTATATGCAAATTTATTATACATGAATTTAATATATTAAGTACACAGATTACTTATTTTTATTGTTAGGAATAATATATGTTTTATAAAATATTGAAATTTCTAAAATACAAATGAATTTGTTATTTTAATCACCCCTGTTTAAAAGTAAATACTACCGGTAAATATTATTTCTGTATAAACGACCATTAATATAATAGAGATAAATAATAAATATAAAGTCCTTTTAACACGATCATAAGTATGTTAATAAAAACATTTTGTTGCTATGTAAAATCGCAATAATCTATAAAGAAAATTGTAATGGAAATATCGTATATTGTTCATTTTAATTTGAAATCAGTACCATTAGTGGTCCCTATGAGATATTCTGTGAACTAACTATTTGTTTGTTTGTTTGACATTATTTGTGATTCTAATTTTGAATTAATAAAAAGAAAAATAATGAAATGTAAGTACTTACATTAAATAATTATATAATATTATATGTACTCAAGTGTCCTCATAAAATTCAATCAGATTTATTAATAATTATTTTTTAAAAAAGTGAGGTTAACTTATTTATTAGTAATTAAGTTATTATCGTGTAAAACCAAGATATTCTGTTTATAGTTCTTTATTAAAGACTACTACTGTCTGGAACATGCTTAATTCTAATTATGAAAATTCATTTATTCTTTTAAATGAAGATTAATTCATTCATTTAGGTAATAAGGATTAAAGGTATTTGGGATTGTATTTATTAACAAGCACATATGATAAATTAACAATATAACATATATTATGAGGAAAAAATTCTTTTTTTAAAGATAATTTGTGGCTCTGAAAAGAGCCGATTTTTATATGTAAATAAATGATGAACCATTTATTTACTTACTTTGAACTAGTGTACTTAGTTACAGCTTTTGTTCCTTCACTTACTGCGTGTTTTGCAAGTTCACCAGGTAACAACAAACGTACAGCTGTTTGTATTTCACGACTAGTAATTGTTGAACGTTTATTGTAGTGTGCTAAACGTGAAGCTTCAGCCGCAATACGTTCAAAAATGTCATTTACAAAACTGTTCATAATACTCATCGCTTTACTAGAAATACCAGTATCGGGATGAACTTGTTTTAAAACTTTGTAAATGTACATTGCGTAACTCTCCTTCCTGCGGCGCTTCTTTTTCTTATCATCCTTTGATATATTTTTCTGGGCTTTACCAGCCTTTTTTGCTGCTTTACCACTTGTTTTAGGTGGCATCTTTACACAAATATAATGTCAAGTAAAACACACACAGTGTAATAAAGTACAGCAGATAGAACACGGTCGACGAGTCGAGCTGAACTGACGCTGTGAATTTTTCGAACCTCATTTTATTGACGAACTCGTACCGATTGTTGCCGAACTCCCCATGTTGTGAATAGGACCGTACACTGTATATGAACAACACAATCGTGCTGCTTTCCTATTGGCTTACTTAACTTAAACACACATATACGAAGAGCATAAAAGTGCGTACACCACTGCCAATGTGATCATTCTACTCACAGTAGTAGCTCGTACTGTTAGTGTCGTTTACGTAAAATAATATTACAATATGTCTGGTCGTGGCAAAGGTGGTAAAGTTAAGGGAAAGGCAAAGAGTCGTTCTAATCGTGCCGGACTACAATTTCCAGTCGGTCGTATCCATAGATTATTGCGTAAAGGTAATTACGCAGAACGTGTCGGTGCTGGTGCTCCTGTTTATTTAGCAGCCGTTATGGAATATTTGGCTGCTGAAGTACTTGAGCTTGCTGGAAATGCTGCACGTGATAATAAGAAGACAAGAATTATTCCACGACACTTGCAATTGGCAATCCGTAACGATGAGGAATTAAACAAATTATTATCTGGCGTTACCATCGCTCAAGGTGGTGTACTGCCAAATATTCAGGCCGTATTGCTGCCCAAGAAGACTGAAAAATCAACATAAATTATTGTTGTTATTTATAACAATAATAAACAAACAACGGCCCTTTTTAGGGCCACAAATTTTTATACAAAAAAGAATTTTTATCTCATTTATGTACAATCTTAATTGAATTTTTTTTTTTAACCTAATTTCCTTATAAATTAATATAAATAATTTTTACATATTGTTTTATATATATGATGATTCGTGAAAAGTGTGCCAAAATAAAACCATATATTTTTATTAATAACTCTGGTACTAATTGCACTAATATTTTTGAACTTGATAGGAATATATTCATTACTTATATGCATATTTATTTATACTTTCTTTTGTTTCTGTATCTCATCCATAGGCGTCTCATAATTTTTTATCATTTAATGCATATTCACCAGCACTGCCGTGTGCCTGAGTGTCTGGTCCTGAATCTGGGGAACCGGGTAACAACTGTGGTGCACTCTCCACGCCAGCAATAAGTGCCCGTGAGGTGACGCCTGGTAAACACCCGCACGGTACATTATGTCATCATCATTACCAAAATCTGTGTACAGAGAGGAGGATTTATTTATTTATTTTCACCTTATTTTTTAATGTACAAAAAGAGATTTATCAATATTAAAAATAAAGTAATTAACAACTGTTATAAAGGATTATGTTTTGTTTTCCTACTTTGTTCTATTTTCTATAGTAAATTGATTGATTTTTAACTGAAAACTATTACATTTTAATAAGAGTACCTTTTTTTTTGTATTTTCGCATTGTAAATAATATTTTATAAGTAAACACGAGAAAATATTAATAGAATTAATTAGGTTAAAAAATAATGAAGAAAAAAAAATATATGTTCTTCACTTCCCCATATGAGACACCTTTGGTTTAAATACAAAAACAAAGAGAAATATGTAACTAAATAAGTAGTATACTCATATTAAATTTCAAAATTTTAGTGCAACTAGTACCAGAGTTATTAATAAAAATATGTGTCTGTCTGGTGAGATTCATATTTTCAAAGGAAAATGATCTGTTATCAAATTATAATGAATAAAAAATTCACTCACCTTTAGATTACCTAATCAATAAATATTTTCTTATTTTAATAATGTACTTACTTTTTGTAAATATGATGGATATGATTTAAATATTGATGAATACATACATTCGTTTCTCTCAATCTAAAAGACGATAGTGATGACCAATCAAATTAATAGTTTTTCAAATGTATTGAACAATGATCACTTGTCGATAATAGGAGCCCATCCAATACATTTTACAACTTTTATCCCGGTCAATGTAGACTTTTAATCGCACAAGAGTGATCCCTGTGGATGGTGCACTCTCCACAGCAGCTATGAGTGCCCATGAGGTGACAACTGATAATCGCCCACACGATAAAACTATATCGTCATCATTACCGATGTTTACATAAATTGTAGATAGTGGCACACCCAGTATTGGGTAATATTCCGTGATGATTTATTTTATTTAACTCTTCTTCTTACGAAAAACAAAAAAACCTACAAAACAAAAGTAAATAATTAATAGATTATTAAGTGAAAATTGTTTGATGTACACATGAAAAAACAATAGTTATATTTTATACATCAGGATAATGAAGTTCATTTTTTTATAACGAATTGTAGTTGCCGAGGAACATAATAAATTTTATTTACAATAAAAAAAATTGTGAATATGAAAGAAATATTTTTATTTTATTGTTTATGTTGAGTATTTTGTTTATAACAACTGTCACTTGCTGCCAGTCAAATACATATACAAAAACTTATGTTCAGTGTTGCAAACCTTGCAGACATTCAATTTATCAATATGAAAACAAAATTATTTGTAATATCTCAAGCTTTTTGTTCGGATTTATTTAATTCCTTCGTCTAGCACATATTTTTTGTCATTTTACGTAACAAATTACTATTGTACATTGCATATCTATTCATATTATCTTATAAGTACAATAATAATTATCAAGATTGGCAACACTACTTTTCTATTAAAAACATCGTATGGATGAATATTTCAGAAACAATTTTAAATAAATACATTTAATATAGATGAACAATATACGAATACTTACATAACAGGTGTAATAATATTTTTTTTCTCTTTCTTTCAACTTGTTTTGTTCATTCGTCTTTTTTATTCCTGTCCTATTGTTATAAACAAATACACAGCACACACACTAGCATTTTTAATCAATGTAAATCTTAAATTTAAACTAAATATTTACAGTTCCTACTCACTAAAACAACAACACAAAAAAACTGACACGAATGAATATTTTAAACACTAGATAATAAACCTATGTTTTAATTTGTAGTAAATATTTATATATCACTAATATTATTTATAATATAACAACACAAAGAAACTGTCACAAGAATATAGTTTATACAAAAGTTATAAAAACAATTTATGTTTGATGTATACCAATACAGAGAACACAGCAAAATGATTGACTGCTTGGTTTGTTATTTTCAAGATTTCAATTTACGACGTATTCCCATTATTATGGTACACGTTGTTCCATCTGTAGTATATTTTGTTTACTTTCACATCTCTTCTTCTCTATCGGTATTAATTATTATTATTATTTTATTAAAATATTGTTAATCGTTATAGAAATCTGTACGTTATGTCATATTTTTAACAAGAGAATTAGAAAATAAATAAATAAATAAATAATTTTATAAAATCAGTAGGTATATAATTGTAACTATAAAATTATTTAACCTAAAAAACAAAGAATAAATCAAATAATAATAATAATTATTATAATACATTGTTTCCATAGTAATTTAGCATAATAACAATATAGAAAAGTACAATAAACATATACAAATATATAATATTCAGTCATACTACTATGGTAACATCATTTTTACTTAATTTTTACATTATTGCAATAAATATTGTTTAATATTGTTATACATTTTTATTTGTTGATATATATTTTAAACGTATTTGTATATAATATTGCTAATATATATTTATTTAATTAAATAAATTCAAATAAACCTTGTTGCTTGGTCACATTTTCTTACTCTGCTCATATATATCATTAAATTTATGTATTCACAATAGTGTTAAATAAATAATAATAATTTATAACAATAATATGAACTTTATATTATTGAAATATAATAGTTGTATAAATTATTATCTTATAGTTTACCTATTATAGACAATATAAATTGAAATGAAAGCACGAAAATCGTACAAGTTACGGCTAACATGTTTACATGTCTATTTCTCCGCCGTTCGTTTATTTTATTGACAGGCTAAAAAATAATCATGAAAATAAATGTTTTTATAGTTATTTTGAACGTATTTTGTTCACTGTACCTATATTGTTTATATATTGTGTGTGCGTGCACATTAATTATAAAATATGGCTGATGTTGCAACAACAAGTGCTGAACCTCAATCCAGTCCGAAATCGACTGTAAAGAAGGAAAGAAAGAAGTCTGATCGTCCAAAGGCTTCTCATCCATCAACAGCTATTATGGTAAATAATGCCATACAAAATTTAAAAGAACGTGGTGGCTCATCTCTTCAGGCAATTAAAAAATATATTTCTGCTACTTATAAAGTGGATGCTGAAAAATTTGCACCATTTATTAAGAAATATATTAAATCAAGTGTTGTATCTGGTGCACTTGTACAAACAAAAGGTAAAGGTGCCAGTGGTTCATTTAAATTAGCATCAACTGCAGTTACGAAAAAATCAGTTTCTGCTACCTCCGCTACAGCCGCAAAATCGTCGTCAAAAAAATCATCAACTACAAAATCAAGAGCTAAATTAGACACTACAGAGAAGAAAACTAGTGTTAAAAAATCAACAGCAAGTAAAGCAACAAAATCTAGAAAAAGTGCAACTTTGGAAAAGAAAAAATCGACTTCTGCAAAAATTGCTAAGCCTAAATCTCCATCTAAAGTGAAAAAAACAACTAAAGCACCAACAAAGAAGCCAAAATCACCTAAACCAAAAACCACGAAACCAAAAGTGGTTAAAAAGAAGGCTGCTTCGCCAAAGAAGAAGTAAATAAGTACATAAATAATACATATATATTTATGTGCGAAATTCAAACGGTCCTTTTCAGGACCATCAAATATTATTCATATTAAGAATTTTTAACTCAAATATGGCAATCATAATTAATATGTAATAAAATAAACAAATCCCTTTATCCCAGTATCATCCTTTCTTATTTTGATATAGTTTGTGTGTGTGTGTATGTATGTATGTGTGTTCGTATGTATGTGTTATATGATAAATAACAAATACGGTAAGAACAAAAAGGATGTCAACGGCACGCGGTATTCCCAAGCGGTCACCCATCCAAGTACTAACCGCGCCCGATGTTGCTTGACTTACGAGATCAGACGAGATCGGTGAACAAGGTTTTTATTCTTTTTATAACTTATAAAATATTTACATTGTTTACATATGTGATTATATATAAGTACCTATATCTACAATATTTCACTTATAAGTAGTGATTATGAATATTAACAAATTATAAATAATTAATCTAGTAATACATTTAGTATATTAAACTAAGGATATTGTTAAAGGTAATGGTTGTTTTCAACTAAAAACAATTGTTTTACGTCTTTAAGTACAATAAAACTTACAAACTAAATAAATATAAAATAATAATAATTATGTACAATATTTACAATAATATAAGATGTGTTACTCTGATTGATTAATTTAGTAAATGTGTCATGGAACTGTTCTACTCGTCTAGTTCAAATGGCTCTTCAAATAGATCTAAGTACTGATATGGCAATTTATGTCTTATGTCGAAGTCTGTCGTATTGTTTGATCTTATTTTTGTAATGTTTTTAATTATGTCGCTGTCGGTATTGCAGCTCAGTTTAGTGTAAAATTTTGTTGCTAATTTTGTAATGTATTCTGTGATGTACGGTATGTTTGTTTCTTCGTGTAGTGTTGTTATGCGTGTATATCTGTCTTTACCGGTGATCAGACGTAGAACCTTGTTTTGAAATACCTGCAGTGGTTTCAGTGCTGTTTGAGATAGGTGAGCTATGATTGGCGCGCTGTATGTTATCAGTGGTCTTATGAGTGCAGTGTAAATGTGTTTTTTTGTTTTAGGTGTTAGAGTACTGTGTTTTGAAAGTAAAGAGTAATTTTGTTTTAAGGCAAAGTGTAATTTTTGTATCATTTTGTGGATGTGCGTGTGTAAGTTTAGTCGATTGTCAATGTGTATGCCTAAATATTTGATGTTGTTTTTGATTTCAATGTTTGTGTTGTGTGCCTTGACGGGTGTGTATATTTTCGTATTTGTGAATTTTCGTGTGACTATTACGATGTTTGTTTTCTCGCAGTTGATTTTAATTCTCCATTTGGTCCAATATTTTTCTAGAATGTTTAAATGTATTTGAATTTGCCTTCCGGCTACTTCAGCGCTGTGGCTGCTTGCATAGATGGCTGTATCGTCGGCAAATAGTGCCGTTTCCGTATGGGAAAATGTAGGCAAATCGTATAAGTATATAATGAACAGCAAAGGGGCTAGTATGCTTCCCTGTGGCACCCCTGCTTTTATTGATTTTTCGTTGGAAAATTTGTTATTGATTTTTACTTTAAATTTCCTATTGGTTAAGTATGAATGTAAAAGTTTGATTATATCTACTGGATACTTTAGTGTGATTAATTTGTATAATAGCCCGTTGGTCCAGACCTTATCGAACGCTTTTTCGATGTCTAGCGAGCACATGACGCTCACTTTCTTTTTATTAAAGTTTTGTATGAAGTCAGACATGATTCGTGCTAGTTGCTGTGTGGTTGACCGTTGTTGTCTGAATCCGAATTGAAAATCTTGTAATATGTCGTTGTCTACAGTGAATTTTAAAATGTTGTCGAATATGACGCGTTCCGTTAATTTAGACAGAGAATTTAGAAGTGATATGGGCCGAAAACTAGTTGGAAGTGTTTTGTTTTTATTTGGTTTTAGAATAGGAATGATGTTGGCTATTTTCCATTTTTCTGGGAAGTAATTCAATTTTATAATACTATTTATAATGTAGCAGAGCTGTACGACAGCTTTTCTCGGTAGATTTTTTAAAATTTTGTTTTCGATAAGGTCTGGACCAGGGGCTTTATTATTTGGAAGTTTTTTAATAATGTTTGATAATTTTGTGGGTGTTGTGTAATAGGTGTGTAGTGTCTTTTTGTCTGTGTTG
This sequence comes from Ophonus ardosiacus, assembly GCA_943142095.1. Taxonomy (NCBI): domain Eukaryota; kingdom Metazoa; phylum Arthropoda; class Insecta; order Coleoptera; family Carabidae; genus Ophonus; species Ophonus ardosiacus. The sequence continues at coordinate 11,597,596 of OW964841.1, read as the reverse complement.
TGATGAGTGTTTAGATAGTTGTGTACTGTCTGTGTTACATGTTCGTAGTGTTGAGTGTCTGCATGTGGATCTAGTATGTGTACTTTTTCAAATGTTGTTGCTATGATGTCTGCTTTTTCGAAGTCTGTAAAGTATGTGTTGTTGTTGTCTGTAAGTGTTGGTATGTTTGTGTTTCTTCTTTTTAGGGATTTTGTGAATTGCCACAGGGAATTGTCTTTAATGTTCAATGAATTTAATTTGTCTGTCCATTTTTTATTGGACCAAATGGAGATTTCATTTCTTATCTGTTTATTTAAGTGTTTCATTGTGTCTCTGTACTGTGTGTTTTGTGTTCTTTGCCAGTGTTTTCGTGTGTTGTTACGTTGTGTTATTAAGTGTTTAATGTGTTCTGGTATTGTGTCTTTCTGTGTATTTATTGTAATCTGTTTTGTGTATTTATGTTTTAATGTGTTTATATTGTCTGTAAGTGTTTGTATTTCTGTGTCTATGTCTTGTGTTGTTTGTAGTAGGTTGTTTATTGTGATGAGTGTGTTCAGTTCTTGTCTGAATGCGCGCCAATCTGTGTTTTTGTAGGATGTGATTGTTTTAGTGTGATTTTCTGTGTACTGGTTGTAAAGTGTGAATATGACAGGTGTGTGGTCTGAACTGAGTAAGTCTAGGTTGTCTAAGTCTGATATATGTGGTATGTTTTTGTATATGCATAGGTCTATTGTAGAAGGTGTAGTGCCATTTTGTGGGTAATGTGTAGGTCTTGGTGTGTGTAGTAATTGTGCATTATGTATTTGTATGTATGTGTATAGTGTTCTGCCATTTGCATTATTTCTGTTGTTGTTCCACGTCTGATGCACCGCGTTCAAGTCACCTATTAGGATGACTTTGTGTGATATGTTGAAGAGTGTATAGAGTTCTTGTTGCGTGTATGTGTTTAGTGGGCGATTGTAGACTGTTATGATGTGAGTATTGTCAAGTAAACGTATGCATAGTGTTTCTAGTGTGGTGTCTGGTGTGTCTATGAGTTGATGTGGTATGTTTGTTCTAATAAGAGCTGCAATACCGCCAGCGAGGTGATGTGTCCTTGGTCTGTCTTTCCTGTAAATTGCATATCCTTTTATTTTCAAGTTTATTACCGGTTCTAATTTCGTTTCATTTAGAAACATTATATCTATGTCGTGAGTGTTTAGAAAATTTATTAGTTCGCCCTTTCTACTTTGAAGAGTAGAACAGTTCCATGACACAATGTTTAAGGGCCTAAAAATCATAATTTTCGAGATTTTGTGTGAACTCGAGAAGGATAAGTCCTTTCTCTGTTTTCGTTTTTGCTTGTGATAGTTGTTGATTGAGTTGTTTGATAATATTAAGGAATTTGCTGATATTTACTTGGCTATTTAAAATTTTGAGTTCGTTACAAAGACTATTGAAATTGCTTGTGTTTCCTGTGGGAAGTGATGGTGTAGGTATAGGGTTTGGTGATTTATTGTTAAAAAGGGTTTGTGTTACCGGTGGAAGGGCGGGGAAGTCTTCAGTTCTTGCGGAAGGGGCAGGGAGGGAGACAGGTTGCGAGGCTCTTGAGGCTTGTGACTGCCAGGCGTTCGAAGTAGGGGGAGGAGCTGGGATGTATTTCTGGATCGGTTGTTGTTGGGGGGCTGCCCGCTGTAGGTCTTCGATTTTCTTTAGGTACGCTGGACATTGCGTGTAGTTTGCGGGGTGAGCCCCGCCACAGTTGATACATCTCGGAGGTTCTTCTGCCTTCTTAGGGCACGCGCGGGTTAGGTGACCATTTCCACATTTTAGGCATTGTGGTGCCGCAAAGCAATTTGCCGTCGCGTGCCCCCAAGTTTGGCAGCGATGGCATTGAATTATTGTTCTCTTATTGAGATGTCTTTCCCACGTCACTTTAGTGTAGCACACGTGCTTTACATTTTTCTCTAAGTGAGAAAGAGTTACCTTGTTATTAGTAATAACGAGGTATAAAGGTCTTTTGGTATTCTTCATGGCGTAAATATTTTTTATTTCAATGTTGTTTTTCTTAAGATCTTCTTTTATTTCGTCGATGGTTGGTTCGCTGTCTAATCCGCGAATAACGAAGCCGTGGGTTTTCTCATGTTTTTCAGTAAAAGTGAAAAAGTCTATTTTATCATTTATAAGTAATTTTTTTATATTCATTTTGTCTTCCAATTTAGTAAAAAATATGTTCGTTGTTGTGTTTGTAAATTTTAGGTAAAATCCTCCTGGAGCATTTTTTGATAGTAAACTGATTAATTTAGAATGATCTCCGAAAGTCTTTTTTATTATTAAAGGTGTTGGTTTTGAATTTATTGTTGGTGTCTCGTTACTTTCTTCTAAATTTTCTAGATTTTGGAATCGGTTGTTTATTAAAATAGGATTACTTGCCGAGAATTGTCTTTTCGTTGCATTTAATTTTGCTGCCTTTCTTTCTTTGATGACAGTAAAACTGCCGTCGTCACTAGAGCTGGCCATGGCTTCACATTCAATTGTGGAAAAAAGCGCATCGCCTGTCACGTCAAGCGAGCGCAGTTTCTTGGCTTCTGACGGTCCTTCCTCCGAAGAAATCTTCTTATTTTATATTAACTTTGGTTCTTCGGACACTTATATACACTTATTCACTAATTATTAAATTTAAATCGAAAAATTTCTTTGATTTTTGAGCGATTAAAAATGACAGATCTGGAGCGCGTTCAATTGAATTTCACGGCACACTAGACAGACGAGATCGTGTACTTTCAACATGGTATGGCCGTTGACATAAATATTGTTTTTATTTATGTAATTGAACTAGTAGGCTATGAATACAGAAACGTATGTCTGTTTATTATTCAATTCAAAAGTCAAGTTGTCACAATTGTTCATATAATTTTAAGATATTAGAAAAGATAATGAAGAAGGATATATTTCAAAATTTTTTTTTACAATATCCTTTTTTTTTTTTTTTTTTTTTTTTTTTTTTTTTTTTTTAAATATATATATATATATATGATGGCATATATGTATGTATATGTATGTACCAATATTATATACAAATATATGTATATTAAAAAAAAAAAAAATTGTAGAGTAATTAATAAATAAATAAATGAAAGAAAGGTAAGACATACATATGTACATACATAACATAATATAAATGAATTAATAAAATAATATGAATATAAGAAGTAAAAAAATTCTTTTTGTAATATATATTTTGTGGTTCTGAAAAGAACCGATTGTTTTTATATTTTGTCCTAAATAGGAACAAAATAATAAGGTGATGTTTGTTGTTGATTTATGCACGTTCTCCGCGAATACGTCTAGCCAATTGAATATCTTTTGGCATAATTGTTACACGCTTGGCGTGAATAGCGCATAAGTTGGTATCTTCAAATAATCCAACTAAATATGCTTCACTGGCCTCTTGTAAAGCCATGACGGCAGAACTTTGGAAACGTAAATCAGTTTTGAAATCTTGTGCGATTTCACGAACAAGACGTTGGAACGGTAATTTACGGATCAAAAGTTCAGTACTTTTCTGATAACGACGAATTTCACGTAAAGCGACTGTTCCTGGACGGTATCTGTGTGGTTTTTTAACACCACCAGTTGCTGGTGCACTTTTACGTGCAGCTTTTGTTGCAAGCTGTTTACGTGGTGCTTTACCGCCAGTTGATTTACGTGCAGTTTGTTTAGTACGCGCCATTTTAATAAAATAAAATTATCTCACTTGGACAACGTGTATGTAACACACACAAAATGAACGAACGAACGAGTGAGACCGAAAATTTTGAACAGTGTTTATATAACGTACGTATAATACTAACGTACATTGCTAACCAGTGATTGGCTGAATCTTTCCCCCACCAATATGTACGTTTGTAATACCTTTAAAATGTCCGTTAAAAATATTTCAACCGTATTCGTTCTGCCGAGTCGACCTAGTGTGGTTGTTGTGTAGAAATTAATTTTTAAAAATGACTGGTCGTGGTAAAGGTGGTAAAGGATTAGGAAAAGGTGGCGCAAAACGTCATCGTAAAGTTCTACGTGATAATATCCAAGGTATCACGAAACCAGCTATTAGACGTTTAGCTCGTCGTGGTGGTGTTAAACGTATTTCTGGTTTAATTTATGAAGAAACACGTGGTGTATTGAAAGTTTTCCTGGAAAATGTTATCCGAGATGCTGTCACATACACTGAACACGCTAAAAGAAAAACCGTTACTGCTATGGACGTCGTTTACGCATTAAAACGTCAAGGTCGTACTTTGTACGGTTTTGGTGGTTAATTGCATATTATATTTATATATAACATGCTATAAAAAAAAACAGGCCCTTTTCAGGGCCACAAAATATATTAAAGAAAAGAATTTCTACTTCAGATATTATTACTATTACCTAATTACATTATATGATCGCACCGTATTATATGCAAATTTATTATACATGAATTTAATATATTAAGTACACAGATTACTTATTTTTATTGTTAGGAATAATATATGTTTTATAAAATATTGAAATTTCTAAAATACAAATGAATTTGTTATTTTAATCACCCCTGTTTAAAAGTAAATACTACCGGTAAATATTATTTCTGTATAAACGACCATTAATATAATAGAGATAAATAATAAATATAAAGTCCTTTTAACACGATCATAAGTATGTTAATAAAAACATTTTGTTGCTATGTAAAATCGCAATAATCTATAAAGAAAATTGTAATGGAAATATCGTATATTGTTCATTTTAATTTGAAATCAGTACCATTAGTGGTCCCTATGAGATATTCTGTGAACTAACTATTTGTTTGTTTGTTTGACATTATTTGTGATTCTAATTTTGAATTAATAAAAAGAAAAATAATGAAATGTAAGTACTTACATTAAATAATTATATAATATTATATGTACTCAAGTGTCCTCATAAAATTCAATCAGATTTATTAATAATTATTTTTTAAAAAAGTGAGGTTAACTTATTTATTAGTAATTAAGTTATTATCGTGTAAAACCAAGATATTCTGTTTATAGTTCTTTATTAAAGACTACTACTGTCTGGAACATGCTTAATTCTAATTATGAAAATTCATTTATTCTTTTAAATGAAGATTAATTCATTCATTTAGGTAATAAGGATTAAAGGTATTTGGGATTGTATTTATTAACAAGCACATATGATAAATTAACAATATAACATATATTATGAGGAAAAAATTCTTTTTTTAAAGATAATTTGTGGCTCTGAAAAGAGCCGATTTTTATATGTAAATAAATGATGAACCATTTATTTACTTACTTTGAACTAGTGTACTTAGTTACAGCTTTTGTTCCTTCACTTACTGCGTGTTTTGCAAGTTCACCAGGTAACAACAAACGTACAGCTGTTTGTATTTCACGACTAGTAATTGTTGAACGTTTATTGTAGTGTGCTAAACGTGAAGCTTCAGCCGCAATACGTTCAAAAATGTCATTTACAAAACTGTTCATAATACTCATCGCTTTACTAGAAATACCAGTATCGGGATGAACTTGTTTTAAAACTTTGTAAATGTACATTGCGTAACTCTCCTTCCTGCGGCGCTTCTTTTTCTTATCATCCTTTGATATATTTTTCTGGGCTTTACCAGCCTTTTTTGCTGCTTTACCACTTGTTTTAGGTGGCATCTTTACACAAATATAATGTCAAGTAAAACACACACAGTGTAATAAAGTACAGCAGATAGAACACGGTCGACGAGTCGAGCTGAACTGACGCTGTGAATTTTTCGAACCTCATTTTATTGACGAACTCGTACCGATTGTTGCCGAACTCCCCATGTTGTGAATAGGACCGTACACTGTATACGAACAACACAATCGTGCTGCTTTCCTATTGGCTTACTTAACTTAAACACACATATACGAAGAGCATAAAAGTGCGTACACCACTGCCAATGTGATCATTCTACTCACAGTAGTAGCTCGTACTGTTAGTGTCGTTTACGTAAAATAATATTACAATATGTCTGGTCGTGGCAAAGGTGGTAAAGTTAAGGGAAAGGCAAAGAGTCGTTCTAATCGTGCCGGACTACAATTTCCAGTCGGTCGTATCCATAGATTATTGCGTAAAGGTAATTACGCAGAACGTGTCGGTGCTGGTGCTCCTGTTTATTTAGCAGCCGTTATGGAATATTTGGCTGCTGAAGTACTTGAGCTTGCTGGAAATGCTGCACGTGATAATAAGAAGACAAGAATTATTCCACGACACTTGCAATTGGCAATCCGTAACGATGAGGAATTAAACAAATTATTATCTGGCGTTACCATCGCTCAAGGTGGTGTACTGCCAAATATTCAGGCCGTATTGCTGCCCAAGAAGACTGAAAAATCAACATAAATTATTGTTGTTATTTATAACAATAATATACAAACAACGGCCCTTTTTAGGGCCACAAATTTTTATACAAAAAAGAATTTTTATCTCATTTATGTACAATCTTAATTGAATTTTTTTTTTAACCTAATTTCCTTATAAATTAATATAAATAATTTTTACATATTGTTTTATATATATGATGATTCGTGAAAAGTGTGCCAAAATAAAACCATATATTTTTATTAATAACTCTGGTACTAATTGCACTAATATTTTTGAACTTGATAGGAATATATTCATTACTTATATGCATATTTATTTATACTTTCTTTTGTTTCTGTATCTCATCCATAGGCGTCTCATAATTTTTTATCATTTAATGCATATTCACCAGCACTGCCGTGTGCCTGAGTGTCTGGTCCTGAATCTGGGGAACCGGGTAACAACTGTGGTGCACTCTCCACGCCAGCAATAAGTGCCCGTGAGGTGACGCCTGGTAAACACCCGCACGGTACATTATGTCATCATCATTACCAAAATCTGTGTACAGAGAGGAGGATTTATTTATTTATTTTCACCTTATTTTTTAATGTACAAAAAGAGATTTATCAATATTAAAAATAAAGTAATTAACAACTGTTATAAAGGATTATGTTTTGTTTTCCTACTTTGTTCTATTTTCTATAGTAAATTGATTGATTTTTAACTAAAAACTATTACATTTTAATAAGAGTACCTTTTTTTTTGTATTTTCGCATTGTAAATAATATTTTATAAGTAAACACGAGAAAATATTAATAGAATTAATTAGGTTAAAAAATAATGAAGAAAAAAAAATATATGTTCTTCACTTCCCCATATGAGACACCTTTGGTTTAAATACAAAAACAAAGAGAAATATGTAACTAAATAAGTAGTATACTCATATTAAATTTCAAAATTTTAGTGCAACTAGTACCAGAGTTATTAATAAAAATATGTGTCTGTCTGGTGAGATTCATATTTTCAAAGGAAAATGATCTGTTATCAAATTATAATGAATAAAAAATTCACTCACCTTTAGATTACCTAATCAATAAATATTTTCTTATTTTAATAATGTACTTACTTTTTGTAAATATGATGGATATGATTTAAATATTGATGAATACATACATTCGTTTCTCTCAATCTAAAAGACGATAGTGATGACCAATCAAATTAATAGTTTTTCAAATGTATTGAACAATGATCACTTGTCGATAATAGGAGCCCATCCAATACATTTTACAACTTTTATCCCGGTCAATGTAGACTTTTAATCGCACAAGAGTGATCCCTGTGGATGGTGCACTCTCCACAGCAGCTATGAGTGCCCATGAGGTGACAACTGATAATCGCCCACACGATAAAACTATATCGTCATCATTACCGATGTTTACATAAATTGTAGATAGTGGCACACCCAGTATTGGGTAATATTCCGTGATGATTTATTTATTTAACTCTTCTTCTTACGAAAAACAAAAAAACCTACAAAACAAAAGTAAATAATTAATAGATTATTAAGTGAAAATTGTTTGATGTACATATGAAAAAACAATAGTTATATTTTATACATCAGGATAATGAAGTTCATTTTTTTTATAACGAATTGTAGTTGCCGAGGAACATAATAAATTTTATTTACAATAAAAAAAATTGTGAATATGAAAGAAATATTTTTATTTTATTGTTTATGTTGAGTATTTTGTTTATAACAACTGTCACTTGCTGCCAGTCAAATACATATACAAAAACTTATGTTCAGTGTTGCAAACCTTGCAGACATTCAATTTATCAATATGAAAACAAAATTATTTGTAATATCTCAAGCTTTTTGTTCGGATTTATTTAATTCCTTCGTCTAGCACATATTTTTTGTCATTTTACGTAACAAATTACTATTGTACATTGCATATCTATTCATATTATCTTATAAGTACAATAATAATTATCAAGATTGGCAACACTACTTTTCTATTAAAAACATCGTATGGATGAATATTTCAGAAACAATTTTAAATAAATACATTTAATATAGATGAACAATATACGAATACTTACATAACAGGTGTAATAATATTTTTTTTCTCTTTCTTTCAACTTGTTTTGTTCATTCGTCTTTTTTATTCCTGTCCTATTGTTATAAACAAATACACAGCACACACACTAGCATTTTTAATCAATGTAAATCTTAAATTTAAACTAAATATTTACAGTTCCTACTCACTAAAACAACAACACAAAAAAACTGACACGAATGAATATTTTAAACACTAGATAATAAACCTATGTTTTAATTTGTAGTAAATATTTATATATCACTAATATTATTTATAATATAACAACACAAAGAAACTGTCACAAGAATATAGTTTATACAAAAGTTATAAAAACAATTTATGTTTGATGTATACCAATACAGAGAACACAGCAAAATGATTGACTGCTTGGTTTGTTATTTTCAAGATTTCAATTTACGACGTATTCCCATTATTATGGTACACGTTGTTCCATCTGTAGTATATTTTGTTTACTTTCACATCTCTTCTTCTCTATCGGTATTAATTATTATTATTATTTTATTAAAATATTGTTAATCGTTATAGAAATCTGTACGTTATGTCATATTTTTAACAAGAGAATTAGAAAATAAATAAATAAATAAATAATTTTATAAAATCAGTAGGTATATAATTGTAACTATAAAATTATTTAACCTAAAAAACAAAGAATAAATCAAATAATAATAATAATTATTATAATACATTGTTTCCATAGTAATTTAGCATAATAACAATATAGAAAAGTACAATAAACATATACAAATATATAATATTCAGTCATACTACTATGGTAACATCATTTTTACTTAATTTTTACATTATTGCAATAAATATTGTTTAATATTGTTATACATTTTTATTTGTTGATATATATTTTAAACGTATTTGTATATAATATTGCTAATATATATTTATTTAATTAAATAAATTCAAATAAACCTTGTTGCTTGGTCACATTTTCTTACTCTGCTCATATATATCATTAAATTTATGTATTCACAATAGTGTTAAATAAATAATAATAATTTATAACAATAATATGAACTTTATATTATTGAAATATAATAGTTGTATAAATTATTATCTTATAGTTTACCTATTATAGACAATATAAATTGAAATGAAAGCACGAAAATCGTACAAGTTACGGCTAACATGTTTACATGTCTATTTCTCCGCCGTTCGTTTATTTTATTGACAGGCTAAAAAATAATCATGAAAATAAAAGAAAAACAAAGAAATCAAAAAAAAGACATGTGCTCCGCAGTTTTTTAACA